>OX337247.1:8702943-9902943 GCA_946965025.1 Blera fallax | reverse complement strand
CCCAAGCAGCACCAGAGAACTATTACTAGCTAGAGTCGTGAGCTCAACCGTGCTCTATGCATCCTCGATCTTAAAGTTATATCGGCGTATAAGACAAATCGGTTGAGGCAGCGTACGTCATAGCAGGGATGATTCCCATAGATATCCTAAATGATGAAGCAAAAGAGAATTCAGAACCTGAAAACGTAGCAGGCACAGAACTAAGACGACAAGAGGGGACAATACCACTGAAAACGTGGCAGGAACGATGGGATACCTAACATAAGGATAGATGGACATACAAGCTAATCCCCAGGATAGAACCATAGCACCCTAGGCAAGTAGAACACGTGGAAGAAGTGAACTACCAATTGACGCAATTTTTGCCGGGCCACGGCGGGTATCGTTGATACTTTCATCGCTCTAGGCTCAAAGACGAAGAGGAATTGGGAGAACGGTTAGCACATTATTAACCCGAATTCAAATCGAGCTCAGACAACCAGAAACTCAGAGAAGAGCGCTGACAAGTAAGGCCTCGTAAACCGGAAAACCCGTCCCGCAAAGTTATACCTGACAGTAGTTCCGCGGCGCGAGGAGCTAAGCCAGCTGAAGCACAGTGCCTATGCAAGATTACCCCTCCTTGCAATCTTTTCTCGCAATCACAACGGCATCACAATGGGTATATATCATCCTGAGTGCGGCAGAGAGTCTCCCCCTCGTCTTATCCAACCCACCTACCCTTCCCAAGCAAGTCTCAAAAATATGATTCCGGTCCTTAACGTCGGTTGATAAATATTACAAGAAAAACTCTTTCCACCAATTTCCAAACTATTATCGTGCATTATCCCTTCCTTTACAAACCCAAGGACAACCACTTTTCTCCTTCACATCCGTGGAACAAACTTAAACAAAAATTCATTCATCACACTCACTCAGTACCCTTTCCTTTCACCTCTTCCTGTGCACAGGCAGTGCTTCTCAAAAATTGCGGAATTATAATCCAATAACCTGCCATCGTCAGGAAAGAAACGAAACCCACTTATCATCTTATCATGGCTCAGAGCACAGAATTTACTGGCAGCTCCTGGTACAAGGATCACTTGTACCTTTAAAACTCCCCGAGCAAAGGGGAGAAAAGGGGAGAAAAAGGAAGAAAAAAACCGATTATGATACGATTTACTCTTGAAGACAGCATCACACATAAAACATCCTTTCTAGCTGCTTGTCTGTACAAAGTGGTTCGCAATTCGAGTTACACTTTTTTTCTACCACTAATCGATTTTTCCACTTGGCCACCGAGGATGGTGGTTTCTGTGGTAAAATAGATTCGTTTTGCAGTCGCATCTCAACTCTCAAGTGGATGTACGAGTACGAAGAGTAAAAGGACGAACAAAATTAAATGAAATCCGCCTGTATGGGTCCTTTTGTTAGTTTGTTACACTGTCATCGGGCGTTCATCTGATGCTAAGAATTAAAAAGCGAACGAACAATTAAAGGATAAAACCTGCTGACTGTCAGGATGAATGAATGAACGAATGAATGAATGGATATGGGTCGGTCTGGTCCATTGTTTAAACTGTTGATAGTCGGTAATTAATCGGATTAAGAGCTGAGAGATTAGTCAAGGATGAAATGGACAATTAAGGATACCGGTCGGCGTCCAGGGCGGGTGCGAAGGGGTGATAACAGAGAGTCGTCCTTTATTTATTTATTTTGCTAATTTTTGAGAAACATTCGCTTGGAAAAGTTTCGCGATAATTAGGCATGAAAATAGGCATAACGTCGCAGTTAATTGCCACAAATGAGGCCTTGACCTTTGCAGGATTGTGCGTCGCTGGCAAATTCCTGCGATTTTGTGTTCACTGGAGAACAGATTGCTGATTAACATTTCGCTGCGTGTTGTGGGGTATCAATGGCAAATTTGAATAGGGCTTGCGTTCCTTCTAAGGAAATTACGGCAATTATATCGATTTACGTCGCCATTCTCGGGATACGATAGTCAGTATAATAGCCTACGCCTGCGAGAGGCGAAAATTGGATTTTACATCTCACACACAATTACAGTTTCTGCAGTGAAAATATCCTTCGCATTTTGATTTTTCGAACACCCTATAGCATTAAAATTCGTTGCGAGGGTTTAAAGGCGCACATCATCTGTGGAGGGTCAAGCAATTACGTGTTTGAGCTTGTTCGTCTCCCAAAGGAAAACAACGCCGAAGGATAAGTTCAAACTTTGGAATAAATGAAATGATCCGCAAAATCCTATGAACATAGCAAAATTCTACATTCACTGCCCACTAGTACAGAACCAAATTCCGCTGACTACACAAAACCCAAACTTAGCATCCAAAGATGTTTTCCTTCCCAAACTTAAATTCCAATTTTCTTTAGGATATCCATCCAGGAAGCCCTAGGAATTGGAAGCAGACAATGCTACGAAAGAGTTCGAAAAATCTATATTCACAGATGGTTTTGAAATGGACTGTGGAGTAGGAACCCATAAACATAAGCAAATCCTTCCGCCTCTCCAACTCATCCAGCGTCTTCCAGGCAGAAGTTATACCAATTAAGAGGGAAGCGTATATGTTACCCATGAACAAATCGAAACCCAACTTCGTCTTCGGTGCTATCTTCGTCGACAAAAAAGCCGCGACTCAGGCTCTTCATTCCACCACGACTACGTCTAGCTACAAAGCAGCTTTACTTGATAACGTGTCGAGAACCTATAGACGTCACCATACGGAGAAGGAAGTGGCAATGGTTTGGTTATACCTTAAGGCGTGAAAACAGCTCCATTGCCAGGCAGCGGAATTCACTCAACAAGTCAGGCAGAAAAGTCTCGAAGCACAGTCTGTAGGTCGCTAATCCTGACAGTTTTACTCCACCATATGACACCAGTTGTTAGACGATAAGCAGGTTAGCAGAGCAATTGTTCACCAAATATTAAGTCATGTGTGCAAGGAGAACGAAAGGAAAATTGTATCGAAATGTGGATGATGTCCTAAAAGCCACGCTACATCAACTACATACAATGGCTCGGCCACCTCGAATGTGGGATCAACAACGTTTCAGTCAAGAGGCTATTCGATTCCCAGCCCCACATTCAACAATGAAGGCTTGACACAACCGCTTGGTCTTGATAATTCGAGGTAGCGTACTCGGGATCGACGAGCAGGGAAGGATAGATGACTTCAGGCAGAAAGTCTTCACAGGTCGGAAGCCCGTTAAGTAAATAAGTAAGTGCACACCCACCATTGAGAGTCCAGCAGATAGATAAATTAGTACACTTGTGAAACCTATGCAGAGGTGTAAAAAACGGTTGCCATAGACGGACGGATGTCAGCTAGTACTGGAAAAGATTGACACTTCAGTAGCCCCGGACTGCTAAATGGTATTGGTGCGGAATAGTGGAGTTTTTGGAAGCGATTTTGATGGCGAATTACATTTAATCGGATATGGATTCACAATGAAGTCCAGAAGATGCAAAATTTGTCGTTCAAAAGGGACTTAGCTTGATTTTAAAAGATTCTGCTTAACCCCAGTTTCTGTCATAATGTTGTCTCAGCCGAGAGAGTGCCAGCCAGGATACACCGAGTGGCAAAAACGAATAAGTTTCAGGGAAGAGGGATCACCAGATAATGGTGTCTCATTTCGGGAAGAAATTTCAATAACACCATAGGCATCCTTGCTTTGAGTAATAAACTACACGATCTGTGTGAAGATGAAGACATCGCAAAGGCTCCGAAGGGACATGGTTGCAAACCGCCCTCAAAGAGCAATGCTTGGGTATACACCCCCTGTTGTGGTCGACCAAGAACAAGCTGGTTTGACTGCACCTATGACGACACCATAAAACCTGACATAAGGAACCCAAAAAGCCTGGTCGGTAAAAGCAAGGTTAAAGAACCTAAAGCTCACCCTGAGCTGCAATGCTACAGGATGAGGATGGCTTTAACCAGCTAAAACCAACTCCAACTACTACACAAAGCGTTGAAGTAATTTTCCTATTCCTGTTGAGAAGCCTTCACAAAGAAAGGACCCCTCCATGCAGTAACCAACCGTTTCAAACGTCATAAATCTCACAAAGTGATCGATAAATCCAAACAAAACCAAGTAAAAGAATTCCATTTCTCTAGGGCTTAATAAAGACAATCAAAGTTCTTCGCCTTCGTCTCCTTGCTTCATCAACTAACTTTCTCTTCCCTTCCTTTCATCACTCAGTTGATGATCCGCATAGTTTCAAACACTTCTCGTCTGCCACATTCCTTAAGCCATCAGAGAGATACCCAACCACACACAGAACCCGAATACGTACATATTTGTCATTATCCCTTTGAGTTTTCGTCCTTGTACTCACTTTGTCTTTTCATTTAATTAAAGTTCCACCAAGAACCAGAATTGAAAAGAAAGAAAAGCGAAAAAGAAAAGAAAAGAAACCTCTACTATCCTCCTCCAGACACATCCTTTAAATTTATTTTCTTCGATATCTCTTCCTTTTCCTCAATGGAGCTCCATTTGACTCCAATAACATTCTCCAATAATGGTAGTCATGTCACATGCCTACCATTTCTCGACTTCCAACCAACCACCGTCGCACATACCAGATGAATCTGGTAGGCAGGCCAGACCAGGATATCAGCAGAAGGACGAGGAACATCAATTTCACATATTGATAAAAAAAAAAAAGATCGATATCCATCCTTAGGAGGGAACTTGAACCCTTAAGATGTGACTCTTCCTTTGTTGATGGTTGTCGTCGTCCTGCTATTCAAGGAAATATACATATTTCTATGCAGAGATGTGTGTAGGAGCGAACATCCTTGCCATTTGTTAAGGACATGGTCCTAGATAACAAAGTGGGCTGGCTGCCTTATGGTGGTATGTGGGTAGGCACTCTTGCTGCCCCTGACGCTTGGTGCTGCAAATGCCATTTGGGAAGGACTTATGACAAAAACATGAACCGAAAGGATGAAAACAATTGTCTCTCTCTCTCTCTCGCTCTCTCCTGCTCTTTGTGTTTGTAGGCATGTGCTGTTAAGTAGAATTCTAACACAAACAGGCTAAGACAGGACATGAAAAGGATGTTTAAAAATACAAGAAATGTTCGCCAACAATAGATGGAAGGTCCTAGTGTTGGTAAGGCCTTATTTTATTGTTCCCATTGAATGGACACGGCGAAACAATGGACAAGGAAGATGCTATCTAGTATGTGACGGCTGACAGTGACTCAAGGTGCAATTGTTGGATGTGACAATGGCAAATTACCTTGACATTGAGGTGAGGATGGTGTGAAAATAATTGGAGAATGAATCAAATTGAATGTGCCTGGCTTTGAAAGGACAGGTTATTTCGAAATGAAGTCCTTATTATGAGTATATCAACCCATTGTGAGGGTGGCTTTACAGAAAACATTGACATTTAGGTCGAGAGGGTTGGCAAATAGACATAACCTCGTGGTATTGACTTTGTGGATCGTCTAAGAGCCTTTAACTCAACCACAACTTCGGTTTTAAAATATGTAGAAACTGAGCGAATAGGATTGTCAGAATGGGCAGACACCAATGGGTTTAGGTTTGTGGGTTTGGCAAAGTAGAAAGATAAACCTCTTCGCAGCACTTAGGTCAATACCACCAATGGCCCAACTATATTCGTAGAAAAGTCTAAAGTAGTCTTGTTCACAAGAAACTAAAAAGCACCGAAAGGAACTCTGCCAAAGCTGAAAGGCACGCGCCTAAGACCCTCCACCGAAAGGATGAAAAGAGGTATCCATGCTTTAAAAAAGGAATGAGGCCAGCGGCCACACATCAAACACTGGTTGTACACTCAAATTTACAGAGCAAGGTTCAAAGAGTAGCCTGCCTCGGCATTACAGGTGCATCCACTCCGCAACCCGCAACCCTTCTGCACCTCCAACGTCTGGAGTTTTACACAAAGAACCTTGAAGCCAAATGAGCTCTCAAGCTGAGAGAAAACGAAACCCCAGTATGACTTCAATAAGAGCTTCACGTCCTCTATGTATGTATGTTGGACAGTGTGCGGGCAATGCTGGATGGAGCCCATCATAAGCGACAACCTAGAGAATGCAATCGAAAATAGAGGAGGCCTCGTAGACCGCCTATATGGTCTCTATAAGGCACGTTCTACGATCGACGCCATCGAAAAAGTCGTGAGTACGACGACAGAGGCCATCGAAGAAAACGAGGATAAACAGTGCTGCGCAACCACCACGGTGGACGTCAGATATGTCTTCAAAGCCTGGAGAAACATTCTGCAAGCATTTACCACTGAAAGAGTGCCGGACTACCTGCAGAAGTTAATGACGGACTATTATAGGAATAGGACACTGATCTACGATGCCAAGGTTCAGGGGAGCTATCGGAATGGTTCAAGACTGGACTAATACGCATGAGCCTACAACATGCAAAGAAAAAGACAGAAGAAGTGCTCATCAACAGCAGACGAGTCAGGGAGACCATAGGAGTAACCGTCGGCGATCAAGTTGTAGTTTTCAAACCGGAGTACCTTGATATGTAGAAGCGGCGAAGGTAACGCCTGACAAGGACAATATCGGCGGAGCAAAACACAAGAAACTTCTCTTAGCAAGAGTTTCGGAGACGATAAAGCCCTACGGCTCGCAAATATGGGCTGGAACCTTGAAGACCAAGTCGTACAAGAATAAGACGGTGGTAGCTTACAGAGTCAACGAGTGAGAGCACCTTCCGAACAACTTTCAACGACGCGGCATGGTTCTTGCAAAGGAAGCACAACACAAATACATTGACATTTAGGTTGTTGCCAGGACAACAATGACGAGTCAAAATGATACTGGGCCATCACCGACGTGCCTTCAAATAGATCAAATTGTTGGCGTGATAACCGGAAACCGTATCGTTGGAATCATGACGAGAAGACTACGAGTAGGTCAGTAACGATTTCTGTAGAACCTGCAGGAACGAAAAAGAGATAGAATCGGTAGAACACATCCTATGCCACTGCTTAGTTCTCCAGAAACGTTACCTAGGCTTCTTAGGAACAAGACGGTTTGGACGGCCTAGCAAAGCTACCTCTTACTGCCCTTAAGTGTTTTGTTAACAGTTCCAAATGGTTTTGTTAGTCACATGTCTTCCATGTACTTCAAGAGCTATTACAATGGGCCAAATGGCCTCTGAGACCATACAGTCCCCCTAACCTATCCCGAACAACTTAGGAGACTCTTTACAAGACCCCAACCGCCCCAGTCCTCCTTTATGACACTGACGCATGGACTCTGTCGAAATCGGATAAAGATATCCTCGGTTACTTCGAGAGAAATATTCGGTCCCGTGTGAGTTGATGGGCTTTGGAGGAGAAGATTCAACGAACGAACATTCTAAGTTGTACAGCGACATCAACCTAGTCAACAAAAACTGCGTATCAGTCGGTTAAGATAGCTAGGAGATGTAGAGGGAATGGGCACCAATGCTCTGACCCGCAGAGTCCTCAAAAACTAACCCGGAGGGACAACGTAGTAGATGACGACATCGCCTCAGGTGGCGCGCAGAAATAGAAGGGAACCTCAACCGACTTGAAGTGCGCAACTGGAGGCAGTTAGCTAAGGACCCTGCTATCTGGAGAGGTTTGTTGGAGTAACAGTGCCGCATTGAGACCCAAGTTCTCCCCGAACGTATACCATCCATCTTTCGAGCATTTCCTTTGCACTTATCAATAAAAATGTTTGCTAAAGTCTCATCCTGTCCTTGACATTTCAATTTGGATTAAAACCTCCTCGACACTCCTAAGCCAACGATATTTATCTATCAAAGAAAATGTCCCGTTCAGACTAACCATACTCGCAATAAAAGGCGAAGGTTCACTGCCCTCTTCCGCCAAATGGATGCATCCACCACAATGCAAGCCCAGAGCTCTCCGTCAAAAGCTATTTGTGCCAATCATAAAAATGCCGTCTAAATGTAGCTCCTGTCACAATGTTATTGCAACAGAACTCCCCCGCCCACAGCCCATCCATCCATCCACCACCACACACTACAAACCGTCTTTAAGACATTTTCATGTTCCTGAAAAAGGATACGATGACGAAGAAAACGAAAAACAAAATCGAAAGGATAAGGTGTTTCCTTCACCATTTTCCTTTTTTTTTCCTCTTTCCTTTCAGTCTTGACGACACAACGCTGTCGGTGGTAAAATTACCAAAAATAAAAGTTTACGATGGATTTTTATTACATAAGCGCGTATCCTTAGTGCTTGTACGTATGTACATGTATGCATCACATCCTTGGTGAGAAGACATGAAGGTTTTGAATGTCACGTTTTACGTTAACGTAATTAGTAATCGCAAGTAGGGCGACTTATGGTGTGAGTCAGGAAGCCCAAAGACGGTATAACGCACGGAAATGGTTGGTATTTACAGCTAGCGAGTGTATGCGTGTGTGTGTGTTGGAAGGAAACTTATAGTTATGGATGTTCTTTTGGGAAGGATGAGCTGTTCTACCGATAGAATTGTGTGTAATGTTGGCTAATAAATTCAATCAACTCCGTAAGGATGGGTGATTTGTGCAACTTGAAACTTTGTTGCACTGCCAAATAGGAATCAGGATAATTGGATAAAACGAAATTGTTTACCAAAGGATATATGGGGAATTAGGGCTATGCATAGCGTCGTTCACCGACGTAGCTACTCTGTTTGATTAAATGCTTGTTTCAGACTGATTATCTGTGCACGTACACAACTTTGTGAGTAGTGCAGTAAACATGTTTGAGAGCCAATAAAACGGTTGTCGGGGGAGTTTGAGGGCTAGATTAGGTTTAAGAGTCGAATTCCAGGGGATCATAGTTTGAATCCCTGGGATTTATTGAGAAAAATTAGTCGTCATCTTTTAGAACCCCTTGCCACAGGGACGTGATCACATAATTTGCAAGAATTTTCAGTTTCTTCAAAAAGAAACTTTCAACGCAAGCGCTAGACATAGTATAGGACTTGTGTTTGAGCAACAGGATGAGTATTTTACTTATGATTGGAAAAACAAGCCTAGGTTTTGGGAAAAATAGATTTGCAACACAACTACAACTAAATTCGAATTTTAGTCGTGACTACAATTGAAGAGTTAGTTAACAATACTTGAAGGACAACTCACTGTGGTATGATTGCATAGTTTTAGGTGTGTCATTAATTTTGTTGGTGAGGAAAGTTACGACTGAATGACTACAACTACTTATCGTAGCTTATGAATTACAGTAGCGATTGCCTGATTGACTGCCAACTACTCTTTGTTAACCAAATTGCCTGTAGCAACTAACTTAGTCACCAGAAAGTATTTGCCCTTTAGTGACTAACAACTAATTTTTAAAAGTTAATCGCATTTTAGTCGTGACTACAACTTGCAACAATATTTAAAAGGCAACTCTCTGTGGTCTAAATAGTTTTTTTTAATTCAGAAAAAGTTACGACTGAATGACTACAACTACAACTAGTCTACAGCAGCGCTGCGCGATTGCCTGATTGACTTACAACTATTTTTTTAGACACAAGTTGATTTAGTCATACAAAAATAGTTGCCCTTACATGACTAACAACTAATTTTAAAAATTAGTCACGACTTACCCAGACTTGGTCTCTTCGCTAACGACTACTGCAGAAGCTGCATGAATGAAGAAGAGGAAGAAACCACACTACATCTTCTTTGTACATGTGAAGCTCTCTCTACTTGTGGGAAACTACATTTAGGGGCCCACACTTTAAAACAACCTCGGCGAACTGGCTAATGCAAGCATTAGTAGACTCCAGCGCTTTATTACTAGCTCCTCCTGGTTCAGTGGGTAGCTCTTTGGAGATGTTGATGCTGTGGTAACACAATAGAGCTTACTGGTCTAAGTCAGGTTGCATGCAGCCTACCACGACAACCTAACCTAGCCTAAGCTAGTCGCAACCACCTAAGTTAAACTGACGCTTGTTATAAAGTTTGGAGCAGTAGCCCAAGTCAGAAGAGCCAGGCTGAGCATGGCGAGAAACACACTTGGAAAGGTACAAACTAACAAGAAAAGGCTCACAGACTGCTGAAATCTGCGAGCTGGGACCATACGATACGACAAGAGCTAAGGAATGAAAATTTTAAGGACTCCGTAAGCTAAGACAGACAAAGAGGTCCTCCGGAATTATAAGGAGAAAAGAAGCAATGTCTGGATAAACATCAACAAAAACCGGCTGCGCATTATTACAGATTTCCTAACCGGTCACTGTAGACTTAAGAACACTTCAGGAAACCGGGTAAAGAGCAACGCGAAGATTAATAACTCCAGGATAACTTCTTAGGGAATGTGGAGCACTAAACCACAAAAGAAGGAAACACCTAGATGCCTTTCAAATATCAGAAGAAAATCTGCCATCGTTGGATCCACTCCAGGTACTTCGATTCATCTAATAAGAAGGAGGTGCTCTAAGTTGACTAGAGCTCCAAGTTGGAGGAGCACAAGATCCCGGTTGTCTTACAAAAAGAATTACTTAAGCAATGCACAACCCCGCCAAGACGTAATGAATAACTTTAAAAAGCAAGGACTTCTCTCCACTGGATTCCAAAAGCAGACTTAAATTTCCATATAAATCGTGTTTGTGGTGGCAAAAGGAGCTCGACTGTTCCCATTTCCCCCCACGAATTTCCCCCTATTACTTCATGAAATTTGCATGACAGACGACATGCGATTGTGCATTTCTGTGCTGGGTTCTTGTGTATGTGTTCGTGTTTGGTTTGAGTTGCTGTTGACGTCTCCCCTTTCGTTCGTTAGTAACGCCAAGGGATTCGAGAGAACAGATGATTAACAAATCCTTTGCCGCCGCCTTCATGTTACTTGCATGACAAAGTCCTACGGGACACAGAGCAGAGTACTTTGTGTCCGCACTTTCTACGTTTTTTTTTGTTTTATTTCCGTTGTACTTGCAAATTACGACGCCCCCTCCGTACTCTTGTTCAGCTTGCATGTGTTGTTTCCACCGCAGCAATTGTAAGCCGCCCCCCAATGCAGTCCACCCCATGCGTGTAACTCATTACATGTGTGTTGCACATTGAATCAAAGTGGTCTGAGTTTTTTTTTTTACGAATTACACTTGCAGTGTCATTGGAGTGAAAGTGACACGTGCTTAAAAACTCGAAATTAATTAAATTGAATTTTTTTGTTCGTCCTGTAATGGGATACACGCGAATTATTGATGATGGCGCACACACATGAATAAATCAAATTTCGACAGAATGCAGACCAACCTAGGGGGAGTCCCTGTGGGGGGTTTGTTTTAATTTTTAATTATGACAAATGGTGTAAAATATAAAAGAGACTGATGCAGGACTGGATTGTAACGCGCAATTTCTGGGGACGATATTCGCACCGGAGGCGGCAGCGGCGACGGTGGCGGTCTCCAGAGCGTGTTTTTCAAGTTCATGCCTCTCGGGTGTGCGTGTGCTTTTGGGCACACACATCTCATGATTAATGCAAATGCATCCACTTGTATCCGACGGAAATTATTTACAGAAAATTTGATATGAAAAAAAAAATCACTTCACCGAAGTGGATTCGTACAGGGTGGGTCGTGTGGGGAGGAGGGGCGGTGTCAAATAACTTTTAATAATGACGAAGTGCATGGAAGATCCTATAACACGTTTTTCTTCAACCAGAATCAGATTCCCTTGATCGCCATAATTTGCCCCTGTAACACGCTGCAAAAAACGCTACAGAAAACGGAAAGAGAGGTAAAGATTGAGCCTACCAGAGAAAACACCTCCACTAACTCCGTCGTTGGTTTTTGAGCCACCGATGTAGAAATGAATCGATCCTTCTACTAGAAATAAATCCTCCTCCCAGATTGATCTCGCAGGGATGGTGACTTGGAAGTTTTTACACGGGGAATAGTGTAGTCCGTGTTTTCGGGAGAGATTTTGAATTTATTCAGAGTGGAGGTGTAACCAAGAACTTTTCTCGACCACAGTGAGGTCGGTTCAAAGCAAACGGCTGCATTAGGTGGCATTGAGAGGTGGCCACGAGATGCATCAAATGAAACAGAGTTTTCAATGCCAGAGGGGGGGTTGTACGTAAAGGGGAGAACCAAAGAAACATGTCTTGGAATTCTAAGCCTCACAGAACAAAGCTAGATATCTTGACCGAAAAAGGTAGACAATAAGTGTCATGGTGTAGTGGGGTAGTTGTGCTGCTGAGGCTGAAGGTTTGATCCTAACTTGCAACGAACAGACTGCCACCCTGCGAACCCTACAGGCGGACCAGTAAGGATGCTGTAAAGTGGGAGGGTGATGATCCCTATAATCGTGATCATAACTTCGCCGAACAAAAGAAAAAAAAAGAAACAGATTGTCGTCACTTAAAAGCTCCTTCGATCTCTTCGTTTTTTTCAACTAATTTCCTTCAGAGGTTCAGATCATACATATATGCTACCTAATTACAGGACGAAGTTCTTAACCAAAAACGGGGTCCTAAAGAAACCCCTCCGAAGGAACCTCTGGATTTTTGATCCACAACAGAGGATCAAGAGGATTATTGAGGAGAATTAGAGGTGAAAAAACCTGCGGAACCGACGGCGCATCCTTACTCAGGAAACTGGGTATTGAGCTACGCGGAGACTGCAGATTCTGTGGAGGTGTTGAGGAAACCCCAGGACAATTTCTAAAGGAATGTGAGCACTGATTAATAAAAGAAGGAAACACACGGATGCCTACCAACTATCAGAAGGTGATCTACCGTTGTTAGATCCACTCCAGGCACTCCGACTCATCAACGAAATTGGACTGGAGGTGGTACTCTAAGTCAAATATCTCATTTACAAGAGCTCAAAGTGGGGAAGCTCAAAGGTCGCAGTCCGGTTACACCTCTATAACCAATCTAGCTCTAGACCACTTCCACTTGTACGATAAAATATAAAACACACAACACGAATAGGCCCTGACCCACATATGGTCTCCTGCGCCAAGTGTCACCTCGGCTTAAAGTCTTTCGCAATGAACCAAAGTTTAAACGAGTACCACCTTCACGTTGGCTGCGTATTTAGATAACAAACAGTGAAGTGGGTGTTAGGAAGCTTGCAAAAAAAAATAATTACAAGCTGCAACTTGCTTCATTAAAATGCCTTCAACCCTGTTTTGTAGGACTCCCAATCGCTAAGTTCAACAGAGAACTTGGCTCTTTTGAAAAGACTTTGGAGGCATAAAGGACCACAAAAGAAGTCGCCCAATGCATAGACTTTTCGGTAGCAATTTGCTTAACCACTCAAGAGATTGCTACTAGAAGCACTTCACCAGAAGGGTTGCATCCTTCAACACCTGAATGCAAGCCAGTCTTTCCAATACAAATCGTCAGATAGGAAACGGAAGCTTTTCTTTAGGAAGCCTTCCTCCGATTTCGATAGTTTCTTACTAAGGGTTTGTCGAAGTCAGCCAATTTCTGTCCACTGATGCCGGGTCCTTTAGGGGTTACAAAGACAAAAACTTCCATTTCGGAGTCCAAGCTTCTCAATGAAGTAAGAAGGAACATCTGATCATGGCAATCATTTTTCGTGGTCACGAGTGCAAGATCAATCTTAGCCTCCTCTCTGTGTGCAAAGAGGACCATTCGAAACCAATGCCATCTTTCAGGGAAAGGGGCTGGCATACTGAAGGCTTCAAGCAGATCGTCTGCGAAAATGACAGCGCAGTCGACTTTATTAAATCACTGCCGTCGCGGGTGATTTGAGGATAGGCGCTAAGTCAGACAGGGTAAGAAAGGACTATGTCAGACCAAGGACTCGTGTCTAGTTTCCCTATGAATTACAGAACTACGAAATATCCACCCAAAATTGAAAGGCGGTAAAATCAGAGGCAGTACATATAAGCCAAGGGGCGTTTTTGAACCCAAATCTCGCACTCCTCCGAAAAAAACTACAAAACGAGGCTAAATGAACAAAGTCGGACGCATTTGTCTGATGATTCGAGGTGTTTTTCTTAACCCTTTAGTAGTTTCTGTAAAAAAAAACATCCGTGCAACCTACCCCGAACTAAATCAAAAAAGCACCTTTAACAGAACCAAAAACCCACCGGCCATTTGACCTTCAAGAGTTATTGAAAAGGTTGCGCTCTTTTACAAGTGCAAAAAAGTCGTCGTTTTCCTATAAATGTTGACTTGAAAGCTCACGCCTTGGTGGATTTCCCCGAAGGTCATCGACTAATTGCCTACATTGTTACCGTTGTTCGACCATTAATCAAAAAATTTCCCATTTCTCTGCACTTTTTATCGTCCAATTAGGTCAAAAATTACCGCCTGATCCCAAGTAGAGAACGAAGTAAGAAGAGAGAAAAAGAAAAATAAACACGACCAAACCCTTACAATTTCGACGCATCATTAAGGCACTGTTACAAGGTCCTTAAAAACCCATTAAACCGTACCACAGATATCACCATTCACCACTCAAAAACTCATATACGTCTGTACACAGTCCACACTCCTTGCCAGCTAAAGCACCCAAGCACCCTGTGAACCGCCGCCAGTAAATCACTAAATTTACACACTCCCACCCCCAATGTCAGGCGCAGATGGTGTGTCGAACTTTTTCAAATGCAGATACACCGGTCGCTCGAGAGCAACTGGTTGGCCATCATTTCCTAAAGCAACAGCAGTGCTGTCTAAAAAAAGACAATTAAAAGGGTTGAAATTCGATTAATTACCGGGACGTGTATGGGAGAGAAAGGACCTTATTATGTTGTAACAACCCTTTCAGGACCCAAAACGATAGAGACGAAGTACGCCGTACGGTCGACGATGGATGTTTTATTAGATTTGCTGTACAAGATTAGATTGCCGCCGTGGAGTAATAAAATTTCAACACAAAAAAGGATCTACTCGTAGCGAACGCACGAAGGATATTTTGTAGCCTGTCGACAGGAAAGGATAACAAAATTGGAATGGGGTGGTGAAAAATCAGTTTTATAGTCAATAAAAATTAAAAGGACCTTCATGCAGGAGGGCGACAAAGTAGAGATAAAAAAATGGAAAAAAATCTCTTTCCTTGCCGAAGGCGCTTACACAGAGTAGAGTCTAGCCTCACTTCTGTGCTTCCTTTCGCTGGAACACAAAAAGGTAAATGAACCTTAAATAGAACGAGAAATGAGAAATGAAGGTTGGAGTGGATTTTTTGTTCCTTTTAGTTATACTCAGGCCGTCTTGAGGGGTATGGTTCTGCGGGTGATTGCTGAGATATCGATAAAACGGAGAAGAGGCCTTGCCTCCACCACAAAACAGCAAAACTCTATAAACTGCGATGGGATATAGCAATCACCAACTGGCTGGATGGAGGATGATAGCAAAAGAGTAGAAAAACAAGGAAAATGGGAATGGCTCCTGATGTCCTTAAGGGTACCCTAAAAGGGGGAGCATTTTTTAATGATGCACGTTCAACAGGAATAGTGGAAGTTGAAGACGCCGCGGGAAGGATTCTTCTTCCTTTTTTTTTTGTTTTTCTTTTTATTTTGTCTGCATTGTTTCTGAAGGAAGAAAGGACTCGTATTTGTTTTTTTCTTACACAGAAACACAATTATGCTACTCAATTTGGTAGTTGGAAGGGATGGAACTTGGAAATGGGAACATATGGTTATGATGGAGTTTTGCCGGCGTGGTTTGGAAGCAGGAGTAGTTCCTGGATGGTTTTGAAGGGTCAATTATGCAAATTGTTGTGGTGTGAGTAGAGTGAGATTTAAGTACTTGAGGCAGATGATTATCTGCGCAAAATGTGGAAATGGATTGAAGAACGAAAAAGTGCTTAAGGCGTACTTACTGCAGGAGGCAGTTGAGGGGGCTGGGTATTGTGATATGCGCAGTAGGTAAACCATACCATCGTGGATTTGGGGGTTATGCATTATTTTGACGATTTGTGGATGAGTGTGCCGGACTGCCAGCGAGTGAGGCTTTAGTCACCCTTGGTGGCATATAAAATGCTAGCTTACTCGATATTGTGGACAAAATTATCCCATCACCGTACTTTGATCGTAGAACAATGACCAGAACCCGGTGAATCAGTTTCAAGCAAGTCCAGCGAAAACCAAACAAATTTCTGATCCCATTCTGATGCAAGATCTTGGAATTCTCCAGGACTCACTTTAATGGTAAACTAGTCGACTCGGTTTCCTGACAATTGCTCACTATTCAAATCTGATTGCCTTTCGGAGTACCACCGGAAACCGACTCACAGACCGACCACGTGACTCTCAACGTCTTGTTCAACTCGGTGAGATGAGCATCAATTTCAGAAGACCAGTTGGGCTGATTGGAGGGGCAAATTGGTTGAGTCCATGCTCCACCACGGGCAGTAAGTGTCAGAGTGAAGTAAGGGATAGGAAGCCGCATAGCTCTACAAGTAAAGGCGTTTTCAAAACTCAAGGAAAGCTAAAGTCTGTCGAAATGCATTCAGAGGAATCTACTCACGATGGCCGATCAGAAATTTTAGAGGTGGCTATCACAATTCCAAAAAGACACAACGGAACTAATCAGCTTGGGACTACAGTGGGAATTTTCTGGGAGACAGGGTATAACAAGACCACTTTTGCGGATAACATCCGACTCGAATGCAGTTTACATTTCAAGCGATTTTATTTATTTTTGTAATGCCAATCGATGCGAGGATTGTTGACCCTAAATTCGTACGCTTTTCGTTCACTTGTGAAATAAACCCCATTCTTGGCAGGCATAGTAGGTATACCAGCAGAGTCACGTAATCCGCTTGGAATTTGAAACCCAAAAATTCATTCAGATTACTCAAAGGAACAAATCGACATACCTACAACCTTGAAACATCGCCTCTTAAAGTGTCCCCTAATCAATGCTACCCAACATCCCTTATATTACAACCAAAGACTGTGGAACAAGACGCCTAGATTACATGTTAAAAACCTTTTTTTTTTTTTAATATTTCCCCCACAGAACCTACAACAATTTCAATACATAATAACCCACATGTGTGTATGTACAATAAATGAATCAAGACAAAAAGTTTCAAAACAAAACACGCACTCACCCCTAAATTCATTATTTTTCATCAGTTTTCCGATGTTGTTTCCAAGAAGTTAATCTCCGCACACAGGCACACACACACAAAAGTGTACCCACCGCACGCGATCCAACAAGAATTTACTGAACTCATTGCGCCAACGCACACACGAACGCGACCCGAGGGGAATTTACTGTGCTTATTGCACCAACAAATGTGGAAGGGAGGGAAAAAAAAGCACTAAAAACACTAAAAGCTGGCCACAAAAATAGAAAAACAAAGAAAACTATACACACACACACTGCACTGCACTCGCCAGCATATTTTTTTTTTTAAAAATGAGAGGAGCTTTATGGAATGACACTTGCTTTGCATTGATCACTTTAAAGAGAAAGCACAAAAGGGGCAGAGAAAGAGAGAGAGAGAGCAAGAGCGACACACAAACAAGCACTTTGCACTGACAAACGATTTCGGACCGCGAGCACTCGATTTAACTCGCGCACTTGTTAACTAGAGAAGACTACTCACCTTGACCACCAACACTACACTGCGCCGGCTGCTTAGCGATGCAGGCTGATGTAGGTCAAGGCTGGAGAGAACTTTTCTCCAAAATATTAGCTGGGAGAAGTAAGTGATCTGTTTTCCTTTTCCACCGTGCGGTAGGGGTATGCTATGCAGTGTTTTGCGATCTGAGAAGGAATGCTTCTTACACAATTTTGGAGACATTTGCATGGCGATGCTGAGGGCAGAAAAGGTTGGAAGTATGCTTTGAATGAGGAGAGGAGTGGAGACAGATCAATTTTCTCTTTCCGTTGCAAATTTTTGAATTTGAATTGTTTATCTGTGTTTTGGCTTAAAAATCGAGGTTTCTCATGCGGTAGAGACAAAATCTTAGGTGGACAAGGAGTATAACATGCCTAGCGACGACATGGATTTGGCCAAGGCTGCAAGGCTGGATCTAAAACGCTGTTAGAAATTGCTTGCATCTGCTTAATGAATATCAAGGCATTGCCTAGAGGGACATAGGTGTAGGTACTTCAGTGACATGTACATATGTCTCAGAAGACTTAAAACATCGGCGCGTTGGGGTTCCCAAGGGATCGCGATGGGCCCACTTCTATGCCTGGTTTTTTACTCGCATGATGGCCTAACAACCTAACCTAAACACCTTGGACAAAGACCTACAATAAAGCCTTCTATACTGTGTCGTATAGTTGCAGCCGTTTCAATAAAAAATCACTACGACTGTGCAACATCCCGGATTAAAATGAGATTTGTTTCAAGCTTACAACGCAGGTAGGGATTGGATCTGGTTTTGTTTATTTTCCGATTGGTTTAAAGGACATACCTGTTTAAATATTTTTACGAGCTGTGTTATTCCGGAACGATTTCCCCTGTTTACGTTGTTAATTGTTATTTAATTGTTTCGTTTATTTGTTTAATTCAAGTTTATTTTCTGTTTTCCTTTTTTGCTGATTCCTCTCTCCCAGGATTTTTTATTTAATTCCTTTCCACCACATCACTCTGTGTCCGTCCGAGGGTTTTTCCAATTTATTTAATTTTTTCGGTCGGAAAGTTTCTGTGTTTTTTTTACCATACTCCTTCAACTGCTGTTGCCAAAAACTCGAATACAAAAGGGTGGAGTGTGATGGAATGCCTCTCTCATCCTTTTACATAAGAATTCCTGCAACTTTTCTGGATGAACTCAGTTCAATCCACGCTGTTTTTACAATCGCGAGTTTGTTGTTCTCTGTAAAGTTGTCCTGCTTTTAAATATAAAAATTTGTTTCGACAGTTTTCGGATGAAAATTTCTCAGCCAACTAAATGTGCGGGGTTTTAAATTTGTTCCTGGGTATTTCCATGAAAATAACTGGATTCTCCTTTGAATCTAACAAGTTCCGACATTTTTGGAATTTTTTCTTGACGCATTTGTAGGATAAGTTAAGAGGGTTAAGGAGTGCGATTGACATGAAGGAAGGCGCAGGGTTAGTATTAGAATTGGAGTACGAACATGAAGGATTTGAAAAAAGGACATTTTCCTGTTGACAGGGGACGATTCCTAATGGAATACGGAAGAAAGGATGAAAAAAAGGTCTCAATCCCATTCACGCATACAGGAAAGCAATGGGATCAGCGGCCAGAATCATACACTAGTTGTATACAACGATTGCGAAACCTCGTTCCTAAGAAAGCAGCTAAATAACTCGACGTAATACTGGATTTCAAGCTCAATTGGGCGGAAAATATACATAGATAACAGAATGAAACAAGGCCTCTGTGTCAAAAGAGACTTCGGTAAAACATGCGGATTCAAACCAAGGATAATACACTAGCCTGGTGGAAATCGGTCGAGAAGAAATGTAATCTTGACAGCGTTTCAAAGATCATAAGGACAGGCTGCTCTATTCTTAGGGAATCATTTCCCCATATTCCTGATAAATCGACTGCGACACACCATACGAAGTATGTACCGTGATAGAGAGAAGGTAGTCCCTTTCTACCACTAACCACTATTCCCAGAGCGATGGAAGGAACAGAAACTAGTGCCAATCTCCAAAGGAAGTAATGCTCCTGCGGATCCATTGTCGTTTGGTCCACTCTGTACGTTGGATACAGCTGGAAAAATTCTGAAACGTATCACCAACAGGTTGGAAGCAGCCATTAAAAACGCAGAAAGATGGACAGAATGTCAGTACGGTTTTTGAACGTCGACATCAACGATGGAGGGGTACTACAGTAGACCTAAGAAACGCATTCAATTTTACGAATTAGAAGTAGAAGTAAAATAATCTTCGAAATAAGAGGTTACCCAGGAATACTGATACATGACATGATGACAGCCCCAAGGAATGTACTGTCATAGGAGGTGTGCCACAGGGTTCGGTGTTGGGTCCACTTCTGTTGAACGTTGTACATATGTATGTACATATGTACATATATGACGGAATACTCAATTTGCCTAGATCAGAAGAAGATTCTATCGTAGGCTTTGCGGACGGATATTGCAGTAGTCGTGGCCACCAAGCTGCCGGAAAAAGTGGTCCAAATCAGCAACCTCGCAATCAGGATCGTTCAACGCTGGCTTGAATCTGTGAGTTTGAAATTAGTCGAACGTAAGACGAAAGCGGTACTAATCAGTAGCAGAAAAGTTAGGGAAACGATCACTCTTACGATAGGAGGCACCAGATTACGTCGAGGCACGCCATGAAATACTTAGGCCTCATGATTGACACAAGGCTCTCATTTAAAGAACATCTAGAATATGGTAGTGGTGAAGCCTCCTGAATAAATAACGCAATCATAGGCGTCATGCCAATCATGGAAGACCGATATACAATCGAGGGCGGCTTTTGGCCGGTGTCGTTACATCTGTGATGAGCTACGGGTCACCAATATGGGGCAAAGCTATGGACGTTAAAAGCCAAAAGACCTCCCGTCTCATCCCACTTCTTGAGGGCTGAGTATGTAGAACATGTACATATTCCTTCATTGTCCACTATTCGAAGCAGAAGCTGAGAGATAAGCTTGGAGAATTACCAACCCCCGAGAACTAGACTAAAGTGCGATGCAAATTGAGCCATAAAACAGAGATCCACAAGTCTAGGACGAAACAAACTCCAGACCAAAACCCCAATGTACATCACAATGGATCTACATAGACCTGAGTGTGATGAAGGAGAAGTGTCTTCCCAATTACCAAGCTTAATACCACCAAGATACTTCAATTACCTCTCGTATACCCATAAAGCTATCAAAACAAAGTGCTATACACAGTTTGTGCTATTGTTCCATTTCCCCCCAAGGAACTATTTAAATAGACACAATCGTCCTTTCTCATAAAATCAAACGTATAATGGTTAACCTTTATTAACTCCAAGTGCAAAACAATTTACATTTTCTACTTAAAATTGGCCTCACATCGACAATGCGACTCACTCAATCCGACTTTCAATATCCTTATTACCCTTCCCACACCCCATCCACACCTAACAATACAATATTAAGGACATCTGTGCAATGAAATCCGAACACGCGTCATTTAATAAATTCACATTTTCACATGATTATCACTTGGTGTTCCCCTGCAACTACATGTCGTTCTCCAATAAACCTGTGGGACACACACAAGCACCAAGTCAACCATCCTCCCTTCACGCCTTCAATTTAAAATAACTGCACAAAGGAGAATGTATGGATGAAAAAGAAAAGAACAAAACAAATCCTTCCACGTGTCCGTAGCGTATACCCTTTTGCCCTAGGAGATTACGATCATGGCATATCATTATTTTATTTTTATTATCCTGACCCTGTTCTCCTTAGCTTCTCGAAAGTTAAAGATATTCGTCGTGTCGCCGATGTGGTGCTTCCCGTTTTCCATACTACGCACACCCTGTGAGGATGGAAAGCCTCCTTATTTTCTCCACGCAATGGAAATACGTAATTATCAATTCGTATCATGTCCTTTTTTGTCTCATGTCTCATGAGAAATGTATTCTAATTATGTATGTGAAGCGCCTTCGCTTCGACACAACAACGACATCCAGAGGAGATGTTGACTTCCTTAAAAGGATAAAGAAGACGAAATACCAAAATTGATGGGAGAGAGAGAGAGAGAAAGCGAATCATGCTGATGACAAGATGACAACAGTGTTCTGCATCGTAAGGACATAAAGTTACAGATGCGAGTGTGTATGTAGGTATCTACGACTTATGTTGCCAAGAAGTCTAACTGGGAATGGGGGGCTTATCTTTGACATCAAGCCCCACTCTCTCAACCCACACACGCGCGCAGACACCATCACGATGTGATGTGTCTCTGGTTAATGTATTTTAGATGCGATGTCCTTTCATGCTTTCGATTGCATTATGTTCGGCTTAGATTTTCTCTTTCTGTGTGCATGTGTGTTTGTGTGTCTGTGCCCAGCACGATAATAGGATATCCTGGATCGAAGGATAAAATTAAATCGGAGAAGACATTTGTGATACAATTCCATAGAAAGAGGGCGGATAAGCAATCGACAAAAGTAGTAATTACAAATTAGAAATATTACTTTTCCGTTGGTGTGAGTAGTGTGGAGGGTATGTGGATGATATGTCCGAAGTTTTTCTATCTATTTGATGAGGATGTGGGTAATTAAACCTTAAGCTCCGGAGCAGGAAGCCAGGTAATAAAAATTTTATGGAATAATTGCCATAAAAAAACGTTAAATTCGAGGTCAGACTCCAATTTAGAGAATGGGACTAAAAGAATCCACATGGCACTACCTAGATCAACAACTGTCACCTTTAGACAGACACAAGGGTTAATACTGGCCTGCTAGTCTCTGTGTCCAAGGATTGAACTACACATCATAACCCACAGAGATATACATTTTGATGTCCATTTTGACTTCAGTTGCCGACTTTGAGACAGACGGACGAAAAACCTTATTCACTTTTTGAATCCCTCTTCAATAGGGAAGGGACACCTAGCTGGATCTAATATTCAAGGTCTGAAACTTTCGCGCAAGTCATCCAACAACAATGCTAAGGAAATTCTTAAATTTTAAACTTACTTGACTTAGTGTTAAGAGGAATTTTTTGGACTCACCTGAAAAAAAAAAGAAAAACTACAGTTAAAAACGTCAAAAAATTAATGTGTTAATAAATATACAACAAAACAAAAACAATGTAATTGTAATGATCCTTAAAAATTATCCTGGAACTAAGTAACAAGCAAAGTAAAATAGATTTTTCATGAAAGGATTATCACCAGTCAGTGCGTTCCTCAGACTTATGAGCAATGTCCTGAACGAAATAATGGTTGGCGATTTGAAGGCCATAGATAGGTAAGGAGTTAGGACACCTAATACGTACAGCTTACACGACAAGCCGTCTGGCTACGGGCTTAGGCTTCATGACTTTGACTTTGCTGTGAAGGGAAACGTTACTATAGCAAGCACACGATATTCTCATCTCAATATCAGGAAGGGGACATGGCGGTTCTCCTGATCATGAATTCACAAAATTGCAATGGATGCAAGGCATGCCTCCAGTATTATGGATGTCCGAGCGGCCAACATCGACTCGGAACACTACTCTGTGGACGAGCAAAGTACGAATGAGGATATCTTTGCTTCAACAAAGAGGACTGCACCGACAAAGACCAACATATCGCTGTCAGGCAGAATGGATCATTCAACGTAGACGACGATAACCAAAACTTCCGTCCAAAACGAAGTGAGGATAGCAATACCCAAACTTAACACCATTAAGGCTACTGAACCGGACGAACTTTTCAAAGCAGCTAGAGGTGATTTGGAAGAGAGCGTAGGTAAATGGGTGCTCTAGTTGACAAGAAGCCTTCACCGTGCCCAAGACAGCATACACAAAATCATTTCTAAGACTTAGTCACACGAATGTATGCCTGATGAATGGAATCTCAGCATCGTTTGCCCGATCCACAACAAAGGAGGCCCCTTTCCTTGTGAAAGGAGCCAATTAATACTGAATCGCGTACACAAGCTAAACAAATTTTGCAGAAGGAATACAGTAACCCTCTGGTGGATACCGGGCCACGCTCTACTAGAGGGTAACGCAGAAGTAGACCCTCTAGCAAAACAAGGGGCAGCAGAATATTTCGTAGGACATGAATTTTTCTGGGGAATAGGGAATCACACCCTTAAGGATGAATTGAGCAATCAAGGCCTAAGGCTAACTAAGAAACTACCAGGCAGCTATAACCGTGAAAGACTCAAAGCAGTCGTCGGCCTAAGCAAGGGCACTGCAGGGCACTGCAACTCAAGCAAGGTATAGAAGAAGAAAATCTGTGCACATTTTGCAACAAGTCCGAAAAGACTCCGAAACACCTTCGGGAGTCTTGTGGGGCTGGGAAAATACCAAATATCGGTGAGAATATGCCGTTTATGGCCCGATTCTCATTTCCAGATTTCTTAGAGAAACTGGACTAGAGAGAGTGCTCTAGGGCCGACCATTCTCGCCTAGGCAAAGCGAGAGTTCAATTATAATGCAACTCTGAGGAGGGAACAAGCCTCTCCAAGGCATTTGAAGGGGGCGCTATAGACCACTAGGTCACAACATAGCAACCTGTAGTAACCTTCAAAGGATAAGTATCTGTTGCTTTTTCAAAAAGCTTTTGCCTTTCATTCGCAACGGTTACGTCATAAAGGTTTCTTAACTACTCTACAATATTAAAACAATATTTATTCTATATACCTAGGTGTTTACGCAATTAAATCCTTAAAATACACTTTACCTTCATCCTGGATTGTATCCCTTTCAGCTTCATATAAAATTAACTCCGCGCATTCAAGTTTCACAAGTTAATGCCCCGACTTACATGGCAGAGAACATCCTTTCTGTGTTTGACTTTCTCACACGGGGAAATATTACTCGACAAACTTTCTCTTCCGAAAATCTGTTTGCCTTTTAGCTTACAAAAGAAATTTTCGGAATTTCTCGATGTGTCTGCATCTTTTGCATGAATAATGCAAAGAAAAGCGTTGCTAACCATACCAGGAATACTACATACGTCAAAGTAAATATTCATATGCACTCAAGGATTTGAGGGATATAACTGACATCGGTGGTGGAATGTGGCATTCGTCCTTTCTATTTGTATGCATAAACGAAGCTCTAAACATAAAGGGAATATGTATGGCAGGAGGAGGTTTCCCTTCTTTTTTTGTTTCGAAAGAGGGGTCTCATGGTAGTATGGGAGCACTGGGAGGACCAAGTGGAATGTAAAAATCCGTTAATATAAAAAGTTTGCATTTGTTTGCATTCATTCTTTTCTGGATTACTTTTTTGGAGTTAAGCTGCTTTAAGGGTTCAAATGACGACTGGCATGGAACTAAAAGGGTAAAAAAATCAGAGCGTATGTTGGCGTATTCGTTGGCCTTTTTTTCAATGATTTTACTCGACATGGTTTTGACGTCAGTGCTTTAAGGAAAATTTAGAGGTAAGGACGACAGATGGTCGTAGTTAGAGCAGGAAACGAACCTGTTCTCTGTGGAGAACACTGCAGATGAGTGGTTACATTGGCACCGGTGAAGTACTGAAAATGCTCTCCCTTTACACGATAGAGGCATGTTTAAACTCCACACCCCTCTGCCCACTCTCAAATGATCCTGAGGAGACAGATGTTATAACACCAGGGCATTTTTTGATCGGAACAGCCCTGCTAGCACCACCAGAAAAGATTAAACTAAAAATACAAAAAGATGCGGAACATCACCACGACCGAAATGGCTAGTCGACTTAAGCAACACATCCGAGACGACAATGCAAAAAAGGCAAGGAGCTAGTCAAAGGAATTAACATACAAGACCGATCTGAAACCAAAGGAGAGCAGGAAGATTCAACAGGCTAGACGAAAGTCACAATAGAACACTTCCAAATTGGCCGTCAGAAACCAGAAGAGAGCAGAACAAAAGACCGTTCTGCAGGAAAAATACAACCTTCCACAGAAGAGAGCATGCCTCTAAAAAAGTACTTGGAATTGAGGAAGGAACTCCAAAGTGTGAATCGAAAGCCGGTCAACATACCAGCTCTTCCTTAAGTGGGAGGACTAGATGACACACTGAGAAAGGGCCTCCTTGATGGAGGTGCGAAATGGTACCTACGCTTCCTAGTTCAAGACATCCAACCTAACCTGAAGAGTCAGTCCGAGAATATGAACTTCCATTGCGTCAGTCCGAGTTCCTCTCATCGCGCCAAAAAAGCATACACAGGCAACGTGCTACAGTTTACTGAGCTTGCGTTTAAGGAATTCCGCCCTTGATCACTATGCGACCGCACCATACACAAGGTATGGGCTGACTTTGGAGGTGTATATATCCAGCGGACTATCTTAAGGCTTAAACCCCCAGGTCCTATTGAACATTCTAAGGTACTACTAAAAGATTTTGATGGCCCTTAAGACTATAAAAGCAAACTAAAGATTTAAGATGACTCCCAAGTACTAAACTTTGTTCGAAAGCTGTAACTGGGTGTCCAAGAAGTATGGCCATCTCAAAGCAGGTAGCTTCCTCCTCATATTCATCAGCATCATCTTATTCATCTTGGGTGAATTGACGAACAATGACTGTTCACGTCACCAAGTCCTGACAATGTTCAGTGCCGCCTGCATGATTATCGCGACAACGAAAAGCCGATAGGTCGCTTCCGCTGACGACAATACACTCGTCATCGAAAATTAACAGCAGGTTATCCCTCCGCGTTAAGTCGACTCAGTAGTGAGTCTACCAGTAGGTTCCACAAGGTGGTCGAAAGCACTCCACCTTGTGCAAAGCCTCTTACAGCCTGCACCGATTTCATGAAACTACCTAGAGTCGTAGTAGGGATTCTGCATCTTGGCAGAGAGCAGACCCAATCCACTAGTGTGTAATCGACTTCCTAGTGCCTTAGAGAAGCTTCTATGCTCTTCAAGGTAGGATTGTCAAAGGCACGCTCAAGACAGTGGGAGCGCTCCACCCTGCCACCAAGCTCAATCAGAGCTGCGTCCGTAGACTTACCCCTCTGGCTGGCATGCTGACTGTCATGTAGCGGCAAGCGTGTTAATGCGCCATACTTCAGCTGCATGTCGACCAGCTTTTCAATGCCCTTTAGCTGAGAGAAAGTAAGGCTTATAGTCCTCTTATGCAACAAAAGACATCCTTTTATCCGAATATATTAATATCTGAGGTCCAATTTACTATTTCAATTTATGCCCACCTAAAGTCTGTTGTAACAAATTTAAATCCTGGAATAGGGTATGGATATGAGAGGACAATAAACCTAACCACTTCTGTGAAGACTTTAGTTTTTTTTTTAAACGATTTAAATCGTTTCGACGAAACCCAAATCCATTTAGTACCGAAACTATCCATCAGCATCTACATATTTGAAGAATATGTTCTGCCAAAAACTTATTTTTAGAACGAAACTTTGTCGTCATCCCACCATCATCAGTGTCGTCGTCTGTGATGGCAATAATGTAGTGTTCACAAAGTGAAAATCGATCAGCATTGGATGGTGTAGAATGGAGGAAGGAAGGAGCATGGAAAATAAACCCAAGGAAAGAAGAATATATCCTAACAGAAAGCAATTTCTCAAACTAGAATTTGAGAGCCAAGAAAATTTGCTGCCTCTCCTAATCGGTGGGAGGCAGCATCTGGGGATGACTACGATACAAATATAGACATACGAGCTGTCTAACATGGAAAACATATTAAAATGTCATAGAAATCAGGATAAAAATAGGGACAACGTGTACTTGTAAGCTGTTGAGCCATTAGCCCGCGTACGTTAAAATTTTCTGTTGACGTTGAGAGGCTAATATCTGATTATGATAGGTTATGACGTTAATATATTGATCTGCCCACGCATGTACATATCTGTGTACAAGACATACGGAGAGTCGTTAAAAACGTGAGCTTCTTTTTGGTTCAGTGAATTTAGGAAAGGTTGCGATAACTTTTACAAGCAATTTGTGAAGGTCACCATGTGACAAGCTTTTCTTTGCATCAATACAAAAAATTTTAGTGGGTGGTAAAAGAAAGATGCACTGACAGACACCTGAAGGGCGAGACAACGAACTGATTAATCTGCTGGTTACTGGTCGGATTATCAGCCCAAAGCTGGGTGGGACGTCTATTAGTAGATCTGTAAGGTGATGTCCTATCCTCTCTTCTTTGGAATTTAGTAGCTAATGAACTGTTGATAATCCTGGAAGGTGAGAGATGCACTTATGGAGAGGCTTATGGAGACGACGTTTCTTTAGCAGTCTCGGAAAAACACCTAAATACCCTAAAAGAATTCTCCTACAAAATGTTTTCAACAAGCTAACTAGATGGGCGTTTTGGTGTGGTCTGCGTGTACACCCCCAAAGAGCTTAACTGGTACTGTTTCCAAGAAAATAAAAAATTCCGGTAGTCAACCATCCTTTTCTCAATGCTATAAGATTAGTTTTCTCTGACAAAGCACATTTACCTCGCAAAGAGCTATCGAGAATAGAAAATGGGGTTTCCCACCTCTCAAAACTTACTGCTTCTACATTTCGGTAAACCTATGTGAGTATCGGTCGTTGATAAAGAGGCTTAGATAAAGCCATAAACCGCGATTACCCAAGTAAAATATAACGATCAGCTTGTTTGTGCATAAACGGAGCACTTCGTACAACTCTCATTGCAGCACTGAACATTATGTTCAATCTGATTCCCCTCAACATCTTTAGCAGGCAAACGGCAGGCAGTGCAGTCGTTCACCTTGAAGCAACCTCATCAATGACCTAAGTGGCATAAGAAAATATATTGACCACGCCTCCAATCTGAATAAATTCTTTCCCGAAAACATGGACTACATCATTCCTCGTCCAAACTTTGATAAAAACTTCCAACCCACCATCACTGCAGAGATGAAGATGTATTTTTAGGAGGACAATCGATTCATTTCTGCACCGAAGCTTCGAAAACCAACGACGGGGTTGGCCGCGTTTTCTCTAACAGGCTTTATCCGAACCAATCTTTTCGTCTTCCGAATCATTGCAGCGTGCTTTACGCGGAAATAATGAGGAAGTCTGATCCTAGATAAAGGAAAGCGTGATATTTCCTAGGTACATCTGCATCTTTTGGGATAACCAAGCAGCAATCCATTCCTTGAAATAGATCTCCATGAATTTATTAACAGCTCTAGACTAACGGTTGTCTTTCTATTGATGGCGTAGCAGTTCAATATTCACTTCTGTTGGGTGCTAGGGCACAAGGATATTCCGACAATGAATTATAAGGCTGACGAACTCGCCAGATATGCAACAACTACACCCATCCCTCCAGAAAAAGCTGCTTTAGGTATACCGATCGCTACTTGCAAACTCAAAGTTAAGCTGGATTCGAATTACTTTCGAATGCTTTGAAAAAATAGTAATAAAGACACAATAGCATCCAAACACATAATTATCTGGAAAACCCAGTCTCGAATTCAAATATCGGCTTGACAGAGCACCAAATACATTGGAAATTATCAGAGATAATGGCTGCAAAGGCATCTTATAGATCTACCTCCCCACTGCCCATCATTGAAAAGCTTCTTGAAAGAGTTTCAGGCAAACGTCTAAAAGTGGTCGAACGAAAGAGTCGATTACCAAGCGATTGCCAATGACCTTTGGTATATTTGGAATAGTGATTTACATTGCAACCTGAACATACTGCCGGTAACTGGCTACATTCAACGCTAAACGACTGCTCGTGAAGTAAGGCTAAGACAGCACGTAAACGAAGGCCAACACTTCTCAATACTTCGAGTCAAATGAGAGAGTTACGACGTTAAATCGACCCAAGAAAGCGCTTTATTCAGCAGGACAAAACCAGCCCGTGAATCAACAATAGACACAAGTAATATCCTTGTTGCAAATTAAATGCACATAACTTTGAAGCAAATCACTTGGACGACCAGTGCTTTGAATAATTTTCAATGCATTGACTCTTCCTTATAAAAACCAATCGATGTTGGAGGAGGATAAGTGACCCACTGTCATCACGAGTACAATGGAGACACGTGGAGTAGAAAGAATGGTCGTTGCGAGCCCATATTGGTGATTCACTGTACATAAACGATTTATGTGTATTTCAGTCAGACTGTTAAGAACCGAATAAGCTGCAAACTTAAGCTCTTATTAGCTAAAAAGGCAAATAAAGTTGGAAAGAATGCTGTGGAAATAAAAAGAAAATAGAAGGAGCAATGGAAATTCAAATGCAGGCACCGCGGTTCAGTCATTAGACTACTGAGCGGGAGGTTCCAGGTTCTAATCCCAGAAAACACCAGAGTTTTTCACGGTCCCACCTCTCGCGGAAGTCTGACGAACACCCGAGAGCAATAACTGCCATGAGAAAGCTTCTCAATCAAAAAGAATCCTTTCGGATATGGCTCTAAACTGTAGGTCCCTTTCATTTGCGCGAGAAAATATAGCACGCACAACACGAATGGTAGAGAAGTTAGGCCCTGGACCACATACAGTCTATTGCGCCAAATATTCGCTGGTTTGTATCTGATAAATTCAAATTCTTAAAATTCAAGGATGCTGTATATGCAATGAATAACACATTATCACACAGGTTTATGGATTTTAAGTAAAAGTTAATCTAATGAATGTAAGCTCCTCACTGACTACTTAAGGAATGGACTCACCAGTCATAGACTTGGCAAATCTCATTCAAATCTGAACCAGTGCGCATATTACTCGCCAAATTGTCACGTCGGTCGAGTGCACTATTGATTTTCTTTATCAGTGTTGATTGGGAATCTTGTAGAACGAAAATCGCAATACGGTACCGAACTCTTTTGCAAACTGATCCAATATTCCTTTTGAGGTCAACCTTTAGTTGACCTGACACCCGACATTGATCATCGCTTTGGCTTTTGATACTTGGGTTTAGCGTCTCCTGCAGGGTTTTACTTAACTTAATGTGACTGTTGGTGATCGTTAAGTCTAAAGCCGCACTATAGTTCGGTTCCCAATAATTGGAAGCCAATTGTATTGGGGCGGCCACCACATGGTAGAATAACCTAGCAACCAGTGTAAAGGAAAGCTACCAGTTTCATTTGTAAACAACATCCCGACACAACTCCCGCATAGAGAATGGCACATCTGTTTCTCTTGCTAGGTCTAACAACTTATTGATTGGTTAGATTGGAGGAAGCAATGTTCCTGGCATTGTGCGGATACTCCTGGTATAAAGAAATGTCGACAGTTGCAAGATCATTTGAAGCGAAAATATGCAGCCTCCATACTCGTCTATTAAAATTCAGGATGGATTTCTACAGAAGTTTCTTGAACTACATAATTATGACGTGGGACTCATATAAGGCGGCTAGAACAAGTAAGAACCAACTTTTTTGCTCATTTAAGAGAGAGGATCTCTTAGAATCGCATCTAATATGCGTATAAAGTGTCCTACTATTCTGTTTTATGCGATTGTAATAGGTTAACTCAAGAACATCTGAACCGATTTCAACACCATTTGTTGACTATTTCTTAGATAAAGGTTTACTTAACATCAGAATCCATTTTGTTGATCGTGAAAGCAGAAGAAATTTGTTATAGAAGAATGAAAAGTTTCTTAACCATTACCACAAATATTACAGAAATTACCTTCTTTAGATTCTACAACATTGTCCTGTTCCATGCTTGGGTTTTCAGCTGGATGAACCATGATGTTTCAAAAATAGATCTCCTTTCTCACACAGTAAAAAAAACAACAACCAACGATTGAATGTACGACCGTGTTAGGCGAGGATTTATCACTATCACTAATCAGGATCTGAAAATAAAGAATTAAAAATCATGTTCATTTGCTAGAAAAGAATTAAATTTAATTTTCAATTCAACAGTCTTCATAAATATTAAATCTAGCCACGGCGTCCATGCAGTTCTTGGACGCCAGACAAAAGAAGTCGCCAGCATCGCTAGTGCAAAGATGAGAGGCCACTTTAATCAAGATCTATCTATCTATCGTCTATTTTATCCAATTATGGTGCGATAATGATTAAATGATTGGAGGAATAAAACACTATTTTAAATTGGTCACCACACTGGTTTGCTGTGGCGTGCGCACAGTCGCGGTGATTTAACTTTCTTTTGTGACAGCTTCCAGTTCTTTGCCCGCGGCGAGGAGGCAACGTAACTTCACTCCCAATAAGGATAGTCCAACATCATTTCCAATTGAGAGCAATTTCGCGATATCTACTCTTCTTGTGATTTAATTATGTGCCCGAGATTTGTGGGTGCACAAGAGGAGGGCAGCACCAAGAAGCTAACCGAAGTGAATGGACTTTCATCGGATGAAAATGTTATGTAGCTCCTCGTTGTGGTTATAGGTTATTGCTTTTATTAAATGGTTGAACTTTGCCGGAGGGTATGATTTGTTTTCTTTCGATTTGGGGTGATTTGTGGGCGTCAGGAAGTCATCGTCGTTTTGAGAATAATGATGATTGATGGGTAATATTCTGACAGAGATTAGATTTCTCGTAAAAGGCAATCAATTGGCCTGTTGAAAGGTGTGGGATTATTCTTTCTTTATTTAGGACTTCTATACGCAGTCAGATGTAGAAAAGTCACAAAAACTCTTTAAGTTGGAACTCTTGGACTGCAGACAAGTTTTTAAGTGGAGATGGCTTACAATATCACCTTTAAAAGAACTATTAATAAACTTTTTTCAGCCCCAGCAATAAGACACCCTAAAGAATAGCCTCGTTCCAGTGAAAACTAAGTGCGAGATCACGGTAGTCTATCGTTACTCACTGAGCTTGCAGCAACTGTACGAGTATAGCAGAAAAACTTTACAACTCCCTTCGCTTAGTCAGAGTGGCCTTCAAAATATTTCCACTTAAAGAACTTCCAAGCTGTGCATGTTTAATGGATGAAATTCTCCGCTTACGTGGCTATAAAACTTCTTAGAAAGTTTCCTTCCCACATTTGCTTCCTTACCTTAACAATTTCGATGAAAGAATGGTGGATAGCATTTGAACTATCAGACTTGTTAAGTCGTAAGCTGTTCAGCTCGAAATCATGAAAAATCCCTAGATCAAGTGGTGCCCACGGAGAAGTAGCTAGTGTGTTTGCTTGTGAACTGGCCAATGTAAGTTCGAACCCCGCTAGGCGAGCAGAAATCACAGCCACCAAGCACAACAGAGAAGCGAATAAAATTAGAGTTTCTCCAACTACTACACCAAAAAAGGAGTTGCTACCTGGTAGGTCATTAGACCGTGCAGAGTGTACGTCAAAGTACGGAGGAGTAAAATGGCAGTAAATTGGTCACACCTTAAGGGGCGAGATAGTTCTTTTGCGAAGTACGCCATGCAATGGAATCCTCTTACCCAATCAGGCAGACGGGTGGGCCGCCCTAGGCAGGCATGGAGAAGGGCAGTCGAGAAGGAATCCAGATCATTGGCAATGACTTGGATGAAACTTGAGCGCGTTGCAGAACGCCGAACACGATGGGCCGCTGTATCAGAAAGTATTAGAAAAATTCACAAGCCTCACGAATGACTGGATCGTATTCCCATTCCTCCAAAACTTAATGGAGCAGCATGGAGGTATGGATATACATATGGGATTGATGCTCTTGATTACACTCATATCCGTATAAAACAAGGCACCAAACCACAGTCACTCAAGAGATGTCCAGGCGAAAAGTTTTTATAGCCAGGATCTTATTTTGAAAGTTCTTCATTAAATAAGCCTGCAAAGTTCACAAGAAGCTCGCCTCGTAGCTTGGCACTACTTAGAATTCTCTATCGAATAGACACGTTGTGGGTATGCCTCTCGCTACGTGTACACTTCTGCTCAAGCTGGTCGCTAGCAGCAAGACAAATCTCTATGTGAATTCAAGCTTGTTTACTCCGACGCATAGGCCTCATCTTTTGTCCGAAAGATAAAGTATCTACCTACTGACATGATGGGCTGCAGACTCAAACCAACGCAAAGCAAAGTAACCTAAGTACAAGAACAGTACAGACGCCCTCCACTTAATCGGATCGAAGGGGTTTTTTCAGTGTTTTTGAGGCGGATAAAGGTACTTACCACACAATATGTATACATGTCCACCTAAAGCATTAATGAGTTCAAATCGATTTTTATTTGCAAATTCTGACAAAAAATAAAGAGCACTGAAACATTGAAAAAGTTCAAAAGACTGTCTGACCCACATCAGGCCCCCTACACATAAAATTCACCGTCATTTTGAGCCTACGCTTTTCTCATCGTCTCGCAAAAGAAAGAACAAAAAAACGGCCAAAACTTAAATCCAAAAGCAGAACAGTTGAATTTGAAATCCACTCTAAATTACATTCCACAAAACCCCACTCGAAAAAGTACACTCATTTTGGAACTGAAACTGTATCAACGAAACTACACCGTCCGGCTCTTCGCGGTATCAACAAAAACAAACAAAAAAGAACAAAGCAAAGAAGCAACAGACAATATAAAAAAAAAACATCTGTTTTGTGTTTACCCTTCGTTCGCAATGCAACAGCAAATAAAAGTAGACACAAACAAAAAAAGAAAAAGAAAAAACGGACAAAGACACAAGCATGGGTGACGGGAACTGGATTTTCGAGGGAGAAGGGATTTTTTTTTTAAAGAACGGCTGTGTAGAACTACTGATGGGCGAATGTGTGTTGAGTGCAGCGTCAGTAATTGAAGTTTCTTTTCTCTGGAATCCAATTAGAATAACAATTACAGAATCATTGTTGTACTTTTCGATACATTTTTACCCACAGGGCTGCAATTGCTACTCCAGTTTTTTTGTTCTTTTCTCTGTCCAATCTATAGGTGAGAAGGCGAATGTTGGACTTTTTCTCCCACATATTGTTGAGGCTTCATGGAGTTTTCCATGCCCCATTACCCCTTTTAGGTGATTGTGTAGGGTAAGGTAACATTGTCCAGCGAAAGTTATACATACATGCGCATGGTGTTCAAATTTTAGTAGACTATCGACCTCTTTATGAAATCCAGTTGAGAAATGTGTCATACCTAAGCCACCAAGGAAAACAATTCTGACAAAAAACCCTTGCCAACACTATGAACCTCCTTTGAACTATTGCCAAACGACTAACATTCAAGGAAGAAACTTTGTATAAAAGATGAAAAACCAAATCACAGGCACTCAGCAAATGGTTCAGTGAATTTAGGTCAAGTCTACACCATTTTCATGAAACTGATGATGATGACCAACAGGAAAATCTACAATTCTACTTTAATCCTTCTTGTCCGACTTGTAGCTTCTCAGTATGTTTTTTTCATTTTCCCATTTTCTACACCAAGTCCTTTCCAGTTGCGCTATTAGCGGACAGAAAATCTGGAAAAAGAACCCGTGCCTGCGTTATCGTGAGGGGAAAATGAAAATCCATTCGTTGTTCTCCTCCATGTATTTTCTGTTTTTAATTTCATTTCTTCCCAGAAATTGAAATTGAATTAAAAATTAACTCCTAGAATAACTGAGGTATTAATTTACCTTTTTCACAGCACAAAAATATTCGCAGGAGAAAAACTCAAATTCTCTCCAATTTGCAAAACTTTTAACACTAAGTTTAGCGTTCTTAGAAATTCGCGAACAAATTCAAAACTAACGGACACTTTAAACAAATTACTTAGTGAAACAAAAAAAACACTTCAACAACTTTTTCAGGGAATAAAATAAAAACTTTAACGAACGGCAAATCAACCCGACTACCACAAAACTTCGAGTTAAAATAATTGTGGATCGTGGACGATCGTTTTTATAAACAAAGAAAAAAATGCATTTTGCTATTTTTTTTGTAACATTGAAGAGAATTTTAGCGTTATACGATCCACAATATTCTCTTTGTGCGTTGAAGAGAGAAGTGATCGAAAAGATACATCGAAAGTGTTGCCGTAGGAAATGTGTTTGGTAAACGGATTTGAACATTAGCTTTGAACATTAAGTAGCGGTTGAAGGTTTTATTCTTCACATTGGATTAAAAGATTTAGTTTTTGAAGGTATTTGAGCAATATTGTGGCGGACATTTACCGAAGAACTCATGTCGAAGAGAGTAGGGTAGGCAAGTTTCCGTACAGGAAAACCCAATTTCCGAAGTGGAGCTTCAAACTTCATATTTGCAAGCGTTAATGAGAAGTGGGTGAGGGTGTCTTCTCCAATGAATGCAACTTAAAAATATTGACAGCCGAACCTTTAACTCAGGAACTGTCCTAATTTGTCACCTGTCCCAAGTGAGCAAACCATTCAATATCCAACTCATTTAAATACCTGGCCACAGAGACATTCTAGGGAATTGCATGGCCAACGAGCTCGCTAGACAGGGCGCAATGCTATCCATTTTGTCGGCCAAGCCGAATCTCACTATGCCTGGGTACTGCTACTCAAGTTCAACCCTACGAATATTAACTTTACCAATCGCAGATGGGTAGATGGCACTACGTGCCACATCATTAGGCAGATCTGATGTACGAGTAAGCTGGATCAGAAACGCTCCAACTGTCTCATTAGACAGAAAAGGTTGCTCAGTTCAAATATAGTACGTGACGATACACGACACTGCCAGGCACGTCACCAGGCTGGGGCTTCTCACAAACGACTTCTGCAGAAGCTGAATAGATGAAAAAGAGGAAGAAACCATACTACATCTTCTTTGCACATACAAAGCTCTCTCTGCTCGTAGAAAATTCCATTTAGGAGCCTACTTTTTCAACAATCTCCTCGAACTGGCTAATGCAAACATTAGTTGCCTCCAGCGCTTTATTATTAGCTCCGCATGGTTCAATGGGTAGCTCTTTGGAGTCGTTGATCCCGTAGTAATACAATGGATCTTATTGGTCTATGCGGCTGCATCAACTGCAGCTTGCGACTATAATCTTACCTAGCCTAATCGTTAGTGATACTATTTTGCCTTTTTCATGCATCCTCCCATTGGCAACTCGTCTCTCTCATTTAATTTTTTAAGAGATAATCCAGAGAACATATTGCCAAAATTAATTGACATTAAAATAGAAAATGACCCCACCACGAAAAATCAACTGCGCACCCAAAAAACGGTAACCGTTAAAATTTAAAAACTCCCAGACAAGTTCCAAAAAAAGACAATTGTACACAAAAACCGGCATCTTAACGATTTGTTTATGTATCTTTTTATCTTTTTCTCAGTTACTCATTGAAGGTGAATGATGTCACTGCGAATAGATACTTTTTTCTCGACTCACAGTACTCACACCATCAGGAGATACTAGTTTTGGCAATCTTTGCGGTTAAAATTTAAAATTTAGTTTAGAATTGAATGCGTTTGTGTGGAATGTGTTCATTTTAGCGCAATTATTCAATCAGTTTGTGACCGGTGGTCATCAAAACTCCTCCAACTGCTTGTCAAACCTCAATTTAGCCGGATGTCTAAGCTCCTTACACACTTTTACGCACCTGAGATGAAAGCCGGTTAGATTGGGTGTGTGCCTGGCGAAACAACCCGTCCATCATTTTCATTATTTTTTTTTAAAAGAAATTGATTCATGCGTACAGTAGCAGTATACTATAAAAAAAAAAAAAATGTCAAAGAAAGTGCTGATAGAAGTACTAAACCGATGGGATGAACGCACTTGGTGACGAGGGGAGATTCAATTAAACGATTAGAGTCGGTTTGTCCGCCCATCCACCGTTGCCTTAATGGCGACATCCGATGTGATTTTTTCAACAAAATCAAATTGACAGTCTCACAGCTTCATGAAGATGCTGGTGGTGGACTCAGCTGAGAAGTATCTCTAGCGCGTCATATACTAAAGACCACCAAGCTGACCCCACATCGATTAGAGGGACAGAGATAATTAATTTCGTTTTTTTTTTTTATAATACTCGTCGTCGGTTGTCTAATGGGTGTTATTATGGGTGTTCGTGGTCTGGTGAAAGTAATGGACGTTGTAGACTTTGTCGTAAGATAGGTCAGGTCTGATTGATCTCAGAAGTATAAAATAAGGTTTTACTGCCTTAGGTAGACGAATAGCACTTCTACGAGTCAAGTTAGCTCGATGGTTTCTTATCATAGATCAAGGAAGTGGATAAACCTGCAAGTTCGATGCTTAAAGAAGGTGATTCTGACCATCGTAATAAGCTAAGAAAATACTTGTTCTACAGTCCGCCTCTGTGTGAGGTCTAGCTCTCTAGTTGGTTCATTTCCGCAGAGTACACAGCATAGCATAGGCTAAGGACAAATGGGGAATACATCCCATCCACCTGGAGATAGGTGAATGATATTTTCCTCCCCAAGTCAGCCGGTTGGCCTAGCGAGCTGCCTACATCCTGCACACCTAGCTGAGAGATTCTATGGTGAGACTCATTGACGTTCATATTAAAGGCCGGTAAGATCTCTCTGCACTCGAGTCAGTATGTATACAGCAAATGCAAGTCCACGGAAAGTGCTCTCCAACATCTGGTCAATAATATAGAAGGAACACCCCACTCCTACATATGTGCCTTACTGGACATCGAGAACGCGTTCAATAATACTGGCTACGGCTCGATAGCAACTGCAATCAGTAGCAGAGGTATCGATGATTCGACCAACAAATGGATAAGAGCCATGTTGAAGAGTTGAATTATTAAAGTCGGTGGCTGCAACAGCAGTTAAAGGCTGTTCGCAAGGAGGAGTTTTCTCTCCGCTGATGAGGACTTTATAACCCTACTCAACCTAGTACAAGCAACTACGAATGAGTAACTAGGGAAAGCCTTTGGGGCCGAATTGGAACCTCTCCTCGGTTACGGATTATTAGTCTGGTGGACTGGAGATGGAAAGCAACATCGCAATAGTCGAGAAGGTTCAACGATTATCCTGCGTCTGCTTAACAGTCACCCTACAGCCGCATTAGAAACTATGCTTCACCTTCTTCCCGTTGACATCTTTGGGAAGCTGATGGCGGCAGAAGTAGGATTACGGCTTAGGGAACCCTCGCAACTGGCCCGTGCAAATATGGCCGCGGAAGAATCCTAAATGCCCATAACGCTATTCTTTGTAATTCGGACTATATTATCCCTTGTTTGGACATCGACGTCAAGCATAAAATCTAAATTCCAAGTAGAAGTGCTTGGGAATCTGCAAAAACTTCAAATGAATCTGCGACAGAGGTGTACACAGATGAGTCCAAGACACGATTGCCAGAGCACTGTAGTGTATTTTAGGCAGAAACCGCAGCAGTGCGAGAAGCCGCCACCTGACTTTCAATTAACACAGTAGATCGTAGCGCTTTTTTTCTATACATATACAGTTAGCCAGCAGCGGTAAAAGCCTTGGAATCGCCAATAATTCGATCCAAGTTGGTTAAGCAATGCCGCGGATCTATTAGCGAGATTACTGTCAGATGCGACACAGTCCACGTCTACAGGGTCGCTCCGAGCAGTTGCAAAGCGGACGAGCTAGCTAAGGAGGGTGCAGAGCGTAATCTCCTTGAAAATGAGGAGAGACCGCTAGCTCGTATCAAAGGAAAGGGGCCTGATGAAAACTTCTTCGAAGATCTTGGTTATTTAGCCAGACTCGACTTGAACAAGGGTCGAATTGGTTTAGTACCTGAACGGTGAATCACCTTACATGTAGGTTTCCGGTTCTAGTGGTATCACAATGGACCTTCCTTCTGGTCCAAGTGCGTCTCTGCCTGAGCGGGGACAACCACACAACGCTACCCAATCAGTAACCGAAACAAGTTGTTGATCCCCTCAAATAGATTCAATAATGGCCGAGTAGTTAGCAAATTCTTCTTTGCTTGTGGTCCTGGTATAGTACTTCTAATCAAAATACGACACCATTTGTCTTTACTAACGTCATATGGGCTGATTAAAGTCCAGCATTAGCCATCCAACTTAAGGTGATTGCAAGCCTTGTCGAAAACGCAGAAGTTCGAAATATTCACCCGTTTTTTTTATCGATTTCAAGTCGTCAATAAATTCAGTTAAAACGCTCTAAACACTAATCGAAAATCCAGGAAAAACTTTACAAAAAAATTTAAGGTAAAACAAAGGACTACAAACTTTCATATCCATCCGCCCTTTTCTCCAATGACTATACCACACCCTGTTTTACGACGCATATTCTTTAACCTCAGGAAAAAGTAAAAATAAAACCAATGATCCAAAAATAACGTCGTCTCTTATTTATGAAACATAATGTTTCACAAAAAAAGAAAAAAAAAAAAACAGAAAGGATATCCGTATATTCGCATCCAAAGGATTGGAGGGGTTGCAAAAAGCGTTTCGCACTTTTATCGGGAAAAATAAAGACGTCAGCCACCGTCAAACTCTTCCGCTCAGGAAAAACCTTTGGGGATCGAAACATTTTTACTGTTATTGCATTTTTAATAAAATCCCCAGAGAAAAGAGTTGCACACAAAAGGTCCACCTCCTAACGAAGCTTAAGTTTAACAATGGCACTGCCAACACACAATAAAAGCAACAGTCTCGCCGCATTGTCATCGAAATCGACATCGATTGCACTTTTATCACGAATTGCAACTGCATTCAGGGCAGGAGTCCCCTCCCCTCCCCGCCTTTGGCACCTTTACAGTGAGACATAGTCTAAGGTCAATTGAGGTGCGCTCTTTCACCTTCATGCGGTGAATCGAAGGTGAAACAATTTAAACAAAAAAAAAAAAAAACGGTCCACCACTATGTAGTTGTGTTGTTGTGTACCCAACGTAAATTTGCATGACAAAAACTAGGTTTCCTGTGGTGAGTGTCAGGCAATAATTGGTTATCATCCTACACACACACACACAAGAGAAAATGGATGGCAAAATGGGTGCTGAAAATAGGTTTTCGTGGCTTTTCACTCGATGTAGTCTCTCCTGGTCTCCTAACCTAAATAGTGAAGCACTATGCGGTTATTTATAACCTCGGTCTACATGGAGGAAGTTGCGATGATCTTTTATTCAATTAAGTTCTAGGTGCCCACAGAAAGTGGACTAAAAGGTTTGTTTTCCAATTTTTCAATGAAAGAGAAAATGGTTTATGCTGCACTCATTGTAGAGAGATCAGTGGTTATGTATGTACATACACATCTGTATTTTTTTCCAATGGATAGGGTGGGGTGGTGGAGGGCTCTGGAAGTGCCATTAAAGTATGGCGACCTTCAGAAAATGCTTTATACTCTTCTCTAAGGAAGACATCTGCGTTAGTTGCCTTCTACCTGTCGAGTTCTTCAAGGAAGCTTGGGATTGTTTGGTCTGAGGTGGGGGTTTTATCAGAAGGGTTGGTGAATCCTTAGTGAAAATGATTTAGTCTGCTACGAACCATGGCGGGACATTCGCACACAATGCGCTTGGTAGCATCAGTGTGCTCAGGACATAGTCTGCAAGTGTCAGATTGTCTGGTGCCCATTTTCTTGAAGTGGTATTTAGAGAACAACGACAGACAAGGATGTCAGTCAAAACCTTTGCATTGATTGGGTTTGTTTATTGCAGAATTTCTTGCAGTCTTTTCCTAAAGGAATCTATAAATTTCTTTGCATGTTTAAGGCCTATCTGCGAGTTCCAGTGTGATTGCTTTTCATGATGCTCCCAACATCTCTATCTTCATTTGGCTGAAAGGTAAGCCACAAAAGGGTTCATGACCTATGAACTAGTTCATCAGCAATAGCTTTGTGACCAGGGACTTAGACCAGTGATACAGTGTTGTGTACAGCAAGCTGCTTGAGAGTAAGAAGACAATTCCAAACAAGTTTTGATGCAAAGCTGCTTGGCTGTCAGTACTACAGGCCTGGAAATATTGTCACTTAACTTTCTGACGGTCCATGTTCGACTTATGGACCGTAACGTTAGATAAATGAGGGAATTTATCATACAAATATCATAACAAAATTTCTATGATAGTTTCGGATGAAACTATGGAAACTATGAGGATACAGACTCTGTTTCAGGATACAAACACACTTAGACGCGAAGAGGTCATTTGGGATGCCATGGATCTATTCCACTGTGCTACCCAAAGATTAATCAAACGAACTGCAACAAAGCGAAGGAACCTTTTGACGTCTAAAAACGCCAGTTCGTTGAGATCACATTGAAAAAAAGAGCCCCAAAATGGAATCGTCTTCTTTGGGACAGGACCGGACAAGTAGAAAGGAGATGAAGCTAACTTAAGTCTTCTTCATCACATGGTACATGACAAGTGAAGTGAAGTCTGTGTTGGACATCACAGAATGATGTCTCCATTTGAGTTGAAGCTCAAGCAGCCATTGAAATTGGCCTCGGAGAAAATTGAATAGAAGGAAACTGAGTGCTGTCATGGTGAACTTGGGTCTCTGATCAGGCAGACAATGTCCAATATAAGGTGGATGCCTGGGCCACAATGACTATGGATGGACTACTCACTAAATCCAAACCTAGTGAGTAAAACACTCAGACTACTATTGTAAGATGGCGTACGGGACCTTTCAAAGGTTCTCCCTCCTCTTAACAAAAAAAAACTGAATGGACGAGATTGAGCTTCGATCGATGCGTATCTCTAGCTTTTTCAAAAGTACGATAACAAGACCCAGCCTTCTCCAGGTAAAAAAGTTGCACAAGGACCCCAAAGGTCTGAAGATTGCAGCAAAGAAGTCTTTCTCAAGTACATTGCCTCTTAAAGAGGAAAGAACGGAAGAAAACGCTGAAAGTGGATTTAGATATTTTTAGCCATTTACGAGGAATAGATCTGCGCTCTCTGTACGACATTGTTTTGACTTGAATGACGTCTTTCATTTTAGTGGTATGGAACGAGGATTAGCTTGCCCCGTTCTATAACATTTAAGGTCATCCCAGCGCTGGATTATTTTTGGATTTTTCAGGGTGGCAGGCCTTGTCATTTCCCTTGACATGTGCCATATGAAACAGGAGTGGGTGGATAGATGTAATACTTTTCAGTATTAATATGCGACAAGGACGCTGTCGTTGATTTGATTTATTATGCCGTGTGCATGATGGGAATATAAGTATCATGTAGCCGTCCTTCTGTTATCCCTATCTTTTGTGTCTGAGTTTAAGAGATGCTTCAATTTTTTGTATCGATTTAAATTATTAGGTTTTGCTACTTTTTGGAATATTAATCTAACAGGATCAAAGCGATTTCGTGGAGATTAAATATTGCGGTAAGCTGGTAAGTTGACGTGAATTGTGTAAGCTGTTGCGGAATTTCCCTAATTTCCGGTCCAGAATAAGGCGGAGAAAGGGTGATAAACAGTGGGGTGCCACAATGTGATACAAAGCAGGATGCATTTATCCAAAGAAAACCTAGATTCATTGCTTAGAGTGCATGTACAATTCCACTGAAAACCCCAAGAATTGTAACCGTCATAGCTTCTGCCTTACACGTGTCCAATCCATTACTACAAAGCCACAAAGCAATGTGAGTGTCTCGGGATGCCCGCAAGCTTCGTTGTGTACCTGTTTTGTCCTAACATCCTACCAATTATGACTTTACGATGCCTCACAATTGGCCCTTTTGAGACCAAACCCTTCCCAACGCTCCTCTGACTTCAAATCTAATTTAAAGGATTCAGTTTCTTATAACTTAATAAATAAAAGAAAATCCACCCCCTCCCCAACCGTTCTCCCTTCTTTTCCGCTGCTCCACCCCCACCCATTGTGTAATACATCTCGTCGCATTTAATGCGATTCTTAAAGTTGTATCCTCCAACATGGCCCCCGTTGATCCTTATTTGTGTTCGTTCTGTTTTTTGTGTTTAGCAAGTTATTTTTTTCCTTCTTCCCTTGTTTTGTTTTTTTTTTTTTTGCTTGTTTCAGCTGGAACCTCGTATAACAAAATTCAGGACACGATTCCTTAAGGGATGTCGTAAAAGACGATCTAATAGTCCTTCCTGTTTCTGTTGCTTTCCCCACCCGTTGCTTGATGCTTGCTTTTTTTTCCTCTAAACAGCATGAGGGAAATGTTACCATTACTCCATATGTGAACACACAGACTGTTTAGGTGAGAGAAAAGGGAGTAAAATAAGAGTAAATAAAAATAAAAGAAGCAAAACGAAGAAAGGTGGAAAATAAAATTTAACACTCATCAGTGCAGCCAGCAGCAATAACAGAACGCAACGTAAACCTCAAGTTTGTTTTTTTTTTTGGTTTTTTTTTTCGTTTTTTTTTTTTTTGCAATTTGCTTTTGTAAACATTGTGGGTTACAGGAGCAGGAGTGGTACATCCTGTCTGATACCTGTTTATGGGATTTAAATGCTTTGGAGAGGACATTTTCCGTGGAACTTTCTTTGAGGTTTTATTCCCTAGTGACGGAGTACATTTTTATTCCATTTCCCAAGCATACATCACGTTTCTGGGGGTTTTTTTTTGAAAATTTCGTTGAGTACTTGCTATGAAATATCATGTTGTTGGTTCAAAGGATGGACAAACATACAAGCAGAATATATATTATGAACGCAATACTGATTTCAAGGTTTAATAACTTTATTTTTACTTTAATCCTGGTCAATTCAGTATATTTTGCAGGATCAAAGGCGGAGTCTAGGTCTCAATAAGAATTCTTAGTTAGTTAGCAAGGATTCTAGGCAAGAAAACCAGAGGAATAGGGGCGCTTCGCCGAATCTATGTATATCCTAAGGCAGTCCATACGTGGCCAAGAACCACATCCAGCTCGCGGTGTCCCTGCTGTGAACTAAATTCGGCGGATCTAAAGAAGCAAACTTGAAAAAACTCGTAATCCCAGCCGTACGACTGCACTCCACAAGTATAACTTTAAACGGTGGACTCCGCATACTTTCCGCAACTTTCAGTTTGAATTAGCCTTTTCAGAGAATGGGGTCCTGCTCATGGTGACCATCCTTTTCCCGTTTATAGAACCTCATTTCAAAAAACAATGAGGAATGTACTCAAACTCAGCAGAAAGGGCACTTGATCCTAATACAGAGCTTGAACAGCTCAACAGAATTTCAGTCGAGGTATCACAATCAGGCACCATCAACTACTAGCATCACCAATGTAGGATCAGACGTGACGATAATTGATGCTTTCCCCGTTTGTAGAACCTCATGGATCTAAAAGAAATTTCAAAAAAAAATTAGAAACGCACTTAAAATCAGCAAAAGGACACTTAGTTCTCATACACAGCTTGAACATCTCAACAGAATGTCAGTCGAGGGAGCACCATCAAGCATCATTAATTTAATTGACGAGGAAACCCTACTAGCATCACCCAAATTAGACGTGGCGGTGATTGGTGCAACATAAGGAAGTTAAGCTATCAGGAGCTGGACTCAAACGTCTTAAGATGCTCTTAAGGGATGGCTCAAGTGCTAGCTATTGCCTCACTAGAACGGGAGCGCCCCCTTGTAATGTACTAGAGGAGACAGTGCTACACCTCAAAAAACGCCGCCAAAAGAAAGGGGATAACCTCGATTTCAACTCGAAGACCAAAGAGTTCCTAATTGGTGTAGTACTAGACGACTTCACAAACACCATCGGGACAACAGATCAGTTTGGGTGGGTTCAGGATGCCACCCTGAACGAAATGGAGATCCACCAAAACCTCAGTTCTTCATTCAGCTGCACTTATAAACCCGACTGGGTTCTTCCTACGCGCAGAGATCATTCAGCTATGGCGAATGATGCTCGGTTGAAGGCCGTTGATGAGGGAGAAGTTCATCGATTTTACTCGACCCAAGCAAGGACGATTTAATAACCTTAACGGGCTACCTAAAGAGCATTATCAACTTAGATATGTACTATCTATGCAGCATGAACATCTCAGATACTGACTTCCAGTGGAAATTAAGAAACTGAAATTTAAGGTGGCTATTAAGTAGTAGGTAGCGTATTTGATTGTGATTTGCCGGTGTAGGTTTAAGCCCCGCTAGGCAAACAGCAATCACAGCCACCGAGTACAACAGAGAGACGAATAAAATCTGAGTTTCTCTTACGACTACACCAAGAAAGGAGTTGCTGTCTGGTTGTACAATGGACCGTATAGAGTCTGAGTGCTTCTGCAATTCGTTGGATCCTGGCCTGAAAGCAAAACCTATACTGAACCTCAATATAGGGCGAGTACCACAGATCTTACAGGTCATAGTGCTCATTAAAGGCTCTAGTAGAAGTTTATAAAACGAAAAATAGTCATACAGTGTACAAAACCAAAGTCCAAATGGGTCTCTTTAAGACTTAGCCACCTACCAAAACACTATGCAACCTAAGCGTCTTTGTTCATCCATTTGCAATATAAACCGTAGATGCAAATGATTCTTTGTAGTCTACAACTTATAGAGCTCTATTCCCCCCAAAAGCTAGACAGAAAAGAGGAAATGAGCATCTTTTAAATCATTTTATTGACTTAACCCCAAGAAGAGACTCCGTGACTCAATGATCGCACCATTTACGGGAGACACACAACATGTACAATGCACTTCTGATCTGATTCATTATTGTTTCCTGATTTCCCAATTTGGAAGAGACTGTGCAGTGAAATTTTACGACAGAATAAATAAATAGGTTAACAACCTTTAACCATGAGAATGGTCGATACGATTTCACACGTTTAACTGGCAGAAGGAACAATGAAATGAAGCAACTGATCCTGTTTTGGAAAATCTCCAGAAATGCTTGCTGATCAGTTTTTTTTGTGTGTCGGAGTTGAGTTGGGTTTATTTCTGAAGATCTTTGTCATTGGAATGCGTCATGATTGACTTTAACCTCAAATGGTTTCCTTGCGGAGAAGAATAAGAGTAGGAAGCTCTGGGGAGGGTGGGCTATATATGGGTAATACAATAGGACACTGGGAGAAGACAGTGAAATTTTCCTTAACTCGGATTTCAGTTTTGCAATCTAAGTTCGATGATAGTGATAACAAAGCTCGAAGGAAGTTTGGCAGCTTTATAAAGGAAAAACTACCCACTTATTGTCGTATCAGGGTGTCCTTTGGTTGAACATGTTTGTCGAGATTGAATCAATATACGAGATTTAATTAAAAATTGGCCTAAGATGTGTCGGATACCAATCCCCATCATTTCCAGGAGTCTCAGTTGTACTCCACAAACGCACAGTTTTTTTTTTTTTTTTTTGGGGATTTTAGTCAAGCGGCACGTCTTCCAAAACTGTCAACGACGGAAGGTATACAGAGGTGAAATCGATTTTGTTCAGGCTCGAATTGGATGATATGGACACAGACAACATGTGATAAGTGCCACACTGCGAAGGAAACAATGGCGCTATTGGCGAAAAAGTTTCCAAGTTGCGTCCTGTTATTTCAAGAAGAGAAAGTCTTAAGTCTTTTTTCTTTGAAGCTACGTTAAGCCCCTGAGCCACATAACGACGAAGAACAAGAGGTGAATAAAAACTCTCGCTGAAATACAGCCCGCTTTATGTGGAAGATTCGTCCTGAATTGGGTCTCTTTGATCGACTTGAACAGCTGCTGAGGCCAATTGAATGGTATTAAGCTTTAAATATAATGGCATTGAATGCACTTAGTACCTCTCTTGGGTCACAGTCGTTCACAGAACTTCGCGGAGTCTACACGTGTTTCGGCTTCTCAGCGTATAGTTGACAAATTAAAAGTAGTGCGGTAGCAGGTAGCAAGCGACGACGTAGCCCAGTGGTGGTATTTGCCAACCGTTACCCAACGGGTTCGGTATCGAGCACTGGCGGCGAAAAACACCCCAGTGTGTGTGTGTGTGATTATTTTGTGTAAAAAAAAAAAAAAAAAAAAACAGAAAATCAGGTGATAGAGACACAAAAACAAAACAAACAAATTTTAAATTACATTGAGTGACAGAGACACAAAAAAAAAAAAATATAAATAAATAAAGAATGGATAGGAGTGAGGGATTCGTTATCTCGGGAGTAGCGGGAAAAAATTCCGCATCAGCCGATGAGGCAGTTATGGGTAGCCGCATACCACCAGTGGCTACAAAAACCATACTTAAAAGGAGGGCAAAATTGAGGCCAACTCCTAACGTAGTTAAGCGCCTCTCTCAATCTGCTTCAGCCAAAAAGCTGCGGGGTGAAGTGAGGATGGGGGCCAAATCGACCAAAACAACAGCAGCAGCACAACACCAACGTCATCGGTCGGCCGACGACGATAAAGGTATGGGTGACAGCAATAGCTTCGCCTCGCTAGCGGCTTCCGAATTGGAAGACGAGGAAGACGAGTTGGAGTGCCTCGATACGAGCATAAGGCAACTGCAACAAAGGGTGCTCGCCATAAAGGCCAAGCAGACGGCCAGAAGGGAGAGGGAGCACACTGAGCTCCAGCGCTCCCAGCAAGAACAACAACAACAGCAGCTGCCAGAAAATAAGGCAGCAACAACAAGCGCAGTTAATAAAACTGCAAAGAAAGCGGCAAAACAAAAATCGAGTCAACTGCCAGTAAGGCAGCTGCAACAACAACAGCAGCCAAAAAAGCAGCAACAACAACAACACCAGCAAAAACAACAGCAGCAGCAGCAACAGCAGCAGCAACAACTGCAGCAGCAACAACAGCAGCAGCAGCAACAACAACAGCAGCAGCAAGTACAACAGCAGCAGCAGCAGCAACAACAGCAGCAGCAAGTACAAATGCAGCAACAACAGCAACAGCAGAAAAGTACGAAGGTGAAGGTGCCGCCTATTAATACGTACAAAATCGAGCTAAAGGACACCATAGACCTATGTAAGTCGGCCATAGGTCACAATTTTTATATAAAACGACTTAGTGAGGATAGACATGCTATCCACTGCAAAACAGTGGAGCACTATAAAAAAAATCAAAGATTTACTAAAGGACTCGACGACGGAGTTCTTCTCCTTCACCCCGAAGGGGGAAAAGCTGCAAACTATGCTGCTGAGGGGGATGGACTCGTCTATCGAGCCGGAGGAGCTCCTTCAAATGCTGAGGGATAAGCAGTGCGACGGGCTTGAGTTCGTGGGGGTCAAGCCGTTCACCACAGCTAGGGCAAAAAGGGAGAAGCGAAAGCTACCGTTCTTCCTTGTTCAGCTTTCGCCCAGTAGCAAACTGGATGGTCTCAGGAGTATTAATGTCCTAGACTACCAGGTTGTGTCATGGGAAAAAGTAAAAAGGAGCGATAGCATTTTACAATGCGTTCGCTGCCAAAGGTTTGGGCACGCCGCGTCGAACTGTGAAATGCAGCCTCGATGCGTGAAGTGCGGTAAAAACCACAAAGCAGAGGAATGTTCTCTGGGTAAGGATGGGGTAGCAGATAGGGCCCAACTCTCATGTGCTTTATGTGGAGACTCGGGACACACCGCAAACTATCGGGGTTGTCCTAAGTTCCAATATATGAAGAAAATAAATCTGGTTCGTCAGCAGAAGGTCGAAGTCAAGCGTCCACCCGTTTCTAGTCAAACACCAGCCGTTACTTCCCAATGGACTTACGCCCAAATGGTGTCTGGCCAGGGAAATACGGTACAAAAACAACAACCGAAGGTTGCTTCACAGGTCCCAGTGCCTAAAGCACCTGAGGCTCAGCCTGACATGCTGGCTATTTTGCTCTCAATTCAAGGGCAAATGAGCCAGCTTCAGCGTCAGTTACAAGAGCAGGCGAAACGGGTAGACCAGATCTACGCATTTCTGCCGGACCTAGCGCACCACCAGTCGTAATGGGTACGTTGGCGGAGAAATCATTAAAGATCCTTGCGGTGAATGTGAATTCACTGATAAGGATCGAGCGAAGAACTGTACTTTTTAAGTTGTTAGAAGACCAAAGCCCTGATGTACTTTTGGTTAGCGAAACTAAGCTATCCCAGAAGCACAAACTATGGCACAATAAATATAATATTATAAGAAGAGACCGACCCAACTCCATTCAAGGGGGAGGTGTTGCGATCTTCATTAGAAAAGATTTGCGTTACAAGGCTGTGTACAGCGGTGAAGTGCGGAGGTTTCAGGAGCTGGAGGCCTGTACCGTGTGCATCCCTCTCCGTAGTGGAAAGAGGTTGTACATGGTCGCAGTCTACGCTTCCGGAGCTACTCAAACCACTTCATTTATAACAGAGCTCGAGACACTTTTTCGATGTCTAAGGCTGGAGTCGGATGAGAACTATTTTATTATGGCTGGAGATTTAAATGCCAAGCATAGTGATTGGGGAAATAATATACCAAATTCTAGGGGGAACCTACTACTCAATTGGTGGGGTCTACACAATGTCGAGTATAGACTCGATTTGAAAGCTACCGATAGTCCGTCGTATCCTAGCGCCGGCTCCTATCTGGATCTTCTGCTGTTCGACGTACGATTACAACTGACCAACACGAACCGACAAACCAGAAACTGCCTACATACATTCGTGTATGACAGTGACCATTGCGGACTCAGTGCCGAAATCACAATTCCCAATGAGATTGCGGAGTTGGAGGAGTTTGTCCAAACGTACCCCTACAATTACAGTAGGACGCGTTGGACACGCTTCTCCAGAGTATTGACAAGAGCACTCTCCTCGAACTCGCTCTACCCACCGTCCAATAGGAACCTGTCAAATGAGGAGATCGACAGATACCTACAACGAATGGACGAGACAATTAAACAAACGATGGACAGAACGATACCTCGGTATCAACAAACTGACAACGTAGACATATACCGCAATGCAACAATTGACGCACTTCACGAACAAAAAAGTAGACTTCTGTCAAGATTAAAAACCTTGTACAGACGGTTTACTGACAGACAGAACTCGGAGGTCAGGACACTGAAGTCGTTGATTAAAAACCTCCAACAGTTAATAAAAGAAAATTACAGACTCTCTGTAAGTTTGCACTGGAACAAAAAAATTCGGGCTGTAAAATCCAGCAACCCGAGTATGTTCCCGCAAATAAATAAAATATTTCGGAGGAATAATCAGAATGACCTGCCATGTCTTAAGATCCCCCGAACGACGAACAACGAACAGATACTCATAACAGCAGGCATAGATCCAGGGAACGCCGTCAGTGATGACAACTTCTTTGTGATCGAAGATCCGCAGGAGAAGGTAGAGGCTATAGGAGCGACTTTCCAGGAAGTGTATAAGGTGAATGATAGTATTTGCCCGAACCACGACCTGGAAAGTCGAGTCCTTGTGCACAACTTTAACCTTCAAAATGATATACAGCACTGGCGATCAGAGAACAATGGTTTCACCGAGTTCAATGACGATAATATGGCAAATAATGTCATCGCCAATGTGGAGGTACATCCCCCGTTCATATCGAAGGTAGAACTCCAAGCGATCTTCGAATCATTGAGAAGGAAGAAATCCGTGGGTATCGACGGAGTGTCTAACATTGTGCTAAGACACCTCCCTCCAGAAGCGGTGAACATTTACACCATCCTGTTTAACAATGCGCTGAATAATGCACATTATCCGGCGCACTGGAAAACAGCGGTGGTTCATCCTATTCCCAAAAGGGGTAAAGATACGTCCAATCCGGCAAATCTCCGGTCGATAAGTCTCCTTCCGAACATCAGCAAGGTATTCGAGATGGTTGTCAATAGAGCCCTGTCTAAGTGGGTTGAGGACATGAATATTGTTCCGGATAACCAATTCGGTTTTAAGGCGGGGCATGATACAATACATGCCGCGTCTAAACTGGTGTCGGATATCCAATGGAACAAAAGCAAGAAACAATGCACGGGTGCCTGCCTGGTTGACTTGGAGAAGGCCTTCGATACCGTATGGCTAGAAGGACTCTTCTACAAGTTGAGTAGGCTGGGCATAAGTAAACCACTGCTGTACATGCTTTGTAATATGCTCACCGGTAGACAGTTCATTGTGAAAAATGGCAATGTGACTTCTGCTGGCACGTTTGATATTAAAAATGGTCTGCAACAGGGTGCGGTAAATTCGCCGATCCTCTTTAACATTTACACAAGTGATCTTGTAGGATCTCTTCACCGTGCAATAGCGTACGCCGACGACTTGATAGCGTACAGATCAGGACCAAAGATCGAGGTCATTGCAATACTCTTGCAGCGTGACTTCGATAAGATCAAGCGATATTGCGACGACTGGAAGTTGAAAATCAACTTCCAGAAGTCGGAAACCATCCTGTTTAGGACGTCGTTATCTGGGGCCTCTGCGGATACCAGAAAGAATTGGCGAAAGTTCTCAATAGTGGGACAGCACGGACAACCATTAGCGTCTCGAAATGTAGTCAGATACCTTGGGTTTTGGCTAGACCAGTATCTATATTTTAACAAACATATAGATGCTGCTCTGGCCAGAGCCAAAGCGGCTTTCGCCCTCACAAAGAGACTGTTTTATAGCAGCCAACTCGATGCCAGGGTGAAGGTAATCTGCTACATGGCCCTCATTCGGCCCATGCTCGTATATGGTTGTCCCGTGTGGTTCAACGTGGGAGCAAGCTCGTTGGAAAGGATTCGGGTGTTTGAGAGGGCTTGCCTTAGGGCCTGCCTTCGCTTATATAGAACACCAGAGTCTCAGTACATAAAATTCTACTCCAATGAGATCCTCTATAACAAGGCGGACATAAGCAGGGTGGATAATTTCTTGATCAAGATGATTCGAAGGCACATTGCAAGAGCAATGAACTCGACGAATAACCTGATCTCTGGGGCCTACTACCCCAATGATATGTATCATGAGAGCGTGCGCCTTAACGGCTTCATTCCCCCAGAGGCGTTCCTCTATTTAGATAGAGAAGGTCTGATACAGGACAAAGTAGCGGTGCCGCTAATCTTCCATGTTGCCCGAACAGCTGTGGATAGGCGACTCAACTACGACCGGGACGTCGCGCTCAGCATGACGGAGCGTCTTCGGTTCAGTAGAGCGATAGCAAGTCGCGATTTGCGAGACGTTGTTAGGCAGCATCAGAGTTTCTGGTGGTTAGGGGACGGAGAGGGAACTCCCTCGTCGTTTCCTTTTGATTCTGGGTAGCTCCTCCTAAGGCGCAAAGTTGGCCTGGCCGGCTTACATAGGTTTAAGATTTAGGTGTAGGTTATCTTTAGGTATATAAAAAAAAAAAAAAAAAACAAGAAAAAAAAATTATATGTATATGTACATGCATATGTATGTGCATATACGTTGTGTATATATATGTATATATATTACGTATATATACATGTATATATATAGTTTAGAATAAGGTAGTTTTAAGGTTTATTTTTAAGGTAGTTTTAAGGTTTATTGTTAAGGTAGTTTTAAGGTAGTTTTTAAGTTCTTATTTTATATTAGTTTTTTATAAAAAACAAGTTCATTTTTCTAAGTTTTTATATTTTCTTAGAAGTCTAGTTGTTAAGTAATTTAAATAAATAATTAATTTTAAGGTAGGTTACGTCGAAAGACATAGTATTAAGCATTAGGTTTAGCTTAGAGCACCCGCATAGGGTCAGTAAGTTAGAATAAGATTAAGTTAAGTTAGTTAAGCTAGTTTTAAGCGTTTTTGTCTAGCTCGTAAGTAATAATGAATTCTTAAAATAAAATGCATTGAAAATGAAATGAAATGTACCTCTCTTGGGGGCAAACATTTTTTTTCTGAGTCAGTGAAGGAAGTCATGATCGAATATTTTCTAAGAGTCCCTAGATTTTTCTTACATCTTAACACTGGACACAGGTAGCAGTCATCTCTATAACCAACACTGGACACCTGACTACTTCTAGTCTCTTATATGAAATTTAGCGGAAAAAAAGAAGAAAGGAAGGCCCAAAACGACTTGGAACAGCACCAAAAAGTATTAAGAGAAGCTGGAGAAAATTAGTACACGGCCAAGCAATTGGCCAGAGACAGAAGCACTTCGAGGAACTTCCAGAGGAAAAGCTCGACCCAAAATATAGATGCAACCTAGACACCCAAAGGGTAAAAGAGGTCCTCTAATCGTACGCGTTATGGCATAAGTTTGTCTAAACTGTCTCGATATCCTCGAAAATTTAACATCCGTTTGTCGCCCACTCGTTGGTCCTGAGCCCTATTTTGGGGTACCACCTAACAGTGCCCACTCCAAGATAATACAATGGAAGATTGACAGACATACTGACTACTGGGTTAATCTTCAGGACTTAAGGCAAGCGACCCAATCGGGTCGTACTCGGTCTCAACGAAAACTATTTAAGAACCTTAGCAGGCTATCTAATAGGACGTTGTCCACTTATATATGTAGATACTATCTGCACAAAATGAATTGTCAGATACTGACTTATGCCTGGGGTTTATAGAACAAGGTAAAACGTATTCTCTGCATTTGTCAACGAGCCGCAAGATTGTCCACTTGGCGTGGAACTCTGTCCGACCAGCACAATCAAGAACATCATACTCAGATCCATGCCATCTGACGAACCCAATGCTTTTTCAAAGGGTTCTCAACAGGTTTTGCAGATACTTTGACAAAATTTCATTACAAACAAATACGACATCTCATATTCAAGAGGATAGAAGTCGTCCCCCAAAGCTATGGAATAAGACTGCACTTGAAACCTTTTAACAAATGAAGTGACACCATTGGCAAGCAAGACGAAAGGAAAAAATGTCTAGATAAACCACAGCACACCCCTAATTCCAACAACCATGCTGATCGACTTTGATATACTTTAATTTCCAGTAAAACTGGTATTCGCCATAGCAGTTACCAAGAGCATTAATCATCGGGCACCAATTTAAAACCACTAAGCAGTTATAGCTTTAGCCGATTAAGTTCCAATTTGCTTAATTTTGTATAGCAGGACCAAGACAATTGTCCATTTTCGCTTCAAGGGCAACATAGACACGTTTTCAAGGACACATTTTATGAATCTAGCAGTTTCAGCCATGATTAATTCTTGTTGTCATTCTGTAATTCATTCCACATTGTAGGCTGGCAATACTGAACTGTAAATGTATGTAGGTACCTCTCAACAAATGTGGATCGTAGCCTTTTACCGCTCCACTCACTGTCAAACAAAAAAATAAAAAATAATTTATCCGTCTGTAGAACCCGGCAAACGAAAATAAATTATTTGTTCTGTTTTTTCATCCTTAAAACAGCTAAATTTTGCGTGTTTGTTAAATTTGTTGTTTGTCTATTGCATTTGGTGTGGGCTACATATCCACCTGTCTTTCAGAATGAATAAATTTCGCTTGAAAATGGACATGTCTCAGTTTTATAATGATGAACGCAATCTCGTGTATATCCTTGTCGATCCCAAATGGGAGCAAGTTCTTTGCCTAGAGGAGCACGTCGAGAAGCTATTCGATGTTCCAAAGGTACATTTTATTACAGATGATGGAGTTTACATCCCGCCACGAGAGTCCATAGACATAATCAAAAGTAGCGACTTCCTGAGGTGAGTGCAATTCAAATAGAAATTTGTGTCTTTTCTGAGATAATTTCTGTCGGTTTTTTTTAGGGCAATCGGTCCTCAAAAAATAAATAAAAAGAATAAAAGAATTGACAACACAGGTTTTGGTGACGAACAACTAGAGGAGGATTCAATGGAAATCCTTGGGGATAAACGTAAACACAAGAGCGAGCAGTTAACTTGTTCTACTCCAACGTGCCCTCCAAGAAAGAAAAAACGAATATCTCCGGATGTCTTAGAGACAATTACAATACACGACAACTCGGTGGCTCAAAGTCAGCTGACGATGCGGGATACGTATAGTCCGACGCAGCAATGCGGTATGACCAGTGATACTGCGTCTAGCACCAATGATAACTCCAGTGTAATGAAGAATTCAACAGAGCAGGATGTCATTATGGGTCCACCGGAATCCAATGAAGAAACAGCAAAAACTAGGAAAAGAAAACGAACTCGAAGGAAAAAGAAACAAAGCGGAGAAGCAGATATGGGAAAAAAGGAGAATAGACTTTCCTCTGGTAAGGAAAACCTGAGAAAATTAATTTGCCAGCAGTTCAATTAATATTTCTGTTTTACCAACAGTTCCTGTTCCGATTTCCTCCTCAACTCTTAAGTTATCCAAGTCAATAAGGACCCCCGACCAATCGCTTAATCATATTCATTTTGATGAAAGTGAAAGTTCAACTCTAGTCGAACAGGATGCTGCAAGCAAAAAGGAACGCGTCATATATCGATGCCACTTGACCATGAATGGAACGGTGGAGCCAAGGGAAATTGAAGCGGAAGAGAAAGAAGATGGCGAACCACCATGCAAACAGCCTGCGCTTATCATTCATGAGAACGTGGTGTTGGTGAAAGGAAAAGAAGCATCCAGCGTGATTGAGGTTGATGATAGTGTTACAGAACTGGAGGACAGTGTTAGAACACCGGACAATCAACAGACCGTGCCATCAAAAAACTTCAGAGTTGATGAAGTTCTGCCACACGTGGAACCGCTGGTGGGCCTACCTAAAGTCGGTGCAATCATTGTCTTCAAGGTAATTGCAAGTAGCAAGTCACTGGCCTGCATTTCGGACTTCATCAGTATGTTTCTTTCTTTTTTCTAAATACTCAGGTGTATCGGCTAGACCGTGATACTTGTGCCCCTGTAGTTTCCGAATACATATGCGGTCGATGTGAAGAAGTGAACGCTTCAAGGAAGACAATGAATGTCTTAATAATGGGTGGGTCCAATGAAACATAGAAAAGATTTAATTGATTATTCTTTTGCATTTGCTTTAGACGGGTTCGACCAGATCGATCTTACACAACCAAATCCAAATAAAGAAATGTGGACGTTAACGATGTTCTTAGATCAGATGGTGGACAAACAAGTGTTTCGGGTGCCGTAGATGAGATGAATTTTGAAGTAATTTGATGTATTATGTTGTCTGTACTGTGTGAAAGGTGTAACTATAAAAATATTCCATAAGAACGTAATTCGCCGGAAGACTAAATGCTTCTTTCAAAGCCAGTAACAAGAGTCAAGATCTTGAGAATTAGTAGTTAATTTGCCAGCAGCTGGCATTTTCTAGAGCTGCCATTCTCGAGCTACTAGTGATTTCCATAGCCAGTGCGGTGGTTGACCCACAGTGGCTTTACACTCAGCCGCTGGTCCTCGTATTGCCTAAAGCCACAGTCAGTGATGGTATCCCCTAAACCCATAGTCAGTGATGGAATTCCCTTAAGCCAGTCAGTGATGGTATCCCCTAAAGCCACAGTCAGTGATGGAATCCCCTAAAGCCACAGGCAGTGCTGCCTGGCATTCGCTGTAGACATCTAGTGGTGCCATGCATTGGTAAAAGGGTTCTTTGTCATCGGTGGCTCGCGTTCTCTATAGACAGACAATCATGATTGGCACGTGCTACAATTGGCTGCTGTTTCTATAGCCATCTAGTGCTCACCATAGAATTCTATAACTCTCTAGATTGAGCTCTGGTAATAGGAAGCCTCTTCCGACGGCTGAAAGTGTTAGGCTTCGGTCCCAACGTCAACACCGCGGTCGATTGAAATGAAACAAAATTTTGAATACTCTTTGGCCTTTTAATGAATATGAATCGTGTGCAGTCAACAAAACTAGTTACTTTCAAATTAGGTTCTAATTTGCCTCCAACGCTGCGCTTTCCAGCTTCTTGTGATCCCAGAAAATTTGTGCTTTTCTCCGGACATTTTCGCTTTTTTCCTCGTCACATCCGCCACGCAGATACATTGGAGTGAACTCTCTGTAGGCGATGCACACTCGACGTTCCTCAATATCCTCCCGCAGCACAGCATGTTCAAACTGATATCTTGGCGGCCCATACAGAACAATCAGAGACAAGCTGTAACCAAAAAAAGTGGTAAATGACTTTTAAAAAATCCTCTTCAGACTTACTTAGGCATTGGAATTCGAATTACCGCATTGGAAAACCTCTCCAATGCCTGTTTCCCCGCCAGATCGCATATCAAACTCCCTCTGTAATCCTGAACCAAGTCGTAGTTGTATTTTTTCTCCTCTACCGCCTCATATGGCGACAGGGTCAGCACTGAGTTGCCTAAACAATTCACTGTCACCACTCGTTCACCCCAGACCCAACAGTCATCTATATGTGGATCAATGGAAGCACCCTTATCGGGATTATACTCGAGTGTACATTGCTCGATTGTCCGGAATCCACTTAGCAAAGGAACGCCTTCGAATCTCTCCTGAATAAAGCGAGAGAACGCTGGAAAGCCATTGAAATCGCCATCCTGGATCTTTTTCTTTTTGAAATTTGTTTTCGGCCCAAAATTCTGTTTTCTGCGACCGCTTTGAGATCCTTGCCAGGGAAGTTCATCTAGATTTCGCATAACATCGCGGCCCTCTCTCGCTGAGAGGAAGTTCGGCATCACTAAAATTCCGGGGAAGTCGATGCCATCGGAGGAGGAATGGGAAGCGTGTGCAGAACGTACTAGCTCCACATCCCAACCGGGATAGATTTTATTACATTCCGGACAGTAGACAAAGGATTCGTGTTCCTAACAAGATGAGTAATTCAATGTTAAATGGGGCAGATGATGATGACGGAGTTTACCTTAAATTTCTGGTAGTACGATGGTTTGTCAATTTGGAATTCCTTTTCGCAAAGAAGGCACGTTCGACATCCTTTGCAGCCACATGGTCGAACTGTATTCATTTTAGTTAATTAATTAAAATAATACGAGTTTCGCGTGAAATTTTTGTTTAGCTGGATTTTTTTTCTTCTGACAAGTGACAGATCCATCGAACTACATTGCCGATGATGGGGTTTGTGGAAGATAAATTTGACGAAAGGTTATAACGCATTGGAGCTCATAACGTATTCGTCGGCTTTTGGTGTTGGATCCTTTAAAATGTAATTCTGCAAGGAACTGCAAGGAAAGCATTCCAGTAGATAATATGAGTAAACGGGCGACTGTTTCCCATTTTTTTTATCGCTTTTTTCACGCAGAACTGTTTGGCCAATATCTTCCGTTCCTTGGCCAATCTCGTGCGATGCCGGTCTATTCCAATTGTTGAATGGTTTGTGGAGTAAACGTTGGATACTCGGGTAATCACATGTCTAAATTCGTGCACCCATAGCACTAAGACATACAGTTCAGATGAAAGTTGAGCACAATACCGCACTGCTCTACCGACTCTCATCCACGTTTCTATTTTTCCCCACAAGGTGTCCCACACATTCGTTATAAAGAATTACCACGTCTGACATTTACATTTGTCGTTTTGATTGTCACCCAACCAACCCTTTTGACATCTGTCAAGCTATTTCAGAACAAAAAAAAATTACAAAAAATTTTCGTCTCTTTCTGTGCGGGTCATGGATACGTGGAACTTTCACAGATATCAAAGAAAATAACTAAAACCTTGGCTGTGAATTGCTAATTAATAATCAAATTCAAAGACTCGTGATGGCTCCTACTCGTCGACCCAGCGATGGACTGCTGGCGCGTGTGAATTTCCCACTTTATGCCGTCGAAATGCTGACCAGTCGTCATGTTTTGGTCGCCGGCGGTGGGGGATCCAGCAAAACTGGTGTCGCCAATGGATTTGTAAGTTAAAAATTCAATAACTTTTCAGACCTTACCATTCTTGTGTTCGACAGGAAATCTACGAAATCTATCACAACGGTCAGCACTTTGTGGCCGAGGAAGTGGTGCGCCACGAAACTGGTGCCAACGTCGTGATGAATTTCGCTGTGAGAAACGGCGAACGAAGGTCATATCTATTGGCTGGGCAGGAGTCTCACTGTCAAATGTATCTGGTAAATCCAAGAATTGTAATTGAGGGTGAGGCAGAGGCGTCAGAAGGCAAGAAAAAGCCAGTTGAACGCCCAAATGAAAATGGTGTTCGAAGGAGGGGTCCCGGACAACCATCTGGAGTGGAGGATATACCAAATGGACGAGGAGCCTCGTTGAGGGACGATGAGAATGCGATTAAAAAACGAATTCGCTTTGATATCAAAGCGGCAGACTCGATACAGACGGATTTTCTAAGCCCAGAGCCACTACAGCGAGTGGTGCGTATATCTCCGAATGGTGGCATGATGGCCACAGGTGGGACGGATGGTCATTTGCGGGTGTGGACTTTTCCGCAGATGGTGAAGCGCAGTGATGTTCAGTGAGTATAAAGTAGATGACTAATTTCCCTTGGGTGCTTATGGTCGTAAATTAGTTGTTGGTTTTAAAGATAAGACCGTGGAATTTAAGAGATTGGTAAAATCGCAAGGTTAAGGGTGACATCGTCACGTTCGCTTGACGTCAATTAAAGTTAACCTTTTCAGCGCGTCATTCCTTTTTAACGGAAGACTTCTGAGGCCGCATTTAGAGACACTTACAATAAATTCTACAGTTAGTCATGAAAATACACGTCTTTCGGTAGAGGAATGCCGTTTAAAAAGGCACTTCACGGAGAATTCAGCTAGTTACGTTCAACATAGGCACATAGGACCGCGTTCAGCGGCTTAAAAAGACGTACTTATGCACAAAACACACATTTTCATCTAAAAGCAACTATTCGTGGGTTGCAGTCCCTCTTGTCTGCTCAACATCTACTGCTAAAGGTAGGATGTATACTCATGTGGAAGTAAGTGGTGTGAAAATGGGCTGTGTCCAAGCGAACTACATGCTAAATCGCTTTTCAAACAATTTTTAAAGGAGCTGTAAGGACCATAAGGCGGAAGCAACTGTCGCCCATGTTCTTTGTACCCGTTTAGTTTAGGTCATTGGTCATGCAGAGTATGCTGCCTACCGTCTACGAAAATTTTGGAAACACTAGAGGTGTTGTTGTGCAAGCTGTTTAAGGACAAATTCAGTTGTACAGTGAGGCGGATGTTCAAAGTTCGAATCCCAGACAACACAAAACGAACGTTTGAGAGTTATAACCTCCATGAGAAAGCTTGTCAATTTGCCTTTCGGATATGGCATTAAATTCTAGGTTCCTTCTATTTGTTCCAAAAACTATGACGCGTACAACACGAATAGTCACGAGAAGCTAGGCTCTAGACCCCATTCGATGTGTTGCGCCAAATATTTACATTTTTGTGTACCTCAATAGCTACTACCTAATCTAAGTGCTCAACGACAGCTACAATCAGTGTGATTTCAATTAAAACCTTTGCCTTTTAAGAATCGAAATATTAAACATAAATTTCACTTTTTATCTGCCTATTTCCAGAGCCCACACCAAAGAGATTGATGACATCGACTTCAGCCCCGATAGCAAATACATTGTGACAATCTCGAAGGACGGTCAGGGTAATGTCTGGGACACATACACCGGTAAATTACATCACAAACTCAAATGGGAAACGCCTGAAGGTGCCAAGTATCTCTACAAACGTTGTCGCTATGGCACTATTGAGGCAAGTCGTGACAAATATCGTCTCTTTACCATTACAAATCCACTGGGCAAAGTTGGAAAACAACGTGGCTACCTCCAGCAGTGGAACTGTGAAGATGGTAATCTTAAGTTAGCAGTTGGAATAGACGAAAGTCTTGCATCACTGGCGGTACGCGACGATGGGCGTTTTATCGCCGTAGGAACAATGTTCTCAGGAAGTGTTTCGATTTATATTGCATTTAGTTTACAGGTAAGGCTTTTAAAATTCTGCACGACACCTCAGGAGTTCATTGTTTTTGCTTTATTACAGCGTGTTCTTCACATTCCTAACGCCCATTCAATGTTCGTTACCGGTTTAGAGTTTCTACCGATTACAAATGAACAGGGACCACCAATCTCGAGTGATACTGAAGCAGCTGTTTTATCAATTTCTGTGGACAATAAAGTTTGCATACATAGTTTGCAATATAGACGTAAGTCGATTGGAATTTAAAGTAGTTTATCCGCTCATTTGCTTTTCTCTTTATTTCAGATACGGTTCCCTATTGGGTTGCCATAATCGCAATAATTTGTGTGATTATGTGCTCGTTTGCCCTGTGCTCCTACATGGGGTTGTAAGACAGCACCAACGTCAGCGATAATATTGTTCAAAAATTACTACAGTTTAACGACAAGTGAATACTGTTTCTCTATTTGCTCTCCTCTCTACATCTGTTTACGAGAATCTGTGTCTAATCTGTTAACAAAATCGAATTACATACTAACTTGCCATGTCATCGTCGAAGAAGTTTGTTTTTCACATTTTACACCTGTTCAAGCAATAAAACTTCGTTTATTGTCACTTGTTTTCCTGTTTTTCTTTTGCAAAAACGATTTCTTTAACACAAATTAGTGCGGTAGACCAATGCAAGATTGATAATGTTTCTATGGATAGTTAATTATTGTTTATTAGAAGATAATGCGCGGTTCGATTAACATTTAGAATATGCTAATTGTTTAAGTCAGGGACAGTTATACTTATATTGACGTAGCTTGCACTGAATTAGTCGATTAGCTTGCTTGATTGTTAACAAAGAATACTGTTTAAAGCCTTCATACCGAAACTGCTACTGCTAAAGGATGGATACTATTCGAAATTCTTCCTTAACACTTCGTTGAGATTTCTACTCTGAGAATCTTCAGGTATCCAGATTATAGAATAAAATAGTTCAATCCCAGGCAGATCAAATCCAGACCGAACTGCTCAATTCTAGCCTATTTTACCACACCTACTGCAGGATATACATACAACGTCTATTGATTTGGTGCTCACTTACTTTGAATCGAAAGACTTAAGGCTTCATTTCTGCCTTAAATTGGACGTTCAATGCACTTTTATTCCTAGAACGCTAAATTTCGAACTAATTCGTGTAAGCTACGTGAAAAGAAAGATTTTTGTTCATTGTGGCTTAAAAGAATTAAGTCAGGCCTTATTTTGAAAACAAGTACACACATGTGTTGTTTAATTTTTTTTATTTTTGAGTAAGTTTTTATATATATTTTAAGTTTTTAGTACACTTTTGTAGAGAACGTATTAAAAATAAATTAATAAAAAGAATAGTAACACAATTTGTTTGAAATTGTTAATGTTTTACTCAATTCAAACCTCAAACCATCTTTTCTCTAACCTATTAGTAGACAAACTTAGCGACGTTACCTTAAAAATGGCGGCTTAAACGTATGAAAGCAGCACCGTCGAATTTAAATTAAATTTAATCATAAAATGTGAGCAATTCCAATCATGCTATCCTATTGCCGTAGAGCCTATCGTATTCTCCAGAAAATTTCCTTTAATTTGATACCCGAATCATCAAAATCGGTTAAGAAATGACGAAGTTACAGCTAAAACAAATTCAGCGCAAAATCGTTGTGCAGCGAAGAGCGCCCAGTAGCAATTGAGAGTATGCTTGAGAGGGTCGGTGTACCTGCTGTTTTCTGCGGATTTCTGGTGGCCTGGTGTTTCACGAAAATTCGTGGTGCATTTTTCAAACCGCGATATCTTCGGTTCTAGACCAGCTAGCGACATGAAACAGGCACCAAATTTTGAGTCAGAGGGTGTAGTTTATTTTGAGAGTTATTTTAGACCACAGGGTGGTCTGTACTTTTGTGCGGTTGGCGTTTTTTATTTTTTATTTTTTGGGTTAATAACGCGATAGCAATGCCTGTGTGGGGGACGTTATTTATGCGTACTTTTGAAGAAGGGTCCTCAAAATGCTTCTGACATAATGGTGCAGACATAAATGACAGCTTACCAACGCTATTGGCCATCTTTCGAACGTGATAGATCGACAAAAGGGCAGAAAGGGCTTTTACAGTAAAATATCACGTTATTTCATCCCACCGTATGCAACTAGTGAACCAAGGCCAAAAGGCCGAATTTGTTATTACTAAATAATCGAACCAGCGTACCCATGCGAGAACTCTCGCATGTGGAAACTTTCTTCTATTTCATCGCACAGCGTTATCAAGGATGAAAGATGTTCGCGAACGGTGTTTATGTTTATAAAAATTGGCGCAGTTGTGGGGGTCTTGTGGATCGGCAAACTATACTGAGATTCTATTCATCAAGCATCCACTAGTCTCTCCAAATCTTGGAAATGAGTTGGTAGGCATTCAGAGCCAGCAGCTTTGTTGGAATTAATCTTGGATATTGCTATCCTCACTTCGTTCTGGCCAGGTGGACGGAAGTGTTGGCTATGATCGCCTATGTTGAATGCGTCATTCTGTCCGACAGCGGTATGTTGGTCTTCATCACCGTTGGACAGTCTGCAGAAGAAGTTTTCCATATTTCCAACACCGACGGTGAATCGGCACAAGGTTCTTGTACCGTCTTTTTGGTTTGACACGTCCCTTTCAGCTTTTGTTAGAACGACTGCACATTGTTCCTGGAGTACCTACATGCAAGGAGAAACTAGTCTCGCTGGGTCATCGGTTCGGGATCAGTCTCTTATGAGTGCCGGGTCATAGCAACATCGAAAGAAATGAACGAGCTGATGAACTAGCGAGGCGGAACTGCCTTTGGCGGTTCCCTTGCGGAGGTGGTTGGGGGTCCTCAGGGGTAGAATCTTTGCGCAATATCTGTTGAAGGCTGATTGTAGATAGCATGAGGTGCAGAACTGTGTCATATATAGGCAGATGTGGGCCAAATACTACTTGTCCCTTTACCCTTATCCCTTTTAGTTTACGCACGCTTCTACACCCGACAGATAACTTGAGTCGTGGTACTAAAACGGCGCTTATTGCGCTATAATTCTGTTTTTAGTATGGTTGGCTGATACAACCATTTCTAGCTATCTACCTAACTACATACATACATACATAGATAGATCGCACGCTTCTCGTCCTCTTCTTTTTACTTCCCGTCTTTTTTGCTCATAAACTTCTGGAGCAGGCCTCGTTGCCCTTTGCAGCGCTACCTGCGTAATGTTGCCTTAATTTAAAAATTGAGTATCGAAAACTACGTACGAGTATGTATGGAAAGTTATTATCATGAAGATCAAGTTCCCTGTTTCCTAACTGTAAGAACCACTTGCTAATGGTGGCACTTGCTATCATATTATGGGTCAGTTTTCTAGCGTGAATTTTTCACTACAGAGGCAATTGCTTCACATTAATATCAACAATAGTAGTTGCGTTGCCGTGGGCGGAAGGACAGGAAGGACCTATCTGAAATCTCTGAATCTGAATTTGAATTATATTTCCTCCAAAAGGAGCCGTGCTGTTCCAATTGACAATCAACCATGTTCAAGGTATCTTTAGGGACCATAGAGACTTCGTCCCAAATAATTAAAAAAAGTAGCGGTTGACGTCCGCTTGGATCTAGGACTGGCATCAGTAATTTGAAGAGTAAATGACATGTTCGATAAGCCAATCGATGAAGTAAGCTGTCCTTTGCGGCGTCGTCCGCCAAAACTTCGTCTGCAAGTTGCTGTTGCTGCTGTCATCCCTTTGCAAAAGGGATCTATACTACTGAAATAATACCGGCGATGAAATTCTATATATTTTACTGTATTTCTTAACCATAAGCTGTACAAAATTTTTTTTTAACCTATTAATTGACTATCTTTCCTGTGTCACCTTAAAATTGATAGCTCCAAAATGGCGGCTCAAATTTATGAAAGCGGCGTCGCCAAATTTAAAGTCAGGGTTAGTCATAAAATAAACGCAATGTAAATCAAGCTATTGTATCGAAGTAGATCCCATCGTATTCTCCAGAAAATTTTCTTTAATTTGATACCCAAATCATCAAAATCGGTTAAGAAATGACGAAGTTACAGCTAAAACAAATTCAGCGCAAAATCGTAGTGCAGCGGAGAGCGCCCAGTAGCAATTGAGAGTATGCTTGAGAGGGTAGGTGTACCTGCTATTTTCTGCGGATTTCTGGTGGCCTGGTGTTTCACGAAAATTCGTAGTGCATTTTTCATACCGCGATATCTTCGGTTCTAGACCAGCTAGCGACATGAAACTGGCACCAAAATTTAAGTCAGAGGGTGTAGTTTATTTTGAGAGTTATTTTAGACCACAGGGTGGTCTGTACTTTTGTGCGGTTGGCGTTTATTTTTTTATTTTTTGGGTTAATAACGCGATAGCAATGCATGTGTGGGACGTTAGTTATGCGGGCTTCTGAAGATGGGTCCACAAAATGCTTCTACATGGTACAGACATAATTGCAAGCTTACCAATGTCCATACGCCATCTTTCGGACGTGTTTGATGCCCGACAAAAGGACAGAGAAGGCTTTTGCAGTAAAATATCACGGATCTCTTCAAAATTTTCTTATTTCTTCCGACCGACTAATGAACTAAGAAAAGCCCGCTGAAATGACAAATTTTTTACTACGAGCCTAAGTATTTGAACTAGAGTATTCGTGCGAGAGCTCTTGCATGTGGAAACTCCTCCCATTTTCTTCCAACATCTGTATGAAGGATGAAAGACGTTAGCGAACCTAAGTGTTTCCAAAAGTTCTTGGAGATGATAGCTTACAACACCTCCTTACAATCAACAGTGGAAGTAATGATGCAGTCTTCCTTGATAGTTTGCTTGTTTTTCGCTTTCCTTGATAGATACAAAAATATAAGAAAAACCGTTCACTTTAGGAAATGCTACATAAAGTCGTCTATGTGAAATCACAGGATCGGGCAAGTACATCCCTGCTCTTTGCCATATTTGCCCTTGTGATTTATTTATTGATGGTCATACTTACTTAGGTGGCGCTACAGTTCGGGGTGAATCTGGGCCTCAATCAACAAGCTCGGTTCTTAGCTAACTGCCTCCAGTTGCACATTTAAGACTTCCTGTAGGTCCCCTTCTACTTGTGCGCGCCCCCTTAGGCGAGGTCATCCTCTACTGCGTTGTCCCTCCTGGCTGTCAATGGTCTGGCGTGGGTTTCTTCTTGGAGACCGACAACACTAGACTTCACTACTCGTTAGATAAGCATGCCACTGTTTTTGAACCAAAAGCCTATGCTGTCCTAATGGCCTGACTAACTGGTCGGAGTAACTTCGTCTTTAGAAACAGTCAGTCTGCGCTTAAGTCCTTGCTCAGCTCTCTAACCCGACTTTTTGAACTCGGTCGCAAGAGCTTCTGACTATTGTCTGGTCCTAGGTTACACTAAGGAACGTTTAGACGATGTTTTCTCAGAACAGAATGAACCTGCGTTGGGGTTTCCGCGTCTGTCCGGTCAGGAGCTCCATTGACGATTGGGTAAGGCTCTATCCCGAACAACTAAGGAGGATCACCACAAGACACTAATCATCCAAGTTCAGCTGTATGGCGCTGAGGCATGGAGTCTGTCGGATGAAGCTATCCTCGGTCGTTTCGAGAGAAAAGTTCTTCGTAAGATGTTTGGTGCCGGAAAAGGAGATTCAGCGACGAACTTTTCGAATGGTACAGCGAAATCGACCTTTCTAACAACTTCGCATCAGTCTCCTAAGATGGCTAGCAACAGCTGCTGATCTTGACAATATTAGCTGTTCATCTCATAAATATTGAACAAACTCCCCTGTCATTATTCTAGAAAGTATGATTCAGAGGTTACTACAAAAAGCACGGGGGTCGACCTGAATGTGACTCCACTGGTTACTTTATCTCAATCTCACCAAACCGGAAACTAGCTACTAGATGTACACAAGTTCTCCGGCAATTAAATGTTTTATCGGGAATTAAAATTTAAATATTTTTTGGAGTGAATAGATACACTTGAGTGCAATTATTTGTCAGTTAATTGTTGTCACAAGAAACACTCCCAAATTCTAAGAACCACTTAACGAATAATTGGGCGCAAACACTCAATCACTGTTAAGATTGTTTCAAGTTTCACGATTGTCTTGTGTCTCAATTAAGAAACAAGCAACTAAGTCAAGACACCTCCTATGACGTAAGACTGTTCCGAACTGATTCACAAATTTCGATTGAAATGTATAATTTTCCTATCGACACTGAGCCAGTAAACACCTTTAACTTGTTTCCAAAATTTCAGCATTCAGAGAATAGAGACTCATCTGTTTGTCTGGGGAACCACGTCGAGGTGAACTCTTAAGAATGTTTGGCATTTTATAGAGTGTTTACGGCCCCCCCCCAAACAGGAAAATACTCAGTGTTTTACACGAGCGGAAAAAAGGTAAAACCTAGCTCTCACACATGGAATGACATTTAATAGAAGTTCAAAGACCGAACTCCACTAGTTATACGATTAGTGATTCCGTACGTGGATGGACTATTCTAGAGAATTTGTTTATCTCTTTTCGTGTATAAATTAAATACATTCCGATGGATGCAATAAAAATTGGCGCCATGGTGAACGGTGCGCGGAACGAGGGGGAGTTCCATTTCTTTTTGCTATAAATAGTAGGCAGAAGGTCACGTTTTTTTTTCTGCTTGTGAAAAGGTGATTAAACTTTGGAAAACGGAACTACTTGAAGCTGGAATGGGAATATTTTTTGTTCAATTTTTTTTTTTGGAAGAGGCGGACGTATAACGCTAAGAAAGTGTCGTCCCATAATGCTTGCAGATGTGCGGTTATTCAGTTCTTAAATTACTGGAGATCAAACCCTTTATGTATCTCTGTCCGTTCGACTGTCAGGGTAACATCACACTGATGCATCCTTGCAGCATGTTTGGCAGAGCGTCCCAGTGTTGTATTTCTGTGGACCATTCCCTTAACTTCTTCGGAGCCTGGTGGCATTTTTAAGAGAGCAATTAGTCAGCTACTCGCTTAATGCTTCGAGATAGGATGCTACAGTCGAATCGTCTACTAATTTAATGGCAACAAATATTCATCAGACTAGGACTAGCTGAAGCAACTATCTTCGTCAATTGTGAAGAGGAGGTAGATATAAAACACTTCCCCTGCTACTGTTCTGCAACAGCGAGATTAATACAGAAGATATTTGGATATCGAGTCTAGCACACCCCATGATCCCAATAACTGCTTCGTTTCTTAATACAAAATTTCCACATCGAGTGGAACACAATGGGCCCCATGGAAGTCTGAGTGAATAGCTAAGGATCACCATCTAAAACCAAACAATTAACCAATCTGTGTCTTGACGCTATTTTTGGGCCGACTGAAAATTGGAGAGCAGTATATGCTTTCTCGGCAATAGTCTGGATAATAGTTAGGATTCAACCCTCTAAGTCCAACAGGCAGACTCCGACCCCTCCTGCAACGATCACTGTAACACCTTGCGAATCATAAAAGAGCAATCCTCCGCTGGATCCACGGTTTATTGACTTTCTGAAAGCTTTCGACGGCTTGAAGGAAAATACTGTCTAGTGAGCCTTGCGTAGAAGAGAATTCGCAGGAAAATTCATAGCTATTATCAAGGCTACATGAAAGGTCAGTAAGTGTCACGTCGGCGGATTTCGAAGTCCAAAGTGGAGTACGTCACGGGTCCATACTGTTACCGCTGCTGTTCTTGCTGGTCATTAGCGATATACTCCATGCAGCACCGATGGTAACCATGAAAATCGTTGGACTCTGACATTTTACTTTGAGCACCTCACTGTCGCTGACTACTTTGCCTACTTTCACAACGGGTTATGGACCAACATCTGATGGCCCAAATCTAGAAGCTTAGGCAATCAGAGTAGGGCAAAGCCCTGAGTACTTTAGACACCAGCGCTGAACTCAACATTGTCGGACAGAAAGTCGAGGAGTTCGACAACCTTTTATACCTGGATCTCAGCTAATCGCGGTGGCACCCAACTGGATGTGTTCCGACGAATCGGAAAGGCAGAAGCTGCGTTCAGAATGCTGTCTGGAGAAGCGATGTTCTCAGCACCAAAACCAAGCTGTGACTGTTCCGCTTCAACATAGGTTCAGTATTGCTATATGGGTGCAGTACTTGGAAGGGGGATACCACCAACACACGCAAGCTACAGGCCTTCGTAAATAGATGCCTAAGAATCATTTTTACGATTTTTTTTGGCCCAATCATATCTCCAACGAACAACTCTATCAGAGAACGGGCCAAGAGCCTATAGACATAACTAAATGACGGACAAAGTGGCACTGAATTGGACACACCCTATGACCCTGAGCCTAAAGGAATGTGGAGCGCTAATCTGTAAAAGATTAAAACACCTAGACGCATATCAACTTTTGGAAAAAGAACTACCATTGCTGGGTGAAGTCTGGATACTCCGGTTCATTAAGAAAATCGGACTCGAGGAGGTATAGAGCGCCTCTGTGCACTTAGAGCCCTAAAATCAATCTATCTATCTCCATCCATCTACAGCGAGAAGACAACAACATAGCAAAATATGCTACGCAGTGGAATCCGTTCACCCACGGAGGCAAAACTGCAGGACGTTCTAGGTAAACGCGGCGCAGAAAAGTTGTGGAGGAATCAAGTTCTTTGGGAATGATTTCAATACATTGCAGCACTCTAAACAAGATGGCGCACAGGTGTCGTTAACCCTCGAGGGGTGAAAGGACTTAACTAACAACCAAAAGATAAAGACGAAGAGATCCTGCCTCCTTTCGCCATCTACCGTAGTTAAGACTTCTAGTCCGTACCATAACGAATGAAAATGAACGAAACTCAGCTCAACTTACAGATTAGATGCCAGTTGTTGTTCTATACAAGATGTCTAAAGGTTTGGTTTATGAATGACTAGTCCCTGCTGTGGAGATCTTTAACCTAGGGCGCCATAGGATATGCAATGGCATACCATTGACACTTTTGACCACAAAAAACCTGTAAAAATCCCCTCCCCCCTTTTATCCATGACTGTTCACACAAAGCTATCAACCGCATTCATTTGTTTATGTACACAGTTGAGTGGCATCTGCTTCCATTCCGTCTGACATTTATTAATTTTATTTAACTGCCTTATCGCCCGCAAAAAAAAGCAAACAAACAAGTACGCCAAAGGCCGCCAACCCAAAATGCTGCCCGCATCCCAATTACCTTACGTCGCTCCGTCTTAAGGCTCCGTCAAACAGAGCATGGCGGTAAGATTATTTTGACCTGGCGTTCTCAAACAGCTAGTGTATAAATGTCAAAAATGTAATCTGGGACACAATGCAAAGAAAAATCAATTCAAACGCGACGCGTCAAAACTGATGATTAAAAAAATAATTTTTTAATTTTCATTTTCAACGCGCGTACTCTAACAACCCGTTCCGTCCACCTCTTCCGATAAAAATACAAAAAAACTAAACTTTTTCGATTATGAGTATTTTTCTTCTTTTTTTTTTCACTAATTAATTACAATCGCGAATCGCCAAAAGTATGCAAATTCATGGTAAATTACGATTCAAGGCACACAATCAGCAGCCGTTTCGTTGTGGTCTGTCTGTTTTGAAAATGATCGATGAATTTTGTCAACACTTTATCTCTGGAGTCGGTCTGGAGAGGCGTTCTAGAGGAAACTAGTTTCAGTCGAGATTTATTTAGTACGAGTATAATGGTTTTTTGTTTTAGAATCACCTCCCTACCTCAATCCAATCGTTAGACCTTTCAATTCGATTGAAATACTCTTCGATCAATTGATCGATACGATATGAAATACTCGTGCTGATTGCAGGTGCTTTAGGTATCGAAAGAGAGGGAGAGCGTGCCTCCGGCTAAAGTAACATTTTATTGATATTTCAGTGTACCTTCGGAGCTCGCGACGGTAACAGGTGAAACGATCGGCTTCGTGATCGTGAGTTCAAAGTTAAGATACGCGATCGCAAAAAAAAAAAAATAATAATCTAAAATGTTCCATCGGGTGTTTAGCTTGGCTCTAATCGGGTGCCTTTTATCACAGACGTTAGGTGCTGCTTTTGATAAAAGAGCAATAAAAGCTAAGACTCCATGGGATCTTGTCGAGGCTTTAACTGCCACTGCACAGATAAGAGGTTTCAATGGAACTTGGATTACAGGTTAGTGGACTTTTCAGCAGATCTCTTATCAGTGTATCTTGTTTTGAAGTGTGGTGAAAAAAGTTGTATCTAAAGGGGGAGAGGAAGCTCTCTTAAAGTGTTTCTCTCTAACTGCAAAAGTTTATGTGTATCTCGGAGAAGCTGTGTGTAACTAGATACTAAGAAAGTTTTTATGACTTATTACGCGATTGAATGTAATTCTACTAATTGGAGTGCTGGCGATAAGAAGGCGCAATCTGATAAGATGCCTTAGATGAGATACGCTTTATTGTTATTGATTACAATAGGCCAGTGCTTGCTGTTAGATGAAAAAATATCGAAGTTTGTCGCCTTTTTTTGGTCTGAGAAGTAAGAACAAATGGAACGACAAAGATTAGAATTTTATTGCACAACTGGCGAATGATAATAAACTCGAAATGTGTTTCTACATTTAACTAATCTTATACTGAACATACGAGTATTTTTGCTTCTTAGCTTGATGGTATCGAAAGTATTACTTTCAAAAGAAAAAAATTAGCTAAGGAGGTAGATGTCTTTGAATTGAATACGACTATTATTTTATTTATTTATTTATTATTCGCGTTTGACAATTATAACAATTATACTGAACAAGAATAGTTAGTGACATTTTGTATTTCAATGGGAACAAGAGATTGTTGATTGCTTTTCAAGCTATAAGCGTTAGAGATCGGACTCATGCATGTAACACACCTTTAATAAAAATTATTTTTATCATTAAGACCTTCCAACTGGAAGGATTTTTATAAGGTTAAATAATTTTATAGAACGGGGAGAATAGAGTACTTTCTAAAGGCACATTTATGCAAGATCGTCAACGACTGAATTTTATTCAGGGAAGCCCTTTCTCAGCAGTTTTTTGCTTCCTATTGTGTAGCGGGCACCGTGGCTCAAATGGTTAGTGTGTTGGATTACGCAGCGGGAGGTTCGAGGTTCGAGTCCCAGAAAACAGCAAAAACTTGGTTCTCGGTCCCACCTCTCGCGAATGGCAGGCAAACGTCCGAGAGTAATAACTGCCATGAGAAAGCTTCTCAATATGACTCTAAACTGTCACAAAACTTTCTTACGGGGCAAAAACATTGAAAGGTGGAGAGAAGGTATTGCTTTAAGCCTAAAATATGATTATGAGGCCTACAACCCAACATATTGTACTGACTATAGAAGTTGGCGTGGGTACTAAGGCCGATTCTCTTGTACGGTGCAATGGTGTGGTGGACTGCCTTGGAAATTCCAGCCTTGTTCAACAGCTGCTTCACCTTCTTCCGACAGACAGCGTTCGGCAAGCAAATGGCTACCACCTCTGCTCTTCAACTGAGAAACCCACGCATTTAGAAAGAGCAAGACACTGATCATGCTAGCATTCCTATGATGCATCCTCATCTTCCCAAGGTTACCGACCGTTTGCGTTCTAAAACTGACTTCAGCTTAGGCTTAAAAAATTCGATATTGGGGAGATCAGAGTGGACGTAACGCAATGTCTTTTACAACAAATCGCCGTCTATCTTTACGAAACCCAGAATGGAGTCGATTCCGGAATCTTCTCCGAAAACTTAGGCATCCGCCTTTAACCTCCTCCTCCTTCAATCGTTCGAACCATTGTAGCGTCTTTCAGGCTGAAGTCATCGCTATTTGCCAAGTCGCTGACTGGCTGGCGGAAAGTACTTTATCGCGGAAAGATATAGTTAGCGACAGCCTATAAAATCCCTCATATCCAGCATTCCAATACCTAAGGCAGTGAAAAACTGCCGCAAATCTCTTAAGGAGATAGCTGGACAGTGCAACCTCACCCTTCAATTGGTCCTTTACCAAGTCGCTGTGACGGCCCGAGGCTAGACAAGGCTCTTCCGGTACTAGTAGCATAATTATAGCTAATATTGACGCACCAATGTATTACCTCAGTACCTCATCCACGCCGGTGTGCTTAACAAAGCCAACCATAGATGGAGCCAACTTGGTCAACAATGGTCAAAACTACTTAAACTTAAATATATCTAATGGACTTCTTAAGCATAAAGGAGGAAAGGAACCCTCTTTACACTAATCAACGTAATAACCGGACATTGCACGATAGGCAGGCATACTAAAAGGTTGGGCATCGTCTATATTAACAAGAAACAGTCTTTCACTTCCTGCGCACGCGTCCTGCACTTGCTAACATTAGGAAGCCTACACTTGGTCATCAGTATTTCGATGGTAACAATGATGAGTGACCCACCTAATGGCAACACAATGGACCTCGGTCTAAGAGTACCCTATCGAGCTCGCCAGCCGGAAAGGGAAAATTTCTTAATGCCACTCAAACTGAATGCGATCAAGGTCACAAACTGCAGATGGGAAGATAGAACTACGTGCCTCATCAGAAGGCTCATTTAACCTAAGCTACACATATTGCAAATGCTCCGGCTATATAATTATACAGACAAGGACGCCCATTAAAGGGTTAAAAAGTGTCGTCACAGGACACTGAACCATTGCACGGTACACCTATAGGCTAAACTCCCTCTTGAATAATTTCTATAGAAGCTGCATAGACGTCGAGGAAGTGGAAACGATTGATCACCTTCTCTGCAAGTGTCTCTTGAAAATACTGACATCAGTCACCTACAGAGCTTCATAACAAGCACCGGTTTGGTTCTGCGGTTAGCTCGGGGACTACCCGGATTCTTGTGGTGTGGACCATCATTGGTCCAACTGAGAAACCAATGCAGTTAAATGCCATAAGATACAGTGCTTAACTAGTTTTCCTATATACATTGATATTCCAAGGCAGCCACAGGGCGGGAGGGGGCTATAATGAGTGCTAATTGAAGCTGCAACCGACAAACGGATGACGTTGAAATTGATCAATTTTAAGCGTCATTAGCGTTTAATTTTTAAACATTTTCATGCAACGTAGGGTCATGATAATTTCTCAGGTTTTATGACATAGAGTGGGGTATTACTATATATCTTCAAGGGTCTCCAGAATGTAGGCAGACTAAACGAATGCAACCGAAGGTTTGTAAGAAATCAGCGGCAATGTTGCTGTCTATCAGAAAGGGACATTTTCCTTCTGCTAAGCATCCTAGGTTGCTAGTCTTAAGAAACACCACTGTCTGCGACGCTTGTAGACAGGCCGACCATTCTTCGGACCACTTCCTTTTCTTTTGTCCTACCTTTGCTCGGATTAGGTGGCAGATCTTCGGTGCTGATGTGTTGGGTGCTGATACTGTAAGCTCTGCATTACTGAAGCATCTTTTCAGCTTTCTCTGAAAGTCAGAAAATTGCAGAAAAATTGGTAATACTGGGTCTTGCCTCCTGGTAGTATAATGGACTGAATCCTCCAGTGGAGTGTGTCCTAACAACTCCCCAAATAGAAAAACGATCACAGACACTAATTTTCAAACAATTTTTCAGATAATGAATTCTACTACACTGCCGCCGACAAAACAATCTACATCTACAACGCAGCAACGCTAGAGGACAGAGAATTCGTTTCAAAGGAGTTCTTGGTAAGAGACTCTTATAGCATTCAATTTCCTTGAGCATAACCTTACAGGTACAATCCTATCCTAGGAATCCTACACTGGTGGAACTTTCACTTTATCGCCGGACAATAAGAAAATTCTCATACGCTATGGCGTTGAGGCAATTTTCCGACACTCCTACATCGCCAACTATGATATTTTCGAAATCGAAACAAAGTATGCATGCCTACTGTTCGCACAAAATTTCGATTCAATTTCATCCCTGTCTTCCTTAGAAAGATCACGAAAATCCATGGCGGGGAGAAACTTCAATTCTGTACCTGGTCAACGGTCAACGATCGACTGTCGTACGTTTTCGACAATAACGTTTGGGTGCACTTCGAAAACGATGTAGAAGCTAAAATCACAACAGAGGGCGTTAATGGTGAGATCTACAATGGTGTTCCCGACTGGGTATATGAAGAGGAAGTACTTAGCAGTGGCAGTGCCATGTGGTGGTCACCAGATGGAAATAAGCTGGCTGTTGGATCATTCGACGACACCAAAGTGCAGACGTTCTCGTATATGATTTATGGCGAAAGTGAGGATCCTAAGTATCAGTATCCAGAGGAAATTAAGCTGAAGTACCCAAAGCCGGGTACCGCTAATCCTGTGGTGTCTGTCAAGGTTTTCGAATTCACAACTCCGGAGAGGATCATCGCGACTATTCAAGCTCCGATTGAAATAGTCACTGAGGACCATATTTTGGAAAATGTAGGATGGAGCAGTAATGATCGACTGCTGATTACATGGCTCAATCGGAGGCAGAATATGGGAACAATTCAGTCATGTAGCTACAAAGGCGAATGCAAAGAGGTTAGAACTGTGTCGGAATTTAGACCGCCAGACGGAGGTATAACTTGAAATTTTCGCTTCTTTCAGGTCAAACGACTGGAAGAGCCCAACGGTTGGATCGGCATCAGCAGACCTATGTGTTTATCGAATGGTGTCAATTGTTTGATGCGTAATTGGATTGGAAACTGGTTCCAAATTTGGAATCTGGATCTCAATACGGGTGAAAATATTGGGGTTTCTCGAGGAGACTTCACAATTACCGGTCTCTATGGATACGATGAGGTCAACAATAATTTGTGAGTTTTTATAATGAAGCTTCTGCGTGCCTTAAACAGGCATTCAATGTTCAACATTCGATTTGACAAACTGCGTACAGCTACATTGTAAGAGTGGAGCCACTGTTAAGGAGGAAGGGCTTACGCAGTCGAGAGGACTTAAGTCTATGCATCTGTCGCGGTTCAGAGGGTCTGCCTTTTTTTTAATATCTCAGTCGACGTTGAGATTCCATTCCATCCGACTGGTAACTTGTAGAAGTGTTTTCCTTTCTGACTGTGAGTAGCACTAGATTCCTTGCTCAGGCTTTATAGCTTTGGCATGCCAAAAGGTATTTCGTGAATATTGACGTTTCACAAGCAGCGTTAATATAAAAGACTCTTGTGGTATGTAAGACACCTGTATTTGACGGAGACTCTTTGTAGGACCCTGGGTTCTTTGTGAACTTCCAGGCAACGTAGACTCTGGTTTCAACTTAATATTGGCGACAGTCACTGCCTCTTTTCCTCGGGAGATTGGGAGGCATACGATCTGTAAAATCTCAGAGTCTCTAGAGTAGACTATGGAATTCAAACCTTGAGACTTTAGATAGCACCGTCTTTCCCTGTGCTGGGATGAGCTGAGATAAGAATGACATTGCTGTGCTTTGCTTTGATACAAATTGTCATCAGTCGTTCAATCACATGTCTAAATATCGAGACTGCTTGCTGAGGTTTTTCTCTGACGAGTAATCTACATTTTGCCTTCTTTCTTTCTGGTCTACCCCATCACACTTCTTAGATGCCAGCGATTCCGGATTGAGTGGTCTAGGATCTTCGGTATTTGCTCGAATGTAGGTGGAGCTGAAAATTCGTAGAATCGTTTCCCTTTTCAACAATTGTCAACAGTGACGACCTCCAAACCTGAGACTTGAGCTTCGTTATCCATTCGTAGAGTAGGTACTCTAAGCCGCAGCCCTAATCGCACTAGTAAACCCAAGAACCAACCCAAAATTGGTGAACGAAGTCGCGGATAAACTGGCGGAGAAGTGGGCGGGAAATATGGATACGCAGCTCGTTGGCAAAGAGTGTCAGGCAACCCTAACCCGCAAGTCTCAATGTAGAAGACCCGAGTATAGGAGGTTTTATGAAGAGCTCCTCCGCCACCGTCCCGAACTCGAAACAAAATTCGAAAACACTGACTTACTTGCAAAGATCTACACAAGTAGTCAGTACTCGTATTGACCATCCTGAATCTTATTGTAGACGTCGCTGCTGAACAATAGAAAAAGAAGGAAGACTGTCTTTTATTTCCTTAAAATCCTTGACACACCATTTAGAAACGCCTTTTGTCCACCATTCCAGATACTATCAAGCCACTCCCCAAGGAGATCCCTCACAACTTCACATCTACCGCAACAACGAGTGTCTCACATGCACTCTGAAAGACGAAGATGGTGCTACTTGTCTTCAAGCTTCAGCTACCTTCAGCAAAGGCTTCTCATTCTTTAGTGTAACCTGCTCTGGTCCAAATCCAAGCTACACCGAAATATTTAAAACAACGGTAAGTAAGCCTTCGCACATGCAAAACCCTTTCTAATTCTTCTTACCTTTCAGATCAACGCCAAGGTAGTCACTTGGCAATCGAACAGCGCTTTCAGAGAAACTCTGTCTCAGAAACTTCGCCCGACAATCAAGTTTCTAAATGTCACACTTGGAGGAGGCTACACTGGATACGCAAAGCTCTTCTTGCCACCAGGCCTAAACTGGGACAATCCAGATAAAATCACAAAATACCCGATGGTTGTCTATGTCTACGGCGGCCCCAATTCAGTGCGAACCACCAGCGGATTCACAGTCGGCTTTGAAGGCTACTTGACTACAAACAGAAATTATATCTATGCCATCATTGATGGGCGTGGTACAGGAAACAAAGGCAAAGACCTCCTTTTTACCGTCAACAACAATTTAGGCGAGCATGAGGTGGAAGACCAAATCGCTGTTACAAAGTATCTCCAAGACAAATACAACTTTATCGACGGCGATAAGACCGCTATCTGGGGTTGGAGCTACGGTGGCTACGTGACAGCAAAAACCCTGTCAAATGACAAAAATAATGTATTCCAGTGTGGTGTTGCTGTGGCCCCAGTCACTTCATGGATTTACTATGGTATGTCGAGGAGGCTGCCAAAGGGATTTAGTCAATTTTGTTTCCTCCTTAGATACCATCTATACGGAGAGATTTATGGGTCTACCAACAGAGGAGGACAACTTGGCCAACTACAAGTACAGCAGTGTATTAGAAAATGTAGAAAATTTCAAGACTCATGACTTCCTGTTGATACATGGGTCAGGAGACGATAATGTGCACTATCAGCAGAGTTTAATGCTAGCCAAAGTGCTACAGCAGAACGATATTCTCTTCAATGAGATGGTGAGGCCTTCCAAAAACCACCCCCTGCTTAACCATAACTGATGATTGTGTACTTCTTTGTTTCAGACCTACACCGATGAGGCCCATTCGATTGCTAGCTTCCTGCCTCACTTGTACAATACCATTGACAACTTCTTTGTGGGCTGCCTGAATTCCAATGAGTTGTAAGGACGATGCGATGGCTGCAATGGATGAAATTGTGTGTCTGTGTAAATTATGTAAATTGTATTTGAAATTTATGTTCCTATTGTGAGTGAGTCTTCTTATTGTTTTCGTATTACACCAGCTTTCTGTGTGTGGTTGGCCTTAAAGGATCCTAAATCAAGCATTCAACAGAGCGCAACTGATGCAGTTTTGTTAACTTTGATCAATGTATCTGCGGATCCGGTTATTCTCTAAATTTGCTGTAATTCCACAGCCGAATCAATAAATTCGTCGACTACTGTTGGTAGGTATTGTAATGCGGCATCAAAACAATTTTTAAATTGGCAGAGGACGACTGTGATGTGTAAATATTCGATGAGGATTTGTGACGAACGCAGTGAACAAGCTTTTCAAAAGCCGATTCACGATAAGCTTACAAGGAATCGATGAAGAATGCTGTTGCCTTGGATTCAGAAAGCTGTAGGAGTCCATACAATGGTCGGAAACTTCATACGAATGGTAGGCAAGTACATTGTCCTTCTGAATGCAATGTTCGAAAGATCCCGCTTTAATACCGAATCTCCACGCGTTGTGATGTATACACTCGCCATTGGGTCAGGTTCTGTAAGGAAAATGACAACAAATGGCAAGCCCCAAGGAGGAGTTCTTTTTCACTGATTTAGCTTATTACTGTCAGGGGTTAAAAGCTACAGAAAACCGTGTTAATCCTATTCACTAGGAAGAGAAAGATATCCGGCTTCACATTACCAAAACTAGATGGCAGCAGAGCCAGTGGAAGCGGTGGGACAGATAAGTAACTCCACAATAAGGACCGAACGCCAATGAATGGGCTCGACTGGCCTCACGCTGGCGGAACAGTACACAGAAGTGGTCGTTGTAAGCAGCAAGGAAGGATGTGAAACAGTCAACATCACTATGGGTGGCCACATAATGCCTCAAGAGCGTGAGTCATAAGGCGGCGAACAGCAGCGCCTTATCGCCAATTCTATCGCATTGCATAGGAGAGTGGCTAGAACGCTGGAATGATTCCGAAAAAGGCAGGTGGATACATACACGCATACCACGAATCCATCCATGGATAGAAAGACGACACGGAGAAGTAGGGTATGAATCCAGTTGCTGACAGGTCTTGGATATTTCATGGATTATTCAAGCACGATAGAAACTCTGTCCATGATCCGTGGACTGCATTGAAAACGCTGAACACGAGAGAGAGATGCATTTAAAAAATAGGCATTCCACTGATCCGAAAACTATTTAGAAGCTAACTGGCTTGGGATACAATTGTTGAGAGTGTGAGAAGAGAGTCGAACCAGACTAACGCAAATTTCCATTAAAGTTAAGCCAGACTGCAAGTTGAAGAAAGGAATGAACCCTCTTTATGCTTATAAGAGGGCCTTGGGAATTGGGAATCCAACTCCATATCATCCACTGGATGTACATGGTTAGACTAAGTTAGTGGGTCACACTTAGAACAATGTAGATCCATCGTGATGGTCTAGTGCTCTAGGGGTTTGAACCTACAAAAACCTTTGGCCTGTGGTGATGGTCATGGTTAATGAAACTGAATGTAGAAAGCAATTAGCAACATGAACAAAAAGAAATAATCATATGAGGGAACTCCACAAAGTATAAGAACTAGCAGCACTTTGCACCACGGGAGTTGTGAGAAGCGCCTAGCAGACAGGCATGAATACGATTCTCTCGAACTAATAATACCTTCGTCTGAATCAACTGAGTCTACTGGTCTACAAAAAGTAGCTGGTTGAGAATATAAACCAGCTGATCACAAACAGACGGCAGGAGAGTAAAAGATGTATTTGCTGCAAACAGACATTCGACTTCAGTACAAAGCAGTGAGAGCGATAGAAGAAAAAAAGAACTGGAAACGGATGAAAAACCCAAGTGGATAGAATATCTTCAGAGGTTTCAGAAACCCTAACTTCTACATTCTTCTGGTGCTCTTCATACGTGAGCAGGGGACCATCTTTTGGCAGGTGTGGGTCCAAGCTTTAATCTGGACCATGTAAAGAAGTCCACTTCTTGTGTCGAAAGCAGCACCGGTGTCTTTGTCAAATTTGACGCAGGGCAGCCACAGTGCAAGAGTTGATTTGGGCTGAAATACTCCACCAGAAACGAGGTGGGCGTGGTAAATACTTTAAGATACATATGTACGCGAAAAAGAACCTACTTGACATTAATAACCAAAGGTACCTTTTTATGGATTACGGAGCACAAATCCAAAAAAGATGGAAACACCTGGATGCCTAGCAACTATCAGAAGAAGATCTAATATCGTTGGAACCACTCCATTTACTCCGGTTTATCAAGGAAATTGGACTGCAGGAGGTGATGTAAGTCGAGTATCTCATCGACTATAGCATCAAGTCGGAGGACCACAATAAATACAAAAGGTCGCAGTGCGCTATAATCCCTCAAATTAATCTACGATGGCTTCCTTTGGTCTCTTAACTAAAACCCTATTGGCTTTCATCCATTAGTCTAGCAAACATCGGCAGCGTAATTAAAACGTGTGACGTAAGCTGTACTTTCCCAATAAATTTCATGGATTGCCCCCAAAGCAAAGCCGTGTGAAAAGACCACTGAGCATGACCAACAATAGAGTGTTAGCTGACACTTAGCTTTGATAATAGTCACTAGAGAAGGTAATTACAACGCCATAAAAAGCCCGACCAAAGCATCACACTTGGAAGACGTAATCGTGTCCAATTTCATAGCAAGCTCAAGCAAACAAGATGTGCTTGGCCGGTCAAAGCATTTAAAAGTGATACAGTTGACGTTCCACTTGGCAAGGCAGACTACCCTTCTACTGGGACTAGGTTGCTGACGAAAAAAGTCACATTTTAAGTTGAGTCCTTGTACATATAGTGGTAGAAATTCTTTAACTTTGCCATTTAATCAAATCTATAAAAATATTCACGGAATCTTATAAATTTTAGGTTATGGTCAAAATCCATTGGATTAATCGCACACTGGAGGAGTGTTGATGTCTGTTACTGCAGTTAAAGGCTGTCGCCATTATTCTAACCCTCGAGGGATTTGAAGAGGAAACCGAATTTTGGTCTACAGAAATTAAATGACCACACAATTTGGACCAAAATGACTGGACCATTTGGGAGATGACTTCACCCCGGGGTTGTTCAATAGTCCCACTCTCAAGCCTGACCCTGAGTCTGGTCTGATTAAATCGAATTCCTTTACTCTCGATGGGCCAAGTAGTGGCCTTCTGAAGCACATCTAAAACAAAAAACTGAAGAAATCCACTGCCACCCAGGACACAGTCGAATTCAAAGCCAAACGTGTTCAGAAAGTCGAAACTGGTGGTTGAAAGTTCTTGATAGGACAACGGAAACTAAGCTACAGAAGCTTCAGGCAACTGCTTGCCCCGGTATTACAGGTCCCATTCGTACCCTACGGCTACATTAGAGGCAGTTGTCGGGCTATCATTCCTACAAATTTTCATGAGGAAGGCGGCTGCTACATGTGCTATCAAACTTCAGCTAGAATACAAGTACAAGGCAGGCGACCTTGTGGGACTTCTGAAAATACTTGACTCAATTCTCGAAAGAAACATGTTTTGCAGTATCCCCGACATTATGGTTAGGAAAATAATATTTTAAAAGGTTAGAGATGGAAATATTGGGGCGTTTCAGTTGTAGATCCTAGAAGTCCGGTTTGGTTCACCAACGGATCGAAAATAGTATCTGGGATTTGAGCTGTCATCTTTGGACGCAACACCTCGATACCTATAGGAATGTGTCTCACTATGTATGTCCCAGGCCGAAGCCCACGCCATAGAGATCTGCGCTAGTTTAAGCCTTCGAAGAGGTATAAAGGGCGTCAGAATACTTATCTTCTCAGATAGTCAGGCAGCGCTTAAAGCACTGTTGACCAACTCCGTGAACTTCAAGTCAGTTAACTGCTGCTACGATAGCCGGAATGAAACAGGATAAAACTTGCTTGCATCCCTGGCTATCAGGGGTTTGTAGATGTAACCAATCAATGTACAAATTGACTGTCTTGGGCTAGCTCAGAACCGGCGTTAAGAGGATCAGAACCTTATAGTAGCGTCAACTGAACTGCCGCCACCAGCGCTGAACACAAACTTCGTCTAGCCCTCTGGGAAAAGGTCCCGGGATAATACAATCGATTAATCAAGCCATTTTCCCACAAGGAAATCCTTAACTTGGATAAGGAAAGTATTACAAAGCTGGTGAGCTTTCTCAGAGGCTACTGTGGCCTGAGGCACTACTTAAAAAATTAAATCTGTGCTCAGAGACGGAATTCCGGTTTTGCTTGGAGGAGGATGAATCTCCTAAAGATATTCTCTGGCACTATGAGACGTGTTTTCCACAAAGAAATGCGTTCGTCAGTGGAGTTGCAAAACCTTGCTACTAAACACGTTAACCTGCATAAGGGAGGTGGTACGTCTATTAGGTTGACTCCTATCCTGATGCCTAATATAGATCTTTTAGGCCGCAGTATCAGCCAACCTTCGGTTACCTAACGCACTTCTGGGAATGCCATGAACTCTCATGAGCCAGGTGCACCCCAAGGTGACTCAACTTGAAATGTAGGTACAACTCCAACTTGTATTGAATCGACTTTTGTCCTTTTCATGAGTCCTATGCAAATATGCATCAATCTCTTTCCGCTTAAGTTCAAGTTCAATTGTGTGGTCAACAACGAGTATTGAAATGGGGAAAAAAGAGGGTTATGTTCCAACCCTCAGTTGGCAACATGATTGCATGCATTGACAATTCCATTCGAAATCTCCTGACAACTTCTATTTGCTTTCTTAGACAATCATGCAGCGGAAGGACGTTTAAGTGCAAAAAAAATTCAAAAAAGTGCTCCATAGCAGTCTGCAACAAATAAAGGACATTCCGACGAAAAACACTGAATTCCATAGACCATAAAATCGACTGATAGTCGATTGGCAAATAAATCGAGGTCGACCGTCGTGAAGGTATACAAATATCCATCATTGTCCTGTACTCCTGTTCTCTGCATTAAAAAAAAAACTTTTCCATAAACTTTCTTTGCTTCCTGTGTCCCTTGATAAACTTTTTGTGGAGAGAGTTTCAAAATTTCCCAATTGCCCCGGGGGAGGAGGTAGCATAATGCAAAAGTTTCTGTCCCAAAATACACACACAAGTCATACATTAGGGAGGATGAGTGCGGAGAAAGAAAGGTAATTGCTCAAAATAAAGTTTTTTTTAGGGTCCACTACAAACTAGGACGAAATGGGATGGACATTAGGGTGCATTTCAGATTCCAAATTTTTAGGGCAACTACCTTCGTTGCATTCATCTCTTTCATTGCTGTGAAGTTTGATTACGTACCCCAATGGGAAAGCATTTTATAGCCATTTCCAAGGACCCATTTGCAATTTTATGGGAAAAATTTTAAAATTTACATGCAGTAGCTTTGTGGGAAATTTGCATCACATGTGAGTGCACATGCAACTTATTAAAAAGTGATTAAGGAATTCTGAGGCGACACTTGCGTTAAGAAGTGGGGATCTAGACCGAAGACGGTCTAATGGGTGTACAGATAGTTTGGTGGCCTGCTCTGAGCAAGGAAAGTGTAACGAACGGGCACCATATGTACCACGGTTGCCATGTGGACATGCCCGATGGAACTCTGCATGTGCTTCTATATCTTCACTACTTGACCTATATAATACAATTCAGCATGTAGCGCGATTAGCTTCACGGAATCAGGATGCTGGTCTGCTTGACCGTATGAACACAGTAAGATTCTAGAGTCGTTACCAACTGAACTTAGGAAATCTCTGACCAGCTACACCGTACCCAAACTGAATTTTTATCATAACTTCACAGTCGATTTTCCATCCAGATTAGGCTGGGAGAAAGGTGACATCATAAAGAATTTCAAAACATTGTGATGGACTATCAGTATCCTTCCACCCTTCTTGATTCATACAGTGCCTTTCAGTGTGTGGAATACACCCACTGACAATTTCACCATTTTCATTGACACTATCAAGGCTCTGATTTCAACAACAACATTGTCCCAGCTGATGGAACAGTGTAAGGAACAGCTCTCATCGCCAAGTTGTCGGACCAAAATCAGTCTTCTCTCGGTGCCAGGCAACTAAGAGAGGAATGGATGGGTCGACGAACTGGCGAGTCTTCATTCCGATGGAAACTGTTAGGGGCGAAATCTTTTCACCCTTTCTATCAGTGACAAACAAAAGGTGAACCAGTCTGCAGAGTTGTGCCATTTCTAGGCAGATCTAACTGAGCTACAACTAAGCCAGAGCAGAAGAACTTGGGAAAAGTTTTAATGGCAGACACTGCAAGAATTATAGCAATAAGGACAGGTCACTGGTCAATAGAAACGCATGCGTGTAGACTGGGCATCCTTTTCAACATACATTGTCGCAGCTGCAAAAATTTAAACGAGAAGGAAACTCCCTCCTACTTTCTCTACCGGTGTCCGAATTTAAGTGGACCTCGACATCGAAGTCTAGGTAAACCTTAGGCGGACGAAAGGGCGGATGAGCTTGCACGAAAGGAGCCGGAGCTTCATGCATCGTAGGCTCTAAGAAAGAAAATAAAAGATGAAAAGATGAAGCCGGTCGACCAAACTGATTTCATCTAGACACACTGTGCAACGGCTAGGACACTATTGCCTGATTTTAGCAAGAAGAGATCTATCACGTCCTCATGAAAATGAGGAACCATTTTGCCCTAGCTACTCGTGGAATTTATCAAAAATAACAAAACCAACTGAGAGGTGAACATTGTAGGACAATTAAGGAGGAAGACATCCATTAAATCTGGTAAAGCAAAGCAGGGACGTATCAGAATCTCGATCAAGACGATTGCTGTATCATTTTCAGGTACATTTTCAGTTTCGACAGGACTGCTATCATCGGCTACATCTTTAGGGATTCTACTTTAATGGAGTCGACAGTAATGGAGCTGATACTAGCAACGGAAAAGAGCGACGACGTCTAAGTGAATATCATACAAGAAAGGAATCGTAGTGATATGCTAGCAAAAACGATAGACAATGAACGCGTTATGGATGAAGACGACCCAGTGATCGAGTAAATTCATTCGTTGGATGAGAGCAATTGATCCCACAACTGTTTTGTTGCTGTTTCTAGCCAGAGGAACGCCCTTAATCACTTATATACCTAGTCTCCAACCAAGATTTTCTTCGGAGAAAATAACAGACGACAAATCAGTCAAAAGCCGAGAGAGCCACCATAGAATGTTCAGTAGAACCTAGGGATTAAGTCCCAGGTTGGTACACTGAGTATAAATGGGCTTGTAGGGCAGCTGAGAGTCCATAAGCTTAAGAATCACTTGTGTAATCCTCAACATCTAGAACGCTTCTGAACTGCTGGGATGGTGAGAGGTATTCCACCGTTGCCTTGAAAGTTTTTTTTTGTCCTCCTTTCTCCTTAATAAAATTGAAGCAAGGAAGGTCCTATAACGCATAAGTATTGTACTTCAATGACGGATCGACGTCAGTAAGAAGCCCAGGGGTGGATTGCTTGAAAGCCTTCTAGAAAGCATTCCGTGTCTATAGAGGGAGCTCTCGCCACTGTGCGTTTTATGCAAATCTTAAAGCGGCGATTTCAGGGATCTCTCTTCCAAATCGGTTGAAATAGAGCTATGAGGGGTCGATTTTGCTAAGCCTGACTAGATCCTTTCAAAGAAAAATGTAAATGGTAAAACCCTGTACATCTGCTCAGACAGTCAAGTTGTTGTTAAAGCCGGTTCTGCTGTTATGACTACGGGTGATATAGTTACGGTAATCGCACCCCCAGTGATACCGCGGGAGCTTAAGTACACATAATATACATACATGTATCCAGTATCATACACGCGCAGACTGCGTAATCCAATATCATACACGCGCAGACTGCATTTGCCCCATCAGCGTATCAGCACAGGCGTGCACTGCACTCGCTGCGTGTGCGCAAGATCAGCAGAATTAGTTAATAAATAGGAAAAAGCTAATGTTATTTTTAGTAGTTGATTTGAATCCCGTGATGAAACCGGTCAAATAAAGAATTTTATAATTTAATTGTCGAATAGTTTTATTTCCAGCAGTGTTGTTGTTTTTTTTGTCATTGAGTGGCTAACCCACCTTAACTGGCGCAGTCGACGAGCGAACCACGGTCGCGAAACAAAAGTGGAATTAACTAAAAAATATAAAATTTACTTCATCAAGTGAAAGTGAATTAAGCAGTTCGAATAAAAGTTAAGATAACCAAAGTTAAATTAACAAAAATCTTACTACATCAAGTGATAGTGAGTTTTAAACTATTCGAATTAGAAGTTAAAACCAACCAAAGTTGAATTAACTTAATCAAATAATTGTGAATATTCAATCAACCAAAGTTGAACTAACTTAATAAAAAAAAAAAATTGTGAATAAATTATTCGGGAATCAACCAAAGTTGAACCAAATCAAGATTCAAATAAACAAAAGAGGAGGCAGTTCATCACTCAAGCAACAGGACACAACAGTATGCAGGAAATAATTCTAATAATTGTATTAATGTAAGTCATTAGAAATTATATTTAAAAGAAAATTGTGTAAATCTCTTTTCCTCACTATTAAATCTAAATTTAATCAACCGTAATTGTACAAAATATTTATATTCAAAATTGAGTCGGTTATAGCTGAATTCGACAAATTATCCTTAAAAATGCCACAAGATTCTTTAAATACCCAAATTACTCCTGAGAGTTCACAAACCCCTTCACTATCTCCACCCAACCCTTCCCAAAATATGACATCAAATATCGCAGATTACAATACACCAGATATTATAAAAACCCTCCCTGAATTTCACGGAGACTCGAGAGATCTCCACCCCTTTATCGATGCCGTAAACCGAATAGAGGTAATCTTGTCCCACTCCGCGCGTAATGACGTGATATCTGCCGTATGGTTACAAGCCATAAGACAGAAGATTAAAGGAAGAGCCAGTGACAGACTTCGCCTACACGGTGAGCCTAAGTCCTGGAACGAAATTAGTCAATGCCTAAAAAGACACTTCTCAGATCATAGAGATCAAAGAACATTGTACAATACCTTATCAACTTTGAAACAGACTAGCACAATCCGACATTTTTATGAGCAAATTCTATCGCTTGTTACGGCCTTGAATACATCAATAGAGGGAGACGAATACATAAAGAAAATAATGATAGAAAGAAATCTGGCCGAAGGGCTAGATACCTTTATCAAAGGCTGCAAAGAACCAATCAAAACAATCCTTTTATCTAGGAATCCGGAATCGTTAGACACAGCTTTCGATATGGCTCTCAGCATCGAACCACATTCAGAGCCCCGGCACATATCCACTAACCAAAAACAGAAAGGAACGTTCTTTCAGCAAGGTAGTTATAACCAACCTCAAAGAGGTTTGGGATCAGGCCAATTCAGAAACAATTTTAACCAAACTAATAGAGGTCTTGGTTCAGGTCAGTTTAGGAATAATTTTAATCCACAACATAGAGAAGGCACCACGAATACCAGACACCATAGACAGGAGCCCATGAACATTGACAACTCCAGACAGTTTAGACAAAACACTAGATATCGAAACAATCCCACTCCAATGGATGTTGACCCATCCACTCAGACTCAAAATCGAAGAACACGGCCCGAAGAATTATTCTCCTATGAAAATTTTCAGGAGGAAGGCCCGATAGACAGACACAAGTAAATACACTCCCTTACGTTAATATAAAAACCCCAAATAAAATCCTTAAATTACTTATAGATACGGGTGCTTCCAGTTCCCTACTAAGTCCAAGTTTAATTCAGTCCCGTCATAAAATAAAAATGAAACCTATGCTAATTAAAGCCTTAGGGAGCTCTACAATAATCGATGAAAAAGTTGAAACATTTCTATTTAAAGAATTCGGAGAAAACCCTCCACCAGCTACGTTCTACTTGTTTAAATTTCACGACTACTTCGATGGAGTCATTGGAAATGATATTCTGTCAAGAAGTGAGATACAAATAGACCTTAGCAAGAACATAATTAGAAGAAATGGAACCGAAGTTCCAATATTCTATAAACCCCTAACGGAGTCATACGCTTATGCGTTAGCCCCAAATACAATCAAGTATCTCGAAATCCCTGTGGATAAGGAATATGGAGAGATACTCCTGGAAGAACAGGTAATTAACAACGCACGCATACTAGGCGGACTTTACGAGGCACACAACTGGAGAACAAAAGCAGTAGTAGAAAATAACTTAGATTACGAGATTTATCTGAAAATTAATCAACCTCTAAAAACTACCTTAGTAAATACAATTAATATAAACAACATAACAGTAAACGAACCCCAGAATGAAAATCTGCGCGAAAAACTACGATTGAATCACTTGAATGCCGAAGAGCGAAAGATGATATCGAAACTAATACATAAATACAGCGAAATATTTTATAAAGAAGGCGAAGACCTTAGCTTCACAAATCAAGTTAAACATAAGATTAAAACTGTAGATGACATCCCCATTTATTCAAAGACATACCGATATCCCTACATTCACAGGGAAGAGGTGAAACGCCAAATAGAGAAAATGTTGAAAGAGGGAATTATACGCCAAAGTTACTCACCATGGTCATCACCGATCTGGATTGTACCGAAAAAAGCCGATGCTTCAGGCAAAAAGAAATGGCGATTAGTGGTTGACTATAGGAAACTAAATGAAAAAACCGTTAATGACAAGTATCCTCTCCCCAACATTTCTGAAATTCTAGATAAACTAGGCAGGGCAATGTATTTCAGCACCTTGGATCTCGCTTCGGGATTCCATCAAATAGAGGTGTATCCGGAGGACATAAAGAAAACCGCATTCACAGTGGAAAATGGACACTACGAGTACGTTCGTATGCCATTCGGGCTGAAAAACGCACCCGCCACTTTCCAGCGTGTAATGGACAACGTCCTGAAAGAATTGCAAGGCAATGTGTGTTTAGTATACATGGACGACATTATTGTTTTTTCTACCTCCCTAGTCGAACACATACAAAATCTCAGTAAAGTTTTCAATGCACTTCAGAAAGCAAATCTGAAAGTACAACTAGATAAATCTGAGTTTCTACAGAAAGAAGTAGCTTTTCTCGGACATATCATTTCAGAGGATGGCATTAAGCCTAATCCTGAGAAAATCAAAGCAGTTAAAGAATATCCGATCCCAAAAACACCAAGACAGATTAAACAGTTTCTTGGACTTTTAGGATATTATCGCAAATTCATAACGAAGTTAACGAAACCTCTTACATCAAAATTAAAAAAAGGAGCAAAAATCGATCTGCACGACCCAACTTACACTAAATGCTTTGAGACGTGTAAAGACATGTTAATTAACGATCCTATTCTAGCATACCCAGACTTTGACAAACCGTTTATACTGACAACGGATGCGTCTAATCAAGCCCTTGGAGCAGTTCTATCCCAAATACAAAACGGCAATGAACATCCAATTTGCTACGCAAGCAGAACACTCAACGATCATGAGCAAAATTACTCTACAATTGAAAAAGAGCTACTAGCAATTGTATGGGCCACTAAGTACTTTAGGCCATATCTATTTGGTAACAAGTTTAAGATCCAAACAGACCATAAACCCCTAAATTGGCTCATGTCCTTAAAAGAACACAATTCAAAATTAGTGCGCTGGCGACTTAAACTTGAAGAATTTAACTACGAAATTCAATATAAACCAGGAAAAATTAATAATAACGCAGACGCTCTCTCAAGAATACCCCAGGAATCGGATAAAACACCTAAAATGGAAATTAACATGCAGGAATCGACATCAGGAAATACAGCGCATAGTGCGGAAACAGACAACCAAGACTTAATTCCTATATCTGAATCATGTCTCAATCAATTTAAGAACCAATTTATAATTTCATTAAGGCAAAGTGGAAGTGCATCTATTAAGACAACAAAACTCTTTAAAAACACTAGGAAATCCATACAGTTAAAAAACTACGATGAGGATTCTTTAGTGCAAATAATAAAGAATCATTTTAATCCTAATCAAATTAACGCGGTCTATATAGAAAACTTAGAATTATTCTTAGCACTTCAAAATGTTTATGAAAAATATTTTTCTAGGAGTAAGCAAATGAGAATTCTCCGATGTACTCGATTAAGAGAAGACATAACGGACGAGCTGGAACAAGATGAAATTATTAAAAAATGCCATTTGGAAAATAACCATAGAGGAATAAACGAATGTTTTGAACACATTAAAAGGAAATACTTTTTCCCTAACCTCAAACGTAAAATAACAATCTTTATTAATCAGTGCGACATCTGCCAAACTGAAAAATACGAAAGGAACCCCCCAAAGCAAAAGTTCGAATTTACACCAACCCCTAAATCACCCTTAGAAATCTGTCACATAGACTTATTCTTTCCTAGCAAAGGCAGGCCATTACTAACTATAATAGATAAATTTTCAAGGTACGCCCAAGCATATCCCCTAGAAACTCGTAATACACCACACATTAAGGAAGCTCTATTAAAATTTTTTAGTCAGTTTGGAAAGCCTAAACTATTAGTAACAGACCAAGAAGGTGCAGTCACAACCATAGGAATGAGAGAATTCTTTTCTGAAAACAACATAGGTATTCATTTTACATCATCCAATTCCTCAACTTCGAATGCCCCAATAGAAAGATTCCACTCTACATTACTAGAGCATTTAAGAATAATAACAAATAACGAAAATACATCATTCGAGGAATCGATCTATAAAGCACTCTACGGATACAACAATTCTATAAACCAAATTACTAAATTCGCTCCATTCGAATTATTTTTCGGTAGAAAATTTGATACCCCATTAGAACCAAATCTAGAAAAAATTCAAGAGCATAGGCAGGAAATTTTTAATGAAGCTCACCAAAATAGTAGCAAGCAAAAAGAAAATTATATTAATAAACTTAACCAGAACAGGGAAAACCCAATTACATTACCGACTGACAAAGACGTTTACAAGAAAGAGAGACCGACAAACAAACTTCAAAAGAGATTTAAGAAAATGAGAATACAAAGGCAGGAAAAAAATACAGCTTTCGATAACGCAGATAGGAAATTTCATAAAAATAAAATTAAGAAACCTCGAAAATTTCAGGCTCAGGACAGCACAAACGCAACTAGAGATACAGGACCTGACGAACAACCCCGGACTAGTAGCCATACAGACGAGTAGCGACGTTAATATAATCAGAAATTACCACAAGCTTATCCATATAATAAACCTAGAAAACTATAAAACAAGTATTGAGAATATTGGCAAAAACGTAAACTTTATCAGGAATAATATCATCATTAAAACACTTCAGCAAAAATTTGACAATCTACAGAAAACGTTCGACATTATCTATCCACATAACCGCAACAGAAGAGCATTGATAAATCTACTTGGAACAGGAATAAAATTTATTACAGGAAACATGGACCATACAGACGCAATAGAAATTAACAATCAAATTAGAGAACTTCAATTGAACAACGAACAACTGACAAATTACCAAAACTCACAGACAAGAATAAATCAAGACATGATAGATAGATTCAATAACATAACAGAACATATTAATAAACAACAGGAAACCATTAATACATACTTAAGTGAAATAGGGAAACAGATTAGCAAAATTCACGAAGACGACTTTACCTTTATGCAATATATATACCAAACTTCCTACGACATTGATGTACTCAAAAGCCATTTAGACGATATCTCCGAATCTATTCAGTTAGCAAAACTTAATGTAATATCAAGAAATATTTTAACTCCTAAAGAACTAGAATTTGCTTTCAAAAAATTAAGTTCGCAAGGAATTTCTGTTGATTCACTTGAACAAATATACAGCATGTGTGAACTTCAAGCGTTTTATCACGCCACAAATATAATTTTCGTCATAAAAATACCTCTTTTCCATCCAGAAAAATTTAGAGAATATCTCCTAGAATCCGTCCCTACCTTAAAAAATAAATCCCTATCCATACCTTATCCCATACTCTTACAAAATAATGAAGAATCTTACTTTTCAAAAGAAGAATGTAATAGCATTAATAATATAAAAACATGTCAGAGTAAAAATCTTATAAATATAACAAATGATTTATGTTACTCTAAGATAGTTTTAGGATTGCCAGGTAGATGTAACTATAATGAAGATAATGAAATCAACATTGTAAGACAAATTAACGATAATTTTGTTATACTAAAAAATGTTAAAAATACTCTAATAGAATCTAATTGTATACCTAAAAGAATGATCAATGGAAATGTTCTTATAAAAATGAAAAATTGTTCAGTTACTATAAACGGTATAAAGTACGAAGATTTTAAAACAATTTACTATGAAGATTTTCACATTGTACCACTACATAATTTAGACATAACTTATAATAAAATTGTACCCGAATTAAGTTTAAGGAAATTAGAAAACTATAATATTGAAAATAAAGATCTAATTAAAAGAATTCATTTTAGAAGCAATATTCATAATTCAACACAATATATTCTCATACTATTTGTTATAATAATTGTAATTGTATACTTAACATTAAGCATAAGGAAAAACAAAATTTCATCTAGCGAAACATCGCCATCAATACAGATCTACCCAACACCAGCACAACAGTCTAATTCGCCGGAGTCTCATCTTAAGGAGGGGGGAGTTACGGTAATCGCACCCCCAGTGATACCGCGGGAGCTTAAGTACACATAATATACATACATGTATCCAGTATCATACACGCGCAGACTGCGTAATCCAATATCATACACGCGCAGACTGCATTTGCCCCATCAGCGTATCAGCACAGGCGTGCACTGCACTCGCTGCGTGTGCGCAAGATCAGCAGAATTAGTTAATAAATAGGAAAAAGCTAATGTTATTTTTAGTAGTTGATTTGAATCCCGTGATGAAACCGGTCAAATAAAGAATTTTATAATTTAATTGTCGAATAGTTTTATTTCCAGCAGTGTTGTTGTTTTTTTTGTCATTGAGTGGCTAACCCACCTTAATTATATATGTACCTCTATGACGCTGACATGGGTCCCTGACCATGCGATTATTCGGAGTAATAAAAGAGCTGACGCTCTTGCCAGGAAAGGAGAAGTTGCCACCTTTGTTAGTCCAGAACATTCTATAGTTTGTTGCTTGTTGGTTCACAAGCGTATAGTGACCGAGTTGCCTGGACTCTAGGACTGCGAATATTGGCATAGACTACCCTTGTGCGGCGTTCTTTGATAATGAAGGGGCCTTCCACAATATGACACCGAAATTGACTGAAATCAGCACAAATGCATAGGGCATTCATATGCTAAAAAGACGCATCATTATTTTCAAACAAGATGGCTGCTCAATGTCAGTGGCGAAGGCAAGACGTACCCCATAAGGAGTTATACTGCCGCTCGCTGGTCGTAGATGCCATTCTACCAAAATTGCCACCGCTAATGGCTGTTAAATGCAATATCAGAAGCACAATCAGTTTTCATATTCTACGCCAAAAGCTAGGCCGTCCTATTACACGTAGGTCGTCTTAAGTATTTCACGCACAACACGAATGTTTGGGAGAAGCTAGCGGGGCTATTTACGACACGACTAAGAAAAAACAAACACAATCGTTCTTTTAAGGCAGCGTATGCCTGTGTAAATTTTAAAAACACCCACATCCATTTCGAACGAAGCACATTTTTCCGAAATTCTTCAAATATACTCCTGCCTGCCTCCTATTGAGTTTTGTAAACAATCGCGCTTCCCATTCAGTATACAGCGGTGTAATTCTGTTCACTTTGCTCTCTTTCTCTGTGAACAAAACTAAGCTGTCATCTGACAGATAAATACATTCAAAGCGAAATTAATTGCGCATACGCCAGAGTGCACCCGCTCAGTACACTTTCTGGTTCAAGTTCAATTCTGCACGTAAAAGTGCAGAGGAAAAAGCACGTGACAGCCAGAAACGCACATGTTGACGAAGTTGTGTGAATGGGCGACTGGGCGAAGAGGGTGATTGACTTCGCCACGCGCAGGGCAGGGGTTGTGTTTGTTATTCTTTGAAAATCCCGCCAAAAATCCAACGACAGAGACAGCACTGTTAACAGAGCTTTCTCCTGTTAAGTGGGCAAATATGCACTCGTCGTATGTGCGCCGGTTGAATGCTCTGCTAACAGTATTTTCATCCCTTCTTCTGGTGGCGCGGCGGGGGCGGCTTCAGTCTGTTGTTGGTTCACGAATTCACTGGGTTGCTTCAGATCGCTTTGGCCATTCACGGTGTACGGTCGAGTGTTGCACGACGAATAGATTGTTTGGCCGCCTATTTCAAGCCCGCGTGATTTTTTTTCCCTAATTCAAGATGCAAAAAACTATTTTGGAAAGGATTCCACACCAATAGACCGCAAGAGTCTAAATTGTATCCGGCGCCGGGTCCTTGTCATTGTCTTGTCTTGCCTTCGATGTTGGATTTTATATGTGGTTACGCGCGCCTTTCGAGGGCGTTAAGTTCTTTGTTGCGGTGGTGAAGATACGCGTCAGTAAGAAAGTAGCGACGGTATTTTGTTCATTCGAGCTGATTTCGATTTAAATTCAATTTTGAAATCGCTGTGGAAGTTTTCTTTTGAGTGTGACGCGGTTTTTTTTTTTGGTTTTTTCTGAATTGTCCTTTCAAGTGGAATACTTGCGTGCGGTTAAGAGTCCTTTTTTCATTGAATAGATGATTACATTCCTTTGCTCTGTCAATTGAATAAAATTCCCAAAGGCAGGAAGAGGAGGTGGAAGTCAGTGGAGCTAGTTTTTTTTTTTTTTTTTGGTTTCGAAAATATTGCGGATTTAGTGCGGGAAAAAATTTATTGAATATTCATGACAAAGTGTAGTGAAGTGGATTATAGTGTGTGTTATGTAAGCATAAATTCACTGAGCCGGAAATAATTGGGGATTTAGAAAAAAAAAAACCGAAAATTTTTGAAAAAATTTTGTTTGAAAATTTGATAGAGGCTTGCGGTTGCTGTGGAATATATATTTTTAGTGGTGAGTTTTTAATATCATACAAGCAGCAGTATAACAAATAAAACCCACTAAACTCGGGATTAAATTCGAGTGTGTTCAGTGATGTGAGGGAGATTTCGAGTCTTATTGTGTTCTGGCCATGCCTGTGGATTGCGTGTGAGCTTCATGTGATTTATTTCCACACGACATATTGACGTCGATTTATGATATTGTGGAAAAGGATTTAAAAAAGGAGATAGTTCTGTCGTTTGTGTTATTCATCTTTTTGATGTGTTCTCAGTGGGAAATGAATAATAAGGACCTCTCGGATAGGAGTAGTTTTTCTGGAGACTCTTTTGGCTTCCTTTGATTTTGTACCATTTTTGTTTGTTAGGGTTCTACAAAAATATATTTTCTTCACAACCAGAATTTTTCCAATATTTTGAATTTTAATTTTTGGCTTTTTGAACTCGTTTGTAAGCCACTAACGTAGCGAAGGAGAGAGAGTAGATGGATGTACTTAAGAATGAAGTTTTCGGATCAAAAGTGGAAACAAGTAAGTGAGATGGGATACTAAGTGTAGGACCTCCTTGTGGTTCTGAAGTGGGGCCCTTGGTACCAACATAGTTCTCGAGACTTCATTCTATCTACAATATCTACTCAGCACTATCTCGCTGATACTTTAAGCTCTCTTTTTAAATGCCAAGAATATATCTTGAAAAGCTATTTTTAAGAAGAAAAAAAAGGAAGAAATCGGTAGTGGTCTCCAAGGACCAATGGACAGATTTCAGTAAAATTTTGAGCGTGAGTTTGGTCAGAGAACATTGTGAAAAAAGGTGCGGGGTTCGGGCTCTGTGTGTTATGTAAGTGTTTTTTGTTTTTTGTTTTTTCTTTAAGAGCAACCAAATCCCAGAAGGACTCAGTCTATATACGGTTTATTGTACTATAAGGCAGCAACTCCGTTTTGCTGGATGTTGTAGTTGGAGACATCTAGAATTATTTCGTTTCTCTGCTGTGCTTGATGGCTGTGATTGCTCTTCCCCTGGCGCCGCTTGAACTTACATAGGCCACGTCACAAGGGAACACACTACCTACTACTCCATGCTCACCACTATCTTAGTGGTTTGATATATCTTTGTAATCGATATGACGTGGTATTTTCGCACCCAATTTGATGAAATTTAGGATTTTAATTAAAGCGGGAGAGCCTTTGGATGAAATAGGTGGAGTAAGCCATAAAGGCTTCTTCTACAAGGCAACTTTTAATGTCCTAAGGACATGTTATATTTCGCCAGAAAAATTAAACAAGTCTGAAGGAGTGACGCAAGGAAGTGTTTTGACCCTCCTCCTATTTGTCTTGGCAATGGACGATAACATTAGATAATGGCAAGTAAGGATAGAGAATGTCAGAGTAGATTATAGGCAGTTGCAACCTATCCATCTCCAAGCCTGTGTATTCGCCGACGACATATTGCTGTCTACAAGTGGTGAAGGAAAACTGCAAAAGAGCCTAAAAGTATGCAATGCGGAAAAGACAAAGGTGGTGGGAATTGGTAACGTGCCAGTAGCAGCAAGACAAATGGAAAGGACCTGCAGATTAAGCCATATCCAAAAGGTAAATTGAAAAGCTTTCTCACGTAAGTTATTACCCCCGGAGACTTGTCAGACATTCGCGAGAGGAGGGACCCTGAACTTTTTGGTGTTTCTGGGATTCGTACCTTGTACCTCCCGATCAGTAGTCCAAGGCCCTCACCAGTTGTGTTAGACAGGGGTAAAAACTGGACGCTCACAGGAAGACAAGAAAAAGAAATACAAGTTATGGAGATGAAATACCTCAGGAGAGTTTTAGGAGTCACGACGGAACGGAGACATTAGAAAGGAACTGCATGTCAAATCGGCTCAATAAATTCTCAAGGACAGAAAACTAAAATGCTTTGGACACTAAGTGCGTATGGAATGGAACCGGCAAGCGAAGAAAATTTGGAAAGCAAGACCAGAAGGAAAACAAGATCACATGGAACACTACCGTTGAAAAAATCCTAAAAGCGACTGAGTAAAGCTGGCAGCTGGCTAATCATATAGCAAGAGACAGGACCTAGTGGAGAAATTCCATGAGGAAAAAACGGAAAGAATTTTCGATGCCAAGCGGAGGTCCATAACAGTGACAATGGCTACCCGTGAGACTGCAATGAAGGCCATACGACAAGAACGTATTGGCTTTTCCATTGATACCCAGGCTGCAACAAAAGCAATTTCTGCCTTAATACTTAAACCAAAGTTTTTGTAGTGCTGGCGAGAAGTGATAAAGGTTACAAGGCTACGTGCCACGTACTGTATGCTTCGGCATGCCAGGTGGTGAGAAGACTAAAGAATTGTCAAGAAAAGATTCAGAGTCTGCACCAGATCAAATAGGCTTCTCGATAAACATTTCGCTTGCACACAAAAGCTCGAAGTAGGGTCCAAGGCTCAAGGCCTCAATGAAGAGGGAAAGATGCCATTTTCTCGGTCTATCTTTTACGTTATCATGCATTTAAAAAGCAGCTTTTACAAACCTATCAACGATGATGATCTGGCTTTATTTTAAAAATACTATCAAATTCAAAAGAGATAGGCTAAGGTCTTTGCTGATCAAATATCTTCAAAGCCCAGGATACAATGCCTTCGAATTGACAAGATATCATTCTATTTCAATATTAAACACTGACACCCCTATTTCTTTGGGGTGGAGTTTAAGCGTAATGGACAGTATATCATGCGTTCCAGACGATTGGAAACCATTCAGCACTTTTGTTTCAACTTCTCGATTTAGCAATTTCAGAAGTAGATGGTGAGAGGACATCAATGAATTAAAGCAGTCGACGTATCTAAGAAAAATAAAAAAAGCCGTTATAGGCATGGCGATACACCCATTAGGTGGTCCAGACCATAAAGCAAATTGCAATGTTCTTTCAATTCTTTGTTATCGATTTTCAAACACGACACGAAATTTATGTGAGCTTATGGTAATGGTATTCCCAATATCAAGGCTAACATGCCAGCTGTCTGAGAATTCGGCTGTATATATGTACATATGTATAAAGGCATAAATATATAACACACTTTCGATGAATGTCTCTTAAACTCCACGCAACAGACGCGACTTTAATAAACGTCTACCACCCGCATTTACATCGTGCTTTAAAAAGTACGCCCGTGTTAGCAAAATCGCATTTCACATCCAAGAGAATTTAATTCTCAGCGTAGAAAATAAATCACGTAATGTTTCAGTCAAAGATTATCGCCTGGAAAATCTGTAAATCTGTGAGTTAATAAAAAACCGGAAATATGTAAGGAAAAGTGATTTTGCTGGTTATGGGTAGCAATACCGATTGGATTCGGTTTCCTTCCATGTGACTGTGGGGTGTTGAAGACTCAGTCATTTTGGCACAAAAGAAGGTACTTAAAAATGTTTTTTATGACGCCGACATCTCTTCCCAAAGTACGTTAAAATTAGGCTTAGAGTAGTCAAACACATTGAAAGAGATGCAGTTGTTCAGATCTCTTTGCATGACATGCTGGAGGTGCAGTCAACATTTTTTTTTAATAAATGTGCTATTTTATTAAAATATGCTTGTTTGCAATTACATTCTGTTATACTTTGTATTTCCGAGTTTTTATTTTAAATAGTTCCGCCAATGGGTATGCAATAAAATCTAGCATTTTATCACATATTTCTAGGCCCTTGATATCGATGAAATTTCTGTTTGCAATGCAACGAATCCTCGCATAAAGGGAATGAAATGAAATCATGAACAAAGCTAATTGGATTTTATATCCTGGATACTGAAATAATTTCAAATTAAAAGTCAACGGAATCCAGGCACCAAAGGGGCAAACCATGGTGAAAGTGACACGTGGAGTGGTGGGGACAAAAGCGTGTTGACTCTCTGCGCTGAAGGTATTTTTTTTTTTTACATACATCACAAAAAAAATTCCCGGTTTCGATTTTTTTGTCATCCTTAAAATGTTATTGGATACACTGAAGGAAAAGTATTTCTATCTGTAGAGGCGCTTCAATATCATTAAATGTAAGGAGGTTACAAATAAGTAAAATAAAAATCAAGTACTTTATCAGGCAACTCGAGTACTGGCGAATTTGGAAATTCAGATAACGCCTTTCCATTATGCCAACATTAGATTTAACACAATTTCTGTATGCGAATTGAACAAAAGAAGCGTCTGAAAGAAACCTAAAAATAGCAAGCAGCAAACAAGAAAGGGAACTTATTCAATGCAGCGTCCTACAAAACTCTTAAAATATTTTTGTATAGAGTGCGCTGTATGAAACAGACCAAGGCACAAACGAATTCTCTATATCTCCCGGTGTTCCGCAGGGTTCTGATCGAGCACCACACCTTTATAATAAGGCCTAGGTTCTCGGGACCATAACAGGAATAACTCTCGGACATTTGTCTGGCATTCAGGAGAGGTGGAACTATGAAAAAACTTTTTTGTTTTTTTTTTAGGATTTGATCTTCGAGCCTTCCGCTCGATAGTCCAACGCACTAATCACTGAACCCATGCGCCTACCCACTACTGGCTGCTGATTGTACTATACAATCATATTTGAAAGGGAGGAATATACACTTCTACATAGTCTACACTCACTCCAAAGCAGATAATTATGTTTGGAAGCTCCAAACTGAGAGTATCCTTGTCTAGACGACTGTTGCATGCGATCAAAAACTGTGATTCAAAGCATGGAAAGCTGAAATATCCAACGAATTATTGTAGGGCTGATTTAACTAAAATTTAACTCATTTTATTGTCCAGAGTCTATTTAAAATGACTGACGCTCCTCAATCGTGAAAATAGAGGTTTCCTACACAAACTAATAATCACCATCATCCAGATGTTATCACCTAATTGTATCCCTCTCAAAATAATTCTCCTCTAAATTCCCTAAATCCCTTACGACGAATGAACTTAACCGCCTAGGTAAAGCTCTTCACTATCAACCCGCTTAATTTGTACAAAACCACCTAACTCCTCCCCCTTTTTAAAGTGCCAACGAAAATTCCAAAAATCTCCCATGAAAGAGAACTCAATCTTTCCCAGTCCTGAAATTTCCCCAGAGGCCAACTAACATCTGTTTTAGGGGTTTTCCTTAATCGGCCCGTTTTAAAATTTAGGAAACATTTCCATTTCAGGCTGCCAGCCAATGGAACAATGGAACACTTCAACTTACTACTTTATTTCCCTTTCGGTTAAAATTTTATCCTCGCAAAGTTACCTAGAGAAAGAATTTTTAATCTGCACTTTCCGTTTCCGCTGAGATTTATTGTTAAAGTTTTTTTTTTTTTTTTTTTGTGTAGAACATAAACTTTTGGTTTATTACACTTTTCGTTTTGAAACATCCATCATTACCCCCAGAATTTTAGCCACATGTTAGCACTTTTATAGCAATAAAGCATTTTATGGTCTTGTGATGGCTGGCTTGTGATGGTTGGGGCTAATTCAGGTTTAATGGAAAAGGAGCCCAGTTTGTACTATGCGAAGGAAGATAATCGTGGCGGATGTCTAAGACAATTGTTGCCAGAAAAGATACACGTGTATCGAGAGGGATATCATTAAAACAATTTGACGTTCTCACGATGCTGAATTAGTGCACATGGATGTAAATGAAGGATTTAGGGTGGATAAATCAGGATAAAGCTCATAAAAATGATGGTCCTGAATTAAGATATCTAGAATGACTTGAAGGACATTAAATTGAAGAGGGTATCAGTGTTAAATGAACCATTAAGCCGCTTTAAATGTAAATTTGAAATATTTCGTGGAGGACTATAAGGAACTGGCTAATACGAGTTTATTTATACAACTTCTAAGGACGACTGCTGTCTGGACCTCAATAAATTCGAGTTGCTTTGTGCGGGCAGCGGGATGACTTTATTTCGCCGGAAAATTAAGAGCCAACTTTTTGAAAACATATTCATCACAAATCCCCTGAATATACTGCACGAAAACAAGGTTTCATTAGAATTTTTAAGTACGAGTTTAACAAAAAATAAATTTTTGACTTTGTTGCTATACTGAGGGGGGATGTAGATTGGAATTGCTTATTAAAACTTTCAGTTCCAGAGGAGGGTACCGAATAAAAGTTTGCGTTCATTTCCCAAAAAAAAACCTTTGAACTGAGATGGTGGGACCAAGTATCAAAATTAAAAATATTTTGCTATCCAAATGGAGAGCATTCAAAAATAATGTTAGACATTAAATCCTCCCTGTATCCCTGTACTTTAAGGCTCTTAGCCACATATACAAGTATGCATATCCCCATGGGAAGTAAAGGACACCTCTCTACTGTAGCACAAGCAAACATACAACCAAATAGAAATGAACAAATATCAAGAATATGCAGAAAAACAATAACAGCTGCACAAACAACTACAGAAGGATGCAGAAGGATACACGAAATAAAAGGAGAGGAGCAGAAGCAAAACTACCACTAAATTGCGACGATTTATTGTGAAATAAGTCGTCAGAGTACCTGATGCTTCAATAGCTTGTATAGAGGTAACAATGCAATGAACCTATGCCTGACAGCTTGCAAGGACTCACTTAAATCATCTGATTTGTGGTCAAATAAGTGAAACACGTTAGTGTGAAAGGAGGTTTTCCCTTTTCTATTAGAACTGAATAATTTTGAAGAAAATCTGGACAAATAGCGAAACCAATTGCACAAGATGGCGTAAAAGTCATCACCATGTTGGAAGGTGCTGTCAGTTTTGCAAATGGCGTCTTATGCCATCGCGACTTTGACAGTTGGTAGGTAAACAGAAGCAGAATATACGTATGTAAACCATGGATTGCTACACTTTTCAAGAACGAGGATTAGTTGTGTCAATGTTTTTGACCAATACTTGGTCAGTGGTTTTGACTCAACGTGAATGTCATCGTTAATTCCCTGGTATGTGTCGCACCATCTGGGCAAACACTGCGGCATTTAACCGCTCGTCTCGAGGAGACTAAATCAACACGAGGCAGTAATAGATGTGGCTGGGCCTGAAGAAGTCCTTCGGTCGATAATATCGCTGCTGTCCTTGGAGATGTCTAAGTGGATCCCCAAACATCAACTAGACGACGCGACGGGTCACGCTTTTTGGCATCAATGGATGGCTTTTACAGCGAATTTTCGTGGAAGACTAAAAGATGTATTTGTACAAGGTGCAAACACCGCATCAGCTGACCGCCAATCGCGTGTAAACTACAGGAAATTTCTCCATTCCCGATTCCACCTAAACGGATACGTGAATAAGCAAAATTTGTCGCTTTTGGGGCACTAAAAATCCGCGTGCAATGCACGAAGAGCTATTACACCTTCTCAGACTCCACTGTTAGGAGCAATGTTTTCGGAAGAATGCCGATTAGCCTATATTATTTCGAGGACGGCATCGACAACACTGTTACTGAGACTCGTGAGTGCTTCAGAACAATAACCAACGACTTCTTGCTGCCACAAATTGACGAATTGGGTTTGAGGAACATTTGGTTCCAGAAGAACGGTGCGAGTGCTTACACAGCACGAGTGACAGTGGACATTCTGCAGTAGGCGTTTGCCGGCCGCTTAATCTCTCATTTTGACGATGTGCACTGGCCCGCAAGCTCACCCGATTTGACCACTTTTTGAAGTCACGGGTCTGTACAAAAAAGAAGTTATTACAGACCTTGGCGACCCTAAATGAAAACATCCGATAAAAAGTAGAGAAATTATCGCCAAAAGTTTTGAGAAAACTGATGGTAAATGCTGTGGAACGACCCCTAAATGTGCTTCAACTCTGGCAGCGCGGCGGCCACTTGACTTAAAAATCACAATTTTTTAGGGCCTTTGGACCTCAGTTCTTAATTTTTTTTTAAACTCTTTCTGATTTTATGTAGAAATAAATTTTATAGTGGACCACGAAGTAGTTTATGAAATAGGCAGTTCACAAGTCGAGACTGATAGACATGAAGACGCGCAGATGGAATTTTTTTTTGTCTCATTTTCCCTGTAGCATATATTTCAGCGCATATTTTCAGCATTCATAGTCCTTTGATACAGATAACTAACTTATAGATAGACCTTAAAATACGGTATCGAAAAATGGGCCCTTTGAATTATACTTAAGACAATCCACGTTCACACATAATTGCACCGAGAGGCTACGTTAAATTTAAAACAAATGCAACCAGTTGCTCTGAAAAGTATGCTACAGAAAATCTTAATCCGTATTACTCGTATAAAAATTAAATATACTCACACATACAATTAATAAAGTAGCAGTGATTTTGATGCACTTACCCTGAAAAGAAAGAAATAAAGTGTTCGAGTTAGTAAATATAAATAAAAAAATAAACAAATTATTATTGTACGTAGTTCAAGGGGTAAGAGAATTTTAATAGCAAATGATAGTTGTTTGCAAATAATTAAGTAGAAAAAGCAATATTTTTGTAGAAAGACTAAGCTAACTCAGGTAACTATATTCCGCCTTCGCTAGGATTTACATAGGCCAAAGAGCTACCCACTGAACCAGGAGGAGCTAGCAATGAAACGCTGGAGGCTACAAACGTTGCATTAGCCAGTTGGCCGAGATTGTGGAAAAAATAGGCACATAAATGCAGTTTCCTACGAGTGCAGAGAGCTACGCATGTGCAAAGAGGATGTGATATGGTTTCTTTCTCTTCTCCATCCATGCAGCTACTGCCATTTGCGAGGAGGCCCAGTTTGGTGGCTATGTTTGAAGTGAGCTATCTTTTCTGCTTAATGAGACAGTAGCTAAGCCCAGCTTAGTCCACAACTGCCTAGTGAAGAGGAACGTAGTGCCATCTGTCCATCTGCGATCGGCTAAGTTAATATTGTTGACCTTGAGTAGCAATTGACCTGAAGCGATAGAGCATACATAGATTCGGGCAGTCTAATCTGACCTGGAACATCGAAAATATGTACATACAATGGAGTTTTTCCAGCATAATCTTGTGACGGGGTTCGAACCTGCACCGGCCACTTAACAAGCAAACAAACTACCACTACACCGTGGCCAACTTTAACAATGAGCCTATCTTCCCGGAACCACTCGTGTATAGTCTGTTATATTTTTCCGAACGAATAGAAGGGACCTATAGGGTTATGCTGTATCCGAAAAGGGTAATTAAAACGCTGCTCACAATTATTCGTACTCTTGGACATTTATGAGATATTCGCGAGAGGTGCGACTCGGGACTCGGAAGTCTCAGTCAGCAGTTCAACGCACCCATCACTGCACTCACAAAAGAAAGTGTTTACTCTAAGCAAGATTCTAACTAAAGAATAGTTTTGATATCAACATACATATGTCGGGTCTTAAGACTCCTTCAAGCCAGTTTAACAAAGAACTTACGTAACACAGTTTAAGTAAACAGATCCAAACAAAACCTACGCACAGCCAATATCCATAAACCGGCTTCCAATCTAGTCCTCCCTCCTACCCTGGCGACTTATGTTTGCTTGATCTGTCTCTCCAAGTCATAGCTTATAGCTTATGGTTAATAAGATAAACAAAAGTTAATATCAAGCGGAAGTTCATAAAACGAATCCAATCAAGATTAAATATGCAAAAATCTAATCATCTTACCGGCTTGATCCTGCCCGTAGGGGACTGTTAATTCCCTTCAATAGTAAAAATTAATATTCTTCAACCCTAATGTTACCGAAGCATGTAATTGTTAGATAATAAAAATCAATATCAAAACAAAGTCCTGCCGGACATTACAGATCTATCAGGCAGATAGACGAAGGACACTTAAGCAATTTATGGCCGCACGCTAAGCCGTACCAATAAAGTGACAGCGCGAACTTGCTTAATTGGAATTCCTTCGAGAACATAAAATTTTTTTTGCTGTTATCCTTTCCCAAACTGTATACAGTTACCAACCACAAAAGGGCGAAAGGAGAAAAAAAAAATTTCGTGAGTGAAATTGACCGAAAGGATATTTGTTCAGGCGTATAGGTGGTGGTGTAACGTTTTCTTTACTTCATTGCCTCGGCATGGGAAAAAAGGAAATTGAATGGAAAAATTCAATAAAACGAACTTTGCGGGGAGAAGACAAGTTACACGATGTGTTCAAGGACACCTAATACGTTGATAAATTTTGGATGTTTACTTTTACTGGTTCACATCGTCAAGCAATTCATTCATGATGCAAAATGGGTACAAAAAGTAATGATCCCAATGCAAGGACGTATCTGAGTTTTTTTGGTAGATAAAACGAGATCACTCTGGAGCTACGGTTATTTCCATTTTCTATTTTCCTTCGAATGGTCAGCTTTAATTCGAAATCTCCGTTTTCAAAAGTCCAATCAACCACACGTCATTCAACGTCAATCTATCATCAGCTCGTTGGTATTCCTTTCATAAAGCTGTTCGACTGAAATTACTATTTTCTCACATACTAGTACCTCACTCCAGTCATGCTGTTTACATTGCAAACATCAAACAAAAGGAACCCAACTCACGTACCACACAACTTCATCAATTAATTCCCACATCGCCCTTTACCCACATAAATAGACTTCCTGGAAACAGGAGTATTATCTCGTCCAAGCCAACGTCATCAATCAAGGCGTCAGTGTGCCGTCGTTTAACTTTAATTGACCAACTATGACTCCAGGAAAATCATAACAACACCACTGGCATTCACTGCAAAGGTCCTTTTCATGCTCAAAAACAACAACCGGTGCTTCAACAAAACTCCGAAATCCGGAAAGAGGCAACGAAATAATTCGTTTATAATGGAAGCCATGACTTCCTTGTCGAATTTTCAGAAATTCGAAATTCTGAAATTCACCCGGCAGCACAAATCGATTTATGAAAGGATTCAATGCCAAAAAGGAATCTGGCTCAACTTGCCAGCTCGTCCCCACTTTATTTTCTCCTTCTCTCGCAACAATGTGGAAAATTGTTTTATAGATGATGACAGGATACAAAAATTTGCTGTGCCAGTAAGTTCTCCTCCTGCGGTGAAAATAAGGATATGATTGTCGTCGGATACAAAGAAAAAAAAAAATGGTGTCCCCTCACGAGTTTATTTATTGGCTTTTCATGACAATATCGGCTGACTCAGGCAACCACTCTATGGCACATATTTAAAAGGATTCAATTTAACGCATGTTTGAGTACGTAATATTCGTCGAGGGCTAGGGTAGTCCTTGAAAGATTTCCATTCCACGCTTGTACTTTGGAATTTGACTCTAATTAGATTTTAATGTGGCTCCATGTTGGTTAAGTGAAGGCATCACGTAAGAGAGCGGATACTTCTCCTCAGCCTCCATTATTCCGTTTTAAAAGGAAACAATACATCTCTGGCTGAAAGGACATGTGTACGAAATAAATATTTGATCACCTTGAGAAACAGTTTTGACTTTGTAATTTGAATGCCCTGGGAAGTCATAAATTGCGGTGCGCCTATGCCACGTGACGTTTGAGGGTTTCTGTCAAATTGCGTGAAATACACATGCTCCTCAGGATACAGGCACAGAAAAAAGGATCATTTTTCGCATAGAAATTCATTCCTCTGAATTTACCACCGTAAAAAGGAATAAAGTGTAGATGAAGATGGATACGGTGATAAGAATAACACTTAGAGGAATGTGCATGCGTGGTTTATTGTTTTGCTTCGTTTGGCTTCCTTTTTTCTTGTAAGGACAGTGAGGGGGGTGGGTGACAATTGACGTTAGGTAAAGATATTCACTTGTGCGGGTGATTTAATTTCATTTTTATGGCGACTAAATTTGGGGACATAAATTGGGATTTTTTTTTAAGTATGTTGCTGGGATCTTTGGCTTAAGGTTTATGGGAAAGGAAATGATGGAGTAAGGATGCGTGGGTGTTGATGAAGAGATTTTTTTTTTTTATTTAAGTGCAGACTCATAACAATTGTGTGGGAAAACAAGATTGTGGGTGAGATTGGAGATATATGCACCTGTTTGGAATGAACGAGGACAGACAAGTGCCACCCCGTGTGTCCGTTACACACCACCAAGGAGGGGTTCTTGGTTGACAAATATGCACCCACCAAACAGCACGATTTTGCCCTCCTTAAACCAGAGAATCCTCCTCCACTTCAGAACTTTTGAAATAAATGCTAATAACGCACTTATGATGCTGCAGCTACAAAATGGGGACGAGAACATGTAGCGTTAGTGAGGACTAATGTGTGTTTTTGAAAAACAATAGCCGGTAACCATCATCTCGATATGAAAATATCCATGATTGTCTTTAGCAAGTAGGAGTCTAATATCCCTTTTTTGTGTTGTCTAGATGGTTCCTTTGAAGGAGGATATTTACGTGATTTGAGGTAATGAAATTAGTAAGAGGATTATCAAAATGTATTGTCAAGGATCAATGAAATCGAAATCCAAACAAAAGGAATCATTTGTTGTCTCTGATATTTTGACTCTAAGGAGTAGATGTGTTCTTAGTCCATCCATGCTCTGAACATACAAATCCTGAAGCATTTATGAGAGCAGTAAAAAATCCTGCCGACAGGATAAACATCAGTTTTATGTTGGTGGTAGGTAATGATATGGAGTTGAAAATACCGATTGGGAAAGTATTTTGGACGCAATCAGATGCTGTGCAGGGAATAAAAATGGGAAAAGGACCTTATCAAATAGAATTGGCATTACTTGCTCATTTTTGAGGTAGATAATCCTATATACATATGTACGTCTAAATAAACTTCTGAAAATGAGTGCAAAAACATACCAGGTTCCCAGAGATTCGCCGAAAACAGGATAGACCTTCGTAACGTTTTTAAACTGCGCTGCTGAGCATCGTTCGCTGGATACCGATTTTCGCATTAGATTTGTTTTGGTGATCATTTTGTTTTTTTTTTTTGATGGATTTTGACGATTAAGTATCGAATGAAAGGCGATCTTTTGGAGAACCCTGTTGCCATACAAGATGGCAAACACAAGACGGCGCGCGGTGGAGAATTAAAACAAAAATATTATTCTTTGTTTATTAATTGTACATAAGTTGTAAAGACACCTATCCTTCACCTACTAATAGACAAACTTTGCGATGTTACCTTAAAAATGATAACTCCAAAATGGCGGCTTAAATGTATAAAAGCAGCGCCGTCGAATTTAAATTAATTTAATCATAAAATGTGAGCAATTCTAATCATGCTATCGTATAGTCGTAGAGCCTATCGTAATCTCCGAAAAATTTCCTTTAATTCGATACCCGAAACGACAAAAACGGTTAAGAAATGACAAAGTTACAGCTAAAACAAATTCAACGTAAAATCGTTATGCAGCGGAGAGCGCCCAGTAGCAATTGAGAGTATGCTTGAGAGGGTCGGTGTACCTGCTGTTTTCTGCGGATTTCTGGTGGCCTGGTGTTTCACGAAAATTTGTGGTGCGATTTTCAATCCCCAATATCCTCGGTTCTAGACCAGCTAGCGACATGAAACAGGCACCAAAATTTAGGTCAGAGGGTGTAGATTATTTTAAGAATTATTTTGAGTACAGGGTGGTCTGTATTTTTGTGTGGTTGGAGTTTATTTTTATTGTTTGGGTTCTGAGCGCGATGGAAGCGTGAGTGTTGGACGTTATTGATGGGGATTTGCCCGATTGGGAACTGATAAGCTTCCAATTCCACAGTAGTGTTGTGGGATGGAAATCTGAGTGCCATTTCTAAACATTCGTTAGCACAGGGTGATCTGTAGATCTTCTAAAATGGCGACACGGTTCATCCAATACTTTCGGTTCTCTGTGGGCTGGCGACGAGAAAGACAGGTCAACAAGGTGGCCCGACATTTGGTTGGTCGGCGCGGCGATGTGATTTATGCCGCTTTAGACTAGGGGCTAGTGAAATAAAACAAGAAGTAGCAAACGCGTTAGAGGTTGTGGTTTACTTTATTTTCATTGCTTTTGACATTTAACATTTATGCAACATTGCCGCGTAAAATTTGTTGGCTTCAATTGTTTACAACCATGGAATGAGGCGACATCGTGTTGCTTAAGTCGGCCTCCACAAATGCGTCATGGAAAAAGGCGAGATCTCTCGGACCTGGGGTCCACTTGGAACCACTCGTAGTTTTGTATATCGCACTGTAAAGTTGTTCGAGGATACAGGCGAAGGACGTAAAATATCAGATCGTCGCAGTATACCTATAAAGGATGCTTTTGTTTTGAGTTATAGAACTTTCAGTACGGATAAAAGTGGGCGCCGTGGCTCAGTGGTTAGTGTGTTCGAGTACCGAGCGGGAAGTTCAAGGTTTGAACCGTATGTTGCGCCAGGTATTTGCTGTCAAATTTGGCAAATGTACATATGTATGTATGTATATGATGATTTTGTTCAGTATATTTTGGAAAATCATCATGAAAAGACTCATGCCTCGACAATAGTTTCCTGTCGTAGAAATTCGTACCAAAAATTCATGTTCTGTTCACCAAACCTGAGTTCCATAGGTTCATTTTTCGTCCATTTTTTGGTGCACATAAGGTGCACGGCAAGGTATTCGCCGAACCATCGATAAATAAGTACATATTCACGTGTGGACTACTGGACGACAACGACAACAAGAAGGACCTCATACTGTGCGCACCGAAGAAAATATAGGCGCTGCAAACGTTAGTGTAACCAAAGAGGCGAATATGACAATTCGCTGCCGTGCACAACAACTCGGTCTCTGCCCGTCCACAACGTTGGAAGATTTTGGGGAAAAACCTTGGCCAACACCCGCATAAGATCCTGGAATTGGTGCAGGAATCAGAACCACAGGGCCATCATTTGCGCTGTTCGTTCATTCGTAGGTTGGGCTTTCGAGCTTTCGCTGGTGGCATCATTGGTCCTTATTTTTCAAAAATGAGGCCTAAGCTCGTGTTACGGTCAATGGAGATCGTAATGAAAATTTTCTTTAATATATGGACGACATTGATGCGGACGGGATGTGGTTTCAACAGGATGGCGCTACGTGCCATACAGCAACTCAAACCATCGACTGAAATCACAATTCGGCGAGAAGGTGATTTCGCGAAATGGACGTCTTAATTGGCCTCCGAGATCATGCGATTTAACGCCTCTCAACAGCCTTCTTTGAAGCCACCTGAAAGCATTGATTTATGCGGATCAACCAGCAACTATTGACCACTTACTTGCAAGCCGATGCACAGGTCGATTTACTCGAAAAGTGGTCAAAAATTGGACGGACAGGATGACCTTTGTAAAACGTAGACGAGGTGGCTATATGCCTGAAATTGTGTTCAAACGTTAAATGCCAACAATTCATCAATCAAATAAAATGAACACATGACCAGAAAAATTCGAATTGAAGTAGGGAACGTAGGTTTAATACCAAGGAACACGTTGTTGGCTTTGTCATTTACATGGTTAGACACTTACTTTGTCACTTTGTAACACCACCTTTCCTTTACTCCTTAAACGGTTTTATTTATAGGATTACCACACATGTATTGATTCACTAATAATTGAAAGGATTCTATTTCCTTTACCACCCTTCTATTATGAGACGTTTTTCGTGAAATATTTATAGCAGTGCCAGGATATGTTGCGGAACTTTAGGCGGTAATTTAATGTTTTCGTGAAGGATATGTGTATGAACCTGTATAGCAACACGCAATGTACACATGCTGTATAAATACTTTCCAATTAAAAGATTAAAGGTTCCGTGTTATTCTGACATTCAATGAGGTTGGCAGTACAATTAAGAAGAAGTTTTCAAGGACATACTCGTACCTAGGTTCGGTTATGTAATGCCATGAGAATTCAAAGAACATTTTTCACATCTGTTTACTGAAACAAAGTATGTCCTTTACCACTTAACAGTATGCATTGTACGGTTCAAAATACCCAGGGATGACAACACAGACGTGGGTATAGGAAAGAATTGAGAGTTGGATAGAAAAGGACCAAGTGTAAGGTGATGACCTTTAGATGACGCCTACAGTCCGGGGTGGACCGAGGCCTCAACCAATATGCCCCTCCAGCCAGCTTGCTCTCTTGCTTTTTTTGACTGAGGTCACTCTAGAACTGTGCGCGGTATGGAGTACATATGTATGTGTAGTTGGTTTGAAAGGGAGAGGATATCCTCATCACGTAGGCCGCCGTGGTGTTCCCCTGTAGAGAAACGTTTAGGAAGAAAATGGTGGTTTAATTCGGAGACGAAGGGTCAGATGGGGTTCACTGTTCCAAGAAACGTCCTGTACTTCTAACAAACTCCAGGATTTTTCCCAAAACTGTAACGTCTAAGATAACTCAGCCCAGGCAAGACGTGGCTTCCCAGGAGTTTGCATCTTTGCGCCTCCGTTGCAGGGCATTTTCAGAGGAATTGCCTTCTTCTTCTTCTTCACATCCCGGGAAAGTGCTAGAAATAACCAGTCCCGGTCTGCAGGCGCGTTTTATTCTGCCTTAATTGTCTTCTGCCTAGATCGAAACCCCTCTTTGCCTGACGGGAGGAAGGGCGCTAATTCATGGCTTTAGCAGCTTTGTAGGTTCGTAGTCCTTTCTAAATGTTTTCGTGGTGTTCTGCGAACGTGCTGCTGAATGCGGTTTTAAAAACTTATGGTTATAGCCGTGTTTCCGACCCCACTTATCGCCAGTTTATCCGCGGCTTCGTATATAGCAGTGTACAGGTACCCAAAACAGGTTGACTTGAGAGGAGGCTACCAAGATATTATGTTTTCCCTTGCATTCCTTCGTCAATTTCGGGTTGGTTCTTGGGTTTGCTAGTGCCATGACTGGTCAAGCAGATGCTAGTGCTGCTGCTTTGCGTTCCGGTACTCCACGCCAATCTCTGCCTGAAAGACAGTCACGGTCTGTTCCAGATGTACTGCGTGATTGACGTTCGGTAGTTGACCCCCACTCCCGATTCTCCATCGATGTGTGATCCATCCGTGTACATTTCTGCTCCATCCATGTCCATCTGTGTGCATCTATCGTTGTTTGAAGTGGCAGTACCCTGTTGCCATTCCTCGCATTTAGGGAGTCGAACTGTATAGCTTCTGCCGAAATGGTATTCTTTACTTAAAAAGCCGCTCACATGCCTTACTAGTCCAGAGACTGCCTGTACTTCCTCCCTTTGCTGTCCGTCCGTGCGTTGAAACGTCCTAAGGGCTTGAGTCTAAAAACAACCCGTCCTATAGATCTTTTCACCTCTAGTCCTATATGGAGTACGTCCAAGATTGTCTCCATGGCTGCTGTGGAGATACTGGATACTCTCAAAAGCTTTTGATATCATTGGCAATAGCGAGATAGGTCTGTAAGGTTTGGGGATCATTAGACCATCAGCAACCTTTCACAAACTAGGTGTCAAGCGTTGAGGTGCCATTTATTAGATTTTTGATTTTAATCATCACCTTCCTTGGGAAGTTCTTTAATACGTTCACCGGATATTCAGTCTATCGATGACTTTTCTTTGCATTTATTTCATGCTTGACTAAGCGGCACATTTCGTTAAAAGTTGTGGGCTGAATTTCCTCGCTTCTATTAGCATAGGTTGTATATCTCAGAATGGAAATTCGAATTTCGCCCTGTGGGCATCTCTTTGACATTTCGAATTTGTCGCAAGGCATCTGGCACAGCTTCAGATTTACATGGAAAGTATCCTGCGGTTGCAGGACACACTCTCCGAAAGCATCTGCTACCCAAAATCATTATCCTTAATCGAAAGTATCATACATCTGTGACAAAGAACACACGCTGCACCTAATACCCTTGATCGAAGTTCAAAGTTTAACTTTGCAAACTTGACAAAATAATTGGAATGAACTATGACCGAGTTGTGTTTATTTCAAAAAGAAAAAAAATCATCAGGGAAACAAAGCAACTGTCACGCTCCCTTGGGCATAATAAGAATCTTCGACACGACAATTGAGAATTTCCTGTCAAATACCCTCGTCAGGACAATCGATAACCAATTCCATTTGACCCAAATTTTTCGATGGAATTTTCATGCTTCCATCGAACGCGATTAATGCAATAAAACAACCAATAATCTTCAGCGTTATGTTAACACAGTTATTACTCAGCAATAGACACAGTCAATTCGATAACAAAAAAAAAAAAAACAATCTGACAATCTACAACAGATGCTATTACAATTTCAAGGAGCAAAGTTCAGAAGGGCGTAGCAATAGAAACATTTGTTTTGACGCACATGGACATATCAACTTTCTTTATGAACATATCTGCACTAAAAACGCGTTGCGTGTATTGATATTCATTTCACTTATCTGTTGGAAGTATGTATCTTGTTCGTTGTGCGTGGGGTATAGGCCACGTGGGTCGGTAGACAGGTACTTATTAACTGACCTTCACCGTAAATGCCTGTGTTTTCTTTTCTACGGATTGGATTCAAAAGAGAAATATTTCCAAAATGTCCTTGAACTTATTGACAAAGATTCAGAGCTTGTCCAGAGGAGGGTCCTGAAACTAGCCATCTGGAGAAGCAAGAGCAACAGCTTTAAGGTCATGAGCCAAACGTTGAGGAGCATTCGCTTAGTTCACCTGCATCGTAGTGAGACACACATAATTATGGCAAACCCCTTAAAGGTCCCTTATCGACGAAATCCAAAGCTGGTTCAGGTTCTGAGAAAACATCCTCTGAGCAATCTCACCGGAAATCGCATTTTCCGCAATCCCAGTGTGACCTGGGACCCAGATAAAACTGAGAGAGTTCAGTCTTGCGACCAAGGGGTTCTTTCATACTCCAACTATTTGGGAACGTGTCAAAGGGTTGAGCAAGGTCTTAAGCCCAGTCTGACTGTCACTACAGACGCAAATACTCCGACCGCTCCACCTATTCTTTACAAAATAGTTGGTGGCCATTAGGATAGCATAGACCTCTTCTTCAAAAACAGTGGCATGCTTACCTAACGAGTAGTGAAGTCTAGTGTTGTCGGTCTCCACCAAGATACCCGCGCCAGACCATTGACCGGTTTGGGAGCCATTCATGAAAATTCGACTACGGCTCAGTCCATGCTCAGAAGTCTGGCGGAAGCCAGCCCTGAACGCAGGAAAAGTTGACTCGAAATTTACGCAGCAGCCTAAGTTTATGGAACCAGGGTCATAGGATAAGTGTCCTGCAAGGTCATCGAAACTCCAGCTCGAATGATACCAAAAGCCACCTCATGTAAGACGATAGATAGCTTTGATAGTACAACCAATCATATAAGTACGTATCCCCTTGGGTAAATCAAGCAGAGCGCCTAGAACAGAGCCAGGCGTACTCAGAAAGGCGTACTCGACAAGGCAGCTGAAAATTGGGGATTGTCCTACAGGACAGACATGGTTAAGGCACTAGGGCAACTTCACCCTCATGTGTAGCGTTTATTTCCAGAGATGGAGGATTTGCGATAGTAAGTCACCTGGATTGAGCCATTTATGGAACTATATAGCAAGTGCTGAACAGAAGGGGTTTTTCCAGATCAATGGAATAAGTATCGTCTTGTGTTGCTTTCTAAAGGGAACAAACCAGTAGTTGACCCCTAGCCACACCATCTCATCTGTCTGTTAGACGAAAAGTGGAAACATACTGGAGGGAAGCATATGTAGCCGACTGGAGGTGGCAATTGATGAAGCCGAGGGAGGCCAACAAGTTAGTTCGGCCCTTAGCTAACTGCCTCCAGTTGCGCAATCCAAGTTGGTTAAGATCGCCTTCTACTTCTGTGCACCACCTTAGGCGAGGTCGTCCTCCACTGCGTTGTTCCTCCGTGATAGATTCGAAGACTCTACAGAAGCTCATTCTACAAGAGATGCTAAATGGGGGGTACAACCGTGGAAGACGCTATTCAGTACAGAAGATGGAGAGGAGGTGCGAAGAAATTTGGTGCGCTAATAACACTGGACATCAAAAATGCTTTCAGCTCTACCTACTAAGCACACTTCCTTGCATCAATGATGATGTCACGATTTTTAAATAAAAGCATACCAAGCTATTTCGGGAAATGGTTACTGCTCTTCGATACCGATGATGGAGTAACGCTGTACCACATATCTGGCGGAGCTCTACAAGGATCGGAATTAGGACCTATCCTGTTGAACATTATGCATGACAGCATTCTAAGGCTTGGAATTCCTGAATTGGGGTAGAAAGCTACAATTGTCTCACTAGACAGAAAAGGTTCCTCATTTTAAACACAGTAGGTGTTGTTACAAGGCACTGCATTATCGGCAGGCACGCCACCAGAATGGGCCTCCTCGCAAACGACTTCTGCAGAAGCTGCATGGATAAGAAAGAGGAAGAAACCATATCACATCTTCGTTGCACATGCAAAGCTCTCTCCGGTCATAGGAAACTACACTTTTTCAACAACTTAAGAGAGTTGGCTAATGCAAGGATTAAAAGCCTCATTGTCAGCTCCTTCTGCTTCAATGGGTAGCTCATTGAAGATGTTGATATCACTACAAGTGAGGTTGTATCTACCGCAGTTGTATCTACATATAGCCCAACCTATCCTAACATACCGATAGCCCGGCCACAACTTTAAGGTCATTGATAGAGTCTAACACTCTCGCTGGTAACTTCTGCGGTTTTCTATCTATCAATGTAGTAAGGGAATGCCTTGTCGACCTTCATTACAAGTTCCGTCCATTTTCCACACGGATGCTTACGGTCACATCAAAATAAATGTACTTCCCATTCATTAAGGCTTCCTTTTGTGTAACATGTTTTGTCTGCCTACATGGGTTGTTTTAAGTGTATTTAGCATAACAATTAATGTCTATGTGGTATCCCCATGTGTTTATGCCCGAAGGTTGTTGTATGAATAATTCCACTCCTGTCTATTTATCATTCTCTCCAAACAACATTTTTTCGGTTTAACATTCCTTTTTTTTGGCAAAACAGATGACCCTTCTCATCAAAATAAAATAAGAATTTAAATATGACCAAGGTCCTGCCAAAAATTTCTTATTTCACTGATGTAACTTTCTTTATTGGAATAAAAATAAATTTAAGTAAACTCGGAATGAATATTTACAGCATTGGAGAGGAGAACGCTTTTATGAATATTTATTGCTTTGAGTGGATTTGAAAAGAGTTAAATTAATGGGTCGTCGCTATGTCTGTCTGCAATGAATCAAAAAGGATAGCCTTAGCGATTGAAAGGATTTTCTGAATTCTGTCAAAAGAAATTAGAGATACGAGTGCATGAAGGGGGGTTCATGAATGTATGTCGATTATAGTTGCTGAACTACATTTTCGTCAAAATAAATTAATCTTTTGCAATTCATGCAGAAGGGATTACTATCTTTGATTCATTTCGGAAAGTGTAATGTTGTGTAAAGATTTGAAAAGTCATACCTACAGAAGCGGCTTAAGAAATCCGCCAGGCCTCGAGTTGGGCGCCATTAGAATTTCCCAATAGAAGGCACTGCAATTTTGAAAATTAAAAAAATATGTCTTTAGTTCGTTTGGTCATTCTTTTCTTTGGCTTGCAACTGAACACTATCACAATAAAAAATTAAATTGATCACTTAAAACAAGGCATTGAAACCCCGAACAATGAGCTCAAGTTGGGCGCCATTATTCATTCAGAAAACTCTTAGTGACTTCCTTCCTTAGAAAAACAAAAGAGCTGATGAACTAGCAAAAGCACGAGAAGTAAACATCACTGACGACCATAAAAAGTACTATCAACGAGCGGGCACGACAGGATTTAAGCACATTCTGTTTGAATATATCAATACGTCAAGTGGTCAGATCTACAACAGGACGTAGGGTGGAACAATACAATCTTTTCTATGCCACTTCGTCGTTCATCAAGAAATTTAGAGCCTCTTATAATAATGTATCTGGAAGTGAGTATCTATAGTCGTACAGAGAAACCTGGTCAGAGAAATAAAAGTTCCTTGAATAAATGTGTATTTTATGGAACAGGATGGTGATGTTAATGTAATGAAAGGACATCACTCATACATCACTTCTCGGTAAATTTATTCTGCGGCTGTTTTTGTTTTCTTTTAGTTTTGAATGTCAATTGAATCATTTTTCATATTCGGACAAAGAGCTATGTTTACACATTCATTAATATCACTCCACTGACAGTTATTGAATTAATATTGCTACCCGTGGCACTGTAACAGTTGCAGAGATTCACCACATTCGCGGACGTGTACAACAAATGCTTGAGAGAGAGAGAATGTTCTCAGATCTATGGAAAAAGCAAAGACTGTAACCACATCCCAAGGGAAACAAAAAGAGTCCCCAGGAGAACCGCCGTCATACCGACCGCTCTGCATGCTGCATACAGCAGAAAAAATATTACAACGCATCGTCTGCAACAGGTTGGATGCAGACATGGAGAATATAGGAGGCCTAGCAGAACGTCGATATGGATTTCGGGGACCCGTGCAGTTGGTGATATAACAAGTATGACACCACTAGATAATTTGGCCGGGAAATCTCAAAGAAAGTACGAGATGATTTGCCGCGAAGGAGAAGTGGTGCACCACGAGGAGGCAGTGTGTGAACCACATCCCAAGGGAAACAAAAAGAGTCCCCAGGAGAACCGCCGTCATACCGACCGCTCTGCATGCTGCATACAGCAGAAAAAATATTACAACGCATCGTCTGCAACAGGTTGGATGCAGACATGGAGAATATAGGAGGCCTAGCAGAACGTCGATATGGATTTCGGGGACCCGTGCAGTTGGTGATATAACAAGTATGACACCACTAGATAATTTGGCCGGGAAATCTCAAAGAAAGTACGAGAGGATTTGCGCGAAGGAGAAGTGGTGCACCACGAGGAGGCAGCGTGGAGCTTAAGGAAATGGTAGCTTGGAACCAGTCAACCAAGGGTCGATAGACCTATCGTCTAATCTCTGCCATTGAAACTTGGATAGGACGCTAGCATAGAGAAGTAGACTTCTACGTAACACAGCTTTTAACACGACTGGCTGTTTTCGACTTTTATCGATTCAAGTACGACGACTCTCCAATCTGCCAGTACTGCGCAGACACAGTGGTAGACGGGGAGCATATTTGGTCCAGTGTCCATGGTTTCACCCTCAACAGGAGCTGATTGGAGAGTTGGAAGAAACATCGACACCAAAAAATCTAGTGGCGTACACCCTTTAGTCAGAGACCAAATGGAGCATTTTGTATGCAGAGCTAAGACGTCTGGAACGGGTAAGAAGACAAAGTCGAAAAAGGCAACAAAACTACACAGCGAGCGTATATTGTAATGCTACTCCATCAAGGACGTATAAATGACACACACCCAGACGCATAGAGGGTTTTACTCAATTTCACTGACATAAGGCCACACAGCACATAAGCAGGACACACATAGAAAGGCTGCGGCAATACAAAATTATAGGCAGGGAAAGCCAAAACTCCTCTGTGAAAAAAATGTTTAAATGGCAGCGCAGGAGGGAACAGAGGAGATAAGGGGAGATGGGTTTAGCAGGTCGAAATGCGACGTTCTGTTCAACCGACTACTTCTCCAGCATCCTTCGAAGACTCCCGCCTTCTATAAAAAAAAACACATTTGATAAGACGTCAGGCAATTCCTAGACACAAATTTCTACAAAGTTTGTGTGATATGTACTACACGTTAGGATGGGTTTCATGGGTTTCGCGATCAATTGTTGAATCAACGCTATAACTGACAACCTAAACAAACGAACAAAGCATCTGCTGAGGTTTTGTCTATCAGCCAGGTCTCGTACCGTGCCAATTCCCAACTCAAACCACAACAACGAGCATCTTACAGTCTACCCTTATCTGTCAGTCAGCGAAAGTAGACACAAAACCACTTGTGGCACATTTCAAATTCAACCCTTCAGATGAACAATATAACTTTGCGCGTATAACTTGCGTCTTTTCCGAGACCCACAACCGAGTTGAATGGGTATTTTGTTGATACAAACAACTGAGGTGTATATAGGGTCGAGCTGCACAACTGAACTTTCTATTTGACTTGTGGATTGAAAATAAAAATTTAAACAAAAAAAAAAGATTAAAAAACAGAAGTAATAAGGGTTGTCCACCCTTTGAGGGAGGGGCAATTTTTCATGAAGCTGGACGCATTAAAATATTAATCGAAAAATATGAAACTGACAGGATTCTATTTTTATGAAAATATCCTTCATTAAAAGTACCCTCGTCAATGAATGTCACACTCCCAGGACAATTCTAGATTTTTTATAAATTCGAAGTGAATTAGTTTGAATTAATTTAGGAAATGTCAATCAAAGGACTTCATAGCCGACAGACAAGGAACTTCGCTTTGATGCAGTAGTGCATGTAAATTTTAGAAGGACGTAAACTTCACTGCCTAACAAGTGGGGCTTGGAAGAAGGGACTACGTCATTTCGTAGCTCATACAAAGTGGTTCCAATTAGCTGTAAGTCAAGGCAACTGTGTCTCTGCTCCACCTACGATAGTATACAGTTGAAACTAGATAGCCTCACTTCGTATCATAAGCCCATAAGATACGTCAGCGATACATAAGTGAACGCGAGTGCTGCACTAGCACGCATCATGTCCAACATATGTAGGTGGGGCTAGGCATAGTCAAAGACTGATTTTGGTCAAAGTGCACCAATCTGGGCCAGAGCAACGAGGATTAGCTCAATGCACCAAATCATTTCGCTCTACTCCTAAACGATGCAGAATACTTGGTGGCAAAAATGCCTCCAATAGATATCCTGACAGCAACGCAAGTACTGCAGGAACGACACTGAGCAAGATAGAACGAATATGGGTGGCGAAAATCGACAAAAGCAGAAGCCTGAGGGAGCGGCAGGAGCTCTGAAATGCCTCTGAGGAAGGCAAGTGATCACATTGACTTATATAGCAAAGACAGCCATCGTTGGAAAGGAAGGGATCATGGTGTAGTGTAGTATCTCCAATCGACTGTTTTCGCTCGTATTTATTCAAGTTTAAGTACGATAGTATGAAGCCCTTACTGGCCATACTGCGTAGACTGCAAAGAGGACGTGGAATGCACGTTCTTCCAGTATCCACGGCGGAAGGGGAGTACTCGACAAGCAACCAACACCTGAGCAAATGGTCGATGATGTGCATAAAAGCCAAGATCGTTACGAATAAACTGCGCAACAGACCGGCGTAGCTTCTCGCGACCAGGGATGAAATTTCCTTCCCGAAAAGCTCAGGTCATCTGTGGCAGCCTTGTGTGCTGGAAGCCGGCAGCAAGACCACCAATCTCAAAGCCATCACGAAAGTACAAAGGCTAGCTGCATTGAAGCTACCAGTGGAATGAGAACAACACCACGGCGGGACTCGAGACCATTCTCAAGCTACCTCCACTAGACCTTTTTATACAAGAATCGGGGATATATGCGCCCTGAGTATCAGTCTGTCAGACAGCTTGAGGCCGAACACTATGATCATACTATGATCCTACAGAAATATGTAGGTAATGTACCAAAAAGTGACCGCATAACGCGATATCTGGGCTTTATAAGACCTTTTACAAGGGAAACCATAAAAATACCAAGTGAACAAGCCATAGAAGCTTTCACTGATGGGTCCAAGAAAGGCATTGGTGTAGACTCAGGTATATTTTCGCTGATCATGTCAAAATCAGTCAGACTCTCAAACCACAGCAACGATTTTCAAGCGGAGGTCCTAGCAGTGACAACATTTAGGCATGAAATCTATCTACCCTCATAGGAGTGATTAAGGGGCACAACGCTCTGCGGTGTATCATATAAGGAATTTACGATTAACCAACGATGACCACTGTAGAGGCTGCGGTGATGAAGAGGTCCATGAGGACACTACTCACTTTCCGTGTCATTGCCCAAGCCTATGACACTAAAGGAACAAATTCCTTGGAAGACATTCTTTCCAGAACAACGAGGACAAACAAACCGGTGAACGACATCTGTACATAGATATATCAAATCGACGGGATGGTTTGTACTCCAGGCACAGTAAGTAGCATACTAGGTAGATCATGACTATTGGATTGGTTATGCTAAGGGATACACATTTCCTCCAATGAGCATCACATGCTAACATGAGTGCGATATAGAGTAGTCTCCTCTTAGCCAAATCACCAACCTAACATAGGCTACTTTAAAGGATGCTTGCCTTTCTTTGTGGTGGCGAAGCAATTCATCAATTTTTCGGGGAACTAAGCCCAAGATACGCTCTGGAAAGTTGGCAGGATAACGAGCTCGCCATCGTCGAATACGCTAACAGCCTTAAAATTCTCTTAGGAAGCTAAATGAAGCTCTATGAATGCTTCATGTTACTTGTAAACATCTACTCAAGCCAGATACAATCAGTAAATTCTAGTGAAATGCAGATGGGAGATTGGTACGCGGTGCCGAGCCTCCAGACAAATCTGGACTAAGCTGGGTAAGAAATAGTCAATTGAGTTGGACCCCAGATCTGTAAGTTACACCGCTTTGCAACAAATTTCTATAGAACTCGCAGCTAATGTTCGTTCAACATCCGTTGTACGTTAGTTCAAAAAAAGATTCCTCCATCATGGGTGACCATCTATACAACGACTTTGTGAATACCTACAAACGTTAACCGATTTATAAAAAACTTCGGCTGATTCGATTGACCCTTGAGTAAGTTCGGCGGTTTGTAGATTGCAGATTGGTTGTAGGGTTGTAGATCTATTGTTCTCCTCCCCGCACTTGGAGCTCTAGTCCATGAGGTACTAAACTTATAGCACCTCCTCCAGTCCAATATTTTGCTGAATCGAGTACCTCTAGTGCATCTTACGAGGGATCCACGTGTTAACTTCTTCTGTGGATTAGTGTTCCAAATTTCTTTAGAAGGTGCCCTGGGGTTTCTTCACCATCTCCGCAGAATATGCAGTCTCCACGTTGCTCTATACCCTATTTCCTGAGGTCTCCTTAAGTCTAAAGTGACCTGTTAGGATGCGCAGTCGGTTCTTAGACCTTACTACTTTTCAGGTTATAGTTCTCGAAAAGTTCTTTGGTCTGCCTTAGCTCAAGGATTCTCTCCCAAAGTTTCACTCCTAGCTAGACTCCTAGCTTGGTCTAAATAAATTCGCACCAAGGTACAGAGCACCACCCTAACCAAACCTATCCTAAATCTCCAACCTTTGACTCACCATCATTGCCTTTGAAAACCTCTTAAATTTGCATCTTCTTTTTCTTACAGGACTACTGCTTTCATCCCTGTTGAAGGTGAGTTGTGTACAAATTCTTTCAATTATTTCAACGTTTTACTTTGCTTTCAAGTTTAAATTAAAAAAATTCTGCACTTCAACTTAATTTTTATTTGGTAACAAACTTCTCATCCCACCCATCGAGTGCTTGTCAGAAAACTTTTCTTTTAAATTGAAAAACTCTTCTACATACTCACACATCAAAGAAATATTTTCATGACAATTAGGGTTTAATCGTTTTCAACTTGTTTGTGTTTTAAAAAAAAAATAACTGTGTTTGCACAAATTTTCTACAGATGATTTCACTTGAGTCCTTAAAAAATTTGCAAACTTTTTTAATAACAACAAAAAGATGAGACTGTCAACATTTTTTGACAGTTGATTCAATTTTAATTCGTTTACCAAACATTCGAAATTTGAATGTTCCCCCTGGGGGTTAATTTCGAACTTTTGAACCCACTCCACAACCCTAACTGCCCCTCATCCACTTTTTTTTTTAGAATTACCTCAAGTATGCATATATGTACGTCACCTACAGACATATACATACAAACAGAAATATCCACCCCTCTACTGCCATACACAAAAACATAAAACTTGTTTTCCTCTTTACCGTTATTAATAATCTCACATTAGGACGAGCGATAATTTGTTTGAGGCTTTTGAATTTATTATTCCAGTTCCTACGAATTTAATATTCAACCTTAAAATTTAGATTTATCGCGCCCATTCCATTAGGCGCACTCATGACTCAAGGACGTGAACGTCCTCGGAACACTGCAAAAATAGTCATTAATATTCCAAGCAGAAGAAAAAAGGACCACGCTGGTCTCTCGGTAGGGGTTAGCACGTTTTAATTTTAGACTCCATCTCAGAGTTATAATTTTTAATTTTTTACTTTTATCCAAGTTACTGTAGAGTATCCTTTCGATGGCACCCACACAACAGCTGAATTAGTATCCTTCAATTCCCATTGATTGGTTCATTAAATGATGGCGATGATAAGGAGAGAAAGGAAGGAATTGAATTGATAGTTTAATGGTGTTTTTAATTAGCTATCAAGTTCAAGTAATAATGAGAAGGGAATTCACAGGATAACGCTGGGATCCTTTTCCTTTCTTTGGGATATAAATTACAATTTTGCAGAATGTGCAGAAATAGTTTTACTCCTCTGTAGTTTCCCTTTTTTTTAAGTTTTAATAGCTTAGTATCCAGTAATGTGTCATCTGTCATTTGTCCTTTTGTGAGGGTAACGAAAGGATAAACTGACAGCCTGTTAAGATAATTTAGGCAGGCGAGGATAATAGATGGAAATTATGACGAGGAAGTATTTTTGGAATCGGAGATTTATCGTTTAAAATTTAATTGAAACGTTAAAGGATATAATCGACTGGATAACATCGCGATTAAGGGTGTTCAATACCCAAACGAAGTGAGTTCAGGGAGAGATCACGCGATAGGAGAAGGCGGCCGAACGAGGCTGAAATGAGCACTTGAGACGAGACTGAAAGTTGAATAAATTCAACCCGAGAAACACTACCGGAAAACACGTATGTAGACACGGTCCAGATGAGAGGAAGTTGATGCCCCTACAAGGGCCAGTGTGGGGTGGTTTAGTGGATATGTTTCTCCATTATTGAGTCATAAATACCACAAGCGGATGCAGCTATAACCCCTGATGGCTGAAATGGTGCGTAAGGCTTCACGATGATTTATGAGACGAATGAAAGACTTTTTCAGACGTCGCAGTCAATAGAAAAGGATGTCTGCCTCTGTTCATAACTCATATGAACTCCTGATTTAGTAGTTTTGAATGAAGGGGGTAAGTGGATATTATTAACCGGAACTTCAATAAGACATTACCCACAGTTAGAGCTTGAAGTCGTCTGTCATTTTGAAGTATTTCTCCGATCACAGATTTATTACTTGTACAAGTGAAATAACTCACGCACTTTCGAAATGAAATAGAAAAGGGAGGCCTGATAAAGGTCGTAAAAATAATGGAAAACGAGCATCCAAGGAAGGCATTAAGTGGGAGAGAATAACATTACAAACCCAAGGCCTTCAAATGCAGATGGAACATGTCTTTCAATCAGTTTTGGAGAGAAAATAATTTAAACTAACAACTGCGACCAAAGTAGACGAATTTTAGTTGTAGCAGGATGCTGAAGATTATGAAAACATAACCTCCACCTGGTACCTCCAGATTATGAGACTATGGCGTCAACCAAGAAGCCTATGAAGCCAGTACGATCCCTAGCTAGTTTGCCTCTAAATTTTGAAACCTTGGCCTCAACCAAAATGCATATGTTACAGATGACTTGGTACAAGTTCCCTACCAATCATCGCTTGTAGTCTTAAAAAGCTGAGCTGCTAGACCATCTGGGCCTGTGGCCGTGGCTATAGCTCAGCTGAGTTTGCCCTATTTGTGACGTTGTCGATGTGTGATCGAAAGTTGAGTTCACCATCAGATAGACCAGAAGATCAGATAGAGTTCCGAATAATACGTTCAGCATGATATATTGTGTGTATAAAGACCAATGGTCCAAAATGGGTGCCTTGAGGGACGCCAGATGCTGCTGTAATAGGATACTGTTTATCTAAAACGGACTTTGTATAGACGGCCTACTAGGTATGATTTGATCCATGTAATGAACCGCGATTGGAGTCAAAGAGCTTTTGGCTTAAAAAGAATAATGTCGCTTCGTTATCTCTTCTCTGTGAGGACGTTAAGTGAGGAAAATGATGTTCTTTTCGAACGAAGCCCATTTTTATCCCGGAGTATATGTCAACAAGCCCTACGCTTATAGGGCTCCGAAAATGCACACAAAGTCGTGGAGAAGCTAATACATCATCAAAGAGTGGCTGTTGAGGGTCCTGGAGTGGTGTCATTATTTTTAAAATAAAGTTGTCAATAACGTTAAGGTCAACGAATTGTGTTACAGAATCATGACAACTGATTATTTTGTGGCCCAAATTAGCCGATGTGGACTAAGACGGGTTCACTGAGTTTGGTAACCGTGTTGTCAGTCATTGTGGAGACATGTCTTTGGACTTTTTTGATGGCGACTTGTTAAGCACTGTTTTTACTCCAATGATTCAGAAACAAGTGATGAATTTAAGGCAAAATATCCAAAGAGCGCTTTGCAAGAGCCATAGACAGTCGGCAATGTACTGAATATTTGGGTTGAAAGATAGGGCCGGCAGCATCAGCAATAAAGCAATAATGATTGGAAGAATTGAGTGTCGTAGTTTCGGCCCACCCTTGCGAAGTTAAGATCTCCAGTTCGGAAGCTATCATAACCACCAACAAAATTCGAAAAAAGGCATAGATTCAAAGGCATTTCTCGTCATGATACCCATGATCATCGTGGTATTATCTAAGTCCCATTTTTCAATCAAATGGGGTCAAAGGATTATCTCATCCGAAAAAAGGGGGATTGATACCAAAAAAAATATCAGAAAGCAACGAAAAGAATTCAAGGTTTTCATTCAAAATTTCTTGACTTGAAAATTTTCATAAAAAAAAAGAATCAATCAGAACCAAATCGTAAGGTTTCCCCCATAATCCTTACACATACGGTAGGCATGAGTATGTATTTAATAAATCGGCATTATCATCAAATATATCCTTCAAATCCCAAGACGATGCGAATTGAAAATAGAATCCCACTTATTTCAATCCTCTTAAAGGAAGGTACCGGAAATTTGGAACATGTAAATCGAAGAAATTCACAAAAAAAAGAGGAATAAATTCCATATCAATTCGGATTAACCCTCAAGGATACTTGTTGATTTCTTAGAAAATGCAAAATTGAATTTCAGCCCCCCAATGGATGGGTTCTCAAACTGAGTCTGGTTTGTAAATTTTTTAATTAAATATTCGTGTACTCGGTTGTTCAGTCTCCGATATGGACGTGACAGACACAAATTATCGTTTTAATTGTTGCTCTTGGAGCCATTCATGTTTACTACTCGTATCTTTTGGTACTTTATGAATGAAAAACGACATTAGTCTTGAATAATTCAAAAGACCACAGAGGCAGTGGTGTAATTGGGTTAAAAGGTATACACTCCTCCTTTTTAGTGATTATGATTCCTTGGTTCTGTTTTATCTTATACTGCGCGGCGAAATTCGTAATAAAAAGAAAAGTGTCACTGTTTAACGTGTTCATTTGAAGATGGAAGACATAGGCGACACGTCATGAAAATGCGTGATGGTGCTTACATTCAGCAAATTTGATACTTCAAGGATTTGACGTGGCAACCAGTTTACTTTGGCCAGGGAAAGGCAATTTATTGGCATCGGTGGAAGTGAATTTCCGAGGTACATACATCAGACGAAAGTGCTTAGCGAGGGGCTCTCACCATCAATTTGTGGCGCTCTGTCATTGGACCTAAAAAGGAATTGAGTAGCAGAACCGCTTCAATTTTAGTTGAACCTTCGAGTCGTTAAAAAAACCAACGATCAATGATCATATCTGCATTAAGGACTAATACTGACGCCATTTACTACATCACAGGAAAAGTAATTTAGAGCTCATCTTCGATCACATAAGGAAATCTCAACCAACTTCCCCACCAATTTTTACTGCGGCAATTCTGTAGGTAAAACTGCGCTAAGACTAAGGGAAGCCAGACAAACCCTATAATCATGCCTCAATTCTGAACCAGTGGAATATATCGAGGCTCCGGACGGAAATGGACTACCTCGTCCCACTAATAAACTGTAATCGGAGATAGGCTGTACCAGTAATAAACTCGCTATTTATACCGTAGATACTGGTGCTGGTGTCAAGCAGCCATTAAGGCGTTACAGTCCACATCGGTAACGTCCACGCTTGTCGTAAAAATGTGCATAAAAAGACTCTGTTGTGTACCGGGCCACATGGATATGTTAAAGCGGTTGAACTAGCCAGGGAAGGGTCACGTCTAAGCTCCTCGCAGCCTAGTACACCACTTTGTACTTTAAGCAGGGAGATACATAGATACTGAAACCAATGAGGAAGCTAACAGGCCTTGCCCGTCTATGACCAAGAGAGATCCGCAGAACTAATGAAACTGAGTCGCAGGGATATTCGAATAGCTGTTGGCGTTGTCGTTCAGGACACTGTGTGATAGATAATCATGCAGCAAAGCTAGAACTATCCCACAACGACTTCTATAGAAACTGCGGGAACGAAGAGGAAATAGGATAAAAATGTGTAGCGTTGGTCAGGGATAATGTGTGCTTTTGAAAGACAAAAGCCGATAACCGTCATCTTGATATGAAAAATATCCCTGATTGCCTTAAGCAACTAGGATTTCAAAACAATTTTTTTTTGTATTTTGAACTTGGTTCCTTTGAAAGTCGATATTTACGTGATTGGATTACCAAAATGTATTATCAAGGATCAATGAACTCGAAATCCAAAAAAAGGAATCAATTGTTTCCTCCTGGGAACACACAAATCCTGAATATTTTATGAGAGTAATAAACAAAATTATAATTATGATGAACCACTGCAAAACAGGATAAACATCAGTTTACATTGCGGGTAGGTATTGACATGTGTGGATAAAATCCGAAATACGAAGTCGATATATGTACATACGTATTTACTCAAACCAATATTGTTAACTAAAACTAGATATGATTAAATTCTAAGAAAAAAGTCATTAAGAAGTGACTTACTTCTGGAAATGAGCGCAGTAAAACACCATCGATTCGCCGAAAGCAGGAGGTTTACAGACCTTATCAAAGCTATCATACTGTGCTGCTGAATATCCTTCGATGGATATCGATTTTTCAATTGATCTGTTTTGGTGGTAACTTTTTCATTTTGTGATGCTTTGGTGTTGTTGGTATCAAATGAAATGCATTTTTCTGCGGAATTAATAACCAAATAGTCAAGATGGTAAACACAAGAGGACTCGCGGGGGAAAATATTTTTTTTTCCTTTTCCTTAATTGTACATCAATCGCAAAGGCACCTATTTTTCAGCAAGTAGTATATGTACATATGTATAAACCTTGCGACGTTACTTTAAAAATAATAATTCCAAAAACAGCGGCTCAAATTTAAGAAAACGGCGTCGTAGAATTAAAATTAAAATTTATTCATAAAATATGAGCAAGCTATCGTATCGTCGTAGAGGCTATCGTATTCTCCAAAAAATTTCCTTAAATTTGATACTCGAATCATCAAAATCGGTTAAGAAATGACAAAGTTACAGCGAACACAAAATCAACATAAAATCGTTATATCGCGGACAGCGCCCAGTACCAGTTGAGAGTATGCTTGAGAGGGTCGGTGTACCTGCTGTTTTCTGCGGATTTCTGGTGGCCTGGTGTTTCACGAAAATTCGTGGTGCATTTTTCAAACCGCGATATCTTCGGTTCTAGACCAGCTAGCGACATGAAACTGACACCAAAATTTAAGTCAGAGGGTGGAGATTATTTTGAGAACAGGGTGGTCTGTATATTTTTGTGGTTGGGGTTTTTATTTCATATTTTGGGCTCTGAAAGCGAAAGGGAGAACTTGAGTGTGGTGGCACGTTATTTGTACGGTGGTGTTACGTGGATGTTTCCGTGGGTTTGAAATTTGAGTAGAATTTGGAACACATTCTTCACCACACATATATCAATCAACAGCCCCTGGGTCCACTTGGATAAATACGTGATGGCTTGGCCGGTCTATGGCAAGAAGAGGTCCCTTTCTTAGGCTTAACGAAATCGAACACAGGTCGTCTTTGGCATCATTACGGTACGGGGCACGCCATTGGTATTCACGCGGAGGCGTCATTTTTTATAGATGGTAATGCGTCCAATAACTTTGGTTCTACATGGGCTGGCGACGCGAAACAAACCTCAGCAAGCTGGTCTGGAATTTTCCTTGGTTGGCCATATGGATTTATGCCGTTCTAGACGGACTAGCGAAATAAAACAAAGACCAGCGTTTAGGTTAGAGGTTGTGGGGTAATTTATTTTAGGCGCTTTCTTTACAGGTTTGTGTGTAATTTTGTAACTGTTTCAAAAAAATATGAAGATCCATGGACGTGTTATGTAATTTGTTGGAAAATGTACAACGAGCTGTTGTTGTTGTGGGAAAATTATCGGTTGCAGACAAGTTGCATGGTGAAGGAAGAAGGCTTTGCATGTTCTGAGTTTGTTGATCGACGTAAGTAGTTGGAGGCCTGGCGTCTGCCGTGGTAGAATGCAGTTCTAAATTATGATCGATGTACGCATATACGTAGGTCACATGAACGTTATTGGGAACTACTCCCCTTTGCTGGGAAAGGCTGTGTAAATGGAAAAGCAATTACCTTGATGACTGTGATTAGCTCAGTATGCTTTGCGATTGGATGATATGATCGGGTATAGATTCCTTCTTCTGCGTTGTTGGATGGTGGTAAAGAGCGTCCTTCAGCTATATCAACGGTGAATGGGTTAATAAATGTGATCGTACAAGCAGGTATGAAAACATGCATATGTTTAAAGGCAGCTACCTTTATTCTGTCGATAGGAGAATTTTCGAAGACTATCTCATTCGCAAGAAAAAAATTTTAGGGAAAGGCTCTTTCGACTAAGGACAGTAGTGACTTCGATTGGTTTGGACTACCGGTCTTTCAGCCACAAGGTTCAGAACACTCGGCCATCTCTACAAAGGCTCACATACAGGGCATCAAAATAGTACCAAAGTAGCCACATAGATACGAGTATAACCACTTGTCGATCGTCCAACTGGTGTTGTTGAAAAATCTTAGATTGGATTAGGTTGTTGGGCGGATGAGGGAAGAAAAGACTCGACTCATCCCAGAGTCCTAGTGGCGGGGTATCACAATCGTTTGAAAAAATTTATTCCTTCATCAACAACTTCGAAACAATTTTAGCTGAAAGTAAATCTTGGACGAAGGAAAGCACGACAAGAAAATATTAGAGCTGACAGTGTACATAGATGGCTCTGACGTATCAGGGGCTAACAGCCAGAATCATTAAGAATGGTGCTCTAAGCAGAAGACTTTCCAATAATAAAAGCAATAGAAATACTCGGAGAAGATGCTAGCAAAAGAGGCCAATCGGCATCTGCTCGGACAGCAAAGCGACAATAAGTCCAATCACAATCCTTATGTTGAGTTCACGACTAGTAAGGAGTTCAATATCAAACTGAATTCACCTCCCAAGCTCAATAGAGTCTGTCTCTCGTCGACACCGTAGCGCATGAAGGTGTACCGGGTAACGAAAAACTAGACGTACTGGCAAGGAAAAGGTACCAGAGAACTAAATCCTGAGAAGGCATTAGGTGTCCCTCCGGCAACTATAAAAATCAATGTGCAGATGCGACAGGAGTTCAATAGTTACAGGACGCATCTAAAAACGAGGACGAGTAAGTGTAAAGTACAAATAGGTAACCGTGGAGTAGTAGGTGTTTGCTTGTCAACCTGGCTGGTGTTAGTTCAAGCCCCGCTAGAAGAACACTTGCAGACCATGTCTTAAGAACACTGAAACTTCCGAGCACATCATGTTGTCCATGGCTTGTAGCAGACTAAAGAAGGGTTCACCATCCCTTCTGATATAATCTCCACTTCAACTCAAACAATCCCAAGCTTCTTTCGAGAACTTGAATTCAACTAGGATACAATTAACACAAAAGATCACTCTAAAGGCCTCAGTACTTTGATGGGACTTCCAGAGCTCGCCGTCCCCCCTCTCTGGCCTTAAAAAAGAACAACATAATGGCAAAGGAATTGATTTCCCTGCAGTTAAGATTTTTCCCCATCCCAAGCAATTAGACCTTTTTTTTAAGGATCCTATAACGCAATCATCGTCCATCGGCATCTCTGAAAAACTGCTCCACGTGAACCATTAACACTAGGGATAAAAATCTCGAATGATTGTAGACATTTTTATATCTATTCCATCATCGGAGGAAATTTTCCCATTTTCCAGTTCATTATCCCTTTTGTTTTAGTACCGGAGACCAAATGAATGAGAGAATACTAAACAATAAAAAGGACAGAAAAAAATATTGCCTTGTCCTGTGAATCCAAGAAATTCTTTTTTTTTTTAAAAAAAAAAAAAGAATTGGTAAACATCACGCGTAGGCGACAACAACGAACCAACAAACTCGTAAAAAATACAAAAACAATCATTTTTACGTTGTTTACGGTATTACGTGCAAAATTTGCCTCCTTTTGACTCCGTTTGTGTCCTCAATGAATCTCATGAGAAGCCGATTGAAAAGCTCTTAATGATTCAGACGTACTCACTGCAGTGTCTCATTAATCACGAATGCTTTTGGAATGTGAATGGTCTGCCAAAAGATACGTATTCTCCACTTGGTTTGGTAAATTATTTTTATTCGGGAGTAGGTCTAAAAAACGGGGATGGACAGCAATAATGGTCTTAAGAGGATTTAATGTCATAAGCTTCTTGGAAGAGGTCATTCGTTGAAGATTTTTTTACTTCAGTTTTCCGGTTTTGGAGAGATTTTTAGAACTTTTTGTACATAGACTGGGAAAGGAAGGAAAATTGATAAGAACAAACGTAGTTTAGATTGATCTTAGGAAATGGTGAACTGTTGAAAAAGTCGCAAATTCTGTAGGCCTTGGCCACAACATGACTTACAACTTGGAAGAACACTTCTTGAATTTTTATCTAGATTTTGATCATTTTGTGCAAGTGGCCCATCATGGCTCGTAGCAGACTAAAGCATTTTCACAAGGGGTTCACCAGCACTTCTGATAAAATCTCCACCTCAGATCAAACAATCCTATGCTCCCTTCGAGAATTTGATTTCAGCTGGGACGCAACTAACACAAAAGTCTCTCACAACGGATATTACAAAAGATCACCCTGAAGCACTTTCATACGACTTGCAGAGCCCTCTATCATCCACTCTTTCATTACAGAAAAACAACTTCATCTCTGACGCAAAAGTATGAAAGTGAATACCTTACTCAGGCTTAAGCAAACAGCGTGACAGTCCAGGATGCAGGTAGGCTAAGCGAATGCTCCCGAACGTTTCTAAGAAATCAGCGGCGTTCTTGCTGTCACTCAGCAGAAAAGACTGTAGACAACCCGTAGGTGTTCTCATGGTCCATGCCCCTTTTGCTAAGCATCTTAGCGTACTAGGCTCAAGAGACCCCTCTGTCTGCGACGCTTATGGAGAGCACAATAATACTTCGGATCACTTCCTTTGATATTGTCCTGCCTTTGCTCGGATCAGGTGGCAGATCTTCGGTGTTGATGTGGTGAGTGCTGATACTGTAAGCTCTGCATCACTGAAGTGCCTTCTTGGCTTTTTCCGAAAGTCGAAGAAATTCCAGTGAAATGGGTGTTGCTTCCTAATAGTACAGGACCAGTTGCATCTGCATGCAGACAAAAAACAGGATTATGGCCCCCAGCAGCCCACAGTTCGAACTGAAGAGACAGATCGAATACTCCTAGCAAAGCCCTTCTATCTACCTATATACAGACGGAGCTAAGCCAAGCTCCAGGATACATGTTTTCTATGAAGCCTTAGTAATTAAGTGCTTGAATGGCAATGATTGCAGTTCTTTTCAAGAGGAGATCATAAGCTTTCCTTAGATGCAAAAACCATATCGCCGTATCCTTATTTCTAAGTTCGTTATTAGAATCCTTTTAAGGCTCTGTACCCAGCAGCGCTTAGATCAAGACTGATTGGAGCAGTTTTAATCGATTGCCCCGGTTAAATCCGGGCGGTTTTCCTTACGATTAAGATGCATGCTGCATACGTATAGTTTTTGAGCAGTATGGCCGATGTTCTATCTGACACGATGGTGGTTTTGTAGCCCAGATGGAGGACTAAAGGATTCGTCTAAATTCACGACACCTCACACAGAAAAGATACAAAATTTCAGGAGAAGTCCCACAGTCTTGGATTAAGACCGAGAGAAGTTGACATAATCGGGTACACCGATGACATAGTCATGGTGGTAGTGGCGGTGGCTGTCCTCATTAGCAGCGATAAGTCTGGCCATAGAAATAGATGAACATACTATCGAGTCAAGCCTTTGCTCCACTTTAGAGAGAACCTAATTTACACGAGGATGCAGAGCAAGCGGGCTGTTGACTCAATATTCAGGCTAATGCTGCGTTTTAGAGTACCTAATACGCTTGCGACAAGTGAGGAAGTCGACCCCCATATACGTGGCTCCTATATGGGCAAGTACAACATCTATAAATTCGTACACGAGAAGGATTAGAACAAGCTGCGTATACAGAATAAGTGTAAATAAGTGTAATAGTGGTGCGAGTGTCTATCGACTAGGAGGTCAAAGCCGTAGCATCAATATACAAAGTCGAAGGCCCAGAGAGAACGGACGCCAGAGTAACTGCCGAAATAGAATGGCAACGACGATAGAAAAAGGTCGGTGAATATACAAACTCCTGCCGAACATACAAGAGTGCTACAAGAGTAGCAGAAGAACGCACGATGAAGTAAATTTCTGTATGAACCCCAGGACATTTAAGCTTCCGGAAATACAATCACAAGTACGGCGTCGAAAATGATCCATTTTGATGGCAAAGTCCAGAATGCTAAGCATGTGTTGACGAAATACCTTAGAACAAGAGCTAGGCAACACAGTAACCACAAGGAGGTAGAACACTGCAAACAGTATGATGAAGAAACTATGGCGGACAGTGGGAGTCCAAGAGATAGAAAAAGCTATTTTAAGAGATATAAGAAGATGCGATACAGCAGGAGCCAACAGGTCATGTTTGGACGCGGGGTGTTACATCTACCTAAACATTCAGAAGAATGAATTAGGGCATAACTCATAGCACGGGCTACAGACTATCTACCGAAAATCTTGGTACGAGCTGATCGTATAAAATGCACTACGAAATGGTATGCAAGTCGATGCCGTGGCACAGTGGTTATTGCATTGAACCACTGAACAGGAGGTTCGAGGTTTAAATTCCCAGAAACTCCAAAACGGTCCCACGGTCTGACAAACGCCTGAGAGTAATAAATGTCATGAGAGAGCTTCCATGCGCGCCAATTATAAAATTCTACTACTTCAGGAAGCACTCAAAACCGCAGCCATTTAGCCATCCGGCCTGTGCTAAGCTTCACTTGCCATTTTCGCTGTATGAAATGAAATGAAATAGTCATGGCGAATACAGTACAACCGACTTTAATAACATGAAGCTCCTGAATAATTTATCCTTTCGATAATGTTTACTTATCACAAAATCCTTAAAACTCATCTCCACGTGATTATTCAAGGGATAAAAGGTGGACTTCTTAGGGGACACTGAACCCCTCGGTTTATTTTTTTAGTTAAGTTCCAGAAAGGTCGATTAAGAGGCGTGCGACTTCAGTAGCACGATACTTCCTTAATGAATTATTCAAGGAATGTTCACGTTCTTCTTCCCCCCAATTACCTTCCCATCTGCCTCATGTGTATCTCTGACAAATTGTTGACAAAAAAAGAGAAATTTTTCATCCCCTCAGCTTGATAGGATTATGTCCTCATAAATCTCAAGCTTCGCATATATTATCCTAGCACAGATATTAAGCTTTCTTATCAGAAGGGTCATCTCTTAAAGAATCAAATTTAATTTGCAAGGACTCAAAGGAAAATCCCTTTCGAAACGGCGCACGTGGCAAATATTTTTTCTATCACTTGGTTTTTGTCAAGGATATTCTGAAAGGAAACCTTTCGCGTGGAACTTAATAATTCACTGCAGTCAAAGTGTAGATTAATTAAACGAGTTGTTGCCTAATTGGGTGGATTTTTTTGATTATGTGTCAAATATATTAAGTTAGCTACATGCGCCGACAATTTATAAGACTGAAACTTCACAACGAAAGGGAGCAGGGTATCTATTAATATAATTAAGACACCGACATAATGACGGTCTCAGATGTCACCCAAAAATAAATATTTCCACATCTCACCAGACAACCCAGTGACCTAATAAGGACATCAATGTACAGATCAAATAACAAATCATAGTCCTCCATAAACAGCCAGAAACAAAGTCGACAAACACACACAAAAGAAACACCTCGGGGTCATGTCCATAAGTCCCTTCAGGGACTCGCCAGTGTATCTAATAAAATTAATTACATCCCTGGTTAGTCACTTAATTATTTAACTTGTAAGCATGAAAATTCCCGGAACCAGATAACGATTTATCGCACCTAGAACGAAACTTTCGCGTTGACACACACCCCACCGATACAGGACTGTCAAAGACAAAATGTCCTTGAAATGCTAAAAGCTACTTCGGAGGAATTTTAAATAGAACACCCTCGGGGGGGTGTTACATTTGAGGACAGAAAGATAGGAATGGTGAAACTTTAGACAGATATTTGGTGCTACTTAGGAGGTATGATGTGTCATCTGTACGCGGGGGCTGCCGAGAAGGGTAATTGTGAAGGTGACGCTCTAAGAGGCGATTAGGAATTGTTTCTGACATAAAAAAACGACTTTATTTACACTTTGTACGTTTAAAAGGGGGGAATATGGGCCACGACACCGGCATGACTTGGGCAACTTTTCTGCGACAATTTTTAGTTAAAGTTTATTGGTTGGTGGTTGGCCTTCGATAAGGTACACCTCGACCAAGATACATAGGTCCATTGGGCTGCACAGGTGGGTGACAGTGGAAGTACAGGCAGTATTGAGATCATGGAGACTATCAAGATGGTAATGCTAACAAGCGCATGACAGGTGCAGGGGAAGTAAAGGACCGTCCTTTCTTCCTCCTCGTCTCTGCAACTCCTGCGGAAGTCATTACAGAAAATCCCCAACCTTTGAGCAAGCCTGCCGTTCGTGCAGTGTCCGCTTCATACGTGGGTGGGTATAGGGAGGGTTCCTCTCTTGTGCTTTAGAAGTCCGGTCGATTTTCCTTGGTCTAGTTTTGGTCATAGTTGGTTGGCCATAGTTGGCTTCATCTGGGGTTAGCATAAGGAATCGGTGTCTGTCTCTACTGCTATGGTGCATAGTGGTTGACTCTCTGAGGCATTTTCTCTAAGTTCAAACGTCTTCGCCCAGGCATACGCGGATGATGTTGGCTAAATTCTGTCAGACCATGAGGCTCTCTGTGCTAACGCGCATTTCATAGTGATTGGTGCAGTAGGAGTGGGTTTTCGGTTAACCCTCTAAAGACCAAAGTTGTCCCCTTTAGAATAGGGAATGTGACCGATTTGACTCAGTCATTGCTAAAGGGCGTAACTAAATAGATCTCCGATTGAAGTTAAATATCTAGGAGTGATCCTGGATACGAAACTTCTTGGGACAAAGCATGCCATGTCGAAGACTTCTAAAACGCTCTCAGTTCCCTGGCAGTGTCAGGCTCATGGGGCTTATCATCATGGTAAAGGGGGCTCACGAGGAAGAATGGGACTGTCTTCTGCACTAAACCTGAAAGAACGGTCATTCTCGCCCGCACGAGAGCTCTTTGGAACACGCCTTGCTTTATTCTAGACGCTCTGCTTGATTTACTTCTCCTTGACACGTATATCATGGGTTGCACTTTCAAAGCAATCGTCTCAGACGAGGTGGCTTTTGGTATCATTTGCACTGGGATTTCGATTACTTTGAGCGACACTAATCGTACGACTCTGGTTCCATGCCGTCTGATGAAATGACGCCAAAACTTCGGCTGATGTGCAAACTTAGAGTCGGCTTTCCTTGCGTTCGGGACTGGATTGGATTGGACTTCAAAACTCGTCAACCTGTCTGTCGGGTGTCTTCATGGAGATTGACAACACTAACTACACTTTACTACTCGTTTATTACTCCGGTTCCGACTCCGTCTTGAATTTTGGATTCTTCCGTAAACATTGACAGCGAAGCATTGGACATTGCGTTGCGTCCAGTCTGATGAGTCCGATATCGAGTTTTTGAAGCCTAAGTTTGAAGCATACCCATGATGATGCCACTCGTTGTGCTTCTTTTATTTGTTTCAGGTTGGAATTCCTCTCGAAAGGCGGAATCGGCCTTACCTCCGATGTATAGAACCCCACGTGGGGCCCATGGGTCTTTGTATTCCCTAGTGAAACAGACCAGCTGGTTGGATTAACACTAAGGTCTATTCGTCCTTATTGATTGCAAATAGAAATATTTGACGCAACAGACCGTATATGGTCTAGCTTCTTGCGAATATTTGTGTTGTGTGTGCTATATTTTTTCGCACAAATGTGTAACGGCGCCCATATATCAATGTTGCAAGCTACGAGTATGCCCTATGGGTTGGGATAGAAATAATAGATGAAAATTGCAATTCAAACAACGAAAAACCCACTTGATTTCAGCCTGAGAACCCTTGAAAGTTCTTGCGCCAATGGTCTGTTGAAACACCACTCTCGTACTCCCGAGGCTTCATTACGCTTTCAATTGGTCATAAAAATCACTCAACGTTCGACCTTTACGAATGCTATCAGTTAACCGAACACACATTCAATCAAACCCCATAAATAATCGATTCCGAATGCAGCGAACGGACGAGATAAACAACCCCGTTCCACCTTCCTTCTGTTGCCATTAATTTTCCTGGCGAAACATCAAATAAACCAACAACAGCCTGAAAGGTGAATGGCTGCTCCCTGCCTGCGTGTATCTATCCCATGCTATCGGTTTATTTTTGCATTTATTCGTGCACTACATCCGATGAATTTTGTTGCAAATCGTAAAACAGTCGCAATACACCCGACACTTTATTAAGCTGCCACCACCATGGATAGCTGCAACAGCTTGGGTACACAGAGTTCACTTTGTTTGCCTTTTATTTGGAGTAATTTATCGTCCAACCCACGCTAGCTGCTACTTTTGAAGTACACGCTTTCGAGTAACTAATTGCTGCTGGTGCCACTGGGGTTGGGTAGGGGGTATTTGTTTGGCTAAGACTAGTTGCGTTTTGGAGTATCCCCCACCCTTTAGGGGCGTTTGGACGATAGCCAGGCAGTCGGAAAGCACTAAAATTTATGGATTTGGAGAATATTGTAATCATGATATATGGCCTTGATGTAACTGTGAGAAGCTGGTCTTGAATAGGTCTGTCCGGATGCGGACAATGTCTTGGGTAAACTTCCTGAATTCGAACAAACATTCGGAGGAAGTTACTTAAAGAGAATTTCAAGTAAAAGCAAGAGCGCCATACAAAGGAGTTGCAAGGATCCTTGACGTAATTTTCATGCACAAATTTCATTAAAAAAATATATGATGACGTGCATCCGACCAAGTGGCGGAGGCCCTAGACTGCTGCAAAGCAGGTATCACCGCCATCCAAGAAGTGCGAGGGGATGGATCGAGCAAAAAGAGGTTGAAAAACTGCGATATCCACTGTGGCGATTGCTACAGGAAACAAAAGCAGCGCCTATCTGGATGTGGATTCGTCGTTGGAGGCAGACTTAGGCTAGAAGCCTCACGACAATTCGCATCAAGGCTAGATCTGCCAACATAACCACCAACGATAGGTTCTACGAGCCCTTGGACGAAACATACGAGCAGTGCCCTAGCTATGGTATTAAAATTGTCCTGGAGGATTTTAGCGCAAAGATAGAACACAGTCGAAAAGTACAGCCTACCTTACATCACCTCCGATAACGAATTCAGGCTGATATACTCCGTTGCTGGGTGAAATATTGTCGTAGATAGTACGAGATTCCCGCATCTAGGTATTCACAAGGGAACGTGGTAATCTCCTGATCAATCAACCGTCAACCAGATTGACCACATTGCGATCGACGCAAGGCCCCCCTGCTGTAGTATGGATCTCCGAACGTTCCGAGGGGGCAGCATTGACTTGAACCACTACGTAGTTGTAGCCAAGGTACGGTTGCGGATATCCCGAGCACTACCAAGACAAGGAAATACCGTGAGGAAGTTTGACGTCGGACGGCTAGAATCGCAAGAGACGACCTACACCGGCAGCATTCAGTATTGAAGATCAGTGGCAACATTGCTGGGCTTTACTCGACCACCGCAACGAAACCCCTAGTTTGACGACGAATGCCGACAAGCACATGCAACTAAACAAGGATCATGCAAAGCGGCGCTGCATAGAAGGCCTGGAGCTGCCCGCGAGCTCTACGAACAGAAGAAAAAAAAAAATAGGCACCAGCTTTATAGGAGAAAAAAGAGGAGCATGACAAGCGCGTGGTCGAGGAAATACAGGAATGCAACTGCAGGAATTTACCAAAAGGTGTCCGAAGCGAAGCCTGCAAGAAGATCAAGGGAACATCGTAGTAGATACGCAGCCGATGCTGAGGATATGGAAGAACAATTTCTGCAGGCTGTTTAACGGCGACGACAAACCGGATTCCACTGTCAGGCAGAATGAACCACTCAACTTGGACGGGTCCGTCCACCCGATCTGGGCAAAGTGAAGACAGTCATCTCTAACCTTAAATTCAACAAAAGTGGGACCTCACCTAACTTAGCGTGCGAAAAAACTCAGTGACTGCTCATTTCGAAATAAGATGACGCTGCTCTGGAGGAGAAAAAGCGAGCTCTCCAGCAAAGCAAGGTCCAACCTCGGAATTCTCTGGTGCGAATGGTGGAGCATCTGATTAACAACTGGTCCGCAGCGGAACACCAAAGAAGGTGGGCAACCGCAGAAGGATGTAGGCAGGCTATTGAAATGCCAACTGACAGCACTCATAGGGAATTTCTAAGCTTGGAGCGAAGACCACTGAAATGGGTGGTAGCGTTATCCACAGGTCATGGAAATGTCGGGTATCCACCTAAAGAAGATGTGTCTTCTCGAGGATGACGCCTGTGAACTATGCCTGGAGGAAATATATTGTCTCAACGTCGGCATTAAATAGCAGAATGGTGGTCTTGGGCCGCCTCTGGGTAGATAACCAAATTTCCGCTTAATAGATACTAGCGTTGACACGAAGAACTGTGGAGAAATCCAGGGAGAGTCTCAGGCTAAGATGGATCGTGGAAGAGACACGAAAAGGGACCCAAAACTGTGGTCTGGTTCGAGATCTCTCGATAGAGCGTGCGAAACTGGAGACAGTTAATTAAAGATCGGACGCTTGATGGTTGAGTCCCAGGTCCACCCGGACTATAGCGCCCTCTTAAGTAAGTATGTAAGTGAGGGAAGATTTCGATAAATATTGCGAAGCAAAAGGCGTATTTGTAATTAACTCGTGAAGTCAATTTTTTGTATCTTTAGCACAACAATTAAACTTTGTAAAAAAAAAATGAATCCTTTGCTCCGTAACCTTGAATCGCTCAGTTCTCAATGCCTGACCGCTGACTCCTTAGTTCACAACCACTTTCCTCACGGCCACTTTGTTTCACTTTACTTTATTTTACAGCCAAATATACTTCTACGCGGCCTGAAAAGCCCCTCCTGTCCCCGTCTCCCACGTCTGGTTTGGTGTTTATCTGTGAGTTTGGTAATCAAAATAAATGTCCATCGTCGCCTTCAGCCTAAATTTGTATTCCTTGCTAAACACCGTTGAATTTTATTACCTTTTGGAAAACAAAGTTTCAAGTACTAAAATCCATTAAAAAAATCAAGGCTCACACAGCTGAATATTTCCGAAGGAGTTTTATTTTCCATCGGGAAATCTTATCAGGAATTGCCTTACTAATTACCAAATGTTCTCAAGGGAATGTATTTAAACTGTGAATGGGTTTTGGTTCACAGAAGGGTATTCGAAGGCTTCAGGTCCAGCAATTAACTATTAAATCGAAAATGCAAACAGTACCGCCTAATTTATAATTCGCTGAAATAGGTGCTCATTATTATGCCTTTTACTGTGAATTTCTGAAAACAAAGAGCTTTCAAACGATATGGGGACATCCCTCCTCACCTTTTGGAGAACAACAGAAGGAAGGCAATGAATTTAACTGGTCGTAACGATAATGCTACGCTTATGTAGTACGGTGGACTAAAGTCAAAGAAAAATCCTTAAAATAACAAAAAAATTAAGAGCATGTCTTTGCATTACCGAGGCTATGGGAACCTGCCCTACAGCAGCCTTAGAGGCATTTATTGGACTCACTCCATTACAACCTTGCCCTTAACAGGATAGAAGCTGCCCTGACATCCAAGGTAGTCCATCCCACACTAGTGGAGTAAATCCTCGCTATGCTTAGGTGTAGAATCCCTGCTGCTACTCTAGGTAGTTGCACGGAATAGGTGCAGGCTGCAAAAGACTTTGCGCAAGATGGCGTGCTCTCGACCACCAAGAGCTATTTATGAACATCTACTCCGACAACCAGGCCGAGATTAAGACTTGTTCTGCTACCAAGATCGTGAAGTAGGTAATAGTTAAGTTGAACTGGCTCGCAGAACTCGGTGATGCTAGTTTGGATTCTGGGGCATTCTTAGATACCACGTAACGTAAGAGCAGATGCTCCTGCACGGCTGGGTCAAGGGTCCCCCGCCATCAAAAGGCTGCAGCTTGGCATTTTTTAAGCAAGCAATGGTTGAGATGGCTACTGAAACAGCATCTCGACTACTGGCAACGTCTTGGTACATGCCGGCAGACAAAGATGTGAATCGACGCACCCACTGGGCGCAGAGCCAGGTCCCTGCTTATTCTACTCAGAAGTGACTTGCGAACTATTGCAGGGCTTGTCACGGGTTTTATTTCCAAAGTCGTTTGGGCCTTTGTGAGATATGCCTGAAAGAGAACGAAACTGCAACACACTTCCTGTGCGACTGTGCCGCTTTTAGACAAATCAGGCACTTTACCATGGGCAATTTCATCCTCAAGTATGAGGGTCTGTCTACGCTCAACCTTGGTAATCTGCTGCGTTTTGCAAAGGGCACTGGCAGATTTGAGGTGTGGACAATACAAACTACGTAAAGGGCATTGCTACTGTCTCACATGGAGTGGCCTTCGGAGTGTAAAACCCAACGACTCTAATCTCGCCGCCTTTTATGAACATTTTCTTGTAGGTGTTCCGTCAATTGAATGCCCTATCTTTCAAAAGAATGTGGACTGATCCCGGGTGAAATAATTGGGCACAATGAACCCAAGTAATCGGTTACTCTACCAGTCACACGGCATCCATATATCTAATCTAACCCTGCCCGATACCTAAAGTCCCTAATCCCACAAAGCGAAGTAAAGATTTATGAAAATTATTCCAAAGTAATTTCGCAACCTCATCCAACACGTTTTCCCATCACTGAGGTGATTGACCTCAGCAAAACCACCTAACGAAGGTACTTATCCAGACTTAATCTCAGATCCAACGGAATAATAACTTGTGACAATTTAATTCAACAAAATCCAGATACTTTTCCACCGAAAAACATGGAAAACATGTGCTAAACAACTTCCGACAGTTCTCCCGAAGAACATGTCCAGTATCTTACCCCCGACGAAAGAAATTCCATTTGGCGGGTTGATTACCCACTTAATGCCTCTGGAATATCTAATCCACAATCGCACCCACAACTATCTACCCTATTCAATCTCGCCGCCCTTCTAACCTGGGGATCACAAAGTTTTTTAGGCAAAACAATTATCTTACAAATAAAAGGATACCCATACACGGGAGCTAGTAAGCAGTGGCTACCGATGGTGATAATGGCAGTGATGTCTAGATTGACGGGACAGATATCTGGATAAACCGAATCTCCGACGAAAAGGTCGAAAGTTTGCCCAAAGGAATTATTCTGTAAATGTTTCCCTGCTAGGTCTCCATCCCCTTCGTGGCTATTGATATTTACTTATTGATTAAGGGATAGAAAATTTCATTTCAACTGTGCACAAGGGTGGGGATTACTACTGTGGATTATATTGATACGGCCGAGGTGGGACTTGTAGTCGGAGCTCATTGGATTAATGTTCCTGCTTTATACGGTTGGTTACCCCGGATTATGAGTTCCAATTAATGCGAGTGGAGTGAAATATCGCTGGACATAAATATTTCCATGAAAAAAAAGAAAAATAATGTTATCGCAGGCGATCAGAGTATACTCGTATCCATCATAGGTTCGGAACAATCTCGTTAATTATCGTATCCGATGGAGATGATTGTGTTTTGCTTTCTATCGCTAATGATACTCGCACGTGGCGTATAAGATTTATGTGGATTAATAAATACGTTAGCAGATCTCTATCAACTATTACATCCAGCATTCTCAATCGAAGACCTACATACACATACGAAGGACGCCTAATATGTGGTCTTTGGAAGTTAATTGCGTACTTGTACTTTTAATTGGCAATAAATTACAGGTTCTCTACAAGGTACCACATAATGGCAATGGATTTGGACTGGCATTGAGAGTCCTAATTTACCCCGAGAGAGCGTACATCCTGGTTGGGTATCCCACCGAAGGAGAAAACTATTCCCGCAGTGATGCATCTGTCTTCGGAGTAAACACACTTTTCGATGCATTATTCGGAGTTGTGGCCAACGTGGTTACTGTGGAGAATGTTCGAAGTGCGAATCCCAGAAACACAAGAGTTTTTTCACGGTCCCACGTCTCACGAATGTCTGACGAACGTCCGAGAGTAATAACTGTCATGACTCATGAGTATAGAACTGTAGAACTCTTCCATTTGTGTGGAAAAATATAACACTGCTGAGCACGAATGGTCGCGAAAAGCATAGTTTGAAGACAATTCCAAACGAGCTAAGACTCAGAGTCAAACGACATGAGAACTTTCGGGGCAGCTTGGCTGTCATTCTTCTGATGCACTCTCTGGCACATATCTCGATAGCAAAAGTCTATGCTTGGAAGTATGTAAAAAGTAGAGCATCCTAATGGCGCAGGGAGTTAGTAGTTGCTTGCTTAGTTTCTTAGGTGGCGCTGCAGTTCGGCGTGTCCACTTCACTTATCCCAGTCCTTACTGCCTCCAGTTGCACACTGCAAGTTAGTTGAGGTCCCCTTCTACTTTTGCAAGGCGAGGTCGTCCTCTACTGAGTTGTCCTTCAGGGTTAGATTCAAAGATTAAAGATTATTTTAGCTAAAGAAAAACGCAATATTCGCTAGGGATTTTCGCATCTTTTCGGATTGTCACGCAGCAATCAAATCCTTAAAATCGGTTTCTCTCAATTCAGTAACAGCATAAGACAGCCTGTCGTCCTTTATAGAAATGTCGAAGTAGTTTACTATTAACTCTTGTTGCATGCCAGTGATATTCCGCGGAATACCTTGCCATATATGGAACAACTACACCCATCCTTCGAGAGAAAGGTATCAGGTACACCGATCGCTGCTTGCAAACTCAAATTTTAGCTGGACCCTATCTAGAGAAGAAATCTTAGGTGGTCAAGTAATATATCGTGTCTAGCGACAAAAGAGATCACACCTAAGCTGTGGATCTAAAACGCTCTAAGAACTTGCTTTTTGTCAACAGATTGCATACTTTTTGGTGCTACAATGGGAGTCATCACTGAGCATTGTCGCATAGACAAGCATCCAACATGCATGCTTGGGAATATTCGAACGATTTTTGTAGGAGCTACATGGACGAATAAGAAGAAGAAACCATTCAATTCCTTTTTTGTCCCTGTCTCGCTCTGTCATGCAAAAGGAAGCTTCACTTAGGACCTTCCTATTACATCGATCTAGGTGACTTAATAAATACGCATATTAGGAGCCCCTTACGCTTTATCAGAAGCACAAACTGATTTAACTAGGATGCAGGACAATTTCTCCATGATTCATGTGGTGTCACAATGTACCTTTCTTTGGTCTAAGTGTGTTGGCTGCCAGCCACTTGAATCTAACCATAGGTGACATTTCTGGGCACAGTTCTTGAGGACTATAGCTGGTATTTCATCTGGCTCAGTGGCCTCTTTGCAATCCAGATATTTAAGGGGGTATCGTACCACATATGCCGATTTCCTCATATATCGATGAGTGACCGTCTGGTAGAATCAGTCAGTGGCTCCACTTGCGCGGGATTTAGGCTCAAACCAATTAAAAATGTTTTTTCAAAAAATATCTGCTTTTTCCTTCGCTACTGTGGCTACTGAATCCTCCTTTTTCTAAAGGTAGAAAGGACTAGTGACTCAAGTTATTTTAAGCGATTGATCAGGAAGGACTTGAGGAGCTGGAACATTGAAGAAGGTCGTCGATAACCCTATCAGTATGTATTGTCTTAGCGGTTGCATATCTTCTTCTGGTAAACCTAGCTCTCCTTTGCTCTGTTGGGCTGTGGCGCCAGTGTATATAGGATTTGTTTTTCCTTTGTTGAACCGGAGTTTACTTGAGACTGGTCTTTAAAAATGAATGTATGAGGAATATTCATTCCGATTTCGTGATGAATTGTTGCAGTAAAGGCTTCGTTGACCTTGGGCTTCTTTTCCTGTAGATGCTGATGGACGCAACTTACATTTTCGACGTCGAGTCCCACGCCTCTAATATTGCAAAATTCCACTACAAGGGGAGAACACGAGTACATATGTCGCCGTAGACTGTCATTGTAGATTGTTGATTCCTAAATTTTGTCAGAAGATCCGAATGAGAGACGCGTTTACCTCCGGAATAATTTATCTCTCAACCTGGTTGCACTGGTCTATCTGCTGAACTTAATCCCGACTGCTTTAGGGAGCCTAGAGGCAACTTTTGTGGTATCTCACCGAGCAACAATGGGATGGGTTTCCGCCAGATTTAAGGCAGATTCAATCCCACTATTTCACCAAAAATTTCCTTAAAATCTATTAAACACTTCTCGAGGTGAAACCCCTCGGATAAGAAATTTTCGACTGAACGGTTTTCATTTGTAGGAAAGAAGGCTGCACAAACATTTTCCTTTTTTTCCTGAATATTTGTTCTTCATTTGCAAAAGTTTTTCCACAAGGATTATCCTCTAATGCCGTTCCTCCTGAATCTGATTATGTAAACATATTCTCTGAATATTCATCTCGAACTGTATAGCTTCTGCCTGAGTAAATTCTTGTGGAAACTTTCCATTGCACTTTGAAGGATAATAGTTCTGTGAGTTTTTTTTCTTCCCCCATCCCTTTCAACATCTTTGCGTGATATAATGCAGACAACATTCCCAGCAAGGAAATGCAAAAATTACCATTTTTTTGCAAGTGCAATATGCATTGCGTCGGCATGGATTTGAGTCCGTGGAGGCCTACAAAGACACATCCTTCTCATCCTTAACCATCGTCTTTTGATTGGAGAACTTTGATAATAATTGTCACAGTGGGGAAATTGGGTTTAGTGCACAGAAAAGTTGGTCACCTTTGACCTAAGCTGGAGGCGTAAGCCTACTGATGGAAGAGTTGCAAGCAAATGCATTTTGTTTTTGAAAATTGTTAGGGAATGCGGGTGGAAAGGATAATAATATCGTATTTTTCTTTCACGTTTTCTCTTGTCCTTTTAGTTCGAAGCGTAGGCCAACTTTTACGTTGCTTTGTTGGAGATAAATAACTTTAATGGGATTTTCCACGTCGCATTGCTGCTGATCCTACTTATAAATTTTTAAGTGGACATTCGTTTAAGGACGATTTGAAGTTTTTTTTTCTTTTGGTGCTTTCTCGTACTTTTTGTTGATTTTAAAAAAGAAAAGTTTTGCTGCTTGTTGGCTGTTAACAGATTGCAATAATGTTTAAATGTGTCCTCGGGGAAGTGTTTGTTGTGGGGGAAAGCAGCGGCTAAGCTTGGGCGAGCCGGTAATAAATTGCGAATTAAAAGAAACTTTACTTGAAATCATTTTGCTTTGAATAATGAGAAAGTAGTTATGTGTATACTCGTACTCGTTGAGGCGTGGAAATCGCTGACACGAGTCCGACTCAAGAGTTCAGGAGAATTTAATTAGTCTTGTGTTAGGGATTAAGAAAGCCGATAACTTTGGATAGATGAAGGTCAGGTTTTAAGACGCGACCTTCTGCTTTTCAGCAGACGATACTGAAAATTTGTTGGTCTTCATTCAATTTCAGCACTTTGACCTGTTTAAATCGCACTTTGTCTGATATTCAGGCCAACAAGAAGCGATATTTCCAGACGGTTGCAAAAAGGTTAACCAATTCAAGCAACATGCATATAAGGCTCTATCCGTTTGTCAGACATTCACGAGAGGTGGGACCATGAGAAAACTTTTTGCTTTTTTTTTTTGGAATTCGAGCCTCGAACCTCGCGCTCAGTAATCGAGCAAACTAACCACTGAGCCAAGCTTCTAGGACGATGATAGTTGAATGAAGGCCCTCTCCAGGGTTGATTACACTGCTTAGTTTTAGCGCTCCATACACTTTCATTTCCTACTACGAAACAGTCGCACCTTTTTCGACCAAATCGATGCTGATGTATGGTGAATCTTCTTCCTACAGTCCACCAACTTCAGCTTGACTTTTCACTTCGAGCATTGGTGCATCACAATCAATTCTTAACAAATTGGCGCCCGACGTGGGCCAATGGTTAGTGCATTGGATTACTGCGGGGAAGGTTCGGAAAACACCAAAAAGCATTTTCAAAATCCCACGAATGTCAGACAAACATACTTTCGGATGTGGCATTTGATGTATGTGGGTCCCCTCATTCGTGTGAAGAAATATAACACGCACAACACGAATGGTTGGTTGGAAGCTACGACCTTGGCCCTGTTAGGCTGTTTAAGTCTGATATTTATTTATTTTTTAAATCACACGCCTTGCACTATTGAAAAAGATTAAATTTAGAGAATTCTTATTTCCAACGTGGTTGTTAAGAATCGACTAGAAAAAGTCCTTTGGAAGCATTGAAAAACATCTCAGATAAATTTAATTTTTTATCGACCAAGAAAAACTTAAGGTGCACGTATCCATTCAACAAAGCTACGGCAGATGTTGATTTTCCCATTGCCACATACACATGTCCCTATATTGATCGGCAAAATCCCTTGTTTAACAAATTCCCTTGATATCTTCTGCTATCCTTGTAAGAAAAAGGAAAAACAAAAGAGTGGAGATAATAATTTCGTCACAGGTGTAGGGTAGGGTCAGGATAACAACCGAGGAATGAGGATGACCCACTCTCTTGACGCCTGCAATTTGAAGGATTGTCTTCTCTTAACACAAATCCTGTATGATTCGTCAAATTTAAAACCTAAATAGAAGGACATCCGGATAGAAATTCCCTTAATGATTTTCGAACTAATTAATGACGAATTTCTCCTAAAATCGCATTAATATCCTTCAATCTTTCATATTTGCCGTCGCCCTTGTGATTATTTTTTTTCCAGCAGCTGTCAGGATGTTTACTCAACGAATTCCCTTTCCCATAGGCACTCAGAGGCGAAACTCGGAACGAAGGTTGATTGGAAAGGAAAGTTTTCGGAAAAACCAATATGAGAAGGAAAAGTGTAACATATTGACATTTGGCAGCGAAGAGAAAGTTTTTCAAACCCAAAATAACTTTCAGTTCGTCTTTAAGTCGTTTTTTTTCTGTTCACACTTTATTGCTTGAGTACCACGTTTCCAAGGATTGAAATTGCATCGAGAACGGTCGTAACAGGAAATAAAAAACACGGGGATAATAAATGTCGGTGTTTTATAAAAAAAAAAAAAAAAAACAAATTCCGCAAACAGTTTTGCTCCCAATTCGTCCTGTATTTCCTCCTTTTTTTGCTTTTTATTTTGAGACTGTCTGTAAGGCAATATTCATGTAAATTCGTGGCTTTACACCTGAGTGAGTAGTTTTTCTTTTTCAATGAGTTGGCAATAGGGAGCAACGTTTTCGTACGTTCTACCGTAAATATTTGGTTCGATGTAGATCTACAGATACATATGTACGTACAGAGCTGTGAGTTCGTCTAAAATTAATGTGGATCGGAGAGGTTAATTTGGTAGGTAGAAGGTAGAGCAACTTTCGGAATCCTGCATTCTGCTGGGTGCGGTCCAAACTAATTTATGTAAAATTTGTGTAAATTGCATGCTTCAGAAGGGGGAGACTCAGAGTGTAACTAATGGATGCATGCTAGGCAAGAACGAATGGAAAATGGCAGACACGCGATTAAGTACCGGGAGCACTTGAATTAAATTTTGTAAAAGTAGATAGCAAAAGCTATTTCCCATTGGTATGGATATGTGGATATATGTCTCATAAAGTTTCTGTCGCGGAGTTCCAGTGTTCTCCATGTGCTTTTCAAATCCTTTTAGTTGCTCCATTGAAAGTTGTTGTGGTCTTCCTCTCATGTTTTTTTCTAATAGTGCTGCTTCGTAAATTATTTTAACTTGTCTAGGTTTGTTCATCCGCCCCATGTTTCAGCTTCTTATCGTCCAGAGTCTTTTTAGCGGATTCCACCTTCAGCTTGTTGATGGATTTGTAAATTTTCACATAGCTAGTGTATATAAGAATTCCACTATATATACCTTACGATGGCAATGACACCATTAATAGAAATAATAAAGACTATCGGACCGAAGAGACTGCCTTGCGGAATTCCTGACTTTGCAAGAAATGTTTTAAAAGATATCCCTAGATATCATTGCAATATTCGAACATTCCACATATCCATACCAATGGGAAATAGCTTTTGCTATCTACTTTTACAAAATTTAATTCAAGTGCTCCCGGTACTTAATCGCGTGTCTGCCATTTTCCATTCGTTCTTGCCTAGCATGCATCCATTAGTTACACTCTGATAAACCTTCATATCCAGGGACCCAACAGAACGTTAACTTCTGCTGTCCTTTTGACAGCACTTCACAAGCTTCACAAGTTTCAGAACTCGCTTTTATTGCCGCCTGGCAAAACCTTGAAACCTTCTTGAGGTATTGCCCCCAGCACAGTTTTACCGGCGACTATTGCCACTGACAGGACTATTGCCAGGAGACGGACTGATTTGGTTATACCCAGCAGTTCGGAAGAGCCTATGTCCATCTTCGATCCATCTGTGTGGACAGAAATGGATTGCGTGTTAGTTAGCTGACAGTTTTCCATTCTTCCCTACTAGGGAAAGATCTAGTGGAACCTAGATATGGTATCATGTGGTCCATGGTAGGTAAATACCCCTAGACATTTATTCAGGATCATACAATACATATTTGGTTTCCAGCTGTCCAATGGACATATTCTTAGGACACATTGCCTAATGTTTAGTTTTATTGAGCTCTGCGGCGAGTTGAGGTTTATAACTTTTCAGGCACACTTTGGGCAAAGTAGAAATTTTCCTATGTACTCACAATGAGCATGTACGTAGGTCAGGTTAGGTTAAGTTGTCGTGACAGGCTGCCGTAGATGAAACCTCACTTAGACCACAACTTCAACATCTCTAAGGAGCAACACGTTGAACCAGGAGGAGCTAGTGATGAAGCGCTGGACGCTGCTAATGCTTGCATTAGTCAGTTCGCCGAGGTTGTTGAAGAAGTAGGCTCCTAAATGCAGTTTCCTACGAGCGGAGAGAGCTTCACATTGGCAGAGAAGATGTAGTATGGTTTCATCCTCTTTCTCATCCATGCAGCTTTTCCAAAGGTGGTTTGCGAAGAGGGCCAGCCTGATGGCGTGCCTACCGATAAGCATGTAAGTTTTACGAAGTTTCTTTATGAATTTTCCTACAACAGCCACGAAAAGGGCTTCATGTCTGGACAATTGGGTAAGTTATATAAACTAGCAATGACATAGGAAATAATTTTTCAATATTTCTCAGCGCAGTTCAAACGTAAAACGATCCATTTTTTTTGGAGGCCAGACACTACATATCTCTTAAAATTTCAAACGGATTAGTATAGCCATTGTGGTAGCAGGAACCACTTTAAGAAGATCCACCCTTCAGACCGAGATTCAGGTTCGGAGGGGCCTCTAGAGACGTACATTTGAGATTGCTGTTCATCTTTATATAAAACGACTCAATAGGATGTGGTGGGATGAGCTCTAGGTAATCTACGACTTTTTTTTATGATTACCTTTGAGACAATTCCATTGACTACGAAATTCCATTTGGAATTATTATAAATAAAGCAATAAACACCTGAAGATACACTTTGAAGGAACGCCCTTCCTTCGAGACTATGTTAGCAAATCCAGCTCGCAAACGCTGTTGCAATTGCTGCTTTAAACAACTGAAAGAACAGAACCCTGCGATTCATAAAGGATTTTTTTTCTTTGTTTTTTCTCGACTCCATAGATCATAAATTCTCCACTTTCTTGGCACACATCTGTGCCATTTGTACCATCAAAGCAATTTTTTTAAATAATTTATCTGTCGCAGACTTTCATAATTTAGTCCTTTCTCTCAAAATGTAAATTAGTTGCTTCTTTCAAGGCAGACAAAAAATGAACAGAAACAAAGGCTCACAATTTAAAATGAAAACCACCAAAAGGACAATTGAGAGGAAAGTTCCAACAGAGCCTCTTCTTTGTGCGTTGCAAGGATATTCTCAGTGGAATTCGGTTTGAGGTTCCTGTGGGATAGAATCTTTATTTTTCCACTATTCTTTGTCGGGGATATATCATAGGGTACTACAACGTACAACGATGCAGGAAAAGTTGTGTATCTTATGCAGAAGAAATCGAATTTTCATCCTCTTTTAATGGTTTTTATCGAAAAGGATAAATGTGTAAATAAAAAAAAACAAGAAAAGTTTTACTGATAAACACAAAAATTACTCGTAATTTTAAATGAAAAAAATTGTTTTAATCGAGAAATTCTGAAAGCCGTTGAATTCTCCTCTTTCCAGCTTAATAAGGAAACCATCAGGTTCATCAATACCTTCCACAATGAAGATTAATTAGCGCTTTAGTGCCACTTGAATTCCAAAACTCACGTGACCTGATTTTCCATGCTGTTGTACAAACCTAGAAGCAGAGAGCGGAAATTCTCTACAACCATCCTGTGGCATTTAGGAAACTGACTAGTTCGTCTATCTTGGTAAATCTTGTGTTTTGGACCAGTTGTTGTTGGGCCACATCTGCCTTGATATAACACAATTCTGTAACCCTTGCCACCTGGTGTTCGTTTTTGATAGAAAGTGCGAGGGGATTCTTCTGAACTCCGCTTCGTCAGCTCATCAGCCCGCTCATTCCCCTCTACATTACTGTGCCAGGGTACCCAGAGGAGACTTGAAGCGATTCCCTAGTGAAGCGAGTTCCTCTTTGCACTGTACCACCAGTTTGGAAGTTGTAATGTTTGACGCTAAGGCCTTGTTGTCAACCTGGCTATCAATAAGAATGGAAATGTTCAGAATCGATGCAGGGTTGCCCTTCAAAACGCGACAAGCTTCGAGTACTGCCCCCACTTCAGCCTGGAAGACACTGGATCTGGGAGCCGGTATGACTCAGATATCTGGAGCGTTTCTGAGAAGATTTCAGCAACTATCCCGCTGCCCACTTTTGAGCCATCTGTATAAAGTCCACTCTGGATGGGAAGCCTACCATGGAGTCTTTCCTAAGGTTACGTTTGGGGATAGTGTAGTTGGTTAGAGTCGTTGCTAAAGCCTTAGGTGATAGATCCAGAAGGTTGCTATAAGCATACGGTTTAGTATACTAAGATCCTGCTTCTCGTAATTTAAACGCGGTACGTGCTGATATCATTAGACTTAGAACTAAGAAGGCCAAAAGGAAACTATCGTCAACAGCCAGACTTTGCACAATCATTGCATTGCGAACCGCTTTAGACATGGCCGCCTTTGTTCTAACTAGAACGGTTCCCATCGACATCCTCGGAGACGGCATTTTGAGGATATGACGCCAATTACATTAAGATAATTTGAATTGAAGAAAAGGCAAATTCTGCAGCTACATATATAGCAACCTCGTTGGACACACAAAATAATACCGACAATCAAAGATTGGATAAATCGAAAGCATGGAGACTCCACCTATCATCTCACGCAGTTTCTGCCTGGTCACGACGATTACTGCAAGTATATCCACTGATTTGGACACGAGAGCTCAGATGAATATGAAAATACGGGGCACGCAGTACGACAAATGACTCTGTCCAATCCTTCGTTACCCCTCGACCGATTTTGTGATCCGAAGAGAATGTCGTGGCAATACGTGCACAGTTTCTTTAAAATAAGGTGCTAAGGATAGTTATAGTTAAGCTAAGAAGAGCAATCGAAGCAGGAAAAATATCAGAAGCAACCAGCTTAGAAGACGCGTAGCATGATCTGCTAACTAACCCCATGAAGTAAGACCTAAGCAGTTACGCAGGGCGAATGATCAAGGTCTGTATAAGGTTGAAACGAATCTCTATAGTTTGTTATATGATACAGCTGAGGGGATTGCCTTTCTGTCTCCAGTTGGTCGATATATTCGAGATCCAGAAACATGGAGGTACTGATGTGTGTGACAACAAAAATATTGCAACTCTTAGTGAATTCATTGGGAATGTGGAAGGCTTATTCGCCATTTCTGGGAGACTAATTTGGATAAAGTTTGACAGTGATTTTCGGAGGCACTGACTACATCTTCATTGGGGGACAATTTTGCCTAAGAATTGTATTCGTGAATATCTATAGATATAGCTCAAGTCACTCAACCTCTTCCAGGTCCATTGTTTTACCAGGCCGTAATCCTTTTTTTTTTGGGTGAAGAATTTGGAGAAACTAAGATTTTGTCATGTGTTTGTTATACTTGGTGGCGGTTCGATCCCACACCGGCTGAGGCACAAGAAAGCACACACGACAATGGCATGTGACATCACTTTCACTGAAAAAAATTGCCTTTATTAAGAAAGGACGATAAGGATAGAAGAAATCTGAGCGCGTAAGAAACTGGGAACACAATTTCTTTCTCCAGATGTTTCGATTACACCTGTAAAAAAAAAGAGCGTGTCTGGTGCCTGATATCAATTGAATAGAGATTTATCACTTCGCGGCGAATTCAATGTGCAGAGCTCGAATTGGCTGTAATACTTCAACGAAATTGACGAGTTCGGAAGAAAAGCTGGAGACTTTATCATAGGCTTCAATTTTATCTAGTTAGTGGAGGAGCCCCCATGGGTTTCAGCTAGCTTTAAGGCCTTCGGTGATACATAAGATCATTTTCTTTCTATAAAGCCAGGCTGAATCTATACGGAATCAGCATCAGGTGTAGGAATTGTACATGGAAATAAGATGGCCTAACTCATAGGCCTTGAACTCTTTATTGGATTACCTTTCAGTCAGATAAAGGTAGAGGCAGACCGTTGAGAACAACAGGAAAAGCACTCACACTGGCACTACAGATAGGTTTTGGACATGTAAAGATTTTTTGTAGATTGCTCAAGCAAAGGAGTAAAAGGGATTTTATCGAGGCAAAGGTTTGGACTGACATCCTTACTGGTTAATGTTCTCTGAAATAAAACTTTAAAAGTAGGAACCGGCCAATCTAACACTTGCAGACCATCTAAAGGTCGCAGTACTTTGATGGGACGCATAGAGGCCTCTATCGCTCCACTGTATCCTTCAAAAGATTATGGGAGATCACCGACTATTTTAGGATCCGTTCACATTGTTAACAGGACCTTGTTCCCCTTTACGACCTGGACTTTGCTTTACAATGAGACTGTTTTAGTGCCACTGCTTTAGTTCGACATTTTCATCCGCAAAACTCGTGACGTGCAGATAGATACTCGTATTCCTATAGTCAAAGGCTTATTCCAAACATGCTTCCTTTCTGGCTCAACATCATTGTTACTCTACGTTTAAAACCATCTGTCAAAAATAATACACCCTATGCCTACGGGAATATTTCTCTTTCATATTCCAATTTGGTTGGCAGACGTGCGTTGGTTTTTGAACACATGAAGTATTGTAAAAATTCCTCTGCTGAGAGATGTCTTTTCCATCCCGCAGACCCTTGTTCAGTAGGAAGGAGGTTTACAAATCTGAATTACCAACAGAAAGCAAGTAAGATTGATTGAAACAGTAGCCCTAAGGGACCTTCAAGTACAAGAAAGCAATAATGTGCTTCCTTTTTTCTTTTGGGTTTTAAATGGCCACTTTGATTGGCAGTCGAACGATAGAATCTTTTGGGTTATTTATTGAAAACAAGTAAGGGGAAATGTAGACGGTAGGAGGATATTTTCTGTCGTGGTGCCTTCAATTAAATGTTGAGTCCTTTAAATGGATCTCTAAGCTGATTGCGTACGAAGTTCTGACAGAGACCATTGTCAATCTAACGCTTTACTTCCTCATCAAGTTCGATATATGATTCTGAAGGATATTCTTCACAACACCATAATAACCGCCACTACCAGCACCACTCTCCAAAGAAGGAACTTAATTATGGCAACAGTCATGAAAAATTAACAACGAAAGCAGGTCAACAACTTAAGACGTCGGTGTAGCTAGGTCCTTTGTAACTGTTTTATAATTCCAACCTTCCGCACAAAGAACGGAAGTATGCACATTTATGTACCACCAACTCCTTTACACTTCTACCTCAACCCACCCACCAAGCAGCCATACAACAATGCACTCCTTAATTCGAATACTTCCTTATCTTCAAAATGAGATTCATTTAAAATTTCTGCAACTAAATTATTGCAGTATCCTTCGCCCACCACCGCCAACCGACCGACAACTGCAGATTCCTTTGCAGGATTTAGGATTTTTGTTTGTTTTTTTTGCATAAAATTACAGTCTTTATGCTCGTAAACAACGGTAGAGACTTCGAGGCAAATTACAATAAAAAAAACGAAACAAAATTGTTGCAAGGACACTCACTCGTGCACCTTGTCACAAAAAGGATTTGTACAACGGAAGCGGGTGACGCTAAATTAACTTTTTTTGGCTGCACGGACGACTGTGCAGTGGAAGTGGATTTTTTTTTTTTTAGATTTGTAGACTTTTTGCCGTTCGTGGTTTATCCTTTTTCCTTGGTAATTGACTGGGTTATTGTTTTTTTTTCTTCCCCTCCTGCCAATCATGGCATAATCTACCGCAGGATATTGAAAGGAACCCAATATCCCCCTTAAACACCGCGCACAGCAAACCACTGTCCCTGAGGCAGCTTGTGTGCGTATACTGAGGCAAGTATGTTTAACGAAGGTCAAAGGATAATGTTTTGTGTTTGTTAGGAGACGGAGATTCCCACTGGCAAAGGAACAACTTTTTCTGCTGAAAGTTGTATTCAGCTGGGTGTTGATGAATTGTGACAGTGAAAGTTTTTTTTTCACTGGTTTTTGAGTTGTTTACCAAAGAGAAAGTCTAGGATAAAGTCCTTTGAGCATTTTTGACGTATTTGCCGGGGAAAAAAATGGATTTGTGGAAATGTTTTGTCATGTCAGTCAGACTGGAGATATTTAATGGTTGCCTCGCTCTGGTACCTGTAAGATGTCACATCGTCATTGTTTTGACTTTGAAAATGTCCTTAATCCTTCCAACTGTTGGCCATTATTCTTCTTGTATACGGTGAATGCTTATTTAGAAGGCTGTCGGCGGAAGTATGTGGGTGGAATTTTAAAAGTTTTCTGCTATCAAAGGACCTATTCGTCTTTTAGAAAAAAAAAGTCATCCATCAAAGGATGATGGTGGGTTTCGATTTGGATTTTGAAAAAAAGGAAAGTGAGGGCTTAGAATTGTAAATATCCTCCTGCGCTTTAAAGACCTAAGAGGCAAAGGTTATTATAAGGACCAGGCGAAACGTCCTATGCCTGGCATTTATTTTTCTCCATAGCAATACCATCTCTGTGCTAGACCGAGAGATTCTTACATTGCTCTCGGTACCTCAACCAATTTCTATTTTAGTCCGCAAGTGGAGGAAGTTAGCTAAGGACAGGGGTAACTAGAGAGGCTGGAGGCCCGGATTCACCCCATACTGTTGCGTCACCTAAGGAAGTAAGAAAGCCCTTGAAAATTCAGAGAATTCTTAAGAAAAACAAAGGAGATTCGGAAACTCATAAAGGAGAGTACAAATGAGTCTTTTGAATTGCTAAGTAAAGGTCTCCAATAAAACCCGGTCTTCCGGTTGTGGACAAACTGAAAAGTGGCACAGTAGCCGAGTCTGATGACTGCCATTGTCAGCGGTTTATTCTCAAGGAATACCATAGTACCATCCTTCACAACTGCAGAGATGAAAAGCAATAAGACTCGGGGTATGGACGTTATCCCAAACTTCGTCCTAAAGGAAGCCATTCCCAAGGGATACCAGTGTCCTTCTTTTCCGCATAATAATCAGGGTATATGGAAACAGTACTACACATCACAACTGCAGAGGTCCTAAAAGTAGTGGGCACAAGAAAAAGCAATAAAATAAGACCCCTGAAATGGACGGTATCTGGGACTAATTCCTAAAGGAAGCCAAAACTCACACTAGGTGCCTGGCAGAAGGAAAGGACCATCTGCAATGTAGACGGTAGAGTCTGATATTTACCTCAAAAAGCGACACACCTCCAGAGCGACCTTTGTCACACAAACCGATTTCATGTTAGGCGCAGCTGGAAAGAATAATCTGCGACAGACTGGTCTAGTAGACCCAAGGAGACAAGGAGCTCTTCAACCGACAATACTATTTCAGGAAGAAAAGGAGCACCACTAATGTGATGCAAGCAGTTTGTGATATCGCAAGGCCATAAACAGCAGTACTGCGCTGTAATCACCCTTGATGAAAAAAATGCTTTCAAGTCGGCCAGCTGGAGCATCATTATGAAAGCATCGAGGAATACATATGAATGCAAGTGCCAAACTCTTTTCTGCGAATAATTAAAAATTTTTTTTTGAGGACAGAACCCTTTTTCATGTTACGGACAAAGAGTCGAAGAGATGTAAATTTACAGAAGGAGCCCCACAGGGATCAATCCTGGGTCCAGCACTGTGGGACATTAATAGCCAAGTAAACATGCGGGAGAATGAAGTCGGGTAGCACGGACTGCTTACTTTCCATAGAGGATTTCACCCCTCCAGTGCTCCACAGTTCGTGAATTGTCTGCATACACACGACCATTAGAATAGCCCCACAAAATCCATCAAAGTCAGATCCCGCGATCTTGGTGACCAATTGATGGCCGGGGATTTTTTCGGACAACAGAGCAAAATTCGCCTGTGTTGTGTGGCACGTAATCCTGTCCTGTTGGAACCTAATTCCGCTCACATCAATGTTTTCAAGCCCAGGTCTAAAAAAGCTGTTTATCGTTTGGCCGTAGCGCAAAGAATTTACCGTAAAGATGGCGCTTTTGTCCTCTTCAAAAAAGGATAGGTCCGATCACGCCGCCTTCGGTCCAAAGCACGCACCAAACTGTCAGCGTTGGTGGATGCAATAGCTTCTCAATGATCACATTTGGGTTCTCAGAACCCCAAATTCTGCTTGTTTACGTAGCTGCCGGGTAAGAAATAGGCCTCATCCCTGAAGAAGATTTTGTTCGAAACAGCGACGTTGCAGGGATGTTAAATCCCAATCTCCAAATGCTAATGTGCCTTGGCAAGGTGGTCTTTTCAGGACATTTCGAGTTTCTCCTTAAGGCTCAAAGTGCAGTAGAATTCGCATCCTGCAAATCCTCAAAATGTTTTCATTCACTCCCTCAATAACGGAAAGTTGTTCTCAAATTTATGCAGTCAGTTGGCTACCGTTGTTGGAAGACATACGTTGAAAGACGTATTTAAAATCTCTGAAATTCAATCGCCTCAACCAGCAACAAAAATAGTGTCCAACTTAAAAGGATTATTCAAGAAAAAGGACGAGAAAAAAAACATCAAATCGCCTTCATCATTTATTCTATTCGTCCTTGTGTTACATTACTTGCGGTTGTTATTCCAATTCATTTCCATCTCTAAATACCGATGACGTCAACGTTCACAGGACTCTTTATCCACTTCGTCACCTTCTTTGCAGGATGCATGCGCATCTTGCATAGAAATTAATCATTCATACAAACCGGGAGGCAGATACGGAAGATGACAGTCAGGAAAGTGGCAGCGATGAGCGCTATTTTGCATACATGACTAATTCAATGTTCTTGCAAAGCGTAATCCCTGGGGTGCAACCAGTGAGATAGGATGTTTTTCACACATCCGATGAATTGAGTGGCTTTTAAAGGAGTTGGGAAGGACTGTCGTCGTCTGCGATTTACGTTGCACAGCCAACTTTATTTTTTTAAATTGAAATCCTGCCGCAGTCGTTAGTTCGGGAGGGTTGTGTATGAAAGGTGAAATGTGAGTGACACACTAGGGAGGACAAGAAAGGTGAAGCCTATTTTATAGAAGGGCATTTTACCACTTCTAATCTTTCAGGCTCAAACGACATCAAAACAAAGCGCTTGCAAGGAGGAAACATAGTTCATTCCTGTATCCTCACTTGCCTAGGACACTATACAACTGAAACCATAAGTTGATCCCTTGAAATGTGCACCGTAAAACTATGGGCACCGTATGAGTTTGCATCTCTGTGATAAACAGCTCCTGAAGGAGTGTCGTTCTCCCGTCCGTACCGTAGCGTTTGGATTTCAGAAATGTACGGATATGTTAAGAAAGTGCTCATCCTTAGTCATTGTCGGTCGTGTCGGGTATCAGGAGACCCAAGACGTCCTTTTTCCTTATGCGGGAAAGCAATTTTCAAAAAACACACTGTCAATACGGTGATGCAGACAGGCAAGTGGTAGATTCCTGAAAATTAGGAAAAAAAATCCCTGAATTTCGAGGAAACATTTTCCACATTTCACAGCACATTGCTGCCACCGTTCACACCGTTCTGGGATAATTGGATTAAAGGATTAAACTGTGTGGAAAGAGCTTCCCCAAACAAAGACAGCGGGTGAAAGTGTGAACTCCACGTACAACAATATCCTGGTGAACTGATTAAGGTTATGCAACGTAAATGCTGCACTACTCGCACGTTTTCCAAACTTTTATCGGCTCTGGGTTGGCGGTTTTTTTGCAGTAATTGGCTTTTATGACCGAAAATGTTGCACAAATTTGCAAAATGTGGATGATAATGGGTAATGTGGGCACAAATTAAATTTCATAATGGGGGGGCAGGCAAAATGGTTATTTTATACGCTTATACAAAACAAACACGTTTTCTGAAACTGTCAAAAAAGTGCACCACAGTCGAGGGGTAAATGACAGTAAAAACAGAAATTATGCTCAAGGACGAGGGAATTTTTTTGTCGGCTGTTAATAAGTTTCATTCGTGATCCCATTAATCGCGGCCTGGCTAGCATAAATTGGCAGCCTTTAAGTTAATTTTCGACTGGAGTACCCTTCCCGACCTACCCTTCTACCTTCGTGACACCTTGAAATCGAAGACCCCAATAAAAGTTCTGACTATGTTATTCCACACAAAGACTTCAATAAGAACTACTCCATCCCTTTTCTCAAAAGACAAGACTGGAAGTCCAGCACATTAATAAATTAACAGAATACTCAGGTCTACACTGGTAGGTCCAAGATGGAAATGGGAACTGGAGCAGGAGTATTCTGCGAATGCTAACAGATTAAGGACTCATACAAACTTCCAACTGAATGCAGTGTCTTTCAAGCTGAAATCTTTGCCATCGACAGAGCATCCATCCATCTCGGATGACAATTTTCGTGGACAGTCAGCCAGCAATCAAGGCACAGGATAGTGAGACAATAACATCTAGGACAGTGTATAAGTGTCGTAAAATCTTGCATATACTTAGCAATACCCACGGGATCTCTGCTGGGTTCATGCACATAGCGACATAGAATGGAACGAGTTAGCAGATGAACTAGCCAGGAAAGGATCAGCACTAGGTACAGAACATACGCACACAGATGGCCATTTCTATTGATGTAGTGAAAGAAAGAATAAATATCAGAACCAGGGTACAAAGCAACACCGCTTGGTCATCAAAAGGAGACTGTGTGATTACCCGAAGCCTATGGCTATAATCAAACGAGGGGAGAACTAAATGCTTAATCCGCATTTCCTACATATGAGGAGCAGATTCTTTGAAGAACTGGACGAAGTGTCTCAAGCATTGCTGATGGTTCTTACAAGATTCATAAAGAGCACACGCTGGTTCGAGCAAGGACCGGCTAACTGATGTGGTAACACAATAATACGAAGGCACTCATGCCTGGTGACAACTCTATTTATCACGAAATACCAGGCCAGTCAGTGAAAAATACCTTAGCATGCCCTAGAAACCAGCAAATATCTGTTGACCGCCTGCCGTAATATTCGCAACCACGCACGCCTACTACAACCAGACATATCTTCATCTACGCTTCTGTGGTATGGTGGACAAGAGTTAAAGAAAAGTCGGCCATCGACCAACAACTACAAAGCATGTCTCGGAATCACCGGAGCTATCCGAACTTGGCCTATGACAGTCCCAGAGGCACTTACTAAACGCACTCCATTACATATCCTTGTCAAAAAGGTAGCTGTTCGTAGTGCTAACAAATCAATCTCTGCTACATCAGGAGACGCTATTTTCCTAAGGATATCCTAGCCTCTGCGGCCCTAAAAAACGCCTCGACTACAGACATCATCAACTTTATTAGGAACGCCGAGAAACTTTTGGCTTAGCAGGCTCCTAACGCAATAGACCTTGTAGTGCATCATGGTTCAGTCGCAGAGCCAACTTTCTAAAAAAAAAACAAAAACACCAAATGCCTCAGCAAATCAAGGAAACCATCGAAGAACGTCCTCTAGTATATCCTAACAAACAATAACATACCCCACCATATTGCTACATACCCAAGTAACCGTGGCAAAGGAACTGATTTTCTACAAAAACGAATCCTATTTTGCCCCAATACAAGATCATAATTTCAACCTTCACAGACATACCATAACATACCAGCAATAGAACCTTCCAACCAGAGCATACCTCAGCAAACCCAAACATACCATCTTAATTGAGCCGTACATACCAATTTACAGAGTCAAATGGCTTTTTATTCAGACATCATTCAGACATCTTAAAGGTGTCTGTTGATATGTTCACCTTTCGGAAAGAAGGGAGTTTCAGAGCCGTCCATTAGGGCTCAAGGACAACGAACGAAATTTCGAATTCCTTTTAAAAGACCCATTGTCAAGTAAAAGCCTTGGCGTTTTTCAATAAACTACGGCTCATCTACAACATTTTACTCCCACTTCAAGGACTTTGTCTCCTGCGAAGCATTATGAACAAGTGTCACAATAACACCCCATTGTCTCTGTTCTCCTTACATCAGTATGTGCCTTCAATTTTAATATATTCCATGCCTAACCGCTCTCTGCTTCTGCAAATTACAGCTAACTACACAATTCCGTCTCATATTACCAAAGTTAATGGCAAAAGTCTCCAAAACTGACATCCAGAGTAGTTATCTACGCTGACAACAATGAGCCTATGATTACAGTATGTCACATCAATTCTTCGCTTTCCCTCCCCGTCTGCCGCCTATCCTTGTAATCCTTACAGAAATGACGCAGCACCGTTTTGTCATAGTAGAATAGAGAATAGTACTCCTTGGTGTCATTTCCTTGTGACGATGTTTCATTAAGTATTACAGATGATGGAACATTTGTTTAAAAAAAAAGCCAACATCCCCTTCACCATCTCAAAACGGGACCAAATAGAGCTGCTGAACAAGGGACTCTTGTATCAGTGACATCTCCATAGTATTGAATGCTTAAATAGACATCTGCCTTTGGGTGCCTACACATCCATCTTCATCATAATCACGATGCCATGCTGATGAGGCAGTCTGAATAGCGTTAAAGGGGTAACGTCCCCCCTCCCCCCTTCCATGGAAATAATCCCCAACACGGAATGCTGCCGTTGTGATCTGCTGGTGTAATCAGTTGGTAAAATACCGCCTCTACACGTGGCCACTTAAGGCAGTGTTCTGATTGCCTGATTTTTCTTTTTCTCCATCACTTTGTGGATTAGAAAAGCAGTTGGTGGGATGTTGAACTGTAAAGGATGTTTATACTCGGAGATTAGGGATGTCTTCTGACATCACTTATCCGATGGATAAAGTAAGATACGTTATTTTTAGTAAAACGTTAGGTGAACAGACAAAATTCGAAAGAATCAGTTTTTAGATTTTTGGCTCGAAGGACCAGAAAAAAAGAGGCGACCATCGAAGTATTTGATCACTCAGTACAGGGTGAGGAGGTGTTTCTAAACTGTTTCGCAATTCATTTTCAATATAATCTCTTGCACCCTATCAAATGAAGTTTTTCAAGGTTGGGTTGAAGGTTTTCAGGAAATCATTGTGAGGGATTTCGAAGAATGATGTTGGACGTATTGGAATGGGATATTGATATTCAGGGGATGTTCGGGATTATCTGTTAATGACTTCGAAAGTAGAGAAGATTAAAATCTATTGATTAATTCTTAAGATGTTTGGTAGGCAATGAACGATTTTAATCCTCTCTAAGATCCTTGATATTTTATTGCGTCTTCAATATTGAGTTCAAAAAATGTTTCTCGGGATTTTAAGGCTTCGTCTTTCTAGCGGGTTAGGGGCTGTAAAATTGGGCCTAATGAACGAGGTGGAGTATCTTGGAGTCATCCTGGATAACAAGTTAACTTGGAAAACAGTACAACGAAAGCCAGAAGAGCATACTGAATATGCCGTATAGCTTTCGGTAAGATATGGGGTTTGAAGCCGGAGCAAGTCTTTTGGATCTACACTTGCATCGTCAGGCATCGTCCTACTCTATGGAGTGTTTGTATGGTGGCCGAAAGTAGATAGGAAATACGCCCTTGCGCTACTATCGAATATCGAACGTGTGGCTTGCCTAGGAATTACTGGATCCCAGTAAGACATCCTTGCAGCAGCCTTGGATATAATCTTGAACTTACTCCCTATAGGACTAGAGACGAAAAGATTTGCGGGACTGACTGTTCTCAGACTCAAGAACTTAGGACATTTCAACGAACGGACCACATCGGACTCTCTTCAAGGAGGTACAAGCGGGCTCTGGCCTCGTGGGGAATCCGAGCGCCCTTTTAAGTAAGGAATACCACTTCGACACAAGTTATACAGTTTGACTCCCCAAATGCGAGGAATGGCAGTTGGGAATTTCCGATCCAAACGAGGATGGAAAAGAAGTGTATCGATGGAGAATTGGGAGCGGTGGTCTGCTGCCGAATGGCATCTCTGAATCACGCAGCCCATTTGGAACAGTTCGTGACTATTTTTCAGGCAGGGATTGTTGTTATACTTAAAGGCGCGGAGCTACTACTCAGTTGGTAAAGGACTGCAAGGAAAACCCTAATATCTTGGCAAACTCCTCCGAGGTCAACGTGCTTTGGGTACCTAGTCACTTCAATATATACCAGGGAACGAAGACTGCCCGAGCTGACGTTACAGTGAACCCTATTCGACTCTCCATTCACATCTCACCTCTAGAAAAATTACAAACCAAGGATAAGAAAGCATAGCTTTGTACGCCTGCAGCAAAAGATTCGGCAACAAGTGGAGACTTCAACCAAAAATGGTTCTCTGAACGTACACGGCCGTGGAACGCCCTATCCTTTCGTATTGATGTCCATAGTATGGTGGCGAAGCAAAGCCTATAACATCATAAGACTGGACAAAATTCAAGGAACTGCTGCAAAAGGAATTACCGGAGCCTTACGGTCATGTGAACCTTAACATTCCACTCCTTGATCTGCATATTAAAGCCATTGTATCGTAAGATTAAGAGTAAGTGAAATGGTGATGTGACTAAGTCGCCAGTGTTGTGTCCCGGTGTTCGTATCCTCGTTTACAATCAGACCCATTTTAGCAGCTTCTGATTAGGTGTTTACAGAGGGTATCAAGGACTGCTCCACCGACAATTCCAATATCATCTCCGTTACGTGGTTGTACTGATCTGGGACTACCGTACTTTTTTCGTCGCCTTGTCTTAAACCTCTATTGAACGTATTGGTGGTGTCTATTCGTGCTTTGACGGCACTGTGCGCGTTTTTCACCACCACTCTACAGGAGTTTCGAGACTAGACATGGCCTAACTAGCTCATCCCTACGCGCACTAAAATATGCGAGCACTTTCCAGGATATGGCGTTAAGCAAAAATTTGGGGCATCGTTGGTTTTTTAGGCCTAAAACTATGCTGGTGAGTCCCAACCAGATCATCGACATATGGTTTCTGTCATCAGGATCAGAGTGGGCTTGTGCCTCTATAATGAGCACAGTTGACGCCAATCTGAACCCCAAGCTCACGTTCTTAAGTGGTATCCACCACCACTTTATTTTGACCTCAACGATGCTATAATTTACGGATTTCTTGCCAACCCTTCCTAATAAAACAAAATAAATCTCCTCAATGTCGCTGAGAAGATCCCATCTAAGTTACTATACCAGTGCAGTTTCGACGATTGAGCAAATTTTCACTCTTCGCCAAATCGTGGGGAATCCCAAATCGACTCATTCCGCGTAGGTGATTCCAAATCTACAAAACCGCACAAAGTATCCCTTCCCATTATTTTGATAAAATTTCTTTCATTAAAGCAACGGCAATCATCCAGAAAGGATTCTATTTTTGGACAATGACTTCCCGAAGGGTCTCGTTTGCTTTCTTAAAGGATTCTTAAAACTCCCAGATTGACGTACATAAATTAAAATAAAAACCTCTCTTCATAATCATTCAATTAAACCCCATTCATCTTGGGTTAAATCTTCATTATTCTACCCCAAGATGAGCCTATTTTCCATGAAGCACTAACAAAAAAAATCCACCATCACCGCAAAATTATGCCATTCAAAGCGATGGGAAAATTTGTTTATCCTTCGCATAAAAAAATATCCTTCAGTCCCACCAACGCAACTACATAAATTAACCATAGAAACGAAGCAAAAAAAAAGGAAAATAAAGGCAATTTCAAGCACCATCAAGGATCATAACTGCCTAATAAGTCCCATAATCATGACCATCTGCGTTCTGCGTCCTTATTGAGCCAAAGCCAAAGTACAACTGTGAATGAATGTCCTTCATAACGTAGTACAAAACGGACAAAGATCTAAACAGAAAATAACAAGGAAGTGCGCTCAATTGCCCCATAACAATGACATAAAATTAGTTCCCACTTTCAGGAGGGTTGGGAGCACCGCCAAGGAGAAACCACACCTTGCAAATGTATCCACCACAACTGTTGAATAATTAACCGACTACTCCTCCCCAATGCTCAGTGTATTTTGGGACATTTTTCATTTAAATATTTACTAACTACAACTGGGGGTGCATGTTTGTTTACGTATGCGGACTTCAATTTAAGGGACAGAAGCCTCATGGGGGTTGCCTACAGAGGACTGCTTGCGATGTACAAATATGCGGTTCCTGGTGCTGTTGTCTGAAGAGAATAGATACGAATAGATTACCTTGAGACCTCGAAGTAAACAAGAATATTAAGGTACAAACCTAATGACAAGTTCTGTACGTTAGCTTCGGGTTAACGTCCCTTTATGGGTTTTTTGATATCCATGCGTAAATGCCTTTTCTGCACAACGAGGGTTTTATATTGATGAAAATGAGCTGCCTAGAGCATCAGGGAAAGCTTAAAGGAATAAGGCTCTGAGGGAAAATCCAATTCCATACGAGTTCTCCCCTCAACAATTTTGGTTTTTCAGTGGCATGTTGACCGCTGGGAAGTGCGTTGGACTACTGAGTGGAAGATTCGGGGTTCGAATTTCAGAAAACACCAAAATGGCTCTTAGGCCGTAGGTCTCTTCCATTTATGCAGCCATGCCCAAGAGATCAGCTAACAGAAGGGGTGAGGCTTGCTACTGATAGAACGATGAAATCAAAACGCTGAGGCCCGAGGCAGATCCCAGCGATCTAGGAGAAAATCAGAGTTCCAGGAACGTTAAGACAACTTCGGCCGTCAAAGAGAGCTAGACAAGGTTCTGTAAACAACTCTGGCAGTAAGAGACAGATCTAGACTCTTGAGGAGTGTCACATAGTATGGTGATGAAAAAGCTAAGGGGCAGTAGGTCCCCACAAATATCCTGCCCAACAATATTGGGGACAATAGCAGAGTATCTATTTCCTTAGAGACCATCTACTCTGTGCATCATCAAGAGGGAGACCAGAGTGGACCATATTCCACCAATCACACCGGATGAACTGAACGAAGTATGCAGGAAGATAGGCGACAACAAAGCACCTGGACCCGACGGCATCCTAAATTAAAGTGGTCGTCTAAAAAAGACCAGACTTTTTTATACCAACGATTCAAAGGTGCTTGTGGATGGGAGCTTCCCTGAACCATGTAAACACCAGCAGCTGGTGTTGAGACCCAAAAATCGCGTTCTACCGTCGATCCCATAGACACAGCACCTAGTGACGACGGACGATAGATTTAAATACTATAATGTGTCCGCGGGACTCCCCCAGGGGTTAGTACCTGGACCTCCCCTGTTGAACATATTGTATGCCGGAGCTCTAAGACTAGCGCTTCCACAAGGAGTTAAGGTAATCGGCTTTATTGACCATGTCGCTGTGGTCACCGTTGCCAAACACATCCATGAAGTAGAGTCCACCTGATGAAGCGGTCGCCAGGATTCAAAATTGGGTAGACTCTACCGGCCTAGAACTAGCTGAACACAAGGCCGAGGCTATCTCAATAATAAACCGAAATACTGTAGAATCAGACTTTCAGGTTGGGAGCCAAACAATCAGGTCTAAAGAGCAGTTCAAATACTTGGATGTAATGGTCGACAACAGACTGAGATTTAAACCCCACGTCGAGTACTACAGTAAGAAGGCGTTACAGATGCAGACAGAGCTTTCCCGGATGCTTCCAGAAAAATAAGTAATCTCAATCCTTCTATACGCTGCTCCGCTCTTGGCGGAAGCTCCTTACAATGAAGGAGCCAAAAAGAAAACTCTTGTCTGCAAACAGGCTCTGCGCAATAAGAGCGAAATGGGGTTTCCGAACGATTTCGGACGAAGCAGCCTGTATGATCCCCATCGAGCAGAATCGACCAGAGACCAACGTTACCACGAAGGAAGAAGCAGAAGAAATGACAACATCTAAAGCACTGTGGCAAGCTAGGTGGGATAAAATGGCAAAGGGCAGATGGACCCACAAGCTGATTCCCACCACGGTCTGGACAAAGAGAGCACACAAGAGCAGGACAAGAGAGTGACTGCAACTACCACCGTCCGCAATTCTGGTCCGGTCACGGCGGCTATCGGAAATAACTCCACCGATTTGGCCAAGATAGCTTGCCCCTCTGCCCAGAATGTCCGGATGAGGAGGAAGAGGAAGAAGCTTCCCAAAGGGGATTAAGGAACCTATCAATCTCCGAGCTTTTAGTGAGTCATATGACAAGGTCAGGGGACGACTGGTTGGATATCTGTTCCTCCACAACGAGTGTGCAGAACAAGTTAAGAAAGCTCGAAAGATTAAGAAGAGCCTACAAGGCATAGAGCATAAGTGGTAAACAAGCCCGGCAAAGTGGTAGAACCGCGCCGAGATTAGATTAGGATGTAAGCGTATCTCGGCGACGATTATTCAGGTTTAGGAATCGTGCATGATGATAGCCTGAGCTATTTGTATTTTTATAAAAATTGCCACATCGCCCCGCCCTTCCTTTAAAATGTTTCCCCCGGGGAACAAAACGCACCACACACTTTATGAGTACTTCTTCTGATTCAACCTTAGGACAGAACAGGCCTTTCTGGGTCTTTTTTCAACATCCTATAGCTCCTCCCTGAAAGATATTTTTCACTTATTTGGCTCGAAGGACCAAATAAACGGAAATGAATATACCTCTCTCTTGAGTTTTTGGAATGCAAGTTTGTCCTCAAAGAACATGATCAACCTATCAGTGCCCGCTTTATCCTTATTTTTCTGATTTCATTTCGAATACCGCAATGTTTACCCTCTTAACTCCTTTTAATTAGTCAACTGCATTTACAGTTAACAAAGAAACAGCTCATTAAATTTTTTATTAGCTAAGCTCATGTATACCACATAAAAATGTTATGAAAATTACTTAAGCCCCAAAAGCAATTGCAATCATAAAAGAATCGCAGAGAAACAAACCTCCGCCATCTCCTTTAAGGACATAATATTTACAAAGAAATAAGGAAATCCCATTGAAGTAATTGAATTCTCTGAATTTCCTTTCGTTTTCTTGGGAAATAATTAGAAAAGTTAATAAAAGGAAATTAAACATCCATATGCTTGTGTACAAGGATAATTTTATCAGTTTGTACCGAAAATTGTTTGCTCACTACCTTTCGATCCCCACCACCCTTTGTTGGGACTCGTTTTTAAGTATAAAAAAAAGCAAGCACTCCAGGATACAAAAAAAAAAATTAAATCACTAAAGCCACAGAAAAGGGGTTATTTTTTCAACTTCAAGGATTGCCTGCAGAGGCACCTTAACGTAAGGAACCGTGAAATTACCATTATTCACAGGATTAGTGAGCGGAATTATACAAACATAGGTTCTGTACTTATGCACCCCCATTAACATTTCCTAGGCTTTGAGAATGATGATTGAAATGAGGGAGAAAAAAAGTCGGTACTCCTTGATCCTTAATTTTTTTTTTCTTTGGAAAGCCTCAGCTCATCGGCAAAAGGGGATTAACGAAGCGAGGTGCCATTAAAATACATTTCATCTAGGGATTTTGACATCCTTAAAGAACATGCTGACGTATAAGGGTTTAAAGGACGCCAAATGCAGGGATAAGACAGAGTGCATTAGCATACATTTTTGAAATTCCTTTGAAGAAATATTTTTCTGTTCAGGATAATAGAGTGACGTGGGGCGTGTAAGTGATGCCGAGATGCCTTTTGAAGTTGGTTCTAGTCAAATGCGTTCGCCTGTCTGCCAGAGTAATTCCATCAAAATACCGTCGCAGTAGAGGAATTTATATCAAAGAAAGCAAAAGGATATCAATTTGTATGCATTTGAGTTGATTCAAGTAAATTTGAAACAATTTCTTCAAGTGTAACAATAAAGCATGATGAATTGGAGACAGGACCTAGCGCCAATTTCGCTTCCTTCGACTAAGAACTTACGACAGATGATAGACTGAGGAAGGAGGGGAGCAACAACCCCGTGCGAAGAACCAGACGACTTCTAGGCGAAGGGCATATTTATCAACCGAAAAGAGCTGCAAAAAGGGTGAAGGACTCGCACTGAGCCTACCAGATAGAAAAGATGGACTTTATGCCTTTAGACCCCATCCACTTTGATATTTTGAGGGAAACAAAGCTGGGCGAGGAGTAGGTATCTTTACTGGCTTGTTGGATATATCTAAACCAATCAAACTTCCAAGCCACAGTAGGGCTTTCCAGGCGGAGGTCCTACCAGTGACAATATCTACCCGTTAAACTGCGATGGAGGAAACATCCACAATGGGTATAAGTCTTGCATTGAGAGGTGCTGCTACGAAGAGTTTAAGGTTCTTGCAACGTTCCTCTGTTGAGATCTTGGACATGAGAGTATTCAGGACAGGAGATGGCTGACGGATTCTTGAAAAGACGGTCGGCGTTAAACTGGGCATATGGCGATCATTCGGTAAGAGTCCCACATTGCATACTGAGGCCATCGCCAAGAATTTAAGATTCCTTGAACACCTAATAAGGTAGAACTTCTCGGCTGGGACTCTGGTCATAAGGGAGGCTCGGTGCGAAACCCGGAACAGCCGATTATTCAGGGAGAATCATACAATGTACATCCAGGCATGAAGCAGGCTCATTAGTAGACACAAACAACAGAAGCAGGTCCAAGTTATGGCCACTGGTTGGCAAAAGAAACACTGACGCAGTCCTACAAAAGGACACTATTGTCCTCTACGCCAAGCCTAACTACCTAATCTCAGCTGAACAAGCTTCTTTGGTTCAAGACCCGCATCAGCCAATACACTAATGTCCTTGAGAGACTAGTTTACCAAAATATGGAAAATATATTAGACAAACCGGTGAATGACATCTGAAAGCTTCAAGGCTTGGAAATGGTTCGAAAGCTTCCCTCCATAAGCGGTTAAGACACTCATGGCAGGAACTGCGAGGAAGTTATACTTTTTTCTGAGCATAGTACTGTAGAAAATGCTAAAAAAAACTACAGAAGTGGTAATTAAAAGAAAAGGACTCCAAGATGAATTAAATTATACTCGTGTCCTCTGATCACATGAATCTCCTTCAATGCTTACAAAAAATATTTTCTGGATCAACGACATGTCTACTTAAATACAAGCGAATCCAGACGGTGCGAGATACCCTCACATGTGGAAATCTGACCTCCTTGTGTATGCTGTTTTCATTAATTAACGTCCTCCAGGATTGCCCTAAGCCAATGAGTCACCACGGAGACATCAAGAATATTTAGCACAGACACTCCTACTCATGTTGTTATTCCTTACTTCGCACACAAACGGGATTAACCGAAACGGATGTCTACGCATGATGACACATCCTTGGGACTGGCAGGATCAATTCAACGATGCTTACGGCTAATGATGAAAATAAGTTTCTGTCACAAATTCTGGAAAAAAGTCTTAAAAAAGGGCAGCTGAACAGTGTATAAATCCGAATCCAATTTCAGAGGTTTGAGTGGGTTTAAGGCGGTTTAGGACAGGATAATAGACAATACTAGAAAGAACCATCGGACTGGTACTTATTTGTCCTCCACACATCTCACCATTGACACGTTTTATATTCTGTGGTTCTTGGTCCCCAGACCACTCACTACTTATGAATCCTGTGCTCTCCGATGAATGCATCATTATTCCCGACTGAATATTGATTCAGTTGTGTTTTATTTTTCTTTTCCAGGACATGCGAGCATGTCAAGCGGGAATGTGGTCGACTTATTGCACATTTTGGTGAATGGCGTGTTTATTTGCTGGGTTCGGGATGCCAACTGGCACGGTCCTGTGTTAATAATTCACAAGGAAAAATGCTATTTTTTATGACAGACATAAAAATGCTGTGATACATAAATCAATCGAATGATGGAACAGTCGTGTCGTGTGATTTCGGTTCAGTTAAGCGAATCAAATTCGAAAAATGATAAACCCATCAGGAAGGCGTCACTCGTTTATGGATGTTTTTTTGGTGATTTGAAGGACTATTAAAAGGGACAATGGGAATCGATGTTAACAGCCAATTTATTCTCGTGGTGAAAAGAATATGGGTGTGTGGCAGTTTCAGAATAAGGAGCTAAAATTAAAGGAGTATCTTGCCAAAGAACGTTCAAAGAAGGATGCACATGTGTACGGATAGAATGATTGGAAATATAAATCGTATGCAATGCAAATGGTGACATCGCTCTCGAACAAAATCGTACTGAAGCTGAGGCGATATGAGACTATCTACCAGTTGCAGAGTGCTATGCATGAATGTCATTCAAAGAGAAGAGAATACCAAAAAGTAATAAACGAGGACTATGTACAAGTGACTAAGTAACTAGGTACCTTCTAATTCCTACAACTGCCACGGAATACTAACAATTTATTACGAAAAGGAAGGATTCTCTCACCCCTAACGTGCAGCTTAGCCGCACTCCTGCAAATGCTTCTAAACATCGGCATACACTGTCAAGGATATTTCATTGCGAGAGGAAATTTCAAGGAGGCACTCTCTGATGTAAGACAGAACTAGATCAAAACGAAGACCACAGTGATACCCTTCACCAGGAAAAGGCAGTTAAAACAGATGCAACCCGTAACACTGAATGGGATCATCAGAGTAGAACCACAACATCAGGTCAAGTATCCAGGTATAACACTAGACAACAAACTTCTCTAGAAGAAGCATGAAGAAGCTCTCGTAGTCACAGCAACGACAGCACTGATGGTGTGTAGATGCATTTCAGACCAGACTAGGGGATGTAACCCAGATACACTGAGGTGGATGTACACTTTGATGGTCAGGCTCATTATAACGTACGGAGCGGTAGCTTGAGCTAGAAGAACCAAGCTGAGCACAATGAGGAGAACAGGGGCTATGTGAACCTGTTCTACAGCACCACTGGAAGTGCCACTCCCTACACTGAGTGCTAGAAAGAATCGCTGAAGAAACCATAGTAAGGGTAATCAAAAAGGGCATCGGTAAAGGAAAATGCATCGCAGACAGACAGCGAGAAAATCTTTTCAAATTAGTCCCACTTTTGGACTGGCCTAGAGATGATATGGTCAAGAGATACTGCTTAGAGAGGAGCTGAGTGGCAATATAGAATGAAGTTGGGAAGTCGGGATGCACCATCTTAGGTAAAACACCATAAAATGGTACACGGATGGATACAAAACATCTACAGGAACGGGAGTAAGTGTTTCAAGGCGTTGAACCAAGCACTCGAAAGCCATGGGAACATTCCACACTATTTTCCAAGCAGAGGTCTACGCGATCGAAAGATGCGTCCAATAGAACCTCAATAGGAAGTATCGCAGAGAAGACATCGCGATACTGTCGAACAGCAAGGTCGAGATCAAGGCACTTAGCTCTCATGGAATCAGATCTATAGGCTAACAGAGTCATAGAGTCAGGGTACCCAGTCAAGTGGGAGCTATTACCAGTCCAAAAACATTCTGCGGGTTGGGACTGCATACGACACAGGTAGAGCTAAGGAAGGAGGAACACTCTAATAGAACAGGACTTTGGGAAGAACTCCATAAGCGAAGAGAGACCAAAGAGCTTCTCGGATCACTGTAGACTTAAGAAATATCACAGAAAACTGGATATAGAGCAACGCAGAGACTTCTGTTTTTCCAGAGATGTTAAGGAAACCGCAGGACGCTTTCTAAGGACATGTAGAGCACCCCATCCCCAAAGAAGGAAACACATGAATGCCTACCAACTATCAGAAGAAGTTCGACCATTCAGTCCAGATACTCAGGTTCATCGAGGAAATTGGACTCAGTCGAGTATCTTATCATCTATAGCTCCCAGACCTATTGCGCTTACACCCCTGAAATCAATTTACAAACTGCAATCTACCGACTACTTCGAACGAGGACCATCTTAGGGTTGCTACCAGACGTGGGAGACTATCAAATAGTCAGACCTGAGTTTCATTGACATCCAGTGATTATCAACCGCGAATAACTAACTGACATGGAGACTACAAGTACTCGTATTTATGATGGTTTGTCAACCAAGAATAAGAACCAGAATCCAAACAGGCTACCAAGGACGAATGAATATCAGCACTTTTAGTGTTCCGATCACTGTAAACGAAACGTACCGGAGGCGAAAATATGTCAAATAGTCACGACAGACGACTAACTAAAGCCAACCTACTCCCAACCTCGAATAACTATGAGAGACAAGAGACTACCAATTAGTTATGATGGTTCACCAATCAGAATCCGGACGGATCACTAAGGACGAATAAATATCAAAGACTACAAGGAACAAAATGTGATTGATATCGATGGACGAGTGATGGCAAATAGTCATGACTAAGCGTATTTCATAAATGAGCAACAGAAACTAGTGATTACTTAACACGTAGCTATGCGAAAAGGCTGTTAAAATACATGTCGAGAGGGTAGGTAGGAGTGGCAGTTCTGTTGCAAGAGAACCCAAGCATTAGCACTAGGTTCTGTGATATGTGGAGTGCCAAGTCTGCCTGCATGGTTAACCTAAGGGTCAGTGTCCCATGGTAAGTCTTGTTATCCTAGCGATATCTTTACGCGCTCTGTCTAGGAAGTCTTTTGTGTTGCCTTGGTGGGATTTGGACACATGTTTTTGGGTATGAGACAGTTTGTCTGCCTGGTCTGAGCTTGGCCTTTATTAAAAAAGTTAGAGATTAGTGCCTGGATTGATCCCAGTGGAATTCTGCAAGTGGAGGGCTGAGCTTTGCCTGGCCACTTCGTCAGCGTGTTGGTTTCCATAAACCTCAATGTGCTCTGGAACTCAAATGAGTGTTACTTGTCAATTGACCATCCAGCGAGCCAGCTTCTTGTAATAGTTTGGAGGATATAGTAAACGGCTTTGGCTATCAAAGAATAATGCATTCTCTCGCATAGTTTCATCGGACAACAAGCTTCGTGAATAGCGAGTAAATCCACCTGGAAGACACTGGCAGTGCTCGGAAGCCTATATGGCTGGAAGTTTGGTCTAACTGCTGGTCTATCCACAAAAAAGTCGATAAGGTCTGTTGACACAAAGTCAGGTCCATTGTTTTCGAACCTCTGTTGTGTTGTTTTTATCGTTTGAATTGGAACACTCTCGTTGGAAAGCCATTCAGTCGGTTGTTTGAATAGAGTAATTCGTTGAGATCCTTCTCAATACCGTCGAGAAGATGTAAACGTTTACCGGCTCGACTTTTGAAATGACTTCTATAGATGACCTTAGATGACCGGCTATGGACTCTAGCATTTTAAATCTTCTATAGTAAACTTATCTTCTTTTTATCCTTTAATTGTGGTTTGAACGAAAAGCCAGGATGTCCTTTGTGCCAAAGATCTTCTTCATGATTCTAGATTTTTAGTTTTTCGCTGCGGGTTTCACTGAATTCTGCCTGTGGGAAGGCCTTCGCTAACACAATAAAAATGTCACTCACTGTGTAGCTGTCATTGTAGAACGGATGAGTTCAGTAAGTGTGCCCGAAAAATGACTTTTATCCGAAGTATCTCTTAAGAGCTTTCTAATAAACATACACACGCTAATCCAATATCTTCTTCTCCCTTCTATTTTTCCTCTAGGCAAACAACTTTACTCAAGCAAACATCTCGTAATTGCAAAACTACAACCAGCACTCTCACCCTCCGCAGTTACCAACAAAATAATTCGGATTTCCAAGAAGATTGTAGCGAGGGACGATTCGGCATATCCTACAGTCATACTTTATGCAATTTGCGATTGTTGCCAACGAACCGAACTTTGTTTTCAAAGAAAAAGGAAAAAGTATAACTAATGAACCCATCCCGTCCGCCATCCACAAAGAAAAGGATCTCAATAAACCAGTCACCACAGACCGAACCCTGCCGCTATCGGCAGAATAACCTAGTCAACTGAAAAAAAGTGACAGTGAAACAATTTTCCAAGAAAAACGTACAACGAACCGAGGTTAACATGACGACGAGTCCCAATATTGACACCCACATCCATGCCGTGGTACTAGCTTCACCCATCAGTTTGTAGCAAACTATTAATAAAATGTGACCACAATAACTGCATGTCTTCCAATTAGTAGAAAACGACGACGATAATGGCAACCTACGGCCAACCAAATACCACGATGACAACGAATAACAGCACAAATGTACATCATGCCCTGCAAATGGCCGTGAATGCTGCCATTTCCATACAAAAGTCCTCTGACCAGACTAGTGCCGGTACAACCTTCACTCAGATACCCAGTAGCTTAGCACTGACAGCAGGCTCGCGACTGTCAAACGAATACATCTTCACGGAGCACTCAAGTCCTGTAAATAATTTAACTTCGATTCTAACGAGAACAACAGCAACGATGTTGATGCAAACTTCAGCACCACCACTGCTGAGAAACTTCACCGATGACAACAGACTGTTTACGCAGCTGGATCCTGGGAATGTGTCCTTTATGACAAACCAAAGCAATGATTTGACTGCAACGGCTGGCGTGATGGACCTGGACGAGCCAACAGGAGAGTACGTCTTTGATCGAACGGACGTCCGAGTGATATTTATAACGCTGTATACGTTGGTTTTTTGTTGCTGTTTTTTTGGTAAGTAAAAAATGCTCGTAACGACTTTGATTGGTTTTCAGGGAACGTTTTCAAGTGAGATTGATAAAAGTTTTGAGACAAATTGAATCGGGAACTTTTCATTTTGGAAATATGAGCTCACGTAGGAGACACTTGAGAATGAGACGAATGATTAGAAATCCTTGGAATGAAACAATTGATTTCAATTGCTCGACGAGACAAGAGGATGAACTTTAAAATTCTGCGAAACATGAAAACTTTCAAAATTTTCAATTGACTTCAATTTGTGCAGTTAATTTGCCATTTTTTAACCAAGGGATTTGGTTTTTTCCTTTCAAGGATGGATACTGTAATACGGATTATTGCTATTAAACCAGCATCTACCACCTGTTACAGCTGATAATTCGTGGCTTGAAATATTCCCTTTAGAGCCCATTTTATTAAATACAACGTCGTAAAACTCAGAACACATTGGCATTGCAAATTGAAATTGTATGAGAATATTGCGCCTAGAAGTATGTTAGCAGTTTAGATTTCATTGCATACCCCTTGATGGCATGGTTTTTATCAAGAGTAGTAGAACAGTAGCAAGGAGGGGCAAATTTGGAACATATGATGCTGGACAGAGTATGCTACACAAAAGACCTTAGCAAAAGCTCAGGAACTGATATTTTATAAGAGATTTATGTATAGGGTGTAGACCGCTTTAGATAGTCCAGAGCAGCATTTTTGAGAACGAGTTTGGGTTGAGTAGAATTTTCATTAATTCTTCAAAATGCGGGAGTGATTTTCGGCTTGTATCTTGATTCCATCCGCAATCTAGATAATGTCCTTTTCTTCCGATTCTTTCTTAGTTGGTATGGCTACTGAAAAGTTTTTATTGAAGAGGTATTTGGGCAACATGTTACCTATTACGAGTGTTGTAGAACAATGACAGATAGATGACCTCCATGATGAGATGTAGAGACGATTCTATTTAGCTTCCTTTCCGATTAAAACTCGGATTAGTGTTAGATAGACGACATCATTGTTAAGAAGATTTACAACAAGCTTTCTATGCAAATTTGAACTAAGGGTTGTACTGGTTCTAATTTCCTAATTAGGGGGGCTTATTTGGTGACTATCCGCCAGTAAACATGTGACTATTGTCGTTTACGACTGCGAGTATCCGTGTAAGAATGATTATTTTTCAAAGTCCTTAAAAAAGGAAAGAGAATAGTTTTTGTGTCAGGGCAGGGAACGGTCTTGCTAATGGATTTTAACCACCTATCAACTGTTATAATACTGAAGGCTTTCTGCTTTGACTAAACTACGTGAACGAGAATGCCTCCGGAGAAGAATTAAGGAAGCTCACAATTATATCTTTTCAGACAGTCAAGCAGTGGTACTATCTAAGCATGGCTTAATCTCCTCAAAAAGTTTACATATTCACATAGGAAGAAAGCTACCGCAGCCTGAATTTCAAATCATGGTTTCGAGGATAAGGAAGGCAGGCAGGAAAAAAGAGGCGCTTGCCGCCCACTGGTTGGTCTTGAGCCCTATTTTGGGGTGTCACTTAACAGCTCCAAGATAACAAAATGGAATATCGAGGGATACTCTGACTACTAAGCCAACCAGTCTGAAGGGCCTAAGGCAAGCGAAAAGTTCATCAACCCCAACCAATATAAGATCAAAACTTTACTAGTTCTCAACAAAGACGACTTAAGAACCTTAAAAAGATACCTAACGAGGCATTGTCCTCTAAGATACTGATATATGGAGGCTTTGTGGAGAACAAAAAGAGACGATAGAACGTATTCTTCGTGGCTGCCCAGAAGTCGCAAGGAGAATATTACCCCACTTGGCGCGGAACTCGCTTAGTTCAATAGAAATTAAGAACGTGGAACATTAAGCTATATTGAGGTTTATTAAAAACTTCTGGTTAAATTACATAGGCCAGCACAAAGGCTCTTGTAGGCCGCAGTGCACGTTAGGGGTCCTAGTGTAATATTCGTATTATGCAAGTCCTATTGGGTTGTAGTTGAAGATGAGTAGGTCAAAGGGAACGAATTTATATTGAAAGTTGTTTTTTCTCATCATTAAGACATGCCTTATAGAGGATAAGGCCAAATTATTGGGAGAACTACCAACAGGTTCAAAGGGGCTTACAATAGCTCCACTTGATGCCACTGCCCTTCGTATGCCTTATGAAAAGTGAATTTTCGTCGGCAGTTTAATACTCAGTTTCGCCACAGAGTATTGCCATTTTCTTGGGTAACCAGGGCACCACTTTGGACATGTCCATGATTCGTTGCCGAAGGAATCGAAATCGTAGCAACTGACGGTTTAATTAAAATTCAATGAAACCAAACACACTTCTAACGTAATCATGCGAGCTTAACCTGTTTACATGCACGTACTCGAACTGAGGACAATTATTTGCAGTCTTAATTGCAGTTCATCTTATTAAGGGGACACAACGTACCTCTGATGGTGGCTCCTACATTCCTATTACCATCCATTTATGCACGTTTGAGTAATCAATTAGAATTCAGATTCATCGCTAGGCTGCCAATATGCACCCAAAAATTTGAAAACAATTCCCTCCCCGCTATTAGGTTCCACTCACCCGACAAATCAACCACAGCCCGGCCCACTAGATCAATCTTATTAATAAGACGATACCTGCTCTGATTGAATATTTGTCTTTCTAATCACCAATTTGTTTCTCACTCACTACGTGTAGTGGCACATAATCAAATTCGCACGTTTCGTCCTTAGCGCGAGTTAATTAGCTTAATGCGTTCCCCATTAGCCCGACTGGCGTTCTGTGTGCTCTGATGGATTTGCAAATGTTTTACACGTGCCGCATAGAAAAAAAAAACAGAAAAAGGACTAAAAAATTGTACGTGACGAATCCATCATTAATGTAATCAGTCGGCGACAGTCCTCACAGGGCGCCTGATGAAAATGGTCATTAAAGGGAATTCATTGCAAAAAAAAAGGAAAAAAATCGATCAACTTCCAAGCAATTGAGCAATCACTGTTTGCTGTTATTTTAAACCCCAACCACGCAGGCCTTGTGGTTGGTCATTAGGATTTTGGTTTTCTAGGACTCACGTTTAATGGAATTTCGGTTACTTCCAAATGGTAATCCATAATAATGTCCTTGAATGGTATATTCTGGGAATTCCTTGAGTTTTTCATTGTCGTCAGTGAGGCAGTATCGAGTGCCTCAGTACACGACTTTAATGTCAAAAAATGTGTCTCTGCAGAAACCAGCACAGAGAAATCTATTTTAAGGAAAAAAGTTGAAGCCAATATTCAACAGGACTTCATCTCAATTGCGATGAAGATTACTGACTCCCAAGAGTTCTAAATTGGTCAGCCAGCACGATATTTTGCTAAGAGCCACATCCTTTAAATCGTGTTTAAAATTTGAAGGTTGTGGCTCTTAGTAATAGGACTTCTTGATCACTTCTGAATTCACATTTAGACTTGACGAGCACATGCGACTTTCTGTCGCAGCGATTTAAAGATCCTAGTCGCAACAAAAATGACCCTGAACGCAATTGTGGTCTCCTGTCGCACGATTATTTAGTCGCGAAAACATACAGCAAACAGCTCTGAAAGCTTTGGATATGCGACCAAATAATCGCGGCGACTAAAAAATTTTATTTTGTTGGCGATTGTTTTGTCGCCAAATGAAGTGGATTGTATGGATAAACATGAGCTTTCGTGCACTTGCGACTTGTTTGTTGAATAAAAGCCACAACACAACACTTCATTATGAAACCCATATTTATACTGCCAAGACTTCCATTCGAAAGTCGCAAGTGCGGAAAGATTCATGCTAAGGCATATGATCCATTTCAATTCGCGACAACAAAATCGCTAATGAAATAGTGCTTGTTCCATTTTTTGAATCGCTGCGATTGTTAAGTCGCAACTGCGTGTCGCATTTTTTCCAACTAAATAATCCTTCGATAGAAAGCCATAAGTATATGTATGCCTACATCTTGTTGCGACCACGAACTTATAATCGGAACGACTGAAGTCGCAAGTGTGTGGATAGACTTTCATTTTAACTTGCGATAATCGCGTCGCCAGAAAAATTGGGACAAATCGCAGACTTTTAAGCGTTACGATGTGATTGCTAGATCTCATGAGCTAGATGTCTCTTTCGTTTGACTTTTGAAAGAAACGCGTATGCATACTTAGCTTAGCTAAGCGGTTTTAAGTTACTTTTAAGACTTCGTAGTAAAGAAACAAATTTGACAAACGTTGAAATTGGAGGAGTTAATCTGATTAATTTTTGCGACCCTCCTTTAAAACACTCACTTTAAATTCGACTTAGAAACGGGTGTTAGAGTCCACTTTAAGAACATCATTTAGTTTAGAATAATCTCTGCCAAAAAAGAGTCGATTCGAACCAATGCCAATGGCTCAAATACCAACGACGGGTTTGATGGACTTAACCATCCTGTCAATCTTCCAGGAGGTAAAAATGATGATTAAGTCAACTTTATATTGGCTAAAGAAAAACATGACATCCGCTAGGGATGTCCGCATCTTTTTGATAGCCAAGCAGCAATAAAATTCTTGGATTCGGTCTCTCTAAGTTCAATGCCAGCTTTAGACAGCCGATCGCCACTCATGGAGATGACGGAGCAGTTCAATATTCACCTCTGTTGGGTGCCAGGGAACAGGGATATTCCGGGGTATTGTAAGACAAGTGGTATAGCAAGTCTAGCGACAAAAGAGATCAGACCTAAGTTGGATCTAAAACGCTCTATGAATTTAATTTTTGTCAACAGATTGCATACTTATTGGCGCTATAATAGGTGTCATTACTGAGCCCTATCTTATAGGCAAACATGCAACAAGGCTTGGCGAGTATTCGAACGGTTTTAGTAGGAACTCTATGGACGAAGAAGAAACCAAACCTTCTTTGTTGTAGGGAAGTTTTAGTGATCGATGGGCAGGGACGGTTCTCCATAATCCATGTGGTATCACAGTGTACCTTCCTTGGTCAGATTATGTTGTCGATAGCTGGCAGGCACTTTAACCTAACCTTACCTAACCTCACAGCTTTACATATGGGTACATCCTTAAATACCCTAAATTCGTTGTAAACTTTCAAGTGCTATCCTCCGGCATACACTGGAGAATTATTTATACATGTACTCCCTGGGTAATCTCTCATTACATAGTTTTTCCTGTAATAAAATCCTGTGAGAATTTTAAGATTAATGACATGTGATAAATAAGGAAAATAAAACCTTTCTCCCCGCCCCACCACCATGACTGTGTAAGTACACACAAAACGCAAGGGCAAACGTTCCTATTCTTAGAATTGCTTCTAGCAACAATCTCGTTTGATTTCGTTGCCTTTTTGTTATTTTATTTCATCAATACACAAGTGCAAAAAAAAAAGAAATGGAATGTCCTGTACACACCATAATATGCTTCAAAGTCGTGTGCGGGGAAATTTTATAAATAGGTTATCGCTGTTTGTGACAGGCTATTGTATCGAGGTTTGGACCCGCATGACTTCACAATAACCACAGTAGCTGCGATTCAAGGAAAACCATTCTATTTTGCGCGTCAAATATTTTCCCTTAAGGATGCTAAGAGGTGAATTGTTTTAAATAATTTATTAAGCTAAATGCGGATACAAACGACCTTTGGTGAGAATTTAGTAATCATAAAGAAAATTATACAAAACTGGTGTACTGGGGGGTTTTGTGCTCCAAATTGTGGACGGAATTGGAAGGTAATTGTGGAGTATATGGGTAGAAGGCATATGGAATGTATCTTATCTCATTCGCAATGATTCTGATTCTCTCTCGAATTATGTACCTCCGCTGTATTTACGAATTTGGGAAGAAGATTCCTAATGATTTGAGTATTTCGCTACGAAATTTTGTATTTCATTTTGCGGCTAGTCGAAAACTAAAAAAGTTTTTTTTATCGACGTATTCTTACATATTTAGTGAATTTAAAAATACAATCATATTTCTGGAAACTCTTCGTTTGAATTACTTGTAGTACACAATGGTTTTTCTCCACAAAAAAAAAATATAATAATTGGCGCCCAACGTGGCGAACAATAGTGTTAAACCGTGGAATTTTCAGTTAAAATATTGCTTCAGATGAATCATCAATTCAAAGTTTAATTAAAAAAAAAATCAGGAATTCATTCGATTGGAAACAATAAGACACCCATGGGTTCATGTAGCGGACCACAAATAAATCCTGAGCTTAAGGCTAAGTTCAAGGCTACTATCGGGACACGATTTCAAACTATGAGTCTCCAAAGGCTTACAAACTTAAGACCTAGGAAGTACAAACCATGGTTTTGCGACGCTGTCAAAATTCTAGTTCTGGAAAAAAGAGCCTCATACCTAAAATTCTGACACAATGAAATTAGTTATGAGGAATACAGGTCATCAATAAATAGATTTGACGATGCACTTACAAACATCAAGAAGACGAACTGGCGGAATTTTACATCCGAAAGGGAACACGATACACAGAAGAAAGTATCGATTATGCTGACGAACCTCAAGAAGCCGGTCAATGTGTATGTTAACTTCACCAATATTCCTTTGACGGAAATTCTTTAATCACCACGGTCCGGCAAGAGGAAAACAGCTTCACGTTCAGGTCATCAATACATTTCTCAGACTCTGGCCCGCTGTATAGCTTCAATTCAGAAACACTATAGTACAACGCACTCAAACTTAAGAACAAAGAGTCGCAAGGCCCAGATCCTCAATGAAATGATCAAATAAGGACGTGACACACTTGTCCAAGAGCTAACTGATTTGCTCAATAAGATTCCAGACTTCCGAACCGCGCTTTCAGCCTGCAAAGACAGCATAACAATTCCCGGCTTGAAGATAGCAACACCGACAATCACACAGCCATAAAAATGACTAACGAAATGTCATCCAAACTTCACGTCACATATGGAATCAGACAATCTCGATCTCTTCAATCTCATGAGGGATGAAACAATAACGCAGTTATTTCCACAGTAAGAGGATACTCAATCGACGACGCCATCCTAATGCCTGACAGTGAAGATAACCTTTAAGGTCTGGCACATGGGTTTGAAGAAACCGTGGATAAAGTATGCGAATATTGGCTGAGAAAACAAAGCCTTTAACCATCTCCAGATGAAACGGATGTGACGGACTTCAATTGCATGTGTGCAAAAATCGCATCATCAAAGGATCTCACCGGTGAAGTCAATACACCAGCGAACAAGGCAGGGCTCATCGAAGGATGCTTGAGAGACGTCAACTGGCGAAATAAACTTCTTAGAGCCGATAGCAAGGTTCGCATCTACAAAACCTGTGTTAACATAAGCCACCGAAACAAGGGCTGACACAACAGTCCCTGAGAGAGTCGTCTCTAAGAAAGAGTTGAAAACTAACCTAATGCGCTGACAAATATGCAACATCTAGCCCGTAGTCAAGGAAAGCTGATGAAGGCAGAAGGAGCGGAACCGCCTCGTTCAAAAGGGTGCCCGAACAACACCATACGAAAGCAGTGATGCTGGGAAGACCCTCTACTGGATCGCCCATCTAACCTTTATCTCTGTAAGTCTGTTACAAAAACAGGATATAGTATCGTAAAAAAAAAAAGGTTCCAAGGTGCTAACTTCTCTAAAACAGCTAGAGACGAGTGCCATATTGCGGCCACTTGGGCCTTCTACGAAAGCGTTCAAATCATTTCTGAAAGCGTGAAAATGTGAGTTGTTAGACCGTTTTTAAATCGTTTTCTATTTTCTGTTGGTAACAGTTGCTAAGCCGAACCTTTTCGAAAGTTTTCGCAAACCTAAAGGTTTTGCATCGCAAATAATTTTATAGAACACCAAGGCCGCCGAGCCCTTGATTTTGTTGGGGGTACATAACGCCCTAAAAGGTGAAGAATTTGCAATTTCCACACACGATTTGGTAGACAGAAAAAGTCCCTGAACTTGCTGAAAATTAAGATCCTTTGAACCTACTCACGTTACTCGATTGTTTTATCTAAAAAGAGAATCACCGACGGCTTCACAGCGAAATGGATGGTTAAAGGAGTCGTTAAAGCTTTAAATAAGTGATTCTCACACGCCAAACATCATTAATAACAATTTAGTCCACCAAGGACCGGTATGAGGTGAACGAAATACAAATAAAAGAAAGCTTATTCCGTCTATGAAGGGCGGTAAAGTTAATCAATTCATATAAAGCAACAAAATTGCAACCCATTCGCCACAGAAATTTAATGATGCTCCTAAAATTGCCGTTCTAAAGACAAGAAAAAAGGATCATACGTATTTGTTCGCACACAAAAAAAGAAAAATCCTTTCTTCTTCCAGTCAGATAATGTTCTATTGAAGGATAATGTTCTTCGACACATTACATGCATCCACAAATTGGATACTAAATTGAGTACACCTCATTACATGTCCAAAAGGACACTCGCCCACTCTGCTCTTGAGATGGTAGGGTAAGACATAGTGTATGCCAATCTGATTCAATATTCATTATAACAATCTCTCTCGGATTTTCCACGATGCATAGAACATGTCCTTCGGTTTATTATCCCTAACAGATACAATCGTTAAATCGTTTCTATTACTACCGAAAGAAGGACGATATTAAACTCGCTTTGTCATGTCAACAATTAAATTGATTTTGCCGAAGGACTTTTTGAACATGGCTAACAACATCCCAAGTACTGAAGCACTTGCAACTAACTTATCACAAATGTGAGTGCGATTGAGCATACAAGGAGTATTTGCTCGGTTTTAATTGGAAAGAAATCAGCGCAAGGAGTCTATCTCGCATCATTCGTCAAAAAGGACTCCCATCAGCAGTGCAGTCACTCTTTTCGCTTCGAGTTATTTTACACGCTTGAAGGGATAAATGTTTGCAGAGAAATTACCAACCCGAAGCTCGTCCTTTTCTGTACTAAGGGATCCTTTTAGCATTTTCGAAAATGTTTCAACACGACGACATATCATATCACCAAACGGATTAAAATACTGTTAACAAGGTTGGATGCGAATAGACGGAGTCGAAAAAGGGTAAACATGATGCTGAAGCTACTACCTCGTAACGAGGATATTCGAGTTGGGTAACAGACATTAAAACACTTTCAAAACTCATAAGAGTACCCGACGGTATTTAGTGAAAAAAAAAAAATATTTCAAGGGATTTTCACGTCCGTTAAACATCCATCTGACATTGAGGTGGGTATGTTGCAGAGGACCCAAATACTACTAAGTCACCGCAGATAATTTCGTCAGTAGAAGTAGCTTTTCGAGGCGTCACAACAGAGTCCTGAGCCATTTTAACACATCGCAGTTGTTGAAAAAGTTTAATCACACAAACAGTAGTAGGCACTGGACTGGTCTGAACCCAGGAACCAGTCCTCAAGGAGCATTAATTTTAAAAGAAAGAAATGTCGTTCAAGTGGCCTTGAGAAAGGTCTGAGGGTGAGATGTACCATTACTTTCCTACGTTTGTCCTTTTTTTTTCTATGAAAATAAGTATACTCATCCCAGGAGGAGTCGAATGATTCTTTTGAGTACCAGAGAGTGTTTCAAGCGTCATTTCGATTCGATCCGATGAAAACTGATGGGAATTATATGATGTAAAGGAAAACTAGAGAAGGATTTTTTTCCTTTTGACATCAGGAAGGAGAAGCGTATAATTCCTTTTTAAATGGACTTTTCGTTTTAAAGGAGCGCATTATTTTTTTAATTTTTTAAGGAGATTCTATTGACGTTTATGTAAGAAGGAAGGATCACAAAAGAATTGGAATTGTTGTAACGGGAGATGTAGGGTCTATGGATGGACGATTTTTTATTCATTAGTTGGGCATAAAGTGACAACAGGCAGGAGTATGGATCGACTTCGGAAACTTGAGACAAAGGCTGATGAGAATCCGATGAGTGGTTCTAAAAATAAAGTATCCCGACCAAAATATTTTTAATATTAATGTTATCCCAGATTAGTGACAGCGTAAATTGTGAACTCTTCAAAATTAGTCCTGGAAAAATCTGTAAGTTTGGCATCACACTCTTGGCCCGATGTAGCGACATCTTGGTGTTCAAGGGTGGTAACTACCATTTGGGGGACGTCACTGCATGTATAGGGTTTTTAACACTTCTCCTCTCGCCTAAAAGCTCACATCTTCATTTGCTCTTACATGCGTTGTATGCTTTAGGAGACACGCACTTCTCAATTGACCATCGCAAAAAATCTCGGTTTGAACAACTCGTCCCTTAGGCAATCTGTTGTGTGGTCTCATCGGGCTCCCAATACGAACAATGTCACCCACTCTCATTGGCTTAAAGGGTGCGAAGCATTTTGTTCGACGTGTTTCGTAGGAAGATGCTCTCCAGAAGCGTTTTGTACACTGCCACGAAGTGAGCCAATTCTGCTGAAGTAGTCTGCCATCATCGTTGAACATTGCAAGTGGTCTTACTTCTTTGGATGATCCCAAAATGGTTGGATGTACGTGCCTCCTCACTTTTTTAATCGACAGGGATGTGAGTACATATGTACAAATGTATGGGCAGGGACGATCCAAGTCTAAGTATGTGTAGCTTTTAACATGGCCTTTGCTACCAAGATTACAAGTCCCACTGGGCAAAGACGAGGAAGATTGGAATCTCTTTGATAATAGGGAAGAAAAATCTACTCCCATAGAATGAATGAAGTCTACCTAGATACGGCAGTCAAAGAAGAATGACGAGCAGAAGGCACAGCAATACTAGCAATTTTTCTTAGTGGAGGCAGATTTAACCCAACCTAGATTTAAGGATCACGAAATTAAAGATTAAATTATGAGAATTATAGGCCATGGCTTGATGGAAACATACGCCAGGAGAATAGATATTTTCAAACACTTTTTTTATAGAATATGGAGACATGAGAAACAAGGAGAAACGAAAACGAAAATTGTCTGTATCCTGACCAAAGTTGACAAAAAGAATCATACGCGAGCACTGAACGATCTAGCTAGACGTAACATATACATATGTACGTACATAACCAAGAGTTTTTTGTCTAATTAAAAAGGTTTCTGACCTAAAAAACGAATCACTAAAAAGAATGAGTTATTTCCCAGGGAATTGCCCAAAACGATATCTCCTCAAAAATGTTCGTCATGTGATGTTTCTTATCCGCTATGTTGTATGCGATACCGCAATGAACCTACATAAGAGGAATTACTGAATAGAATGGGTTAATACCATGGCAATTGTTTACGGCTATGCACGCCTTATCTAACTTATAACAGCCTTACTTATGTACAGCAGTTTCGCTCGGAAAGTAGACGTGAAATATTTGACCATTTAATCGAAAACAGGAGTCAGATGCCCATCCTTTAAAAGGACCTACACTTTGGAATAAATTCGTTTCCCTGGCTTAAGCGAAAGCATACACATAACCTAGCGCAACTAGGCCTAACCTGTCTTAAACAACTTCCCTCGAAAAGTATACGTGAAGGTGAAAGAGTATAAATAACAATCGAGGTAACAATTCCCAACAAATTTTTTTTTCTTTTGTATCCTAGCCTTCCACGAATATTAAAATTATTGAAGCAAAAATAAACTTAAAAAAAAAAATAATAAAAAATGCATGAACTCACCGTGATGTTGTTGAACGTCCACTGAAGTTCCAGGTGAGAACCCTCGTACCACTCGCGAACGCGAACTTGGATAAAAGACTGACAGATGTAGCTACACATGTAGGAAAATTGGCACAAATTAACATTAAGACTAACACTGCAGACTAACGGGCATATTTTAAGCCCACAAATACAGAGATTTAAGGAGAAGAAAACGCGCAGGATTATATATTTTACGTAAACGCACTTTTTCCCTTTTTTATGGCAAAGAACGCTATTTAAGGACCACGAATGCGATATTTAAAGACAATAGGACGCTTAGCTTTATTTACAGAGAATTTCGAAGCCACGAAAATGCACTTTTTTTCAATAGAAAAAGGGAATTTTTTTCTTAACATGGGGCTATTGCAGGGGCATTTTTTTTCTGACCACGTATTCCGAGATTTAAGGACAGAGAAACGCGCACATATATTTTTTTAGCTTTATCCACAGAGACTTTATAAGAGACGGACACGCACTTTATCCCTTTTTTTATAGCAAAGGGAATTTTTTATAGCAGAAGACTATATTGCAGGAGCATTTATAAAGACCGCGATTAGCGTAGAATTTTTAAGAGACGAAACAAACTTTTCACTTTTTTTAAAGCAAAACGGGACTATTTTGACATATCTATAGCAGAGACCACTTTTTAGGAGAACATTAAATGATTTTTTCAAAAAAATACACACAAAGTGGGGTAATTTTAAACGGACGAATATTTTGAGATGAAATGAGCCGCGAATTCACCGCACTTCAAAGGATATAAATTAACAACGAGAACGAATACGGATATTTCGAGTTTAAAAAAAAACGCGCGGTCCTTCACCCTACTTCAAGTGGACGAACACAGGCTGGATCGAGATGGTCTTGCGCTGGACGTTGTTCTGAAAAAAATAGAAAAAAGAAATATTTTTTAGAAAATAAATTTCAATTAAAATTATCACTTAATTTAAAAAGAAAATTTTTTAACAAATAAAAAAATTACAAAATTCACCTTATTCTAAAATGCTTAAAGGAAAGGCCGTTCTGAATACGTGCCACCTATGGCAATACGTGCCAACAGTGGCGCAAAAAATTAAGGACTTGCCAGCGTTCGTTAGTCGAAGAAGAACATCTACAAAGGAGGTGTTTGAAAAGAAGAAAACTAACTCTAACGCCACGCCTGTTTGACATTTGCACAAAAATCATTTAAGATGAAAAGCAAGGTGGAGAATAGTCATCTTCACAGATGAGAAACCCTTTTGGTTTGAAGGACCTGAAGGACTTCGTTATTGTTTTCGATATACGACAATTTAAGAACTTGGGAGACCTTCAAGACGCCAGTTAAACTGAGTGGGACAACCTATGACGAACTTTAATAAAAAAAAGGATTAAATCCCTTCCAACGAGAATGCTTGAAATGATAAAAAAGCTCCGAAATCAGGGAGCAGTCTGCGTTTTCACGTATCCGCGGAGGTGGAAATGCGCCCTGTCGCTCGTGATGATTTTCAATGAAAAGTTATTGTCACCGCGGTTGAGGTTTAGGAGAGATTGGCTGTAATTTGCATGCGATTGGCGGTCTGCTGGCAATAGCTGCTATCGTCTGGTTTATGTTTGAGGTTCCTCTTGGACATCTTCAGCTATAGCAGCGATGTTCTCGACCGGGCACCCATATGGATACCTAACCTATTCACCAGATCAATTCTCAGGTTCCTTGTTGGCGTGAGTTACAAGGAGAAATGCATTCGGTCTATTAACCTCCCAATAATAGATCCTTGAGATCAAAGCAATTGTGGGAAAAAGGACCCAACTATATCGAAGGTTGATCAAAATCTCTATCCGCACCTTCATTCGAAAAATTTTTTTAATAGTCCACCAGAAATCTGTTTGTCAAATATCCTTCTACAGACACGTAGAAACACATTGAAATAGCAGCAAAATATGATACTCTCTAATCTCTACAAATTCAATGAGAATCCCATGCATACAATTTCGTCCAAAGAGGCTATAAATTTTCATCTTAAATTCATACGCAGGGCTCGAAGCTATTCTGTAACAAAATATCAATCTAGGTACGTATACTCCAATCCTTCAAAGACTTCGTCTTCTGCTTAGAAAACCAAGTACAGGACCTACGTCACACACAAGCCTCCAATTATCCATCCCACTCACCATGTACAACAACCACCTAAGCACCCTCACGTACGGATACTCGTACCTTTTCTCAATTAAAAGTACGGCATTTCCAATTAAATTAAGACAAAGACTTTGGTTTGTTAATTGTGCTTTTGTTTGATCCAAGACTAGATCTAAACAACGCCATCCACTAAATCTGTATCACTAATTGAGAGGCATATACCCGTCCTACGCAGGACTATCACCTCTTCCACTCGAGGGTTTACTTCAAAACCGATGCAATTGCGTGAGAAGTTTTCACAATTTCCTGTGCGCTTGGAAAATAAATTTTAAGGCGAAAATTAATTTCCACGAGTTCATACCCCAGAGAGAGGTTAAACCCTTTGGCACATTTGGTTAAGTAGGTTCAGATATATGCCCGCAAATGTACAGAGGCATTAGAGAGGATTACAATTAATGACAATCTCAATCCGCTTTGACAAGATGTGTATTGTGTAGATAATTAGATTTATCCCTCGGAGATTTCCAAGGAAGTTCCTACTGCCGGGGGTTTTCGAATGTGACGCGTGGTTAAAATTTAAGTGAAGGAGTGCTCTAGAAATAATGAGTGACAGTTGGCGGATAATGGATTGTTTTCTCCTTAAATGGGAAGACGTCAGTCATGAAAGCAATTCATTATCTGTATAATAGGCCTTTTTGTAGCTCATCCATTGTACACACACATACGAGTATACTGTATGTTCACTTGAGTTTGAAAATTCATTTGTTTTGTCATTTAATCCATCCGAATGGTACCTCTGATAAGGCCTGAGAAGAGGATATGGGTTGATTACGTTTGGATTCAAGCGCTTAATTTGCCATAGTTTAAGGCAGCGCGTTGTGTGTAGAAAGTTTGTTATGTAGTTTCATTGGAAGCAAGAATTTAAGTATGTCAAGCTCCCACGTTCATAGGTCTTTGCCGAGCATGGTGTACTGGGTGTGAGCCCCTAAAAATCAGGCAAAGTACACATTTAAGTGATTTGTTCCCCTCTGGCTAAAAGACCATCTCGGGAAGTAGCCAAGAGAATAGAAAAAAGTAGCTGAAGTCACTTATGACCAGCGTCCAATTCTTTGAACTGGATCAAGGTTTTCGCCTAAAAGTAGACGAGATTTATAAATTATGTTTATTTTCCATTGCATAAGCACAAGTGGATGGAGAATTGCGGTTTGAAGTTAGAGATAGTCACACTTTGCTCTCCCCTTAATCACATGCAGCGATTTTAAAATTCTTCTAGGAGGACTTCAAGATATCAGTAGATCTCAAGGAGCGAAACCTTGAAGAAGATTTAAGAATCTTTCCTCAATCTTTTCATAAGCTCTCATCTGTTGTGAGCTAAGGTGAGGCCAAGGAGGCAACTCCGGACGACGATGATGGTTGCTCAAACCGAATAATTTACGTGCGCAAGTGGAGGACACCTCAACGATGTCGATAGAGAGCTTCCTCTTTAAAACAGATACCCTATAGCATAAGAGCGGGCTGCCTAATGAGCAACTTCACAATAACTTCCACTATCTAGTCAGTGGTACCGGTAGAGGTGGTATTGGTAGTTCCCTAGACACTTATCTCAACTGCCACGTTCTCAAGAGCGAAGAAAATTTAAGAATAACGCCGGGAACCAAGAGCAAAGAGAAATCACAAATAAGGGACAGGATGACATGGTGATTTTAGTTCAGGGAAAATTCCTAGATATACTGAGCGAAATTATGAAATCAACACTTAATAGGCTCCGAAAATGGGCTGAATTGTGTGGACTTCAGGTCAACCCGGACGCTCTACTTTTAAGGAAGAAGAAGTAAGATAGTGATACTCTCTGGCCATTGCCACCTGAGGAATCACGCTATGAGATTAGGTTTAACGAACACGGACACATGCAGGTATTGCGATGACCTACATGTCGCAGAGGGCATTACTCATCTACTCTGTGAATGTAGGATAAGGTAGCTTGCTAAATACTTCAGGGATCTGGAGAAGGTTGGTTCCTTGAACAAAAATGAGGCCATGTTTAGGTTTTGTAGGGAAATTAAGTGCATGGGCGAATTGGATTAGGATTTTGACCGTAAGGGTTTCCTAGGAATCCTTCTATACTGCCCATAACCCTATATAACTTCACCTAGCCTAAGACACAAGTTATAGGATAGCGCAGCGACACTAATCATTGGGGCTCTATAAAGACCCTTCAAGGATTAAGAGAGGAATGAATACAGACGAGCTTAAAAAAACTTGACAGCGAGAGAAGTTAAATTCGGGCGACACGTAAACCTGGTTGACGTGCAAACAGAAATCAGGACTATGGACACCTTAGAGGACGTAGGGGGCGAAAAAGTGGAGCAAATAATGAGTTTATCTGTCTGTTCGTTGATACTGGTGTTATAAATGCAGGCAGAAGAAAATTATAATGAGCGACGAGGCCCATGTCCATGTGCAAGGCTTCGTTAATAAACAGAACTGACGCATCTGGGGCACAGACAACCCAAGAGTTACTGTCGAGGAATCTAATTATTTTCACACTTTCTCGAGAAAATACTAATTATAGAGACCCTTCAAATAGGATTCGTGATATGTATCTACCATATGCATGGACGTCACCATGGTTCGACCTAAAACAGTGGATCGATTCCCAATGCCTGAGTCCTTAATTATAGAAGCAACAACGCTCTTCTTCAATTAAATACACAACAACTCCGACAGCTCCGACATAAATAATTCCAATTTCCAACTCCAACTGGCTTACGTCTGCACACACCACTTTCAAAATTGTTAACAGAAATTACACAGCCAGCTACTTTGCCAACCAATTTCAAGGATCATTTACCTCGTCGTACTTGTCTTTAATTAACTGTAAGCTGCTTCGCGTCTAATTCCACTTTAAACTGCTTAAAAGTGATAATTTTAAACAGAAATCTCCTCTCCGTAGAACAAAGTGAATGAACACGAGCTGCAAGGAGCCAACTCATTACTTTTCTTCTCTACGGCTTCCTTAACTTTTCAACGTAAAATTAATGAATCCTTCTTGCAGCCACCAAAAACAAAGCCCAGGGACTTTTAGTTACCCAACAATGTCACTGAACTTTTCCCCTCTCATCTCTCGAATTTTCAGAATTTTCCATTAAATAGATAAATTATCAAACAAACCAACAAAAACAAAAAGAAAAAGGGAATTTAAAGCAACAAGATTGGAATTTCAGGATGTGCGACAGTTTGGTCTGTGGGAGGGGGAAATCGGATATCTTAAAACGATCCAAAGAAATACAGTCTCTCAGACAGAAATAGATTCGTTATCCAATAAAGGATTTAGCTTCGATTGGGACTTTTCATTTTTGTCCTTCGAAGGAGTACATACATAATCGATGAGAGGACGATTGAATTTAAATAATTTAAAAAGGAAAAATAAGATGGATGACAATTGATTATGTTTGGTTAGTGCCGAAGGCAGAGGGCAATTTTCGAAGAGAATCGCTTAAATCAACTTAAGGTTGGCGGTGATTTGTTTTTCTGTTGTTTTACCGAGAAGACTGGAGCAATTCAATTGATTTAGACGGAGAAAATGATTAGTGTCCTTCGAGGTCATTTCGGAAAAGTGTTTCTTTAATACCCGGGGGAGGAACATTGCTTTGGTGGCATCAAGGAGTTTGAATATTCATGTGAACGTGACAACCTGGTTAAAAATTGACATTAGAGGGGTTGAAACTGGATATCCTGACAACAACTCCAATACATTGTTTTAGAAACAAACTACTTTTTCAGGATTATTAAGTTTATTAGTAAACAAATCTTTCAAAATTCGGACTAGTAGATTTACCAAACCGTTGGGCATAACCAAATTAGTCCGCCTCCAGAGCGTCAGCAATGCTTTCCAAGCGGACGTCCTAGTAGCCGCCCGTGGACTACCATGTGAAGTGCTAGGACACAAGACGGTATCACATTTTTCATCTAAAGAAAACGAATTCTGCAATTGAAATCAAATCCAAGCTTGTGAAGTGCTGCCGAGAAAAGGTGAAGGTTCTTGGAACACCGCTCAAAGCTGCGCTCCTGCTCGGTCCCTGTACGTGAATGGATACCAGGTAATGAGAAGGTCGACAAGAGAAGAGGAGAAGAGGTTCGGAATACCAAATTAAATAGAATCTTAGGTATACATATGTACATCCCGTCTTACGCACTAATGATTAAATCAGGGTACAATGCCCCGTGGGAGACAAACAGCAAATGGTTTTCCGTAGACACTTGTGCAACCAGAAGCATTTGGCCTTAATTTGGTAAAACAAGGATCTACCATGGTTGGAGTCATCACGGCGCATAGTACTTCATTAAAAAACTGCGGCTTATGGAAGAAGATTAATGAGAAAGTCAGCAAAGACACAACCCACTCTCTCTGTCACTGTCCAAGTTTCATCCACTAGACACAAATTTCTCGACCTAAAAGAAATATTCAGCAGACCAGTGAACGACATCTGAACCACATCAATTCAACTGGATGGTTTGCAACTTCATCTGAAGTAAAATGTTGAACCATTGATACTGAGCAAAGCTAACCAATGGACAGAGGCAGACACATCTCCCTTCCGTATAAGAGACCCAAGTGGTGTACACCGCGCACTGGAGAAATATCGTGCAGCCACCCATCGCCAAAAGAGCGCCGGAATATCTTCAAAGGATCTTGATTGACTATATTCGCAACAGAGTACCGCTTCAAGGCACCGACAACGGTAGAAAGTGCTGACAGGCGGCGACCCTCAAGCCTCTGTATTGGGTCCAACACTGTGGAACCTTATATACGATGATGAAGCTGACGACATAGCCATCGTTGTAGTAGCAAAACTCATAGAACAAGTGGAGCACGGCTGCAATGAAGCTATGAGGTCCTTCCGAGACTGGCTTACAACCGTAAGTCTAAAGCTCGTGGAGGAAAAAACGGAAGTAGTACTAGTACAAGTACTAGTAGACTATCACGGTTAGCGGAGATAGTCAGACAGTCAGATAGTACGTCTTACCTTCAGACAACACCTACAGTACGCAGCTAAAAAGGGAGCAAAGGCAACCGCTGACAAGGATGATTAGTGGCCCACGATATAGGCAAAGGCTGCTTCCAGCAAAAGACGCGTCGTCAATAATGCTGTATGGGTTCCAAATATGGGCTAGTGCTATGGAAACAAAAACATATAAAAGAACAAAGGACGCATCGCACCGAATCAGTGCTCTGAGGGTAAGTAGCTCTTTCCGAACGACGTCCTATGAAGCATCGTTAGTTGTGGCTGGCATGGTGCCAATGGACCTACTAGCATAAGAAGCGCAAGATAAACAAACGGCGACATTAGGGACAACACCAACCGATAGCCAGACTCCATCAGGAACGAAAAGTCTATTGAAATGGCAACAGAGATGGGATTGCTCTGAAAAAGGACGCTGGACGCATAAGATTACACCCAACATCGAAGTGTGGGTCAGCAGAAAGCATGGAGATTTAAAATTCTACCAGGTTCTTACAGGACACGGATGCTTTAGAGCATATCTTCACAGATTTGGACACGACGACAACTCAGATTGTCCAACCTGGTCAGGAGCAGTTGAAGACATGTTCCATTGCCTGCAGTATGGAGTAGAATGACAGCTAATGGTACCGAAACTGGGGAAGTGGAGAAGGACTGCTTAATTTATGTGCGAAACCAGAAATGCGATGGATAGCGGTCAACAAAGTGGAACACCTACAATTTTTCTTTGTATTCAATTCTCCCAGTCCCGCTCCAAGGCACTGAGGCATTGACTTTGTCAAAAGTGGATGAGGTTACTCCCGGCTGTTTTGAGAGGAAAATTCTTCCAATGATACTGTAGTGGAGGAGATACAACAGCAAACTGTACGGACTGTTTAGCGACAACGACTTAGGAAGAAGAGTGAAGGTCCAACGACTGAGGTGGCTGACTCAAATAGAGCGCATGGACACCAATTCTCCAGCCCGGAAAATCTATGAATCCACCCCCGAGGTGCGATGCAGTAGAGAAAAACCTCCACTCAGAAAGCGCACGCAAATAGAAGGGGATCTCAACTAACTTAGCGAAACTGGAGGGAGTTATCTAAAGATTGAGCTGACACTGATTGAGGAAACGCTTATTAGTTAAGGCCCAAGTCCACCCCAGCCTGTAGCGCCATCTGCAGTGAGTAAGTATTTGCAAAAGCATGTCCAAAAAATTGTCAAACCATGATGCAGTAAGGCAAAGGCTCTCCTATGGATTCATAAGTATTTTCACGGCTGAATACTATCCAGCAATAGTTCAAACATCCTCTGGAGTCAATATACGAATAATGTGCCCTCAAAGTACTTCCTACGGCTGGTCGCCTTGATCTCGTTTTCGTCTTCAAATCTCCGGCCTTGCAACTCCTTTTTCAAATTGGAAAAAAACAAAAAGTCGAGGCTCTAGGGTGGGTGGTCCAACGTTGAAAAACCTGTGTCTTTTACGGCCTGTCTCGAAATCCGTGCCTTAGTCTCTCACGTCGTCTTTTACGGCCTTCTCGAAATCCGTGCCTTAGTCTCTCACGTCGCTTCTGTGCGACCGATTCACGTGCTTCAGTCCATAATTTTGAACATTTATCGTAGTCCCAGTAAAACACCTTCGCTGTCCCAGAAAACAGTCGCCATAAGCGACCTTCGAAGCCGACCTTAAATTCCCTGGTCGGCCTCTCCCCCTTTATTAATTCACTGCATACTCGTAGGCTCTTGTTTGGACTCCGGATTACATTGGCAAACCCACATGCCGTGTCACTTTTATAGTGTTCGACTAACATTGAAGCGGGGATCACTAGTGCGGAGACTACAACTTCTCATGTCCTTCGATAGTAATTTTGTTTACCTCATTCAATTCTCGCAGAGAGTTTCTTTTAAAAAAAAAGGATTTCTCGTGCGCTCTACCCAACATCAACTCTCGTCAATGGAATGTGGTACACAACTCAGCAACGGGGTTAGAAAATCAATTTTGTCGACATACGATGACGATGAAGACATTGCAACTCCTGTGCTCACGAATGAGACACAATGCTACACTCTGTCAAGGTCTACTTAACCCACCATTGTACGCTTCGAAGCAGTGTTTCTCAACCTTTTGTCTGAAAATTTTGTTTAAATCCCACTCAGAAGGGCTTAAAGGAAACACCGTCACCCTCTGATGGTATCTCCCACCCACCCAGTCGTCAACCTGACAAACAAAAGACTCTAAAATATTCCAAACTCGAAAATCATTACGTTTACGACGCACACACAAGGTGTTCTCAATCCTAAAATACGCCCGTGTACTGCCCGGGAAAATCTATTTTTAAGAAGGCAGTCAAAACATTCGAGTCAGGACGACTATATATCAGCATTATTAAATGATTAATGCATGACTACTCCCGTTGTCATTAAAGCCCTGAATATTCGAGTATGTGACAATCATAGCAATCAGACGTCCTTGCCGACTCTACGAAGAAACTTTTATGCGGGATAATAAATCAAACTAAATTCGAATAACTTTGAAACAAAGTCCTTCAAGTCCTTCTGTCACAAAGAAACTGAACTTCCACAATCAACAATCATTTGGGCGTTGACGACCAAAGTCCATCAAAATTAAATGAAAGGAAGTACAGTATAGTATACTCCTTGGAACCGCCCCCACTTGTCACAGGACACGAATCATAATTAATATTTTACGCGTCGTACATAGCATGTCCAGTACGTCGCGTCGGTCCTATTTTTTTTTTTATAGAGTGCTAATGTTGGCTAATTAAAATGTCAGCATACTGGCGACCTCTTTGAGCGGTAAATATTACTCATGACGACAGGACTCCTACTAATGAGTAGAAATCAACGTCACATTGTGACATGCAACTACGATCCACATGCTTTCGTAGGACCGTCACAGAAAGGACATAAAACACACGCTATACGTAGGTTCTTTTACGTTTCATTGCTTTCCCGGCTATATGCCTAATATCGAGGGGCGGGGTTTCAAGAGGGTGAGTTCGATTTTAATGACGGAATCAGCAACATGTTCAGCCAGCCAACACACACAGACACACTTCAGGAGAAGGGAGAAATTAAATGAACAAAGAAAAAAAGCAGGTATCCTTTCGTTTCAATGGTTCCTATAGAATGTCCTTGAAATGAATAGTTCACATCGGTCGGTGGGGGAGTAGAGCGTGATGACGTGTTTGTTGTTGCTGTTGATGATAATGATAAAGGCTCTTCAGTTTAATGGGAATTTTATGAGGGTGCCTGTGATTGTATTCCGGCGGATGATACGAAAAAAGGATGTAGTACAGCTCTAGGATGATTTTTCTCCACATGATAAAGCTCCACATATTGGCATTAAACTAAAGATAGTTTCCTATAAAGTTAATTAAAAGGATGCGAAACTAATTAACTTGAAGAGGAAGAGGCAGATGTATCTGTGATAAACGGGATCGATGAAAAACCCTTTAAGACGACAGGTAGGAGCAGTCTTGACCTAGTTTTCTGTCCCTGAACTGTATACAGCGTAGTGAGGTGGACCCATTTGAATAAATGCGAGCCATGTTGATGATAAGAACAAAAGGACTAGCCTTGGAGACCAAAAAAAATTTTCAAGTTGTTTTGACGACTACTGGGACATGAATTTCAGATTTTCAACATTTCCAGAGACTGCTGGAGAAAAATGATGATTTGAATTGAATTTCATGAAAAGGACTTCATTGAGGGACGGTTTCATCATTCTGGAAAAGCCATTGCAAACAAGGGTCACAGACCTAAGAAAATGTCTCTCATTGTCTGGAGATATTTATCTGGAAAAGGATTAGAAAATCTGTGTTGCATCGAAGGGATTAATGCAGGAGAAGAAGCAGTGGAAGAAAATTGTGGAACATCTAGCCTTCAAATAGCTGGAAGTGGATTCAGCTAAAGCAAATCAAACAGACACTGTCACTGACTAGCCGCCAGGATCAAGTACCGAAAACTAACATGCCCTCAGAAATGCTGCAACAGATGTCCTGGGTTTCACTCGATCACTATCAGGAAACCCCTGGTTTGACAAAGAATGCTGACGAGTGCATGCAGCTAAAGAAGAGTTATACAAACCGGCCATGCAAAGAAGGAGACGGGGAAAGGGGAAAAATTAGCATAAGAAGCGTGCGATCGAAGATATTGAAAAATTATTCTTCAGAAACAGTGTGCGAAGGTTTTACCAAAAGATAAAAAGAACGTGACAAGCCAATAAGACCCGTACAGAAACCCGTAGAGATGAAGGTGGAAGCCTCGCAGTAGAGACACAGTCAGTGCTGGGAATATGGAAACTTTTTCTGCAGACTGTACATATAACGGCGATGAAGACCAACATACCGCTGCCAGGCAGCATGACCCATTCAACACAGGCAATGATAGCCAACACTTCCGTCCACCTGCCCAGAACGAAGTAAGGATAGCAATATCCAAATTTAAATCCAACAAAGCTGCTGGACGTGGGCGTTTACCCATCAAGCTATTCAAAGCTGCTGGAAATGACTTGGTAGAGAGCATAGACCCACTCATTTCCAAGATTTGGTCAGACAAGTGTATGCCTGATGAATAGAATCTCAGCATCGTTTGCCTGATCCACAAGGAAGGAACTGCCTCAACTGCGCCAATTACAGAAGCACCATTCTCCTCAACATCGCCTGCAAGATCTTCTCTGCCATATTGCGTGAACGCTAGAAAACCCTTCGTCAACAACCTGACTGGTCAACAACCTATCAGTCTGGTTTCAGGACACGAAATTCCACACTTGACCAATTTTTCACAATTCGGCAGATCCCAGACAAAACCCAAGAAAACCAAATCGCACAGTATTCATAGAGACGAGCTATGCAAAGCCATGTCTAGTCTTGGCATCCCTTGCCAACTCGTCTGCATTAACATAACTCGTCTGTCGAGACCTTTGAAGTCAACAAAAGGATTTAGACAAGGTCAGGCACTGTCAAGTGACTTCCTTAACATCGTTCTTGATAGAATAGTGCGAAACCTAAAATCCAACACCGGAGGCATAATCTTGAAAAAGTCTGTGCAACTACTAGAGTACTCCGATGATTTTGACAAAGTTGCCAGAACGTCGAGGCTGTCACTGGTGCGGAGCTAACAAAATGGGTTTAGTGATAAATAAGGCCAAAATCAAGAAAATACTGTTAACAGTGACAAATAACATCGATGAATTGGGCGGAACGTCACAGTCGGCAGCTATAACTTCGAAGTAAGTTATAGCTACTGACTGGGACTTTGTCTACCTTGGCTCTGCTATGAACTCTGAAAACAACATCTCACCAGAAATCAAATCAAAGACTAACCCTTGCCAATCGCTGTTTCTTCGTCCTGAGAAGACAGTTGAGTAGTAAGGCCCTAACCCGAACAACTAAGGAGGCTCTATGCAAGACTTTAATCGTTCCAGCCCTGCTTTTTGGCGCTGAAACATCGAATCCGTAGTCCCATTGGCGGTGAAGGGCTTTGGAGGAGAAGATTCAACGACGAACTTAACCAACTGTACAGCGGCATTAACATGATCAAAAAAAAAACGTATTAGTCGCCTAAGATGGCTAAGGCATGTAGAACGAAAGGACACCCAATACACCAGCCCACAGAATCTTCACATTTAACCCGATGAGACAACGGAGCAGAGGAGAACTTTGTCTTAGGTGGCGCGCACAAGTAGAATGGGACCATAACCGACTTGAAGTACACTAGCTAAGGATAGGGCTAACTACAGAGGCTTGTTGGTTAAAGCCCATATATATCCCGGAATGTAACACCAGCTACGTTAGTAAATCAAAGAGACATTTGCAGAGCCTGGAATGGTCACCATAGTCGCCAGACATAAATCCCATAGACGTGTTTGAAAAGAGCTGAAGAGTAGAAGTCCTTGATCAATGTCACTCTTGAAAGAGGGTTATGTGTGTTATTACACTGAATTCCTGCATTAATGTCCCATCTGACACAAAGAAAAATGGTCTCCAGAATGCCAACATTTGCAAAAGAAAGTAACACGAGGTAAGAGCGGACTTTTCTAAAACAGAAAGAGCAACCAAATTCCATAGGGACTCAGACTCTACAATATCAATTGTACTACCAGGCAGTAACATCGTTTTGGTGTAGGTAGATCGGTTGGTAAAGGTGACGAGGTTCAAAAGAGAACCCAATTAGGGCGCCATTTTGATACCAAAACTCATGTAACCTGGTTGCATGGTAAAATTTTGGGTTGTAATGAGTGATATACTAAACCCAGCCTGCAGAGTTCAGATAGAGCTTAAATCCTTTGGTCATCGAAGAAGGATTTACCAACAATACGTTGTCTGGTTACCTTTAGGCCCGGTCATCTGCAAGGAAAGTGAAGACGAGAAACTTTCTAGTAAGTGTCTCTGCAGAACGAAGGGTAATGGGTGACGCGAAGCTTGGCCACATGGTCTGCTATTGGCCAATGGCCTGTACTGGCTGAAGCAACCGAACATAGATTCTTTCTTCTCTGCAGCTACATCAGAAGATGTTATGGGGGATCCTAAGCTTGGCTGCAGGATTTTCTATTAGCCAATGGTCTGTACTATACAATTCTGGCAATATCTGATCTTTATGGTCTAAGTAGCTCATTTGTTAAAGTTTAGTCATGTCTGATTATGAATCTTACCCCTAAAGACTTCCAGATGAACATTTACTCTAATCGTATGTGCCAGAGAGCCACTAGGGCTGACCCTTGTTCGCTCTCTCGTTGCACCCTCAAAGTTACTGTTTTCTGGGTCCCAGATGATGGTGATTTTTGACTGAACGCCTAGTTTGCTTAGTTCTTTCTGGCATTCTTTCTGTTGAAGATGTGGTAGCTGAATCCATGGCTTTGATAGAATCTTGGATATTAATGAAGACAGCAACATTGCGGTTGGATGTTAGTCATGCTGCAGGCCTTCCAAAACGCGAAAGGCTTGAGAGACACTGTCAAAATTTACTGTAATAGTTGGAGAAATTAGGTTTTTATTGCCTCTTTTGTGTGCCTGGTGGCTGTAATTCCTATTCCCCTGGATGGTCTCGAACTTATACCCGCCGAGTCGCAAGGCTAACTACTCCTACACCGTGGGCACGTTGTGAATTTTTCCCTGAATACACCGTCAATAGTCGGAAGCCTTAAACCAGAACAAAAAAAAAATAATAATTACAAAGCAGGTGCAGTCTTGCTCATTATTTTTTTCAGTTTACTTCCCTGGATGACCTTTGTAGATTTTTTGGTCTTTCTTGAAAGCCTTTACCGAATAACGCTTCAAAAGACCGTTTCTATAGCGGAAAACTTTCAAGGAAACAAATTAACCCTCGTCAGCTTATGAAAATATTATGAAAGCCTCTCTACCTCCTTTGCTTATGCATACATTCACTTGCCCCCAACGCCTGACTGTAAGCAATTATTTCCCCTCCCAATAGAATAATGTCCATTCCCCCAAATAAAACATGCACAAACCTTCGAAAACAGATGGACATTATTTCTGTGACCACATGAAACCTTTCTATACACACAGCAAATCGTTATCCTGGCATAAATTATTCAGTCACTTTGCTATAAAATAAATGCTCCTTGCCATCATTTTATGTACTAACTTTTCCTTTTCTCTTTCTCTCTCTTCTAGGCAATCTCCTTGTTATCCTCGTAGTGACACTATCCCGACGGTTGAGGTCGATAACGAATTTTTTCCTAGCAAACCTAGCTTTAGCCGACTTTTGCGTTGGACTCTTCTGTGTTATGCAGAATTTATCAATTTACTTAATTGATAGGTGAGTACTCAATATCCTTATAGATGTCGTGTGTGACTGCAAACATCCGCAGTACGTGATGGATTATTCGGTGTAAATTAATATGCAACACGGTCCTTTAAAATTAACTCTGGCTGGCGAAGGATAATTACAACTGTTTTTGCCTTCGTCCGCGAGACGATGATTAATGTTTCGCAGTTTATATACGGTTCTGATTTAAAAAAAAGAGAAAAAAAAACGGAGATGAGGATAGTTGAGATGCGTCATTGCTTCCGGGGTGGGTGGAGAGTCCTTGAGTCGAGATTGTGTGTACGTGAGTACTCATAAGTAATGATGGCAGGACTTTTCAAGAGGACTCATTAAAAATGGATTTTTTCAAGTGGATTCGGTGGAAATTGCTTTTTCGCTGGTCTGGAAAAGTGACCGGTTGCGAGGAATTAAGGGTAGGGGCGCACATGCGATTATTCGGTCGCGAAAAGTAGAGCACACGACGGCAATGTGAACGAGCGTATATGACACCTAGAAATCGCAACGCTTTAAAGTCGGCGATTTGTCCAATTTTTCTGGCTACGCGATTGTCGCAAGATAAAATGAATCATATGTAATGGGTATCCACATATTTGCGACTTAAATCGCTACGATTAAAAAGTCGCAGTCGTAACAAGATGTGAACATTCAACCCTCGAATGTTTAATCGCAAAAACACGCAGTTGCGACTTAATAATCGCAGCGATAATAAAATCGAAACAACCTCTATTTTATTAGCGATTTTCCGTCGCAAATTGAAATGGATAAGAGGCTTTAGTATGAATGTTCAGGCCACTTGCGAATATTGAATGGAAGTCCTGACAGTACATAAATGGATCTAACAGGGAACTACTACGTTCTGGCTCTTTTGTTGCCGATGTATAATAATTTATCCCACAAAAAAGTCGCAAGTGCATTAATGTTTAATCTTCTTCTAATGATCACGTTCATTTTGCGACAGAACAATCGACAACGAGATACAATTTGTTAATCGCCGCGATTATTTGGTCGCATATACGTTCATTCACATTAAGGCTAGGGTCCCACATACGATTTTCTGTCGCGGCGATTAAAAAATTGTACTCGCTGTAGCAAATGTTCATGAACGCTCAAGCGACAATAAACGCTGCGATTTTTCTAAGTTCTGTGATTATTTAGTCGCAAATGCAAATAAATGCGCGATAGAAAATCGGCAATGGAATCGCGGAGTTATATGTTGTATTATTTCGACTACGATTTTTTAATTGCGGCGCCAGTGTGTGTTTGCTTTGGCGACTATCACGTCGCTCAAAAAATAAAACAATTCTCGACAAACTAAACGCATCGAATTTAAGATGTTCTGTGCACGCATTCTTATTGATAAGTGTGTGTTTAATTTATTGCGACTAAGTAACCGCGCGATTAAAATCGCATTGCTCGTCTAGCGTAAGAGCTGTGTGTTGTATTTTTTTGCGACTGAATAATCTGGCGACAGATAACCGAAAATGCATCGTGCATGGTCATATTTTGTTGCCACTACGATATTTAATCGCAACGATAGAAAATCGCTTATGCGAGCCCTAAACCGACCAACGACTTAGAAGACAGTTTGCAACTACTCTCGAAAATCGAATTTAAGGCGAGAAATAATTTTTTAAAGACGCATTTCTGTGTTTTGAGAAGACTTTAAGGAATCGTCCACCTTCCTTCTCATGAATCAAATCACGTAGAAAAATGTGTCTGAATTCCGTTAAAGCTTTTCTCATCCCAATGAGTGACCCTTAATCCAAGTTTATGGTGGCCCCCCTCCCCACAAATATTTACTGAAGCATTTTCCATTTTTCTTTGTCAATTAACTCGCATATTTATAGACTTTTAACCTTTGTTGTGTGCGTGGTTTTTAACATTTTTATTCTACTGCAATGAATTTATTTATTTTTTGCTATATTTGTGAAAATTTAATTTATTTTTTCAGTTGGGTATTTGGCGAATTCCTCTGTCGGATGTATCAATTTGTCCATTCGCTCAGCTATACCGCATCAATATTTATTCTGGTTGTAATTTGCATGGAGCGATATTTCGCAATTGTGCATCCGATTACGTGCAAACAGATATTAACTGCTGCCAGACTGCGGGTGAGTAAAAATAAAAAAATTCAAAAATATATATGTAGGTACACATGTAGGTATTTATCCCGCGGTTTTTTGGAAACGTTCCATGATTTTTATTTGTAGGCCAAGTAATTTGTTTGTATGTTGAGGGAGCTGATTTGTAAATGAATTTTGACTTTTATGAGAATCGAGACTGATTTATTTGGTATGTATGTGCATGGAACGTGGGAGATACTTAAACGAAGTAGAGCCTGCTATGTGCATGGATAATAATTTTTTACCTGCATTTTGTATGAAACTCACATGGATAATCCTGTACAGTAAAAAGGATTGAAAGTGTTTGCTTCTTTTCTTTATTTCTTATGCAGAGGAATACCCCCATATCGTCGTGCAAGATACTGCATTGCGGTCTTTGAACGGTTCAAAACGAGTTTAAAAAAATGTTGGTGGTGTACACCTATGCTTTTGATTTGGATTTTTATATGAAATTCTACAAAAATTGGATCAGCTTTTCATAGTTTTCAATTGGTTCCTTAAATGTACTAAGAGTAGTAGAAGATGCTAACGAAGAGAGGCAAATCGACAGCTCCTCGGTCACAACCCCATGTCGAAATCGCGACTAGTAGTAGGGGAGTGTAAACTCAAACAGGATTTTACTTCCCTGCCCCATGAATCCTGGGTATCAGCGTCTTAGGAAACTAGCATAGCAAATGTAGGCATTTGCAAATTCTGCAATGAGTCCAGCGAGACTCCAAGGCATCTTCTAAGGTCTTGTGAGGCACTGGCCTACAAAAGATTGAAACACTTGGCCAATTACCAGCTAACCTTAACACTCAAATACTCTGGTATTCGGCTGGCCATATAGGTAGCATGAGACAGGATACACCGGAGAAATTTCATGAAAAAAAGGGGGGAAGAATCACGGATCCCACCTCGATACTTAAGGGTAAAAAAGGACCGGCTTACTTACAACTTCTGAACGAATCCGTGGCCAGAACTCTAGTAAAAGAGCCGACTTGAAACACATAAAAACGAGCATTAAACTCAGGTGGAACGCTGGTGAGAGTGATAGTGGGACTTTTGGCCTTCGTTCAGGCTTGGGTTAGCTGAAACAACAATCTGTGTCAACCTTGAGAAAGGGGGGAAAATGTAGAACACTTCCTCTGCCACTGCCCTGAAATAACGAGATTAAGACAAAAGTTACTGGGGTCACAAACGATACCGGATCTAACTTCTTCAGACAGGAATCGGCGACATGTTCAAATATTCTCAGAGAACAATCAGTGTTCAGTACGTCAATTTCACAGTCAACAAAATCGAGCAGTTGAGTCGGTCATTCGGAACACATTTGAAACATGTCGCACTACATTTACTCCTTTGAACTCGAAGCTACTGACATGAAGGAGCAGAGTGCGTCATATCTTTGGCATTGAGGCCAGTGCTGAAGGTCGTAATCTACTGATCCACCACCGTGCGCTCTTGCTTGGCCTGTATCCATCGACTTTGTGGTAGATTTTGTGCAAGGATCTTAGTTTACATGCTTACAAGACTCAATTGCTACAAGAATCGAAGCCAGACGATGATCGTTTGGGTCGTGACTTAGCTTATTAGACGCTTAAACAATTGGAAGCCGATCCCCTTTTTTTTCGTGAAATTTTTTTCAGAGATGACGCTCACTTCTGCTTTCAGTGGCCTTGTTAATTAGTAATATTGTGGAATTCGGAGCGAGGAAAATTCAAAGGTGATCAATCAGCTACCGATACACCCCGTGATCGGTCCGAACTTCCTCAAAAATTAAGAAAATCGAAATGGCGCCCGGTGCAGAGCCATGATCAATGAATTTTTTGTTCAGTCGTTCCCGTAGTGGCCATATGTACGAAGGCATTTTTCATCATTAACGCCATGAAAATGTCAATCAATTTGCTCAACTTGTGTGTACAGCTCTTAAAAAACACGATAGTTCCCATGGTTCCAATAGCTCTGAAGGCACAACTATGTATTAAGAAGCAAGCGACACACAGTAGCCCCAAAGAAGGCCTAAGTAGCGCGAGCTCACCCCTGAAACCCACCAACAAACCGGGTACAGTAGTTGGGAATAACGCCTTACTTAGGAAATGGTTTCCTTTTTTTATTTAAGACGAATTAATTGTTGTTCAATTGCATTTTTGCATAAAAAATGAGCGCTCATTAAATTTAAATAAATTCGTAAGTAATTCAGCCTTTAAGCTTAAGGCGATGGAATTCTGCGAAGGTTGGCATAGCTGTTTGCAATGCTACACAGTAAAAAAAAAAAAGAACGTCAATGTGTGTCCTTCAGAGAGAGCCTAAAGAATCTCATACCTTCCCGCCTAACTTGGATGTGTACTCCAACAAGTCCCATTGAACTGAATTCGCTTTTCACCGGAGGTGTTCGAATTGATTTAACGTAATTGAATTATTCATTGCTCGAGGAAAGAGATTTAAGGAATCGTTTTCTTTAGGTACGTACTTCGGACGGAGAAAATAAAATGCGCAGCACGTATTCCAGGGGAACCAGGTCTATCAATCGATTTACAAATTTCTTCACGAAAACACCCACAGAGCCTGCCTAATGCAACTGTCAAATCCTTTCCACAACACACACGTCAAAGTATCTTAGCACCACATTCTCATGTCCTTCCCACCACTGCAGTGCACTGGTATCTGGATTAAAAATCTCTGCCAATTGTCAAAAAAAATGTGTCAATTACTGCCCAGTATGACAGCAAATACCCAGCTATCGATGAACTCTTAATTTCGTCCTTAGATTGTCAATAAAACGACAAAGTGAGCAAGTTGCCATCTCACCTCCCACCTAATCTGATGAAAATTCAAAGAGATCCAAACTATTGACAACGAAAACAGATACAAAAATCCTTACAAAGTGTGAAATTCAACTTCAACTTCAGTTCTACTAGGTGTTTTGTGTGTTTGGATGTATTGACATCCTCTCGAAAAGTTTTCAATTTATTTTGGGAAAAAAAACGAAATCCTTTAGGAGCTTGGATATCAGAAACTCGGTAGATTCGTGTAAATTGAAGGTCGTGTACGGAATTGTGCTCTTCTCTGAGGGTAAACATTTTTTTTGGGGTGTTTTCGACACGTGGCCTTGTTTATTTGTGAGACGAGTTTAGTCCTTCTGTGCAGTCGAATATTTATATTCGTGTGTATCTCAAATGACTTGCAGATTGAGGAATAAATTCTGATCCGACATTGACGTAATTTGGGTTCAGCTTTAAAGATCCTTTCAAAATAATCGATTATTTGCCTCCTTATCGTCTTTAGTAGAGTCCTTCATTAGCTTTTATGAACCCGAACATACCGAGTCATGGGACGATTTGTATCTGTGTATCAAGACTGATGTGGTCACTCACGAGATTCTAGGTCAGGTTAGGTAGATGGGTTGGCGAAAGGAAAAATTCCCTCTGCACCACACTCAGGTTAATATCAACCCATAGGGATATAGGGACAGTATCCTTTTTAAAGTTCGCCACGGACTAGAAGGGTATGATTGCTTGTGACCGGAGTAAGTTCAAACCCCGCTAGGAGAACAGCAATTACAGCCACCAAGCACAATAGAGAAAAAAGTCCCTCGCACTACGAGTAATCCTTCCGTAAAGTGCTCTGCTACTGCCTTAGGGTTTCAAACCACGTGGAAGCTTTGATAAGGCTACAGATGTCTTCGATAGGTATGCTACATGCATAGTTCTTCGATACCCTGGAAGATGTGTCATCTAAGGGATTTATGTCTGAAATGGCAGAGGCATCGCTGGGCAATGGCATAGAAAGTAGCTCGTTTCCTCGTGTCCTGTTATCCCCCCTTCTAGAGTAGATAGGATTATGCTGTCTTTCTGCAACAATTCACAAGACCTAGTCCTGCTGTGTATGGGTCACAGTTTCCTCGTTACTTTGCAGGTACTCTAGGAGTGCTCAGTAACCTATTCCCTGCTACGTCGGAACGTTTAACTGAATGATCAGCTTGGTATAGGACCAGCGCAGGCCCTTTTCTGGTCAATTCGTCAACTTTCTCACGAGATGGTAACTGTGAGGGCAAATAGCTAAGGCTTGACTCGATGGCAGATTATTTGGAGTTTAAACACCATCCTTAGCCACTGTAGAATGGTGGTTCAATCTGTTTCAACATGGGTGCACTAAATACAAAAATTTACCATAAGAGAGACGTTCTTCTACTGTCACCGCCCAAGAAACCATCGACGGCGTTCGGGACATGCTGGTAGAGGAAAACCGATCCATTTACAGAGTCCTTTGCATCATCTTTGGGCATACCCGAGAGTTGTAATAAAACACTTTTCTGTTATCATCTGGGCATCAGGGAGGATTGTGGATGGTGGTGGTTACCAAAAATGTTCAAAAAATTCAATCGAAGCCGGCCAAAAGAAGTGTTCAATATTATTTCTGGTGACAAAACTTGGATTCACTGTTCTGAGCCAGAAAGCCAGCGATGTTCACAGCAATTGATTATACCCGATGGTAATGATCCAACAAAAGTGAAACATGTTCGGAGCTATGGCAAGAAAATTGTTCCGACATTCGTTGGGCGTACGAATCGTGATGCCTCTGTTCCACTGGGGGATTACAATGCACCATCACACTTCGCCTACTAAACTGTCGACAAAGACTAAGAAAATCATATTTCAGAGGTGAATTTCGAGATCAGTGGGAAAGGAGATTGAACGAGCTGTATAGCGACATCGACCTAGTTAAAAAAAATCGTTGCATCAGTAGCCTAAGATGGCTAGGACATGTAGAGAAAATGGACACCAATGCTCCAGACCTCAAAGTCTTCGAATCTAACCCAGAAGGACAATGTAGTAGCGGACGACCTTGCCTAAGGTAGCGCGCATTAGCATGTAAAAAAGGACTTCAACCGACTTGGAGTGCGCAACTGGAAGCAGTGCAGCTAAGGATCGGGACAACTGGAGAGGTTAGTTGGTTGAAGCCCAGATTCACCCCGAACTGTAGTAAGTAAATACAAATAAAATCGATTAAAATAGATTCAGGGAATGAATGAAATCAAAAGTAGTCATGAGTCGTCAATCATGATCTACAATTAATCTAACAAAGTTGATACTCGTTATTTGTTTACGAGGACCGAACATGACCACCATCTCGCGTCAGTAATGGTCTAATGGGGAGTGAGCTATGATGACGTAATCGACCTTCAATAGTGTCTTAAATTTCGGGCTTCATATCACCGAAAAATTGGCCAGCTGTCAGTCCAAACCCCAACCCGATGGATTACAACCTACGGTTCGTTTTAGATAGCATCGCCCACTCTGGTCGACAACAAAATATTGAATCTTTAAAAGGAGCCCTTTCCGTGGGCAGTTTTCCCGTGCATGTAGTGCGTACAGCGATAGATGATTGATCATGCTTGAAGGCAAATGGCGGCCATTTCGAATAATGTACTCTTCGATTTGTAGCTATTGCAAAATATTAACTCGCTCTCACCCGGCATCCATTTTCTTAGAAACAGTATTTATGACTAGACAAGACATAGTACTCATAGAGAATTAGTTGCTTTTTAATACTCATCGATTGATTCTCATCAAAAGTAATCAACTAATTCAATCACCACAAAGCACTTAGTCATACGGAGCGAATGACTAACCCCGCATACTTCACAGGAATAGTTTAAAAATTTGCATAAATTATGGACCAGCAAATTTAATTGCCCACACTAAGGGTTCGCTATTCCACAGCTAAATACTTTCATTACAATTTGCGACAAGGCTTACCCTACGGGGGCACACAACATGCACGTATTCCAAGTTAATTGTCGTGTAAAACATAAATGGGTTCCCTGTTATTAGTTAAGCACTCTGATTCATGCCTTATGGTGGTTTAATTGTTATTTCATCAGATATGTACATGAAATCATAACATTTACAGTTCACTACTGAACTGGCTCTTCACAAAAGGATGTCCTTACAAGTTAAGTGTTTGTTTGCACACAGAACTGAAGTGAGCACTAACAACAATAACCTCCCGAAGCTTGGTGAGATTGAGATCATTATGTCTACAAGCAATTTTGCTGAAGATGTTAAATGTTCATTGAAAATTGATTTCAAAGTGTCTGCTCTAAATTAGATGATAGATGGGAAATGCCATCGGAGACATGATTGAGGCTGAAGGATTTTCAGTGAGGATTCCTAGCAGGATGGAGTGGGTTGGAGGTTTAGGCTTGTATCGGAAATGAACTGGCTTCTATACCGACGGATCCGCAATGGATGTAGGTACTGCGAGTCTCGAGATACAAACCGGTTCTTCAGACTAGAGCACGACCGCAGTGTTTTTCAAGCCGAAGTTACTGCCATGAAACAAGCTGCGAAGATGATTAGCGAGAATAACATCTTTGGAAAAAAATCAGCATCAGACAGTCAAGCAGTCAGTAGAGCCTTACAGTCAACAACCGTGAGGTCTAAGCTCGTAAAAATGTGCGTCAAAAGACTGGACGATATCTCAAGTCTATGACAAAAAAGAGATCCGCAGATCAGTCGAAGGTATACATATTCGGATAGCTGTCGGCGTCGTGGCGGGACACTGTGTTATAGGCAAGCATGCAGCACGGCTAGGACTGCCCCATAACGACTTCTGTAAGAACTGCTGGGGCGAAGAGGAAACACTTGCTATGTGATTGTCCAGCACTAGCCACCAAGTAGAAAACCAGGGAACACACTCTTGGCAGCTATTCCCCTGTGGAGCTGGATAATCTAAGAAACATTGAGCTGAACGACCTCCTGGTTCAATTCAGCCGTCGATAATAAGATTTAGGTTCTCAGGGGTCTACTAATGGGCACAATGGACTTATCGTTAGTCAAAGTGAACCGTTGATGGCCTCCTGTCGTAGGGTACCGGTATAGCTAACGCAACCCAAGGATTGTTAAAAAAATTGCGCATACATTACGTATAATGTATTGGATACACTGGAGGGCCATCGGGAAGTTATTGGGCTTGAAACCGAAGCAGGTCCACTGGATATACGAATACGTAATACATCATCATGCGTAATACATCATCCTCTACGGAGTAGTTGTTTGGTACCAAGTGACAAACAAGAAGCTTGCAGAAAAAAATCTTAGATTCGGTTGGGTTGGTGGGTTGATGAGGGGAGAAAAAACTCGTCTCATCTCACTTATGTATGTAGGCCCTAGTGGGAGGACCAATAGAAATAGTCGCAGAAGATACCAGCGAAGAGAGACAAATCGACATCTGCTCGGACAGTAAAGAGGGAATTAGCGAGATCACAAACCCCATGTCGAGATCACGACTAGTAATTTACTCGCCAGGCGCAATAGAGTCCATCTCATATGGGTACCGTAGGATGGAGTACAACTTCACCGAGTGGCGAAAAGGCAGACGAATTGGCAAGGAAAGGAGGGAGTAATAGAGAACTGATTCCCGAAAAGATGATAGTGGACTCAATGTGCAGATGAGACGGGAGTTCAATAACGACTGGGTGATTCCAGATACGTGCAAAGTGACCAGATCTGTATAAGAATCACAAGTTCACCCCCTGAAACCAACCATCGAACCAAAATCGCGAAGTGAAGCTATTTCAAGTCCAAGATGACGACCTTCGAAAGTGAAAATCATTCCTTTTACGTCGTTGGGCACCATTTTTGATCACACATGAGCTACGTAATCAGTATCCTCACAAGATACTGTCTGAATATTCTTAAAGGTTGAGGCTCATTTCAAAGGACTTCTACAGGAGCTACAGGAATGAAAAGTAGAAGGAACCCATTCTTGATCTCCTATGCACCTGTCCCGCCCTGTCCCAAAGAGTAGTGCTGCATTTAGGGGACCTTTTCTTTAATGACCCCAGCGAACTTACGTCCTTAGACGTCATAACAATCGTCCACTTTATTTCTAGACGAATCTAGCTTCGTGCAAAGTGGCCAGAACTGTAGCAAAAGCATCGAGAAACAGCACAGCAAAACGAGCATTAAACTCAAGCAGAACACCTGTGAGATTGATGGTGGGACTTACAGCAATGCACGGACATCTCAATAAACATTCGTTCAGACTCGGGCTAGCTGAAACAACAATCTGTGCCAACTGTGAGGAGGAGGACGAATATATAGAACAATCTATCTACCACTCTGTCCTGCAACAGCGATATAAAGATCGTCAACGATACCGGATCTAACACACCGCAGCAAGAAAGGAATCGCTGGCACGCTGGAGTTCGTTCGACGAACAAGACGACTTCTCGATTACTATACGACATTGTCTACTTTCATACTCCCCATTCGGTCTCTACCACTTCACACTCCTACTCCTGACAGTTCGACAGATGAGGGGAACACAACGAGCCCAATGGAGGCCTAAGTGAAGAGCACAGCTCATCCTCTGAAACCAGCCAACCTGTACAATGTTGGAAGCGAATTTCCTGAGCGATGACAAATAAATTCCGCTCTTTAGAAACAACCCACATGTTCTCCTTAACAAGGTGATGAAATTCAGAAAGAATGCCTTCAAATAGATGACGAATTTCCTTCCAAAATTACGATGCCCCTACTTTGTACGATGTTACACATCTCATACCGAGAAAGCGCCCCATCTGTCTCTCCATATCTATCATCCGGTAGAAATAACGATTTCATTCTATAAACAAAATCCCACTGATTTCCCACTGATTCACTCACCACGAGTGCGTCATCTAATGCAACCATATGCTGCTCCATTCTGTTGTCCATTATTGTATCTGAATCTATCTGTCTACAAGCACACACTACCCTGCTGCGTTATAATTAAAATTTGCAAAACTCTGCGTCATACTGCAGCACCTTGAACTGCTTCTAAATTAAGACAGCGGACGCTACTGCATTTTTACATTTCGGTGCGCGAAACACCGCCAAGAATATCTTACAGCGAACAAAAAAAAATCGAGAAAAAGTGCTGGAAAATGTAAATTTCAACCCTGGCGCCTTTAAAGAGCTGCCAACACGACACCGAGTGATTGTTTCGTTATAATTAAATTCTGCCCAACGACAATGACAATGTAATACTTGATTAAAAAAAAAAGGAAACTCCTCACTCACACTTGCAGGACTCTTTTTTGCTCGGCTTTTGTTTGATGTAATTCCATGGAGCCTACAACAACCTAGATACTCGTGTACAAGCGCCGTTCTGCACTGGAAAGTCATTCAAAAATTCATTTATTTACATAATTTTAAACTGCATCCCGATGATGAAGGTTTAAGGACACTGGGTTATTTTTATATCGGACAAGGACTCGAATGTGCTGTTTTTTTTCCCCGCCCTCTGTGCGATAAATAATGCAAGTTCTCAGGATGCAGCCCGGGCGGTGGTGTTTTTTTGTTTTATGGGTCGATGTCGTATGTTTAAATCTTTTCACAGGGTGTATTCCAGTGGAGTTAAATATTTAAGGACTGATTCACTGAATATTTAGGTAAAAAGCACTCCACCTGTGGTGGTGGTGTTGGGCTGATGCTGTGGCGTATGAGTGATTAAATTTTCATTTAACTTACTTTTCGGTTTGAATTCTATTTTTTTTTTTTTTAAGTGGAATTTTGAGTGTGCAACTGTAGGGAATCAACGTGAAAATGTATCTACAGGTTGAGGTTAAGGGACGGCAGTGTAGTATTCAGGCTTCGCCCTGCAGACAAGTTCGAAAATAATATCACGTGAAGGTTCAACAGGACTTATAGACGATTATACTGCTACTACACCGGATAAAGGACACCAGTTAAAGGTGGGAAAGGATATTCAATCGGATTACATGCCAAACACGCTTGTAAACAAAATCAACTTGCTCCCCAATCTTAAGTGGAAAATCAGTGATGTGTCTAAGTACAAGGAAAGGTTGGAGCAGAAAATAAATGTGTCAAGCGATGTTAACGGCGTAACTGACATGTAACTACCTGGTGTAGCAACAGCCTGTCAATATAAGGATCTGTTTAACTTAACGAAGCGCAGAAGCAACTGACAAAGCTACAGAATGGGACTTCATAACTACAATAAGAAAGTAAGGAAAGCTAGGAAAGAGGGCTTCCAAAATTCGGTGAGGCAATCTCAAATGCACCTACCGCTGCCAGGCTAAAAGCATTGGCAAACATGGATAATATGCAAAAGCCTCTAAGGAAACCAACACGGAAAATGAGGAGCAGGGAGCTGAACTTCTTCTAGAGACTCATTTCCCTGGGAGCAAGCAATGCAATCACGAGAATAGGGCCGACATATCGAGGCCTCGAAAAGAAGATTGGAAAGCAGCAGAGGCAATTTGACCCAGAGGGAGATTAAGATAGGCATAAGCTCAATGCAGCCCTACATATCACGAGGCGTTGATGGCATTATGCCAGCCCAGCTGCAGAAGGTACTGACGAAGCTTTTACCGCATCTGGTTAAGATAACAAAAAGTAGTCTTGACGGGCCAAGGTCGTGTTTATTCCAAACGTTGAGAAAAATTACCCAACACAACCTAACTCTTATAGACCAATCAGCATCCGTTTCATCTTAAAACGATGGTGAAAGCTGTGGACAATGCTCAATACATCCCCTCTACATCATCTTCAACACGCATACAGAGCGGGCAGGTCTACAGAAACTGCCCCGTATCAATTGACGGAGATCATTAGAGATGCTCTAGAAACGAAAAAGATGGCAATCTGTGCCTTCCAGGACATAGAAGGGGCATTTGAAGCTCTCAAGACGGCCCTCGCAAGAAAGGGAGTAAACAGGACAGTTTGTAAGTGGATGCACGAACCGTTGAGTATAAGATCAGCAGGAATTCAACCATCGGAAAGAATCAGGGTCTGTGTCAAAGTTAATACAAAAAGAGAATGCCCACAAGGAGGAGTGTTATCCCCTCTAAAGTGGATCCTTATTGTGGATGAGCTACTTGATAAACTAATCACCCTCGAATTCGTTCAGGTTTACCTTGAACAATAGCGCCACCTAAGTTAGTCAGTAAGTCAGTAAGTGCGAAAAAGACATTTGGTTGCAGATATTACAAGATGCCACATAGCCATCTAAACCACCAAGTTAGTGAAACGAAAATTCGATAAAAAATACTTCGAGAAAAGAACCTGTATATTAGCCACCACGATCGTGCGACTTGAAGTCACTGCCCTATGTTGATGATGCGCCAACAATTGCCACATTCGAAGCCAACATAACTCAAATCATCGATGAAGTAAGGACCACAATTGCTGGAAAAAGTAACCGAAAATTCGAATGACAGAAGCGGTTTTTCAGAGCCAGGAGCGGTGTCCATATGTTCGAGGATTCTTTTAAACTTTAATGCCACAGAATGTCAGAAAGTCTCGGATATGGATGACTTACATACGTAAAATGGAGCTGAAGGGCCTTCTAAGATGCATACCTTTCTATGCTCGATTCTAAATTGGCGGCTGTCTCTTCAGAGCTTAACGAAGTCGAGTTCTATCGGCAAAGAGCAACTGCAGCCAGCTAGAGTTTAACGGACAAATTCTACTACAATCGTCTTCCAAATAGGCTGAGCTGAGATGTTTACTCACACAACTTCGATCGACGGCGCTGAGGTTTATCAAAATTTTTCAAAATATCCGATAATATATAGGAGCACCGGTCGAAGATTCCATACAACTTCAATTGTCCCTAAAAAAACACAACCTAAAACCATTTGACATCGCAAAAAGGATCAGCGAATCGTGTTGTGCGCTCAATTTTTTTTCGTACGAATCGAAGGAACCTAAAGGACTTTGTCATTCCATACATAATGACTCCATTCTTATTCCCAAAAGACTAGAAGGGGAGTCCAACGCATTAATACATTAAATGGAAACAGGAACCGGAGCAGGAGTATTCTGTAAGTCCCTACAAACTAACTCCCAAATGAATCCAGAGTCTTTCAAGCTAAACTACACGCCACTGATAGAGCTGCGATGAAACTCCTTACAAGGAAAATAAATCCATTGTGCACAATCAGGCAGCAATCAAAGTATTGGCCAGTAAGACCATCTAGGACAATGTAAATGTCGTCAGATCCTAAATAAACGTGGCCAATCTTTGCTGAGCTCCCAAACATAGTGATGGGACGGAACGAGATAGCGGATGAACTTGATAAGAAAGGATTAGAACTAAGCACAGAATACACTCACATACAAAGAGATTATCCTGTTGACGCAGTGAAAGAGAAGATAGATCCTAGGAGCAGCGAACTAAACAACACCGCTTGGTTATCGAGAGGTGATTGTGTTTTATTCCACTACATATGGCCACCATTGAATGAGGGAAGCTTATTTGTTATGGGAAAAAATGAATGAATATTGGCGGGAAGTTGCACCAATAGGCTAGGCATAAACTCCCCGGACTACTACCAGAGCTGTCAGGATAGAGACACAACAGAAACCATAAAATACTTGCGACTGTGTTTCCAAAGCCATGGCTTAATCCAGACTCAGACAGACTCTTTGGAGAACTAAGTGAGCTTGCGCAAGCTTCGCTGATGGAGTTAAAGTAATTCATAGGGATCACACGCTGGCTCGGGCAGGAACACGAAACCATTTTTCTAAGTAGAATCACAATGGACCAATACGCCCCGGTGTAAGCACTCGTCGAATCTGTCTTCTTACCTACCTAAGGGACCTTAAAGTTAAATTCCATATTCGAATGCCGTAATTGAGAAGCAGTTATAGCTCTCGGACTTCTTTCAGACATTCACGTGAGGTGTGATCGTCTACCATAAGAAGAGGTCAACCAACCAACTAAAGCAAAGCGACAAGGACATTCGAATTACTGCTGGCATCCTGACTGGTAATAGGCAACCAGTTGCAACAACCAACGCCGAATTTCAAAATTCGGTCTTATTTCACATTATGAAAGTGAAATAAAGCCGAATTTTGAAATTCGGCCTTATTTCACTCGGCGTTATTTCACGGCACCGACCACATATGTCTAGAAATTCCTGGCGTATCCTCCCATCAAGCCATATCCATCAAAAGGCTCAAATTGTAATTCTTTTTATTTTCTTATCTAGGAAACAAATTATTTCGGTATCCTGGAATCTACGTTGGGTTAAATCTGTCTCCCCTAAGTCAAGAGTTAGTCTTGCTCTACCTGTTTCTCGTCGTCCTTCTTTGACTGCTGCATCTAAGTAGACTGGGAGCAGATTTTTTTTCCTTATTATCAGAGAGATTCCAATCAGCGCATCGTGTTTAGCCAGAGGGACTTGTAATCTAGTGTAAATCTAGTGTAAGTCATACCCCTTCTGCCAAGCTTGTCAACCTTCCAGTTTCAAAGAAGCAGTTTTCATTTACAAAGCAATTGCCGAAGGAATTCTAATTCCTCTCAGCCAGTTCACAGGAAGCCCCAACTGAACTATTTAAAAAGTCGGGAAACTGCCATTGTCCACATAAAAACGAAGGCTGTTTGGAATCCAATCACAGCGGTCATAAACTTGATAGATCCACATTTGCCATGAAAGTACAAATTTTCAATCAAACCCCCAGTTCAAGGACACTGGGCAAAACACGCACGAATGATACCTCATACAGAAGCAGTCACCAGCTTGGTTACAATGCCTTTCTCTCGCTAATTGGGCTATTTAGCGTCATTTATTCACACATGTGACATGAAACAATGACGGCCATATGATCCTTATTTTTATAAATCAATTCATGCCACAATGTGTTGACCAGAACTATAGCAATCCTGCACAGATATACGGCCACAAAAGGCACAATTCCGTAACAATTACTGAACGGTTTATTGTTAATTAAAATTAAATCGATAAATGTGCATATTAACCGCATAACGGTAATGTGTTTTGAGGTCGATTTTCCCACAACTGGATGAATAAATTATTTTGCAGCGCACGATTTACGAGCATGGTGAGTGGCTTCACTTGATTGCTTTCATAGACTGACAATCTGTGAATCGGACTCGTTGTGTTATCCTGGCAATTGTGGCAGGTGGACATTGCGATTCTATAGTGCTGAACATCGTTGGTAATAGAGGGCTTTTGAAAGAGGCAAACATCAACGACTAAGGGCGCGCATTTGAATTATTGTTTCTTTTGGTTGTTAATGCCGTAGATCATGTGTTAGGTTAGGTTAGTTATACGGATGCCCTTGCTATTACAGTTCACTTTGACTAGTGCCCAATTATTAAGAAAAACCGGGGAATCTATCTAACTTTAGTGTCAACCGCTTACTTAACCACCCAGATGGGTATATTAACCTCAGGAGCCCAGTTTTTCGTAGCTCATCTAGCTTCGTAGAAGAAGTACCTAAAGTACAGGACAGTCACGTAACAGTTGACGAATAGATCACTACAGGCTACCCTGTATTTGATCTATTCGTCAACTGTATTCTGGTTGCGTTATTTCACGGCACCTATGTGGTCTAAGCTGGATTAGAAAAGTAGGGTCGGGTTGGTCAGCTACGTCGTCAGTGTCCTCTTTGGTAGACCAACAAGGTAACCTTTCGGGCGCCTTTACAAATGACTTCTGGAGGAGCTGCAGGCACCAAGAGTAGAAGGAAACTGTCCTACACCTCCTATGTACTTGTGCGGCCCTGTCTCAACGAAGACAGCTCCATTTAAGAGTTCTTTTCTTCACTAATTTCGGCGAACTGGAGTCCTAAGACGTCGTGGGCATCTTCCATTTCATTAAAAGCTCCGGTTGGCCTTATAAGTCCCTGTGCAGCCAAAGTGGAAAGATCCATTGTTTCGTGAAAGACCTCTTCTGGTCTATGTGTATCTGTGTCCTCGTATAAGCATCCACCTCAATCTAAAACCTATTTAAAACTAAGATCAGAGCCGCCAAGCAACTAGAAAAGTGAAGTGCGGCAGGACGAGGCTAATGGATTATTGTAGTGATCACACAAGGAAGACCCAATTCTACTTACAGATACGAAGAACCTTGGACAGATATCCCACTTACATTCCTTATGTTGACAAGTGAAAATTTATTGCGAAAGTCTTTCACTTGCCATTAGAAACCATTTGGAAATGTTTAAATCTCTTAATCGCATCCTTTGCTAATACTGAGAAAGCTTTGAAAAAAAAACCAAACAGAAGCCACACCTTCTACATTTCCCAAGCTGAAGGTGGTACTCTGCGATTGTGTGGATGAAGTGCTAAAAATTAGTCAAGAAGGCCAGTGTACAGTAGTAATATCCGAATCCAATTACTATCCCAACTATTTCCCCGGGCTCGTAACTGTAAATGAGACACTTGCATACAATCCTAGAAAACTCGAGATACAGTGCTATGGAGTCTGGGGACAACACTGAAATTGCTATGAAAGGCAAATTCCTTACAGTAAAGGCGTTGAATAAAGGACGCATACAAGTATATTGTTGTGATGCTGAATTTGAATTTTTCACCAAAAGAAGGATATATTGCTCTCTGAACTCAAAGACGCGACATCGCAATTTACTAACAATATCTAGAGGGGAATCCTCGATAAGAACATATAAGACATTTCCAGGAAAGGTTGTCATGAAAAGGCATCGTGCCCATGATAAGTCGTACATCTTGATCATTTACACGATTTATTTGGCAGACGTTAGAGATATCTTTGTGCTTTGTGTAAGGACCCTTTACCCCTACAAAAATTCAAAGATTATTATGTACTCAACTATCCAGTGCTTTAAAAACGACTCATTCAGCTGCACTGGAAACCATGCTTCACTTAGCTCCTGTTCATGTCTGTGGAAAGCTAATGGCTGCAGAAACAGTATTACCACACAGCGGAATCCTTAAAGGTGGCATCTTGAAGGTCCTAACCTTCAAGACGATAGTCGTTGTAAAAGGAAATTTGTACACTATCCCACACTTGATTTCATGGGCACTACAACCAGATACATTCCTTGTTGTGCCAATAAAATTCGATCCAAATTGTTTATGCCGTGTGTCTATGTGGGATCTTTTAAGTTAGAGATGTAGCGTTGCCCCTTTTACTTAGATTACAAGTCCCGCTGGCTAAAGACGATGCAGATTCTTCTGATAATAAGGAAGAAAAATCTGCTGCTATAGAATCTATGAAGTCTACCTAGAGACAGCAGTCAAAGAAGAATGACGATCAGAAGGCAGAGCAATACTGGCAATTTGGCTTTGTGGAGGCAGATCTAATCCAACCTAGATTTAAGGATAACGAAAGAATTTGTTTCCTAGATAAGAAAAAAGAAGGATTATAATTGGAACCCTTATAATGGGAATGGCTTGCTGGGAACATACGCCAGGAGATAGAATATGCAGACATGCAAAATAAGAAGAAACGCAAACGAAAATTGCTTGCATCTGTCCTGACGTATCAACAGTGATACGCGAGTACTGAACGATCTAGCTAGACTGGACATACACATATGTATGTACGTAACCAAGAACTTGGTGGCTAAATTGAAAAAGTTCCTGACATAAAAAAGGAATCGTCAAATAGAGTGAGTTAGTACCGCAGGAATTATCCGAAACCATATCTCCTCAAAAATGTTCATCATGCGAGGTTCCTCGCAATCCGCTTTTTTTGAATGCGATACCACAATGGACCTGCAGAAGAGGAATACGATGGGTTATAGCTTTTCACTCCTAACATAACCTAACTTAGCGTAGCTTATGTTAAATGGATTCGAAAAGTAGACGTGAAGTACGACCATTCAATCGAAAATGAGCGTACAAATACCAATAGACCCCGTCAAAAAATTCCCGACAATTAATCTTTCCGATATCCTAGCCTTCATTTAACCATGAGTATTTAAATTATCAAAACAAAAGCAAGCTTAAAAAAATGCAAGAACTCACCGTCGTTTTGTTGAACGTCCACTGAAGTTCCAGGTGAGAACCCTCGTACCACTCGCGGACGCGAACCGAACACCAGGCGCACTTGGATAAATGACTAACAGACAAATTTACAAATTTACATTAAAACTAACACTGCATCAATAAGCAAAAACTAATAACAGGGGCGCACCGACAAGACTTTGCAAGAGACCGAAACGCACTTTAACACTTTTATAGCAAAAGGGATTTTTTTTTGGCAGGGGAGCATTGCAGAGGCATTTTTTATGACCACGTATTCCAAGATTTAAGGACAGAAAAACGCGCACGCGTATATATTTTTTTTTTATCTTTATTTACAGGGACTTTGCAAGGGACGAAACGGACATACTCACTTTTTTTATAGCAAACGGGATATTTTTAAGTAGACGACTTCTGCTGGGACATGAACTACGATATTTAAAGACAAGAAAACGCGTACGCGTACTTTCACTTTTTTTTTATAGCAAAGGGGGATTATTTTGATACATTTAAGGGGATTTTTTTCAAAAATAGACACAAAGTGGGGTAGTTTTTAACGGACGAATACATTGAAATTAAATAAACCGAGAATTAACCGCACTTCAAAGGATATTTTTCTATAAATTTACAACGAGAACGAATGCGGATATTTCGAGTTTAAAAAAAAACGCGCGGTCCTTCACCCTACTTCAAGTGGACGAACACAGGCTGGATGGAGAAGATTTTGTGGTGGACGTCGTTCTGAAAAATAGAAAAAAAAGTTTTTTAGAGAATAAATTTCCATAAAAATGATCACTTAATTTTAAAAGAAATTTTTTTAACAAATTAAAAAAAATACAAAATTCGTCCTAATTTTAAAATGCTTAAAGGAAAGGTCGTTCTGAATACGTGTCAGCTTATGGCAATGTAAGGACTTGCCAGTAGGCGTTAGCGAAATACGATCCTATGTCTTGTAAGAACTACCGGGGCATATCCCTGTTAAATGTACTGTTTGAACTTCGAAAACCTTTCTGCAACACACTAATCGGCACGTACCAATGTGGCTTTCGGCCCGGCAGATCGACAATAGACCAAATTTTACACAACGACAAATCCTGGAAAAGACCAATGAATTTCAAGTCGAAACTCACCACCTATTCATCGACTTTAAGGCCGCATATGACCGCATTCATCGTCTCGATACCGTCAAAACTTAACCAGATGCGTCGCGTAACGCTGGAAAATACGCGTTGCTCTGTACAACTTGGAAATAGCTCAGCTCTACGGAGCTCCTCCAAACGTGCACCGGATTTCGGCAAGGAGATGCGCTGCCATGTGACTTATTCAATATCGTGTTGGAGCAGATAGTGCGCAGGGCTGGTGTTTACACGCAAGGCACTATCTTTCACAAGTCTATCCAACTGCTGGGATACGCAGAAATTAATGCTCTATAGAACGCTCATTTTACCAATTCTGCTATATGGTACCGAGTGCTCGACGATTATTAAGAAAGCAGAGCAAATATTGGGCACCTTCGAGCGAATAATACTTCGGCGGATATTAGGTTCCATATGCGAGGAGGGCGAATGGAGGAGAAGATGCAACCGCAAACTCTATAAGCTGTACCAGGATGTGGATGTAGTCCAAAAAGATAAGATACATCGACTACATTGGCTCAGCCACATCGACGGAATGGACAACAATGCTCCGGCCAAGAGGATCTGTCGCTGATGCCAGAAAACTTGGTCTTCACAACTAGAAGCAACGTGCCCGGGATCGCATAGGATAGAAGGCAGCCGTGTCTCAGGCAGAGACTCTCCAAGGGTCGGGAGCCCTTTAAAGCCTAGAAAGCGTGCGTTAGCCGAAGCCTAAGAAGGTGGAAGAAGTCATTTAAAAAAGAGGTTTGATATTTTTAACAGAAATCATGCAAGGCACGTGGGAGAACAGTCATCTCTCCCGATGAGAAATGTTTTTGCTTTGAAGGACCTAACGGAAGTCATTATTATTTTCATGATTTGAGGAAGGGTCCTCCTATTTCTAAGACGACGGCAACAAAGTGGAGATGGAAGTGGAAGCAGGTTTTCTTTTCCAACGCCGTCTTCGAAGATGTTCTGCTTCGGCTAACATACGCTGACAAGTAGCAGATTTCTTGTTTATATTCGAAATCCTAGCTGAAATCGCGATTCGCCTAGTCGTTGCTGTAGGTGAGACCTCCGATCTACAGCTGTCAAGCTGTTAGAACATTTCTTTTCTTGACTGGCCAACGTTTTCTCCAGACCTCAACACATCTTACCAAGGAAGACGACAATTTAAGAACGTAAATTAGGCAAGTAATCCTTCCGTTGTGAATGCTTGAAATTATGTATAGAAAAACCCAGAAAAAACCGCGCTGTCTCAACCAGTTGTCGCGGACTGTAGGTATATCCAAGACTGTTTATTGGTAGCCAGTAAAAACGAAAACTTCTGAAGCGGTTTTCCACCGAAGTCCTTTAAAAAAATTCAATTTACAGCACAAAAATGAAAAGATTTTCTACCTCCATCCTCTTTTTATAGCCCCTACTGTAACTCACTTAATTTAAAAAAAAAACATCACACTATATCCAATTTCTTTTTTCTATTTTTACAGATGGTTATTTTAACGGTTTGGATAACATCAGCGGTATATTCAACGCCGAAGTTCGTTTTCAGCAAAACAATACGAAACGTGCACACGAGCGACGGTGCGGAGGAGGATATCTGTGTCCTGGATAGGAAAATGTTTAATTCAAAATTGCTGGATATGATTAATTTCGGTTTACTATATGTGACGCCATTGTTGGTGATGACAGTAAGTATTGATTTAGACACATAAGAGCGGGTAATGTCTGGTGGCATGGTGGTGTTGGAAACAGTAATTGTCCCTCCTCGGCGAATTATGCAATTGACCCAAATATCGTCATGCATGGACTTTACTTCCGAGCAATATGGTCAAATTAGGATGTGGGAAGTGAGTAAGCACCAAGACGGCCCGGGGTAAGCAGTTACATTTCTATGAATTGCAAATTTATCCACAGAGCGTACAATATTGACAAATCGTCCATGACATGGAAATTTTGTTCTACAAATCCATTCTGTGGCAAGAAGGAGTCCTTTCGGTGAGCAGCTTTTTCAATCGATTTCAATGTATAAGTGGAGGTAGGGACTGGGGGGTGTAAACGATTTGCAGGATGCCGTGTCTGGAAGTACTTTGCTTTTGAATATATTCAAGTGTCGTCGACGTAATGGTTAAATGATTTCGGCACAAAGTATTGCAATAAATCACGGAATAGTTTACATGAAGTACAAATCGAGGGGGAGGAGTTACAAAAATCGATTTACTATCGGAGATTAATTATTGGGTTCAAAGTAGGTTATTGAAGTAGGTTTTTGGTACTACATTACTCTTAGAAAATAAGCATGTTTTTGTGCATGTTTTTGTGCATGTTTCTGTCAAACTGAGCTGTCATTCTGCCTGATCCATGCGATATTTATGTTCGGTAACGTCTAGCAAAACATTGTGAATGGAGCATGCTTGAACAGTGCTACCAAATTTCGAGAATTAGCTGTCGATATACGAAACTTTAACACGAAGTCGTGATGTTTACATCGGCATTTACCGAACTGTGGATAGATTTCGATCCACATACACTCTCAGTGATGCGATAAATCCAAGGTATTAAAGAAATTTGCTTGCTAAGGAGAATGTTACCTGTGGATGTAATGAGCAAAAAGATCCACTTTGAGCTGTACTACGAGGACAATTTTGCGCAAACACATTGCCCTACATCCGTATAGGATCCAGCAGGTGCATGAAATAAAGTCGCGAAACCATCATTTGCGTCGTTCTTTCACGGATTGGGCTCTAAATTAGCTACAAGCGACCCTTTTATGACTTGTTTTTATGACATAACTTAACATCATACAAATTCTACAAAACACTGACTACCTCATAAAAAAGTTTGTGCAACAAGCCGAAACACATAGGACTACGGATGGAGGCATTATCACGGAGTAACGAGAGATCTTGCAAAGGTAGAGACATTACTACTAAGGCACAGGCAAGTCACGAGCAAGAGGTGACATATGACCTGTAGGCACCAGCTCCTACAAGAGACGAGGTAAGGGAGGCACTGAAACAGATCAAAACACCGATGCAGCAAAGACGTCCTACTGTCTGACTTAATTAAAATGGTCTCCAGAGATGCTAGTAAGTTGTTCGCATCGGCTTGGAATCATACAAGACACGAAATAGGATGAGTTGTGAAAACGTTCGAGTGATCACTGGGGAGCTATGAAGCTGGAGGTGGCCACGGAGTGTTACATAGGTGGTGCGTATACTGATGACATGGACGGTATAGGCTCAAACCCCGCTAGGGAGACAACAATCACAGCCACTAAGCAGAACAGAGAAACGAATAAAATCTGTTTTTGTCCCACTAATACATCAAAAAAGGGGTTGCTGCCTTGTAGGAGAATGAACCGTATGGAGTCTGAGTGCTTCTGGGATTTGGTTGCCCAATCAAACTGGATTTACCAACAGCAAATTTTCAACAAATTCCCAAGTGCTGCGGGGCTCCACGGTCTACCTATTTCGTTGATTTCAAACCCGCATACGACTCAAAGAACGAAAATATCTTCCACCGAAGGCTAAGAATGATCAGGACTCCGATAGATGATCAAGATGCAGTGTGTAAATGCCCGACTTAGGTACACTTGGAGACGTTTGAATCTCACAGCGGACTTAGCCAAGACCACATGCTCATATCTGCTGTTCAATTGAGCGGAAGTTGGTATGCTTCGGAGAGCATCAAAGTGCTTCAACAATCTTCAACAAATCCTGACAGTTTATCTGCTTTGCAGAAAACGTTGACATTATCGCTAGAAATTTTGAAAGTCGCCCGATCGTTCATTCGCAAGCTTTGCGCAGAGTTGAGAGCTTCTAGCGGCGGTGATCCACCAACCATTTAACATGTACGGACAGCAGGAATATAAGAATACAAGTTGTTCAGCAAGCACAACATCGTATTGACGAGGTTCCTAGAACGTCGATGAGGTCAATTGCAAGGAACATGCAAGTGTCTGAGCGACTAATTCGCGGTGCGACTCATGGAATCCTCCGCTATAAGTGTATTTCCAGGAGCAGTGACCAAATGACCATGTCGGAGGAAAAGAAAAAGCAACGTATACTCCGAGGAACAGAATGTCAGTCAGTAAAAGAAGAGCCTTCAGATGTCCCCCGTGTGATGCACACCAAATTTTCTCAGAGTGTAATAATTCTAAGAGTAGTGAGCAGCGAGGGTTATCTTATGCCTCACCACTCTTTGCCACAACGTGTTCAAGTGAATGCTGCCAGATACTTCGAGATACCAGTGGCAGTTGTTAAGCCCTGGATAGACAGAGTGAGTGAAGGGATTACTATACGTGTTCCAGCAGGGATTCATGCTGCGACGACTCAGGAATGGACAGCGATAAATTTCTATGATCACACAACACCAAGCTTATGGCCACATAAGTCACCAGACTCTAACCAGTGGACAGCTGTGTGTGGCACATAAAACCGAGAAATATCCCCAAAATATTATCCAAGCTCTGAAGGATGCTATTGTCCAAGTGATTCCGCACATTTTATGTCACGGAACAAGGCGCTGTTTTTGATAATGAAGGTGGAGAAGGTGAAGAGTGCATAGGTACCGGACCAGTAGGCCTATTCTTGAAAATGCCGAGCAGGAACACGTAGCATTTGATAGGTTTAAAGACAGGCAAACATGGTATGGAAACAAAGAATAAAACGCGAGCTGGCATGACTCAGCAACAGCAAACCCAGTATACAACAGATCAAAAATGTTTGGGTAGAGGCGGCGACTCTGGATCGAAATTATTGGCGTAAACTTGGATGCCTGACACCATCTAATTGTATTTAATATCAAAGACGGACACCAGAAGACCGCTTTGGTATTTTTGACCTTCAATTCTAAGGACAATCATCGAAAAACCCACTATCACATCCGAAACTCTCCAATTTACTTTGTCACAATCACTATGTCTGGACAAATACGACAAGGGTGCATTAAGGACACCTTACGAAGCCGCTTTGTGAACGTTTATAGAATAAATCTTCTGCAGCAACCTGGGAATACTTGATAGACAGTCAAAGGACAAGGTTGCCAATAAATTCTCCTCGCATTGCCAGGGCGTTTTTACTTTAAACTTAAGAAAAAGTAGAACGGGGATCGTCTCGACAACTGAAGCCTTTGCAAACCCGGTTTTTTTGATCGAATCGTAAAATTTCATTTTAACTATTTTTAGGATGAAATGTTGATATGCCGCACATCTGTCCTCTCACTTGTGATCAAAATACGCGCCTCCTGCCTACCGAAACGACACACTTTTATAAAGCGCCCAGCAAAGGAACACAATTCGTGGAAAACCCGCATCAACCCGCAAATTCGCATTCAATTTCAAGGGAAGGTGCAGGCTATTTAAAGTACAAAAGAAAAAAAATTCGTTCCATATTTTTATTTCAAGGATACCCGCGATAATTTGTCCCGCAGAAAGAGTGCAGGGGTTTGGTCAATTTAAAATAGATTCCATAATCTACCTGATTGGGCTGCGAATATTACCTTTAACGGTAATTTAAATTTACATAATTCCTACGAGCTTTAACCAAAGTAATGCAGAACGAATGCGAGTCTTTAAAGGGTGAGAGGAGAGCTTGAGAGTGAAAACATACGAGTACTGCCTTAATGATTCAAGGATTTTCATCCTAGGTACGTTCATACTTATTTGTTTACACGGCAAACAGGATTCACTCACGCATAATGTGCGTTGCGTGAAAAAACGACTTCATTCATCCGTTGTTTTCAGCAAAGCCCACAGGCAGATACGCTGGAATTCGAATAATAATTGGATTCTTTGGTTGGCTTTTGTGAGCGTACGTAGGTGTTATAAAATCCTGAACATGTGCAACCGAAATAATAACGAGGATGTAAAGTACAACGGAATAGAAGTGACGAGCTGGTACGTAAAACAACCTGTAGTGGGCAGTAATTCCAATGAAATTGGTTCCCTACCGGCGGTGTTGGGGAAAAAATACGTTTGCAAATAACAAATAAAAATTACAACAACAAAATTGATTTCAAGTGTCTAGTGTACCAGTTGACAATCATTGAAGGGCTCAAGGGCTCATTAAAGGATACTCGACTGGAGCAATAAGACGCAACTGGTTGTAGTACCAGGAAGCAAGACTGCAATTTCTTCGACTTTCGGAGAAGGATCTGCCAGCTGACAAAGAAAGTGATCCGTAGTATCGTCACCCTCTCCCCAATCGCCGCAGACAGTGGTGTCTCCTAAGCCTAGCACACTTAGATGCTTAGCAACAGGCAAATGCCCCGTGAGAACGCCAATAAGTTGTCTATAGTCTTTTCTCCTTAGAGACAGCAAGAATGTCGCTGATTTTTTACAAACATTCGAGAGCAATCGTCTAGTCCACCTGCATCCCGGAGAGCTATACCACACACAATTGTGTTCATGAGAAACCCAATCGGCAATGGAGGCCCTGACGGAAGACACAGGAAAACCCAGAACAGGTTCAGGTCCTGAGAAAACAACATCCGAGCCTTACTAAGCAATCTCATCGGAGAAGTCATGCGACCTGGGAACAAGAGTCAGAGAGTTCAGTCTTGCGACCAAATTCTAAGAGTTTTTCCATCCTCGAACTATTTTGGAACATGTCAAAGGATTGAGCAAGGCCTTGAGCGCAGCCTGACTACAGACGCAAACACTCCGACCTCTCCACCTATTCTTTGCAATATAGTCGATAGATATTAAGATAGCATAGACCTCTGCTTGAAAAACAGTGGCATGCCTAGTCTTGTCGGCCTCCACGAAGACACCCGCTTCCGACCCTTGATCAGTTTTAGAGCCATCCATCTAGGCTCAGACTCTGGCCGAAGACAGTCCAGCACACGACTCTACAGGACGTCTATTGTACTTGGAAAAGCTCCCATGCACCCGAGACAGACGCTTCTTTCAATCTTAGTGCACCCTTACACTGCCAGAAGACTGTGGAGGGGCTCGAACGCCTTCGACTTTGCCTAGATAGATATTTAATTTCGATGGATATTTGGATAGTGACGCCCTTTAGCATTGGCTAAGTTAGACCGGTCACATTCCTCCTTCTCGTAAAGCGAATAACCTTAGTTTCTAGAGGGCTGACTGAAAGCCCACTCTTGGCGTACCATTCATGATCAAATGCGCTTTAGCACAGACAGTCTCTAGGCATGGCCCGACAGAAACTATGGCAACATCATTCCTACTGGGCGGTGTACACGTTTGAACTATTCAGAATATGCAACAGGAAGCCAACCAGCATGCACCATAGCAATGGAGAGAGAAAGCCACCTTGCGGGCAGTCTCTGTTTACATCCGCCGTAAAATAGCGACCAAAATTCCGCATCTACAACGAAAGTTCTGTTCATCAGCACTGACTTAATCCACATAACCAATGTCTCATCGTCACTCATAGATATAGTCAAAGGTCGCATTATCGAAAGCACGAACTACAACTACATATTTACTGTGCCTGACTATAACTACTTTAATTGCCTTCATTACCAACTAACGACGAGTTGTTTCAACATACCTTTCGACTGAGAACTAACAACTACTTTGTGCATCACTGCCAACCTTAGTTGCAACTAATATTTTTCTGATTTGAAATAATTAAATTCCATAAAACTCATTTAATTTGAATAAAATATGTGGTTACCCTTCGATGATTGACAACTATGTTCAGCAATAATAAGTAATTATAACTAATTTAGTCATAACTATTACTTAGTTGCCTAAAAACAATTTCAAATAAAACCCGTCCTGTGCCAAATAATAAAATTCCCCGAAACTAATTTAATTTTAAGAAAATAAATATGTAGTTACCCTTTGATGATTACCTTCAGAAGTAATCATAACTAATTTAGTCATAACACATTTATTTACCTACACATTTTGCTCATTAAAATTTGAGTTAACTATTGCATAACTCTGCCTGTTGCAAATAATTTAATTCCCCGAAACTAGTTTGAAGAACTTCGTTGATTGACGACTATATTCACAAGTAATCATGACTAATTTATCACTGCCACATAACTCTGTCTCATACAAATAAATTCCCTAAAACTAATTCAGTTCTGAAGAAAATATGTAGCTACCCTTCAACGATTGACAACTATCTCCAGAAGCAATCACAACTAATTTAGTCATACGAGGAATTATTTAGTTATGTACCTTTGAATTAAAATTTGATTCACTTAACTATTGCAATGCTCTGTCTGATACAAATAATCAAATTCCCTGTGACTAGTTTGAAGGACATTTGTTGTTACCCTTGACAACTATCTCCAAAAGTAGTTGCAACTATTTCACTCATAACAAAGTCATTCAGTTACCTATAAACTTTACTAACTGCTACTTGAGTGAACTCGTACACAACCCGGCCTGATATAAATCAAATTTTTAATAAAAGTTCGTGGGAAAGCGAAGCTATTACGCTGCCAGTCCTCGAGGACATTTACGATCGAGAACTAATAGCAATTTGTCTCTAAAGTTGTGCCATAAAACAGTCCCTCCATCAAATAAAATACCATGTTTCCAACCATCTGTTGGAGCACTATTGCTACACCAAAAGCAATAATTTTTGTTACCAGATGAAGTTAAAAGCGCAAATGTCTGTCTGCTTGACATTCGACTTGAAATCCCATTGTTGTCACCCCGTTTTCGTAACCCTTAGCAAATCCCTAATTTAATTTACACTTCTACACTCCGTTGTCTGGATTGGAACACGCACAAAGGAGACTCAATCAAGTGTTACAAATTGCCAGCAATTCACAGACGCAAAAAATAAGAAAAAAAACGCTCACAATTGTATCTCTGCTCCATTACAACCAAGTGACCAACCCACTCAACTACTATCGACCAAACAACGTTATCCTTTTCATTTCGTTTTCAGTTTGCTCCAGTTTAACATCAATATAACAACACTACCCTTTGTTCTGTTCTCTCGCAGGTACTGTATAGCAAAATTGCAATCGCACTTTGGCGTAGCTCCCGGGGCTTAACCCATCATATCGCCCAACAGGACAATACCAGCACCAGCATGTGCCCATCATCGAACAACTCAACGACTTTTCTGGCCCGCAAGCAGAGCAGCAAATATGACAAAAGGGGTGTCAACATAACAGACAGTCAGGTAAGGCTATACAGACTGCATGTTTATCCTTTTTTTCAGTTGAATAAACCAAACAAGTGAAACATGAAATAACGTACAGAAGGACATAAGAAAGTAAAACACAGACAGCAACTCAATTGCAAATTTCACCAGCATTAAGAAAAGGACGAAAAATAACTAAGAAAACAAAGAACAGTGGAAGCCATTAGTTCTTCTGTTGTGGGGTTTAGTCCTTTGAGAAGTTTTATTACTGCAAAATGCAATTGAAATCAATAAGCTGCCGTAAAGAAGTTTACGTTGTAAAGGTTGGGGGGGATGAGCATTTCAAAAGGTGCTTACGCGGGGCCTATTGGTCCATTGTTAGGTTTTGTCTATCAAAGGAAGGATGGAGAACATACATGATAAATGGGATGTACCACTAGAGCCCCGTGGTTTGGTGGAAGTTGGCTTTATTATTCAGCATGTTGCCACGAAAAACCAAAGTACTCGAAGTGCTCCCTTATCTAGGGTCATATTGGTGCTGATTTGAGGGTTGTAGGGGGAAAAGGCAGCATCCAAAGACTCCATGTGCAGTGGGTTTCTGCAGGACTTTCAAACTGTGGGCGAAATGAGTTAGTCTTGTAGTAAACGAGGTCAGCAAACAAAGAAGCATCTGTCCACCGTCTATAGGACAAAACGTCACTGTTGACAGCAGTAACTTCGAAGTGGTTAAGGAGTTTACCTACTTTGGAGTAAACATCAACTCAAGGAACGACACTTTAATGGAGATTCGACGAAAACTAACCCAAGGAAACCACTGTTCCTTCGATTTGGCGAAGCAGCTGGTTTCAGATCCCAAAGCAGTGAGGAGGGTGCGAGAGTGCGAGGAGGACGAATGGAGAAGACGATACAACCAAGGACTCAGCTGTATCAAGATGTGGATGTAGTCGACTACACTGGCTCGGCCACATCGAGGGAATGGACGGACAATAATGCTCCAGCTAAGAGGATATTCGAATGCCAGCCCCCAGGTTCGAGACGACAAGGAAGATTGAACCTCCGCTTTAAGGATCAACCTATGTTTTGTGGATGCCACACCACTTTGTCTGGAAAACTAGAAGCAGTGTGCCCTGGGTCGAAGAGGATGGACGGTTGCCTTGTATCAGGCAGGAGTAAGTCTGTAAGTCCTCCCCTGAACAAATTTCAACATCTCAAGTGGCCACCGTATTTTGGGGAATTAATGGACTCGCACTTCAAACGAAAAACTGAAAACACCCACTCAGCACTCAAACTGAAAAACTTTTACTGTCGATTTAGAGCAAAATCCAAGTAAGTCACAAGTGACCCCAAAGGAAATAAAGGCGTTTCAAGGCACGAAAGTGTTGAATCGTATTCCATCACTTCAACTGAAAACTATCGACGGAAACTTTCACACCAAATTCCTGTCCTTTCTGCGGCACAAACTCAAAGAAAAAAGTAGCTAAATTCCACATATGTATCCCTATATCGGGACGTCAGCTGGAACGGCCACCAATAAAACCAAAGAAAGATGCAAGAAAAAAAGAAAAGTCACCCTTAGATTGGGGGTTGAATTTAATTAGTTTTAGATACATTCTCGATTTTTTTCGTTTTTTTTTGTTTTTTTTTTTTTTTGTTAAAACAATATGACGGAGCCTTTCCTTGCGTTATTCTTTTATATTGAATTTCGTTTGCCTTACACCGAAGGTCAAGTGCCAAAAGCAATTAGTATCCTCGCAGCTTGTGTACGTCAGTGTTGGAAATTTAAATTTAAACCGAACCAAAGGCGCGGGGGTGCACATATTTCAGAAAGACATTAGCGCACAAAACAAATTGTATCGCTGGGACAAGACATATTGCAGATGGGGATTATGGATATTATCATATTTCCCTCTAAAAAATAAATAAAACGGACTCATTCCATTCGCCGAAAACTATGGCAATAATGAGATCACGAGTCCTTTTGGGAGTACGGGCAGTTATTAGCATTTTAATTTTGCAAATGCCGAATGACAGTTGATGGAGGGAAACAATTCAATGAGTTTTCCTTTTAATAAACGCGTTTTCCTTTTTTATTTTATTTCCTCAGGATTATTGGCTTTCCTTTGGGGGAGATTTTGTGAAGTTTCGGTTTAATAAGGTTCTCCATGGCATTCCTTTTCCTTTTTTTTCTGTGGAAAGGAAGCATTGAGCGACGCGTCGGTGATATGGAATGGTATTCAGAAAAATATTTTAAATTTAAGAAAATTCTTAGAAAAAGTTGATGAGAAAGCTTTTCTGTGGTTATCAATAGAACGTTTCATGTGGAAATGGATTTGCTTGCAACTTTTGCTGCGGTTCAGTTGAGCGTTCATCGGGGTTTAGGTCAATTGCGATTTCAATAAGTTGAATTCTCAGATTCTCAGAAATTTACAATGAAAGAGTATTTCTTTGCCGTAAGGAATTAGTTCTTGGAATATCGAGATTCCTTGATATCACAAAAATGAATGGAATCGGAGAGACGTTGACATCCTGAAGCTATTTGAAAAGATATCATCTAACGCGAAAAGTTTCTAGAAAGGAGGTTTTGCCTTTCATTCGATTCAGAGCGGTGAATGATATTCTGATTGACAAGCTTACTACTCATCTCAGGGAATTCGAAATGGTCATTGGTGACTGCCAGAAAGAAAGATTTCAAAACACTACCAAAGCCACAAATCTGTTACACAGATAGCTCCAAAGAACAAATGACAGTACCGGAGCGGGGTCTATGGTCCCAACTTCCAGCATGCGACAGCACTTGGAGAATCATCTCCATCTTCCAAGCAGAGGTCCATGCGATAGAACTTCATATGTATAGGCTCGGGAATGGCTGCGGTAAAAGACTAACGAAAATCGTAAATACATTTATTTGGAGAGTCAGGCCCATAACTCCTACACGGTAGAGCCAAAGTTCGTCAAAGTGCCCCTCGTCCACAAACTATATTACCATCCCATGGATCTCTGGACACGAAGGCAGATTGTTTGGTAACGAGAGGAACTGGGACTGGAATTAGTCATACAGTTAGGTGCTGCCTTAGTTTCCCTTAATTTCTGTACTCTAGAGAATATGGGACTTTCTCGAGCTCCTCGATAACCTCGCGTTCACAAACTCGGTTGCCATCAGATGGATCCCTAGAAACGAAGATTTTGAGGGAAACGCACAAGCAGATTGTACAGGGATTGGGAAGGAATTTGTGTTTTCTGGAATTTGAACTGAGGTCTGACGGTCGCCATAAACGAAATTAATACAAAACATTGAAGATGACCACATTCGACTTTTTAATGTTCTTGAGCATAGAGCACAACAAACTCAGTACTGAAACCACCTAAGATAGTCCAACCTGGCGGTTCAAAAAAGGGAACTCGACTCCAAATAATGTCGAACTCCCTATAGATCATCTGACTTTGTCAGCTTGACAAATAGCTTACCTAAATCAGGAATGTCGTACGAAGGGCTGGACATTGATGCCTGATCTTGTAAGTTCCCGTATAGACAGTTGGCGCGATGTTCTGTGCATTTGGATGGGCATTTACTAGAATGCGGGTTATAATGTGAGCTTGACAAAGAATTTCAACACAGTGCTGTACAACCCAGGAAAGAACCTCTGTACTTCAAAGTACGTGAGGGTAAACTGACGAACATTCAGGGCTTACAAGGGAGCTATTGAGGGGGCGGAATGCAACTGGCTAATTCGTTGGAACAATTTTTCTAGAAAAAGCGATAAAATAATCGGGGGCAAGAAACAATTCTACGATGATTAAGCGAGTCTATAGAATCCGCAATGTTTCTGTCTCATAGTAGTTACAACGCACGGTTTTGGAATCCCATTTAGTAGCTGCAATGTGGTTTTGAATGCACCAGAGCAGACAGGGGCGCAACTTTTCTGCTTTGACGAATGCGTACAGCTTACTTCTTGTGTGCAGTTGTTTATTGAAACAGACGCGAGCAGGACACAAGCGAATACCTTTTGTAGGCTATGTCTACCTCTGTATGAAGAGACGCTCCTTGTGCAGAAGGCCAAAGTGTTTGGGTTTCGCATTCATTAATAATGGCTGGGGGTTAAAATTTCACTTAAGTGACAAAGGACTGCGTCGAATTATCTTGTACTCATCTGATTGTACACCATAAGATTATGCTGTCAAGATCGAACACCAGTTAAAAGCCACCAAATGAAAGGATATCTGAAAAGTCACATCAAACCTTAATGGCGGACAGACAGCTCATGCCTCCCCATCAAAATGGATGTAGAGAAAAACACTCCCCACGATTCTGCAAGTCCATAGAATAGTGAGCACCAAAGAAAAGGCTCTCGAAACCAAGAAAGTGTGTTCAGCTATTTTCCTATATATAGGACAAGCTTTTGATAAAGTTTGGCATCAACGACTAGAATGTAAAATGAAAAGAGATCTCCCTGAGGAGTATTCTAAAAAATATTCTAAAACAAATACTCTGACCTAAAAGAAATAATGGCAGGAGTACCGCAAGGCAGTGTTCTGGGACCAGCATTGTATCTCTATCTCTTTCATAAATTTGACAAAGAAGAGCGAAGTATTAAATTAAGGAGAGTGTATTGACTAATCGGAAGGACCTCCCAACTTTCAACTGTAAATAAACGCTCTACAAAGAGATCTAATTCGAAAATGATAAATAACCGACCTAACAAACCTCTGTCCGTTCGCTTTTAATAGTCCTTCATCTCCCTTTTGTAAATTGAATGTTACCAACGTAAAATAAGGAAAATTATAAAAATTTAAATAACTCCAGGCCCAGGCTACATCTCACCAGTTTCCCAAAACCTAGTAAAGAAGCATTTGCTCGATGCGTTTTAAGTCAGTCGTAAACAAAGAGGGACGTAGGCTTAATGGGTAAAGATCCCACACTACTAGCTTCACTAGTGTCTTTTAAGATTCCCCCCTACCATCGCGGAAAGGAAGATCGGAATTTAATGAGTTTAACAGGCACTGCCGCTAGAGCTCCACGGCAAAAAGCAGGGACTTGAATCTAAAGATGAATATGGAAGGCAAAAGGGTATTGTCGCCAGCACCTATTGAAAAAGCGCATCTTAGTGCCTCGTCGAGTTTTTAAATTCAATTTTACTTTCAGAAAACAACTCAGGCAAGGGGGTTAACCTTTCAAGCTCGGCTTCAAATGATGATAGAAGAAGGAAAAAGGAATTTAAAAATATCAAGATGAATAAAAAAAATTAACTAAAATACTACAAACTCGTGAAAGGATAAAGGACCAAAATCAAAAAAAAAATGGACTAACTAGTACAGAGTTTGAAATGTTCAATATATATTATTTCGAGAGATTTTGAAGCAGACCACAGTGATGGGTCCCTTTTCGTCTCTCATCTTAGCCCAAGAAAATTTCTGGATTTCTCCAGTTCTTTTCTGGCTTTGATTCCTCGTGTCAACGCTAGCATCTGGTTCATCTTGGTGCCCCAAGACCTCCCTTCTTCTGCTACCTATTGTCAGACATTGACACAAAATATGTGCCGTCGTCTTGATTTCCACCAGACGTAGTTCACAGGTGTCATCTTCCAGAAGACCCATCTTCTTTAGGTGATAAAAAAAATCAACACCACAAGCAGGGTTAGAAAAGGCTGGGTATAAGCTCCCCGGACTTCTGCAGGAGCTGTCAAGAAGAGGCAGTGACCGTCAAGCACTTGCTTTGCGAATGACCATATGACCATATCTCCAAAACCGTCGCGTAGCCTCCTACATATGGGGAACAGATTCTTTGCAGAACTGGACGCATTGGCACAAGCACTGCTGATGAGGTTAACAAGATTAATAAGGAGTACACTCTGGTTCGAGCAAGAAACGGCTAACAGATAATAATGTTAGATGTGGTAACACAACCTAAGGGGTATTATAATGGACCAATAAGCCCCCGTGCAAGCACCTTTTTCGTGCACATCCTCCCAACCTAACCTAACCTACGTGATATCCGAAATTTCTATGACCCGTGGATAACGCTACCAGCCATTTCAGTGCTCTTCGCTCCAAGCTTAGACCTTCTCTATGAGTGCTGTCAGTTGGCATTTCAATAGCCTGCCTACAACCTTCCACGATTGACCACCTTCTCTGGTGTTCCGCCGCGGACAAGTTGTTAATCAGGTGCTCCACCATTCTTCTGCCAAATGCAGCAAATGGTTCCGGACCAGAGAACCTCAAGGTTGCCCCTTGCCTCCAACTCATTCCCAAAGAGCTTGCCTTTTTCTCGACTGTTTTACGCTACGTTTTTCTATGGCGTCCCGCTGTTCTGCCTGCTGGAGTAAGTGGATTCCATTGCTTGGCGTATTACGCAATGGAGTTATCGTCGCGCAGTAGAGTGTGTCCAATTCACTGACACTTTCTTGACCCCTTCTCAGAGAAAGTTGTTAGTTAGAGATACGATTGGGTCGGAAGATCCTCAAGATGATGATGATAGACTTGCAGCTTGCGTGTGACAGTGGTATCCACCTTCCAGTTACTGTATCCATACAGCAGCACTGATTCCACGTTTGAGCGGAGCAGGTTCTGTACTCAATGTGACAATGACTTAAAATAGAAATCGAAGCATAATGTCCTAACGCTCGCTCTACTTCATGGTGAAAAATGAAATGATGGTGAAAAATATCCTTGTCCTAGATTGACATGATTAAGTCTCAAAATTTGCTTAAATTCTTGGGGAAATATGCAATTGAAATGTGTTTTAGCTTTCGATAGTCCTTGACTGCTTGTGTTCGTATTACTGTTCGGCTATTCCTGACACGCTGTACTTGTGTACGTCTATAATTTCGCCTTCTTATTAAATTTTATTACACTTTTCTCCTTTCTCTTATTTTCATGCACACTGCAACACAATAAATAAAACCACACCAACTGTAGAATGACCATTTTAAGGTGGGCTATACCTCTATAATAATAAATTTTTTTTAGTTTACCATTTTTTCTTCTTAAATTCCTTTTTCCTGGACTTATTATTTCTATCATTTAATTAAAAAAAAAAAACTAAATAACTCGTAAATGGACTTTCCCCGTGATGCCAGGGAGAGCGCTATACACACACACACTACCAATTAAAGTTAAATGCGCTGGCGAAACCATTAAGGATTCCTTTCTGCTGATTAGTCCTGCTGCAGGGGTTTAAATTTAATTTTCTCTCCTTTTTTTGTAAAGTGTATGTAATACCACTTTGGGTGCAACAGAGTCAAAAGCAGCTTCCACGAGTCCGAAGTTAAGTGATGTCTGCAGAACTCCCTGCAAAATTAAAATTCGCCGATGAAGGATTCGCGGAAAGGAATGTCGAAAGTGTGAGAAAAATATTTAAACTTAAATATACTTCAGCGTGACTTAAAGTAAAGTGATTCGCTGTAATTTTAGACAGAAAAAACGAGCTCTACCTCATGGACATCAGTCTTGCTCTATAAGTTGTATGACATGTCCTTCCATACACGCAGCTAAGATGCATTTTCCTTCAATTTCATGGGGAAAGTCCTTAAACCATACTCATAGACATAAACGACACAGTAAAATGTGTATCACAGCACCATCTACCACTTTTTTATCTAAGTTTTCATTGAAATTTGATTTCCACAGCCAAATACATCGCATGTATCTATCCACACATAAATATGTACAAATGCATCTCAAGAGAAATTTTAACTTCTTCCAGGTATCCATGGAGTCAGATCGTCCAATTGTGACCACCTGCAGGAACAAGGCCAGCTTCTATCACCACCAACGTCACGGGACACAGCGTGTCTCCCACGTGTCACACTCCTCGAACAATGTATTGCGTGCTCGACGCGGTGTTGTCCGGATGCTTATCATATTCGTTTTGACATTTGCGTTGTGCAATTTACCATATCACGCACGCAAAATGTGGCAGTATTGGTAAGTACTTAAACCCTAATCTACCCTAATAGACCAAAAAAACAAAAACAAAAAAAACTGAACGAAACAAAGGTTTTATGTACCAAGGACGTTGAAATTCCTAGAAAGAACGCACAATATCACGTGAACACACTGTAGGGAGGCAATAAATGGGTGAAACCTGCATATATTAAGACGATAGGTGTACACTTTCACCTTGACACACACACATACAACGGTAGACAAAAGTTTTTTTTTTCACAGTGAGCTGGGAGGATAATTTAAGTGCCTAGGAATGGCAACGATATGTGATGGGAGTCATAAAAGCTGCGCAGGATGGTTGAACGGGAACCAGAGGCACACCGCATACGAATGTGTCTAAATAAGGTTGATGCCCTAATACCCAGAAGCAAACAGAAGACCTAAATAAGTCTCAGGTGACAATCCATTAAGGAACTCCACCATCAAAGTTTTTTTTGGAGGTATATTCAAGGATTCAGTTGGTGCCAGGCAAAGGGAGAGGCTATGGGGACAGCATTCACTTTTTGAAATTGAAAAATTGTCCTTAAAAACGCAGTAACTCAAGAAGAATCGATTTCTATAGCGAAATCTTTAACGAAGTTCTCGCGAACTTACCCAGAATGGAAAAAGGTGGCCCATATGTCGGTTTCCTTTTGAAGTGCGTGTTATTTCGGTTCTGGAAACACAAACGTCCTTGAAATATTGACGTATATGCAGTGTCAACCTTCCGAGGTAAGAAATGGATCCCTTTACTCTTAAACAATGGTGTGAAATATTGAAAAGTGGGTACTGCGTTGCAGAATGTATACGAAATTTGAAAACAATTGGCAACACTAACGTCCTTGAAATATCGACGGATATGTAGTGTCAAGCCTTCGAAGTAAGAAACAATTTTTTAGCCAAAATGAGGCTCCTTCATCGGCTGTTAGGCAATTTATAAAGAGAGTTCGTGACAATGGCATGCTTTAGGGGTTACTCAATCTATCTGCGTGCTTGTCCGGCAGAAAAGAAGGAAGAATTAGTGCGGTCACCCAGAGTTTGTGTGAAAACCCAAGGAACTCAACTCGTCGCAAAGCTCACTACTGAACATCATTCGTACTTTTCTGAGTAGACCTCATCGACCTCGTCGAACTGAGTACCTGAACATCACTGTACTATAACACCGACGACAGAATGAGGCAGTATAACGTCACAAGCGGCATTCCCCAAGGATCCGTACTAGGTCTACTGCTGTGGAATGTAATGTGCGATGACGTCGAATGCCGGAGTCCTCGAAAATAATTGGCTTCGCCGATGACATAGCAATCGTTGTAGTGACCAAATTTCTGGAAGAGTTAGAGTAAGTATGTACCGGGATGGTACAGGATCAGCGAGTTAACAATGACCTTTAACTACCAGAGGAAAAGACCCAAGTAGTGCTGAACAGAGACTATAAGAGTACCCGTGGGCGACCACTTTGTAGTATGCGAACCAGAGCGGAAGTACCTTGCGTTACTAAAGATGCAATGTTAACTTTTAAGCAACATCTGCAACACGCAGCTGAGAAGGCAGTATGAACAACGACTGCCCTGGTAAGGATCATGCAAAATATTGGAGGACCTAAACAGAAGAAGAGACTACTCTTAGCAAGAGTTGGGACGTCTATGTTTCTTTACGGCTCCCAAATAAGGGCAGGTCTACAGAAACAATGCCTTCAGACCATGCAACTCCTTCCGAACAACCTCCTACGACGCGGCATGTGTAGTGGCTGGAATGTTGCCAGTAAACCTCCTCGTTAAAAAAAAAGCCGAACATGAATATCGTGCCAGCAGGACAAGGGTGTCAACAGCGACCAATGTTAGTGGTCATGAATGTTTCAAAGCCTACCTCCACAGCTTTGGACAAGAAGACAAAGAAGTCCAACGTGCACGGAAGCAGTCGAGGATGCGGAACACATCATGTTCCACTGTGGACGATATCACGAAGAACGTAACTTGCTGACGAACAGACTGGGTGTGGACTTAACACCTGAAAACATCACCAGATAGATACTGAGCACACAAGAAACCTGGGAAGCAATAAGGGATAGAGCAACGAAGATAAGAGCGAGACAAGTACGAACCGAGTATGTAACACTGAAGCCCCCCCGTTGCGATGATATGCTTGGCGACAGTGCCGTGAGGACCAGGGGTAGGACGGGAGGTGGGTTTAGTGGCGTTGAAAGAATACAGAGCAAGCCTGCCAAGTCCTGAGAATCTCGTAAATCACATGAGGAGATCTGCTACTTCATAGTGTGTATGTAGAACGAGTTGCGAAGAGCAGAAGCCTTAAGAAGAACCCAAGAGGCGACCTCGAAGACAAGAGCATAGTTGTTAACCAATCCCGCATTGACCTCAGCCTCATAAGACTTACATATTGCGTTGGTAGTCCTTAAAAGGAGAGTACAACTGTAAACTATCTTTAAATTGCAGTCTGTATTGAACCGATCTACCAGGAGCATACAGAATGTGTAGCCCAGCCGTGATTCAACAGTGAGAGTGGAGAGAGGCATTTTGTAAACATCCTGTACATAATCTAAGCAACAAATTGAGTCTGTATGTCCACCTAAAGCCTTCGGCACACGAAACGTTTCATCATAGTCGGGAAGACGAACCCGAACGGCATACGCCAGTGTCCGGCTGGCAATAGACACCTTCACACGAGGAGTAAGCTGCGGCCAAGGAACCTCTCGGGAACTACATATAACAGGAAAAGAAGTAAGATCTGTATAAACATCAACAAGAACCGGCCACGCATCCTAACAGCCCACTATAGACTTAAGGAGCACCTCACGAAACTCGGTATTGAGCAAAGTGGAGACTGTAGATTCTGCGATGTTGAGGAAACCCCAGGGCACCTTCTTAAAGAATATGGAGCACTGATCCACAAAAGAAAAACCGCCTGGATGTCTATCATTTGTCTACCATTGTTACATCCACTCCAGATACTAGCGCTTCATCGAGGAAATCGGACCAGAAGAGGTGCTCTAAGTCGAGTATTTCTTCAACTAGAGCTCCAACTCGGGGTAGCACAATAGGTCTATAAAAGTCGCAGTGCGCCTATACCCCTATAATCAATCTCCAATCTACAAGCTGCGCGTATTCGTCAAAGCAGACAACCTCCAAATCGCCGGGCATACAGTGGTGTCAGACCAAAATAATCTCACAAAAGCAGATCCTTCCCATCACTTGACATCCTCGCCACAACTATTGAATAAAATACGCTTGAAAATCATTTCATTTGTGGTTTTAAATCGTAGAGAAAGTCACAGGAGCATGTCGAAATCATAATGACAATCCCAATTCCCACCCCGAATACCACACGTGAAACACAGAAACCAACCCTAGTTCAGCAGTATCCTTTTATCCAGCCATTTGCATGTCATTTCTTAAGATTCAATGAGTGTCACAGAACAGAATGAATTTCTCTCATATTTTCCTACGTCTCCTCTATTTCAATAAACTTTTATCCTCGGAATAAAATTCGAATCAAATTTAAGCGGTTCAAGAGGACAACAAAAAAAACTTCCCTCTCTTTGCAGGTCACGATCCTATCGAGGCGATTCAAATTTTAACGCCTTGCTGACGCCGCTCACATTTCTTGTCACGTACTTTAATTCGGGTGTAAATCCTTTGCTGTATGCCTTCCTTAGCCGAAATTTCCGCAAAGGCATGAAGGAACTGCTGATGTGCTCATTGAAAAAGGGAAAAGGCAAGTCCTCATCGTCGTCGGTGCATCACAAGAGGGCAGCCTTGCAGGTGAGTGTAAGTGCATGTATTACAATACTAACATGATTATCTTATCCTTTTTCATTCTTCTTCTCGTTCTTTTTTTCCATTCTGACGATGCAATGATCCGCAAACGTTGCCCCGCTGCTGCAGGATTATTATAAATTCTCTCATAATGCTACCTAATCCGTTTTTCATTTTCTCCAGTTGAATGGTAAAAGTATTTCTTGCTCGCTTGTGGTTGCGCCATAATGCCATTTGTGTAGTCCTTTGCCAGGAGTATAGCTGCCCTGCTGTTTGAACTATGGTAGAACATTGGATTTAGTATGGGTTCTTTCTCAGTGGAACGGGAGCAGGTATTCTATTGTTTTTTGGGTGTCAGGATGGGATGTTAGTTTCAAAGGATCACACAATCATTTTTTTGCTTCTGTTTAACTACCCAGAGTGGAATGCAACCTCATAAGCAATGTATGGAGGTTTTTCATACATGTGGAGCCGCGTTTAAAAACAAATTAATTTGTCTTCCACCAGTTTGAAGGCCGCATCACAACGATTTTCGTTTGTGTTGAATTTCACAGGAATTTTTAAATTAATCAGAACACAATGCAAAGTGGGTGGGGGAGGGGTTTTTTTTTAGCTTGTTTTGATTAAAATTATCTGATGAGCTGGCGTTAATGATGAATTAAGAGGCGTGTCAACTTTTTTTTGATGTAACAAGCTGGCAAACGAAATTTAAAATTGTGTCAGTCAAATTTATACGAATCGCTCCTAAGAGACGTACAGCATCCCCCCAGATTTCTATGGAAATGTGCAAAACAGTAGTTTGGGAAAAATCGCAATCGATCTAGTACCACATTTTTTCTTAAATCCACCCGCCGGCACGCACACTTTTCAAAATAAAATTTGAATATAAACACGGCGGGCCCGGCTCACCCACCCATGGCCGATGAATATAAGAGACGCATCCTTAAGCATGGGGGGCCTTGTATAGTAGAAGGCAACGATTAAAAAGAAGTTGCGGGACGTTGGTGATTAGCCTGCGTGCCATCACACGAAGCGGGAAGACCCAACGCAGGTTCAGGTTCTGAAAAATATCCTCTGAGCCTTACTAAGCCATCTCGTCGGAGAACTCATGTGACCTGGAACCCAGACAAGAGTCCGAGAGTTCAGTCTTGCGACCAAATTTAAAGAGTTCTTGGATTCTACAACTATTTTGGAACATGTCAAAGGGTTGAGCAAGGCCTTAAGCCCAGTCTGACTGTTACAACAGATGCAAATACTCCGGTCCCTCCACCTATTCTTTACAACATAGTCGGTAGCCATTAAGATAGCATAGACCTCTGCTTCAAAAACAGTGGCATGCTTAGCTAACGATTAGTGAAGTCTAATGTTATCGGTCTTCACGAAGACACCCACGCCAGACCCTTGACCAGCTTTGGACCTATCCGTGACGATTCGACTACAGTCCAGTCCAGGCTCGCTCTAGTCGAAGCCAGTCCTGAACGCCAGGAAAGTTGACTCTAAATTTGTACAGCAGCCGAAGTCCCGGTGTCATTGCATCAGACGTCATATCCATGGAACCAGGGTCGAAGGATAAGTGTCGCGCAAGGTCATTGACTGATACTAAAAGCCACCTGGCCTCAGGCAGTAGATTGCTTTAAGAGTACAACCCATGATATACGTATCAATGGGAGGGTCTAGCGCAAAAGCCGGGCGTACTCAGAAAAACTCCCTTGTAACGAAAACAGGCGGTTCCTTGAAGTTTAGTGCAGAAGGCAGCCACATACATCCGCGAGAGCCCCGTCACCAAACAACCGATGCATAAGCTGGAAAAAGTATAATCATAGCCGTCTAGATCCAGAGAACCTTTTTCGGTGATAAGCCCCTTATCTTGCCAATAGCACCCTTACACTGCCAGAAGACTAAGAGCGCCTTGGACGTCCTCGACTTAACATGCTTTGACCAAAGAAGTTTCCTATCTAGAGTCACACCAAGCGCTTCGGCTTATTAACGTAGACCTCTTTAAATCGATTAATGTTGGATCAACAAAATACTTGGTGGCCTTGAATTGGATGGTAGGACTGACAAAGGAAGGCAGTTCATTTCTAAAATGAAATTACAGATTATACGGATGGTTCCAAACCCAGTGAGAATACGGGCTCAGACGCATGCTCGAGCGATCTAACCCTACAGGTTGCCCTGAGATTCTAAGCAGAGTTTCTAGCTGTGCTTAAAGCTCTCAGAATTACTAGAAATGGGATGAATATTCGACAAAAATGTTGACATCGCCAGTTTGACATCCACTAAAGCCGCTCGAGTCCTAAGTCACAAAATCTGAATTGTCAGGAATTGCTGCACCATGCTAAGCACACTGTGTACGCAGAACCATTTCAAATTAGGTTGAGTACGTGGACAATACGATAAAGAGGGTAACGTATGTGCCGATGTACTGACCAAAAAAAGAGCAAAGAGACTTAATTCTCGATCAAATCTTCAACTTAGCTGACGTAAGATGATCCGACTAAGAAGGACATGGGGTGCCTTGGGCCTTGTGGCCAATGTTAGATCGGAAAAATCTAGGGAAATTGTAAAACTAAGTAGATCACGGATAAGAACAACGACAGAGATACTCTCTGGTCATTGCCTTCTGAGGAAGCGCTAGGTTTATCGAACACGGATGTATAGAGGTACTGCAGAGACCTAAACGCCTCAGAGGACGTAATACATTTGCTCTGTGAATACCAGGACATTACACGATGATTTAATCAAATTCTGTAGGGAATTTAAGTGAATGGGTGAAATGGTTTAGCTTCCTCACCGTGAAGGTTCTTAATGTGTCGAGATGGTGTTTTATGATGACCTCTTAACCCTACTCCATTATTACCATTTTCACTGACAGCCAAGTGGCAATCATGTCCCTGGAATCGTGCTCCTTTACTTCAAAGGCCGCCTTCAACTGCCATCTACCTCTTATGCAGATGACAGAGCAGTTCAACATTCACCTATGTTGGGTGCCAGGCCACAGATACATTTCAGGCAACTGCAGCGCAAACAATCCCTAGGCATGGCCCTAGCTACATGTAAGCCTCTACTTAAGCTGAACGCCATTAGCAAGACCAACTTCAGATGGGACAACGGCTCAAAGTGTCACATTTCGAGACAGATCTAGGGTAGATCATAAACGTGGTCCCGAGTTGGTCAAACTAAAGCGATCACAGATCAGCTGCGTTGTCGGTGTTCTTACTGGACATTGTCTTATAGGCCAGCATGCCAGAAGACTTGGCCTCTTTTCTTACGATTTCTGCAGGAGCTGTAGGGACTAAGAGGGGAAGGAAACTATCCTTCACCTCCTATGTAATTGCCCAGCTTTGTCGCATAAAAGAACGCTCCATCTGGCGTCTTCAGGCGTCATGTGCATCCATCGCTTTAACGAGAGCTCCGGTTCGTTTTGTTAGTCCCTGAGTGGCCAATTGGTTTGATCGATGGTATCACAAAGGACCTTTACTTGTCTTAGTGGCTGTAATACCAAATATTTGTATTTTTGTCCCAATTAAAAGGATGTTCCTCTTGTCTACGGTCCCGATAAAGCAGGATCCATTGTGTGCAATACCTCTTCGAACATTGACAACTAGCCATTAATAACTAGTTAAAGTCCTTCGCAGTTTAGTAACGTAAGGTACCCTCTGGCAGCATTTAATTTTCGGAATTAAGTTCTAAACATAAATTGAGAGAGTTACTGTAATGGGCGACATAATTTATATCTCAGAGATACAACACAACACTTGGAACATTCTACTCGTTTGTGTGGCAGAAAGGCTTAGTTCCGCTATTTAGCTGTTAAACATGCTGTGTAGCACTCAATAACCTTGTGTGGCAGATGTTCCCTTCTCCAAGAAAACTGTTCGAAGGAATCGATTGTGGCTTAGATTTAAGGACTTATATTGGTTAGCGCGTCGCATTTGTAAAGGGATATCATAAAGTATTCATTGATAGGGAACTCTTGTGCGGGTTTGAATGTCAAGGTCATGGTGCGAAATAAATTTGGTATTAATTGCCAAATAAATAAGGAATTTCTCGAAACTGAGATCCAGTAGTTGGGCGCCGTGGAGATTCAAGATTCGAGTCCCAGAAAACACCAAAAAGTTTTTTTGTTTTTTCCAAAGGTATGAGAATGACAGTCGGGGCAAACGAGGAAAAAGCCAAGAAAATCATCCAAAACAATCATAAATTGGGGAAATTTTAAGTGAAATCATAACTTCGTTAACACCGCTAACTTCGTACGAGATAGGGTGCAAGAATCTCAAGCTAAGAGGCTTTCCTCGCCCTCTGTTGTTTCATACAATGAGATAAGGTTTGATTGAAAATTTCGAGAGCCGATTCCTGTTTGGCCTCACCTGCACCCACAGTATACAGAAGAAGAATTTACTTTGAAACAAGAGGCCCAGGTATTGGCGGATTTCGTTCGCAAACGCCCTTCCCTTATCCCAGCACAGGTACAGCAGTGATTTACTTGTTTGGTTGCCTCTAGCTTTTTCTCACCTCACCTCACTGTGTACACCAAATTGTTCACCAAAGTATATTCCCTTCGGCAGCAATCCACAATTCATTTTGAATGAACTGACGGTTATATGGAAGGTGAAAAGGTGGCTCCCTCTTCGGATAAAATTTAAGGGAAATGAATGCCGGGAAATAACGAAAGGAAATGTTTTCTTAGGATTTCTTGGTAAAATGTTCACAATTTCACATAACGAATGACAAGTGGGCTTGAATTGAGGGGTTTTTAAGGAGCGCGTGAGTTCCAAGAATATTTAAGGGAAACACATGAACGTAAACAAAAAAATCATTTCTTGCCTCCGAAAATATTTTTCAAGAGATTGTTTCCAAGAATCTGTTCCAAGCCCACGATTACATCGTATATGAAAAGCAATTAAAGGTTTAAGCTTGTTGCTTGGTGTTGTTATATTCTTTAAGCCAGATTTGCTCACCATATGTGGAAACAGTGCTGTTATATGAGTGCAGCAGACAGACTGGCTAGAGTCGACTCTGACGTGGGTTTAAGAATTGTAGGTGGACAGCTTCTACTGGCCATCAAAGGAGCGAAAAATATTATTGTGGGTAGCGTCACCATAAGTATGGCACACTAACCCGCAGCTCATGACCCACAACCCATGAATAAAGATCAAAGTCCCTACTGCCTCTCAGCTATGGCTTTAGCCATACAGATCGGCGTAACAACCAGACACCGCAGAGAATGGTCCCGAATCCTTTCTAAGAAGTATTTTCAACATTTTCTAGATTTATTGCGCTCCATGGGAAAACAGGACACTGGGAAAACTATGATTCAAAATGCGAAGGTTATTTAACAAAGTCAAGTGGGATGGGGATAGCACCTACACCGATTTTGGAGACCAAAGAGCTCTTTTTCTACTAGAAACACACTTTCCGGGTAGCACAACATCCAATAATACAGACATAGCGAAAAGGTTTAGAAGTCCTAGCGGAGAATATTGGCCAACAGCAGCAAACATCTGTACAGAACAGCGGCTGGATTGCGAAATAAACAGCTCCCAGCCTTTTAAAGCACCGGGAATAGACGGCATCTTTCCTGCCCTACTACAAAAAAGGACAGGAAATAGCCTTGCCTCAACTCCATGGGATAATCAGAAGCAGTTTGGCCCTCGTATACATGGCGAGACCTTGGACAAGGGCAAAGGTAACCACACCACCCAAATCCTATAGACCAATCAGCTTGACCTCGTTCATATTAAAAACAATGGAAAAAGTCATAGACAACTACATAAGAATGAAAGGTGTAAGGAAGAATACTGCTGCACCACAATCAAGACTCGGATATGGTGTCCACCGACACTGCACCACACCAACTGACAAGCCTAATTCAGGAGGCCTTTGACTGCAAAAAAAACGGTCATCTGCGCTTTTCTGGACATTGAAGGAGCTTGGGACAACACATCTCATGAAGCAATCAAGAGACAACAACATGTAACTGGATGTGCGAGATGTTAAGGACAAGAACGGCTAAAACTGTGGTGGGGCAAGAGGTCATCACATTAAATACAATTAGAGGAGAACATAGACGGGTTCTTTCACCGCTAATGGAGAGCCTAGTTGTGGGTAAACTCCTGCAAATGTTATAAAACATCGGCATAAATTGTCAAGAATATGCCGACGACATAATCACCATTGCGAGAGGGACATTTGAGGAGACACTCTGTGAGATGATGCAGAGGGGATTACGAGTAACACAAGAGCGGTCCCTATAGGTAGGATTAAATACAATCCCGAGCAAGATCACCCTTCACCATAAGAAGACAGTTAAAACAGAGATCACCCTTAACACTGACTGGGATCAGAGTAGGACCACAACATCAGGCCAAGTATCTAGGTACAACACTAGACAGCAAACTTCTCTGGAAAGACATGAAAAAGCTGTGGCAGTCAAGGTAACGCGAGCACTGATGGTGTGCAAAGACATTTGAGGCAAAACTTGGGGATGTAACCAAGCTGCATGTACACCATGATGGTCAGGCTCATTGTAACGTATGGGACGGCAGCTTGGGCTAGAAGAACCAAGCTAAGCACAGCGAGGAAAACCCTTGAAAAAGTACAGAGGCTGGCTAGCATTTGGGTCCCTGTTCCAAAGCAGCACTGGAAGTGATATTCGGACTCTCCTACATGGATCAATAGTGGTACCTAGGAACCGGAACAGGTGTATACGGGTCCAGAACCAAGAGTTTGGAAGCCATAGGAACATACACCGGAGGTCCACGCAATCAAAAAATGCGTCCAATATAACCTCGCTATGAAATATCGGGGACAAGACATAGCGTTACCGTCATATAGCCAAACCGCTTTAGACTCCTATGAAATCTGGTCTACATGGTCTGCTCAGAAACCGGCCGGGAATCATTTTGTGAACTGGGGCCGTATACGATACGCGATACGATATGCGAAGGACTAAGAAAGGAAAAGGATTGTAAAAGAACAGCCTTCCTAACGGGACTTTTCAGACTAAAGGACCACCTTGAAAACTAGGCATTGAGCAAATAGGAGACTGTAGATTCTACGGAGATGTTGTGGAAACCCCAGGGTAGGTAGGTCGGTAGGCAGATGGGTGCCTTGTGACATAAAGAGTCACTGCTCACTTAGACCAAGTAGGTCCATTGTGCCCAATCATTTAACCCTTCAAACATTGTGAATTCGCTATTAGAACCACCCAGATAATAATATGCATCTCAGGAGCTCCGTCAGCTCTATATTACCTAAGTCCTCATTCTTATGACGTATAGGGCAGGACAATCACACAGCAGATGACGAACAGATTCAATTTCTTCTTCGTCCGTGCAACTTCTGCAAAAGTCGTGATGTAGTACACCGAGTCGCTCTGCGTGAAAGCCGATAGCACAATGTCCAGTAATTATGCCGGAAACAACCCGTGTGTTATAACGACTAAGTTTTACCAGTATCCCAGGGTACTTTCTAAAGGCACTAATCTACAAAAGAAGGAAACACATGGATGCCTACCAACTATCAGAAGAAGGTCTACCATTGCTAGATCTATTTCAGGTTCTCTGATTATCAAGGAAATGGGACTAGAGGAGGTGCTCTAAGTTGAGTATCTCATCAGTAGATCTACAAAGATTGCAGTGCGCCTACACTCCTACGAGTATATTCAACCCATTTACCTTCAGTAACAGCAAATAGCACAAGCGGTTCATGGAACGCTTCCCTGCTTCTAACCAGCTATCGAGACAAGTTTGCGGCTAAAGTTACCACAGATACCATGTGAGTCGAAGCCTTTTAGTGAAAATTACTAGTCGTCACTAATACAACATGAATCGAAGCCCTTTTGGAATCTTTTAAACCCACGAAATGGTAGTAACATATGTAACTTTCTGTAGATATGAGCACCAATACGCATTGGGCAACCTAATAAAAGCCACATAGCACGAGGTCCTTCAACCGATCATTCTGTACCTTTGCGTGAAGAACATGAAATAACATGGAAATGCAATATTGAGGTTGAAGGCACTTTGCCACTCTCATGTTCTGTAGGTGGTCGGTGGTAAATTCCCTCCAGGGCACAATAAATCACTATACGCACGTGTTTCCAATTACCTAGCCAATAATTTCCTTTGCACAACAAAACCTTCACATTCCATTAATCTTGAGAATAATCCAAAAAAAATCCAACTTCCCTCCTGATTTATTTAAATTAGCTAAATTCATTGTCCTCCACCGAAATAGCCTTCTACTTCCAAACTAAGGTAGCAAAAAAGTTTACTTCCTGAGAAAATAGCTTTTTTTTTAAGGATAAATTTAAAATTTTTCGTAAATTTAAATTAATTATTCGCCACAATTCCAACCAAAGTCACTTAATCTTTGTTTAAAACAAAATGTTCCTCATGATTAATAGTTCTAATCCATAGTCCAGCAGGCATAAACGATGGAAATTTCAGCTTTAAACTGTAGCAACCCAACCCAAAGAAATAGAAAAAAAAATATCAAATAAAAGGACATTCATGCATGTAGCTCAAATTCATTTTAAAATATATTCCATGAGTAGATTTGAAATGCTGATGGTTTTCCTTATCCTTTTTACAGACACACTCCCTGCCAACGGACTCAACACACATAGGAAACGATCAACTATGATGGCGATTACCACAGAAATCCCATTTAATTGGAAGATAAATAAGAAATGCAGAGCAGATGATGATGGTGATAGTAGCGGTGATGGGATGGACACACTTGGAGTGCTTACGAACGACGGTATTATGGTCACTTTGAAGTGGTCATTCATCACTCAATTAACACGAGATAACTAAGCGGATAGGATACTCCCTACAACCTTCCAGCATTAAATAATGGAAAATTTTATTTATGTGTAAAATAATGTCCCACCAATCAAGTAGTAGATTAAGAGTTTATAACAATGTCCTTGTTGTGATAAAACACAGAGAGAGAGAGAGAAAGGAAGCGCGCTGGCACAAAATTATCCAATGATGGGGCGGGTCCATTAAATTGTATCTTCGTTGGGTTGGCTTGTTGGTACTTGTGGCTTCCTTCGAGGTCATATAGCACAAAACAGAGATTCCTTCAACATTCCGACCAAAAGGAAAAAAAAAATGTAAAAAAAAATCCCTCCTCTTATCTTCCTTGTTTGCAATGAACAGTAAAATTTGTATCCTCACCAAGTCTATGGTACTACTAGCCAAGGACAAATGTCCGCTGGTTACCCAATTTATTTTTAAGATTTTCTACATGAAAGGATTTTAACCAAAGTGTGGAAAAATGATTTCCTTATCTTTTTCAATGTTTTCCCCTTTTTAACACTTAAGAGAATTTATGAGCAAATAATACAGGCAGTATGACAATGAAAATGAAACTTTTTTTAAGGAGCTTGAAAAGATAATGTAAATATTACATTTTGTATAAATATAAAAATATTTCATTAACACAGAGAATAATAGCAATTAAATTAAATTTTTATGTAAGAATTTCTAGAGGTAAAGTTTGCAAAAATTTCCTATATTAGGTACTAAATAATTGAATAAATTTAATTCTAATATATTTGCGTGTATATTTGCATGCTTGCGTTGGTATTGAAACAGTTTTTTTTTTCTAAATTAAACGTATTTAAAATAAGTTTATCTTTAAGGTTTATACTACAGAACATAATGTTTAGGTTCAGAATTCTGCAGGAGATGATATAACAGTGTTTGAGGACGAATAATAAATTGTATTTTTATCTGTATGATATATCATATATTTTACTAAAATAAAAACTGATTAATTTAATGATGGAACATGTTTGTGGTTTTGTTTGATGGTCGTTGGTTAGCAGACTTTGGCGTCATCCTTTTTTCTGGTCTCGAATGAACAACTCGAGACTCAAGAGCGGTTCAGGAACCTATTGACATCAGAATTCGACGAATGAAATGGAAATGGAATCCCCTTACTCAAGCTCGCATAACTGGGAGTCGTCCTAGACACTAGACACGCGTGGCGCAGAACGATTGAAAAGGAGTTAAGAGCTTTGGGAATAAGTCGCAGAGAGTTAAAGCAGGCGTTGTTGACGCTCTATGCCCCCGAGGGATGACAGGACTTAAGTAAGTACGAATTGGTTGCCTTGGAGTATGAATACGAATGCGGAGGATGTAATAAGAATGGGACTACGCATGGAATCTTATCGATTTTTTGTATTTAAGTTTAAGTCATTTTAACAGCACTACTGAGCGGTAAGTTTGATGCTCGAATCTTTATCCTTCCGCACGATATTTGAATGAGAGCTACTCGCTTAGTAAGCATTTAAAACCCTCAAGCGTGGAGGACTTTTACGATCCACAAAATTCTCTCAGCTACTTTTAAAAACTTTGGAACTATTGCAGGACATTGGATAGATGTTCTCAAAGTGCACTGCCTCTTATTCACTCAACTGAGAACTCTGTTTGATCAGCATGGTGCAGAGCATGAGTTATTGTATTTTATTTGAAGGTAACGAATGGGCTGACTGCCTGATGAGAAGAGGCGCTTGTCGCCTACTTGTTGATCCTGACCACTACCAGTAGAAGATCGAAACACACTCTGCATAGTGGGCTAACCCTTAGCAACTTATTCAAGCGAAAAAGTTCAACAACCCCAACCGACATAAGGCAGATTTTACTCATTCTCAGCAAACACGACCTAAGAACCTCAATAGGCTACCGAATGGGACATTGTCCGCTGATATACGCCGGGTCTGTGGAGATCAGAAAAGAGACAGTAGAACATATGTGCATATTCTTTGAGTTGAATAATTAGGGATCACTTGGCATGGGACTCTGTTAGTCCAGCGGAAATCGAAAACCTGGAACCTATACTGAGGTTTATAAGGAGCCTCTATATAGGTTCTGTTTAAGTCACCAATTGTGGTTATGTTTTAAATGACACACACAACAGGAATGGTCTCGAGAAGCTACGCCCTGGACCACAAATATTTGCTTTGCTTGTTTGTTTATGGAAGTCCTGTCGAGAGCAAAATATAGCGTAATTTATGATAACCGGTTCAGTTGCTAAAACCCCATTGTCCTTGCGTCGCCACAAAGCTCAGTTGAAAATGTACTTGAAAAGTGAAACCTCCCATTTCCAGTTACTCAAACAAGCAACGTAAAGAGCAAAAACCCTCGTCCTCAATACATTTGACAGATGGCGAATGTTACACACACACACTCAAAAAGGGATATTAAAGCCCAGCACATGTGAAAGAACGCTCTTCATTTCACGCTTCCAATTTGCAGGATGCAAATGCACAAATGAAGAACTGTTCCAAAAGCCAAAATATATGCATACATACATATGTATACTTAAAGGGAAAAATGTAAATAAGTATTGGAGAGCTGATCAATCGAAATACATACTTCATGTCTAAGTCTTCCTCCTTTGCCCCACAATACAAGCTGCACCAAAAGAAACTGTGGTAGCGCACACGAAAGGGTATAATCAGTAACCGCAAACCGATTTTACTCATAAACGCAATATGAATGCAAACCAGTTGCAAGAGGATATGCCGTCAGTAAGTCCCTACTCAGCACTTTTGTAAACGAACCTCATGAAACATAAATTCAAAGAGAGAGGGAGTCAATCTGGCCTGGAAATGGTACAACACACACACACACAAAAGTTAGAGTAAACCAACTCCTGTATTATACCTCTCATGAGGCACCACTAACACACACGTATTGGTGATCCTGAACATCGAGTATTTGCAACACGCAGTCGTATAGTTGCCCTGTTCAAGAGAAGTCGGTTTGAATTTTAGTGCCGGAGCGGAGATCGCAGCAAAGGCGAAGTGTACATGTAACGGGCTAACGCAGTTGCTACATAGCTGATCTCCCTACAAATGCTTGGTATAATAATGTACATACATAGCATGCACATATGTACATATGTACATACATTGGAGCCACTCGACAATGGAAGTAGACCCGACGGCATCACAACGATTTATAAGTTAAATGTATTTTAAGGACGAACTGAAAGTGACAAAGTTATTCACACACGACAAGGCAAGATGAAATTTTATTTAAAAGGAACTTTAATGTCCTTAAGAACATCATTCTAAAAATCTATTAAAAATCATGAAGAAGTTGGCGACTGGAATTGAGAATAAGGACAACTTCAAACCAACAACTCTTCTCAGCGAGGTAAGAATTCATAATCTACTTGCGTGTATCCTTGATCATAAACTTTTATTAGATTGCAATATAGACTACCTTCCATCCCATTGAACATACACACATAACACAACGTCGAGCCCTTGTCATCTTTGGAAACGAAAGATATTTGCCAGGATCCTAGTGAAAAATCAATGCACCTAATGGTAAGGCACCACTTAACATCAAAATTTTTTAATGGTTTCACACAAGACCAATTCCTTTACCTCCCTACCGCGAAGAGGAATAACACATAACAAGTTGCTCATGTGCTGATATCTCATCTATTCAATGAGCCAAAGACACTCTGGATTGTGTACATCCTTAGACATAAAAGTTCATCAGAACATCACCCTCAAAAACACATAAACATCGAACCAAATGGTTACAAAAGCCAATGATATTCAATTCCATCGAAATGGGAAACATTTTTAGAAATACAGTCTCAAAACGAACATAATTTCGAATCCACACGTTGACGTGAATGTTTTTGTTTTCCAAAGTTTTTTCGTTTGTAACTGGAGTGTTGGTTGAAGGACCTTTTCTATCCAGAGGGACATTAAGGATTCCAATTGAAAAACAGATCACCCAGGCAAGATATCGGCTGGTTAAATGAAAATTAATTGTCGTTAAATATTCGATTAACAGCTCAAGTTCCATTCAAATTTATAATCGCAACATCCTTCCTAGTTAATGATCGGAAACTTTAAAGTCCTATCCCTGCCTATAGCGATAAATAATTGGTACTCTAAAATAAAATAAGAACACTAGGTCTTAAAGCCAGTAATCACGGCTAATAAGGGTCATTTACGTGTGACTTTAGAGAGAAAATTTAAGCAAGCGTTCGTCTAAGTAGGGTATTAGCGTGGAATAATCATGTTTGGTTGCCATAGTTTAGCCTGTCGTCTATCATGGCCGGAGGTTTATCCAAGTTTCAGTCTTTACATGTTATCCACCCATATAGCTAACTATGTCGTGTGTGGAACAATGAACCTGACTGCCATTGTGTACATCCAGAATATTGGTATGAAGGACACCTGCTTACACGCCTTATTTCCCTCCACGGTCATCTTCTAAAACTTCTCCTCTTACCAGCCCATAATAAGTAGATGGACCCTGTGTCTTTCTGTATATTTCCTCGAAATCGCTACTAATGCTATACAATTTTATCATTGTCTATACCTCCACTTCGGAACTAGAACTCCTCCAGAATGAGGACTCATCTAAGAGGATACATTTCCAGCGCTGTTTTTCCCTTACAATCCGCCACAATTCTTTCCATTGTCCTTAAAATTAATGGCAAGTCTAATACGAAGTCTGAAGGGATTCATGTCTGTTCAATTCATTATTCTCGTTTCCTTATTAATCGCTGACTCAAATCCTCTTGGTAGACAAGGTAGAGGCTAAGTAATGTACACTCATGCACATACCTTTGAAGACTAGGTGCAAGTTATTACGCAATCCATTGCATTGCGACTTGAAATGTACTCTCGAACTTACATAACTGCCCTTTTGGCTTCCGGCCCCTCCAACAGTGGCCTTTAGGTTTCCTGGCTTCCAAGAAAGTTTGCTTCCTGGACCTCGTTACTGAACCCTCTTGCGTTAGATCATCTAAACTCAGAAATAAACTTGGTATTTCCCCGAAATGCTTTCAATTTTCCAACCACTTTCGAATGGAAATGAAAGGAAAGGCGAATAAACTAAGGAAAATCTTTGTTGTTGTATATGCCTTCATCCATTTCTGCGAAATTATTTGTTAAAAAGTCTCTGAACTTCCCTTGAAGCTGAGAGAAAAACCGAAGTCAAACGAATGGAAGCGGGATATTAAAGTGCTACGTAAATAATCCTTTTAAGGAAAATTAATAGAAGCTACTGATAGAGAAGTATTGCACTGGTAGATGCCCTGAGGATACTTAATTCGTGAGCAAAACAATGCCCATTGTGTACTAACCCACTTAAGACCGTCCTTGTGCTTTTTACAAATAAACGGAAATTGAGAGCGTTCCCTTAAATTCATTCGACAGAGCCACTTACTTGTGTATGATTCTGGAGAGAAAGGAAGGCTTCAATTGGGTTGTGCACATGTAACCGAATTTTCGGCAGAAAATGTCAATCACAGGCCTGGACCTCAAGCCCAATTGAGCGCGCACAGATTCTGAAGTATCTAACTATCCTCCGACTATCTAACCCTTCACCTACATATTTCATAGTAGAGAGGAGTGGGAAGCGGAGGAGCCACTCAAAGAAGTAGCACTGTCCACCTACACGGATGGGTCGAAAATGGATAAAGGCACGGGTGCTGGCCTATGCTCCGAAAGGCTTAATATACACAGCTCGCTAAGGCTACCTGATTACAGCGGTGTCTTCCAAGCGGTGGTTCTGGCAGTAACTGAGGCAGCCAACCTGTTGTCAATGATGGCAATACCACAGGATGGCCAGGCGGCCATAAAAGCAATTTCTGCCATCGAAATAAAATCCAAACTTGTTCAGCGCTGTCGCAAAGAGCAATGTAAGACTCTGCTGGTTTCCTGGCCACAGGAACATACAACTCAATGACAAAGCTGATGAGCATGCACGTCTGGGATCTGCAATGAATCGTAGCCAGGCCAATGGATCAAATCCCCACTCTGTGATCTAAGGAAACGAGTAGAATGTAAGATTCGTATGAAGGCAAATAACAGATGGAACTCACTGCCCACCTGCGAAATTTCTAGGAAACATGGCCAAACTACGATGAGTCCCGCACCAAAAACCTTATGGACACACTATGAAACTAAATTTCAACAATGACGACATATGCAGAGGATGTGGCGATGCAGAAAGCCATGAAAACACACCCCACTTTCCACTGCCACTGTCCTAGACTTAGTCAGTTGAGGAACAGAACTTTAGGAAGCTACTCCTTCCAAGAAATTACTGAAATATCCACAATTCCACCAACGAATCTTTTCAGGTTTACCAGATCATCGAAATGGCTGGACAGAGGTTGTTTAACGAGTAAGAAGGAAATAAACCAGTCCGACAACAACCAGGCATCACAATGGGTCTACGCAGACCTAAATGTGATGGGGAACGGAGCAATCAATCCTCATCAACCCATCAACCTAACCTAACGTACTGGTAGGGAAAATAAGTCAGTAATTTGCGGGACAAATTTTGCAGGTTTTAATCGTTTATTCCTGTCGCCTTTTCTGCTCCGGTCTATGTAGGTACAAAGAAATTTTCACTCTCACCATCTACGACACTGCCGGCCGCCTCGAAGAGCCAACAGAAGTCTCTAAGTTCAGGAAACATCCCAACACATTTTGTCCAAATGGACTGCAATACCTTACAGTAGACTCGAATCGCTTTGGAAGGGATTTCAGTTCCTTCTGAGGCTCAGGTGACTTCATTTAACAAACTTATTCACTTCTTACCTTGGGTCAGTTGTGAATTTAAGCTAGCCAGCAGCGCTCCTGTCAAAATATGAGACATATACTACATCCCTGCATATTTTGGTGGCTATTTCGATTTTTTCCACATAGGAAGGATAGGAAACCATATCAGCCGCCTACCAGAATCAAGTGACAGTTGATTGAAAGGTCCTGTGACAGCCTCAGGATGGTGTTCATATCTTAAATTCCTCATGTCACTTCTATGTGTACACATGTACATGTATGACAGTCCAAAGCACAAGCAATTGAGGCACGGGTAACCACTACAACTAAAAGCCATAAACGTAAACCCTCGCTTTCGTTTCCTGTCTCTCTCCTTCGTCGCAATAAATCTCAAGGATACCAAAATAAATATCCAACGTATCTACTTATCTTGAAACAATTTGACTGAGTACCCATTTCACTCAAACAAAAACGATTTACAGACTACTGATTCAAATCGAAATTGTTTTTCACCACCGCACTCTACATACTTCTATGAACAAAGGATCTAGTACTTCGTTGTACCTTTGATTCCTTTTATTTCAGTCAGGAACTCAACTCTCTCTCTCTCTCTCGCTCTTCAGTTTTTCACAAACGTCTCTCCAAGTCCAAATATTTGTTCAAGAACCACAGCAAAACCACCCAACTCTCCAACCCTAAATGAAGACGTATCATGCTTTTAGCTTCCCAAAAACATCAATTATTTAAAGTCTAATCTTTAAAAAATAAAACGGAAAACGGAAAAAATATCTGCCAAAGTTTTTTAAAATCCCATCTGTTCGTCTCTTTTGTTTTCTCCGATTTCAGTCGGTAATGGTCGATATCCTTGCCGATGAATGGAATACGTAGATTCATTCAGGTCGTCCTGACATTTCTATCACCTTCCAACCAGAGGCAGATAGTCATTGATTGATGGGGACAAAAATGTTGTTTACCTAGCACTTTTTGAATGTCCTACATTTTGCTCCTTTTGTTTCGATTTAGTAGGTCCTCGATGGATTCTTTCTGTGGAAAAGTTATGTGGACTTTCCATTTAAATTTTATTTATGTATCGATTTTTATTGTGATTTGTATGGGGGAGGGACAAAGGGAATCGAAATGGTTCATTCAAAGGAGGGAAAAACAAAAATAAAACAAGGACATGAGATCTTGAGAATTTTTTGATGCTCAGGAAGACATGAAAAGCTCTTCTCCACGTTAAAGAGTACACAAATTCAAAGACGAGTAAACGACGGAGAATTTAATTTAAATTGATGTCGAGAATCAATCGAAAGACTTCCAAGACTCTGGGGGGAGGGATGGACATCTATTTGCAACAAGGTTGGCATGCATATAACAGTGTGAGATTCTACTCATTCTTCGTCCTTCTAACTGGCTTCAATTTAGTTTCCTTATAAAGTAGTTAAGTTTCGCGGTGGTTAGATAGCTTTTCGGCACCTGTGACAAGGTGATGCGCTGTGACTTCTCCAACGCCGTACTTAAGCGAATTGTGCGGAACTCAGAAGCCAACCCCGGAAGCAAAATCCTTCGTCTTGCAACTACTGGCATACGCCGACGACGTTGACATTATTCGGAGAACACAGTCGGCTCATATCATAATGTTGAAAAGCAAGCTGCCAAAATGGGGTTGGCGGTAAATGAGGGTAATAGGGTGTCAACAAAGAGGACCATAACATCGGAGAACGTCACAGTCAATAGATACAACTTAAAAGTAGTCAGGAACTTTGACTACCTTGGCTCTGCTATAAATGTTGACAACGACATCTCAGCCGAAATAGAACCAAAAAATAACCCTTGCCAATTGGTGTTTCCTCTGGACTGAGAAGGCAGTTAAGTAGTAAGGCCTTAACCCGAAGAACTAAGGAAACTCCATACAAGACCTTAATCATCCCACTCCCGCTTTATGGCGCTGAAGCATGGACTCTGTCGAAGGTGGATGAAGATATCCTTGTTTCCTCGTTTTTCGTAAGATATTCAGTCTCGTTTGCGTTGACGGGCTTTGGAAGAGAAGATTTAACGATGCAATATACGAGCTGTAAAGTAACAACAACCTAATGAAAAAGTGCGCATCTGCCGACTAAGGTGACTAGGACATGTAGAGCGAATGGAGATCAATAGTCTGACTCGCAGTCTTCGAAACCAACCCGGGGAGACAACGGAGTAGAGGATGACCTCGTCTAAGATGGCGAGCACAAGTAGAAGGGGACCTCAACCAACTTGGAGTGCGCAACTGGAGGCAATTAGCTAATGACCGGGCTAACTGGAGAGGCGTGTTGGTTGATGCCCAAGTTCACCCCGCACTGTAGCGCAGCTAACTAAGTAAGTATTTGATTCTCTATGAAGAGGTAGAGGACCACTACAGATCATCAAAAAAGGCAAACTTCACCAAGAAAACGGTTCTAAGAATGTATTTAGAAGCACTCACGCCAAGAGAAGTAGTCATCAATAAAATTTAGTCCTTTGACTAGGACTTTATTTGAACTTATCTGTTTTTGATCAAAGGCCGATCACATTTGGACAAAAACTAATTATGTCTTATTTCTGAATATATCTAGACAATATCGTCCTTCTGATCCTTTATTTTTCTTTTCTCTATGCAGATACCATCGAAAGCTTTGTGGAATAGGACAACTGAAAATTTGCCTGGAGGATCTGGAAACCGCGGCATATATGTACATACTTATGGACATACAATGTTGTGTCAATAGGGAGTACCAGGCGGGGGCTTGAAAAGAGAGACAAAAGGATCCCAACACATGAACATCTCACTTTCTTTACGTTTCTGCGAAGCATAATTTCTATCGATTGTGGAGTACAAGAGGACGTGCTAGCAAGGATTGCGAAAGCGCAAAAGGCATCTCGAATAACTCAAAAAATCTGGAAATCATCCTACATCAGTACGAGGACGAATTTTTAATTCCAACGTTAAATCGGTCCCGCTATGCATGTATTCAGCTGCGAGACGTGGCTGGTTACTGACTACTGGCTGGTTACCACTAAGATGCAGATGTCCATCAACAAGTGCCTAAGACACAATCAAGAATTTTGGTAACCAAATAAGGTTTCATATCCAAACCTTCATCAACTGTACCAACAGACAAACTAAGTCAAGCTGTGAAAATAAAGCTGGATCGCCACACCCTACCGCAGCCAAACTCAGAAATCTGCCGTCAAATCCTTAAGAGGAATACCCAAGGTAGTAGAAGACCAGAAAGACCGAGAGCATCATGGAGGAGAGCACTGAAGAAGGAAAGGCAGGAGTCAGAAGACTCAAACTGAAATCATCGCTAAACGACAACAATTGCAGACGTTTCACTGAGGCCCTGTGCTCGCCTAGAAGATGAGGAAAAGGAAGAACGCGTACATGCATATGTGAATGGTTAGCTATCTCTAGATGACCAGTACGATAGATGAAAAGTGGCAATGGATTCATCATACCTCACGGCACCAATAAAATTCCTTTTAATGCTATGAACTGGAATCCATCCACAAAAGCAAATCCCTGGCTTTTGTCTTAATCCTGATTTCAAGGTAACAGTTGCTTAGTATCCCATTTGTCGAATAATTATCATTTTCTTGTGAAGGTAAAAACAAACCTCGAAGCCCAAAAAGAGTAGGAAGCTGACTCCTAAACCAAGAGGATGCAGGAATGTGTGGAAGTCATATACGAGTATTTAGCGCGAACAGCGCTTTTCGAATTGAACTGTACGACTTAAATTCTTAGAACGAATGAAAGGGACCTAGAACTCAATGCAATGCGATATCCGAAAGGCGGACTTCAGAAGCTTCTCATGGAATCCCCAGAGTTGGCCATTTTTTTATGTTTTCTAGGTTCAAGCTCGAACCTATCTCTCAGAAGTCCTACGTAGCCCAGCCTGTGCTCCCATAATCTTTAAATAATCGTGCGGCATTGGCTCCCCATTATACATCCTGTTTCCTACACACAGCTCATTGACACTTAGCTTGATTGGCACATAAATCTAAATCAAAAATTGAATGTCTGTCTTTAATGTCTGTGCTTCTCATAAATTGTGTCCTTTATTGGCTATCGTGTGTATACATATATCCCATTTGCCAAGCAATGAATCCTAGTTTTCCGTCCTTACAGATGTACATGCATATGTCCACTAAGCAAAATCCCAATTTATGAAGCAATGGCCATCACATTACGCCCAAAAACAAATTTCCAATCGTGTAGCTTTAATCATTGAATTTGAGCAGCAAAGCATTTATCTCACATCTGTATTCCTAAGCTGTTGTCTCCCATGGCGATCACAATCAATAAAATCCTCAATAGTAGCTTACATTCTACGACCATTCAGAGAGAACGCGACTACGTACGTTCCCTTTAATGCCAACCCATTGCCTTTTTCTCCGGCAGTCTGCCAAAGTCATCATTTTTTCGCCCTGCAGCACGCAAAAAAAAAGGATCCTTGTCTTGCAGCACATTTCCTCCAGCATACAGCAACACCATTTCCATGTTCTTTTGATGATTATTTGATTACGCTGCTTCCATTCAAAGTATACGAATGGAACACCATTTCAATTGAAGAGGAATGCCAACGATTTTTTTCTCGTAATGTCCTTGAAAGCGAAACCAATCATTTCCATCAAATGCTGGGAGAAACTAGATTCTTTATTTCTGTTTGAGAAAAATATTACGAGACAAGGATCTATGAAGGTTGTCCCATCCTGTTCGTTTAAAATGAATTCCGTCCTTGTAACCCAATCCGAATGCGGATAACTCACTTAATGTTAATTCCTTAATACGAGTATAGTTTCTGGGGGAGTAGGACGAGGAGGAGATAAGACAAGTTATTACCAGCATTTAAGTAGAAAGCCATTAAAGCGTACGCAACTTGGTGTCTTTGGGTGAGAACTTGCTAATGAATCGTTTACATTACTTTCGCAGCGTTGTTAACCGAAACAGACAACAAATTCGGGTTCAAGTTTGCTTTCCTATTTGTCTGAGTCCATGAGAGAGAATAGGATCCTACTCTCGCTACAAAAATAGACTAACAAAAAGCTGGAGTATGTCCTGTTAAAGTGTGTGTATAGCTTTAAGGCGATGGAAACAGTGGATTCCATGTAAATATCCCAGGCATGTGGGTTTGTTTACTTAAGGTTACGGTAAATGAGAGGTTATTAGGGACAGATGGAAGGAATATGAGGGTATCGTCGAGTTGTAGTGGGTGTTTCAAGGAATGTGGCACTTTGATGGCTCCCGTGAGAGGTGGGAAACAGTTCAAACGTGTGTGTAAAGTTTAAATAACTCAATTGAGGTTTCCAGTCTTAATGGAGGACATACGGCGGAAATAGGACACATTTTCGACGAGCTCACAAGATAAGGGGAGTTGATGTGCTACAATTGTATTTGCAGACAATTAAGTAGAAACAAAGGCTCAACGGAGAAGATAGTAGCCAAACTCTTTGCGTTACGTCCTTGTAAAGGGACTCCCTGCAATCCAGTTCATTCCATTTCAATTATCGACAGCATTTCAATATCTCTGCAGAATTAATAAACATTTTCCACTCAAGGAGAGGCTTTGTGTTGTCCATTCCGAAGGACCTACAAAGAAAATATTCTTCTATACCTCAAACCATCCCCAGTCCCTTATGGCAGTTGCTAAGACCATTCAATGCATCCTTCGGACCAGGCGTACACCAGTACTAAGTACATCGAGGAATCCTTTGAGCCAACAAAGCAATTAAATAAAAATCGCTAGATATTGGAGAATTTAATCCTCAATTAGCGTTTGGAAAACAAGAAAGGAAACCTAAGGCATAGGAATGCACCTACCTCCGCTCGAGGATACGTTACAGAGTCGATGTGTGTAGTTACGTTGGAAAACTTCTGCTGCGCTTACAGGTTTCAACAGTTTTTCATCTTTAAGAGGCTTATCGCATGGATTCAGCGCACATCCACCCACAGAGCACGAAGGATATGTGATGCAACGCATCATAATTAAAAGGATACACATATGAGTACCTTGGATTTATGTGTTTGGCTTTGTTTCGTTGTTTTACTTGCACTTTTCAATTAAAAGTCCTTTTCTGAGCTGAGTAATACCTGAGCGCGAGGGAAAAGTTTCCTTTTTTCCATCTACATACATACATCCTCTGACGATGAGACGGATGAAATGAGGATAAATTTCTCTGGGTGAACTTTTTCCATTTGAATTGTCGCTGTGTTGCGTTGAGGGATAATTTGTTTGTGGGGTTTTGCAAAAGTTTCGTCTTTTATGGTTGTTTTGCGAGAAACAACAAGGACCGCTGTTGGGGTTCGGATTTTAACTCCGGGATTACGCCAAAGCCGTGGCATGGTGAGAGAGATAGAATTTGAGGACCTTTTATTACCAGAGATTAGTCTCATTGGATTTAATGGCTTTGGTCAGATCCAACTACATAGTGACCATATCGAAGACGGTTGGGAGAGTTCAGAAAGAAAGGGGTTTTCTGTGGGATGGGGGTACGTTTTAAATGACATTTTGGGGGTTTATGACTTTTGTTGTCATTCTGCATGAACAATGAAACAATTTGTTGATAATATCCTGTCATATTTGGGATTTGCGTTTATGGGATAGGATGTGTTGACCTTATGTTATGGGAGTAGAAGCCCCTAGATTACCTTGGGTCGTAGGATATGTGCAATTTAATAAATATTTACTTAAATGAGCGCTTTTATGATAAGGTATTCCTTGAGAAAATATTTGTAGTCCTCTCGTGGATATAAGGATACAAGGATACAAATCGCTAATCTCAAGGTGTTTGTGGTTTGAGTCTGATTACATATTCATTACAATTCGAGAGACGTTAGAACTACACCTAAGGATCTCCATAGAGACCTTGATTGGGTTGGACCAGTACAAACGAGATCCAGTGGGCGCTGAGGCAAGAAGCGTAGGAAAATCATATGCTTTACCTCGCGGAAAAAAAAACGGCATCTTAGGGGTAATTTCTCCATAAGAGAAACTAAAACTTTTATCAAAGCTATGTGCAGAGGGTAAGGAAAGTGCAGGTGTACTGGCCGAAAGTTGAGTTCCCGCATAGTGACATAACTGGAGGCATAAAACCACCAATTAGGAGGGTCATTCTCGAGAGAATTTTCAACTTGGGAGACCAAAAATGGTCTGACTAAGAAGGGTGTAGGTTGCATAAGGCGTTGTGGTAAGTGTTGGATCGAAAACAATTTGGAGAAATTTTAAAACTAAGTACATAGACTGAGGTTAAGATTAGAAATAGAGATACTCTCTGCAGGTGCTGCAGTGTCCTAAACGTCTCAGACCAAATGACCAAGCATTGCCCGGAGTAGACGAAAATACCTGGGGGTACATCTTGGATATTTTGGAAGAGGTAGGGTGTTTGACCCAAAATAATGGTTCAAATGGGTGAAATGTTGTAGGTTTCCTGCTGTGAAGTTCCCTAGAGATCTTGATGGGCCCAGCATAGCGCCTAGTATCTTATGAATATCTCATAATCCTGTACAACCATCTACCTTGCGTGCAGCCATATGCCTCAGGAAAAATACACTATTCCTATCAACACTGTAGGTTTCTGTAGGCTGTAGATGAAAGCAGAAGACTTTAAATAAGATTATCCAATGCTGAAGCAATCAAAGATACTTCAAACAGTCCTATGCCGAAGCTGTGAGGATACAGAATCGAAAACGAAAGCGATTATAGGCTTAGAACTTAAGCCCTCACATATGGTAGCCGTTCCAGATGGATATATAGAAAATAAGAGGTTAAAAAAGATGATAAAGACAATGAGACAGCGGAAAGAAGTCACGTTAAAACCAGGTAATACTCTTCCGATGAGAGTACAACAACATCCTACATTGCTAGAACTGCAACAGACTTGATGATTCTTTGATGTTCTACTTAAATCCTTACATATCTACAGACCTAAACAAACGATAGAAATGCAGAGGCTGGGGTGTAAAACTAGTCAGCAAGTCACAACCAAAGACGAACTATTCTTCTACAAAGATGGTTCCGAAATGGATGGCGGTACAGGAGCTGCGGTGTATTGTGAAACTCTAGGAGTCAACCACTTCTTTAAAATTCAGAACGACTGCAACGTTTTCCAAGTCAAGATCAATGCCATTACTCAGGCTGCAAAAAATATCTTAAGACAATGTCGTAGGTAAGCTAATTATGGTGTACAGTGACAATTGGGCAGCCGTTAATGCCTTGAACTCCGCTGTAACCCTGCAGAATACGTCTAAAAGAGGTATCTAGAGATAATACAGTGGCTCAATGCTAGGTAGGGCCTGTGGATAATCTAGGCAATGAAAGAGCGGATGAACTGGGAAGAATGGAATCAGCGTTGCCTATGTCACAGCCTCTCCCCTTCGTGGGAACTCCCTTTATCTCTTTTACGAGGATGACGACGACAAAGCCGGTGTGTTCGTTTGGATACATGCGTGATGACTAGAACCCTATGGCCGATTTATGGCAAGAAAAAATCCCTTTCTCTAGTTAAGCTAAAACGCGATAACATACGAATTGTCTCTGGCATCATTATGGGGCACTGCTCCATTGGTATTCACGCAGTCGCCTCGAAGTTATGCACAACGATTACTGCAGCGACGAAGAAGAAATTCGGTCTGTTCGTTACCTGCTATGTGAATGTCCTGCCCTTTCCAACAATAGAATGAGGCCTCTTGGTAGTCACTTTTTCATGGAACTGGAGGATGGACAAAATCGAGCTGAGATTGATATCCTTATCTGGATGGTTTTAATTGAACGGCTTTCCTTCTCTATTTTGAGGTTCCCAGGGTTAAAAACAACTCAAATGATCAAAAAGGACTCTCGACTGTTGGTCTAAGTGCGCACTGCCAAGCAAGTTACAGGGTACCCATCTACATAACCTAACCTAGGCACATTCCAAGAACAAATTTGGATACGTTTACACTTCAGCCTCATATGTAAACAGGTAACCGGGAAAAATTTGCGTAACAGGAAAATTCGGTTAAGATTCGCGAAGGAGCATAGGAATAAGGAAGCCAATTCGTGGGAAAAGAATAAGTACAACCTCTTCGGGTTAAATGCAAGTGGTCTGATGGATGTAATGATGCGATGCAAATGAGGAACGCAAGAGTAAAAATATAAAACCGACTGCTAAGCATGGAAGAGGCCACGTAATGATATTGGGCGGCATTTTGGCTGAAGGAGCTCAAAATTTATTTTTGAGAATTTTTGGAATTAAAGGAAAAATCTGAGACAGAGTACTGAAAAAATGGGAATTTAAGAGATGTTCAAGTTTCACCAACAAATGATCTGAAGTACAAGGCTCATATTTTTCAAGAATGACTACCTACTCTATTACTGCCCAAAAGTTATAAAAAACCCCTCCACAATCTCCGGACTTTAACTCCATCGGGAATTTATGGGATGAATTGGATCATTGTGTTGGCGAAAGTCCTGCCTCATCTTTACCCGCATTGAAGGCTAAACTGTAGTAAGAAATGTGCCATAATTGGCGAGAATTACACAGAAAACAATGCACATAGAAATATGGCACAACGTTTTAGAGCGGTCTTAAGCAACCAAGGGTCTTTTGAAAAAAAAAAAATTACAAAAAAGTGAATATTAATGAAGCGTGAATTTCCAGTTTTTTTTTTTTTTTTTTGTTAAGTCACTTGTGTTTTTATTGAAATAAAATATGAAGTTTTAGTGTAAAATAAAAACTCATTTAATCAAGAAACAACGACGTGCTATCCTCTTGATTTTAAGATGAAATTTGCGTTTTGCGATTACATACTTATAATAAAAAACAAAAAACCGAATAGTTTTTACCCTCAATGTAAACAATAAATTTAAGAATTTCATAAGCCGACGTTAATTTACTACGCCTTTTTGATAGATGCAAATTTTTTTTGGGAATATCGCTGCAACAAACTGGATATCCATGTAGCGCCATATTTCAAAAATGTTTTGTACTTCTTATGGGCTTACAAATGGGCAGAAAGGAATATACAATAAAAGACTAAGGAAACAAAAACAAAGAATTTCTGTTGCCGTACAACGTACCGTTATCCACTTCCAGGAAACAAAAGCATCTCAAACACATAAACGATCGTGTATCCCAAACCCACAAATACATGCATTCGCGAAGGGAGAAAAATTTGGAAAGAGCATATTTCCAGAAAGAGAATGCACCACACATGCATACATACATACAGTTGTTTTGCCATCATGGCTTCCACACACATTAATCCGCAGAGTACAAACCCATCAATCAGAAGCGAACCTTGACTCTTCTTCATATACAAATGCAATACAATCGCAAAAGAAGAAAGAAACTTTCCAGGAAGAGGGTGCACCATGTCTATCTCGGCTTACACACCCATTACCCCACAGCGAGCAAAACTTCCACCTTCGAGGGAAGGAGACAACACCACACACTAATGTGAAACACAGCATCTTCCTCGATTGCAAGAGTAGAAAGCGAAACAGTTTTTGGGTTTGTTTTGAATGTGGGTCGCTAAGTGGAGTGCACAAATGAAACTGATCGAGACTGCGATGGCGGACAGCTGCAATGGGACCTGCAGAATGTGCAACAAAGGATTTTCTCGAGCAAAAGCTTTGCTTGTGTTGTATTGTTGTGACTGTAGACTCGACATTAAATTTTTCTTAAGTGGGTGATCTACCAGTGTTTTCTTCTTCTTTTCTCTTCTAATGCGTTAGTTGTGTGAATTTCGGTTAATGGCGAATAAACTACCTCGGTGTGGGTGGTACTCATAGGGGATCTCTTTCTTATGAAAAAAAGCTCCTGCTGCGATGCTGTGAACGGACAAGTCTTAACATGCATTTGGGTGAAATTTTTTTGTGGAGAAAAGGAACAATTTCATGGACAATGGTAATTTGTTAAAGTTGGTACCAATTTTATACTGAGGGGTGTTATCTACATTTGTACTTATGAATGCTGCTGATCGTAATGAATACGTAGTGGTATGCTTTGAGGGTGTTGTAAAAGAAAAGCCGACGGAAATGCGTTGGAGAGTTTTCTGTATGGCAAGCAATCGGTTTTTCGGTGTCACTTTCACGTGAAAATGCGTGCACAAGCATGTTGCAGTATACAATAGAAAAGAAGTGACAAATTCTTAGATTATTTTCGGAAAATTGAGAAATTTTTAAAAAACAAAGTTTACACTGGATTATTGGCAAAAGGTACAAAAGTACTGAAGTCGCACGCCATGGAAGAGCAGACGATTTGTAAAACTCATGTCGACACCACTTCGACAGAATCCATATTTTCGTTGATCTAGTTTGCAACTTTCTCGGTGGATATTGAGTGGAACACCAACCCAAGTTATGAAAAAATTATGACAAAAAAATTTGCTTTAAATCTAACCTAAGCCACCATGAGGGACAAGTGCTTTTAAAGATCGCTTTTTTAGATATTTAGATTAAAAGATATCCTGGCTTAAGAAATAAACAGCTTCATATAAAAATGAATAAATTCTTACAAAATCCTCTTTGAAAATTTCAAAATATTTTAGAAAAATCGCTTACCGTTGTTCAAGTTTCCTGTCGAAACATGTCATCGCTGGCACATACACTAACACACACTCACAACGAACGCGACTCCAAACCGAACAGAATTCAAAGTAGGTATATAGACACTCGCGTTTTTAAGAAAAATTAAAACACTTTAAAAGAAAACTAACACACTTCACTACTATTTGCAAAAAATAAATAAAATTTTTGACTAAATAACGATTTTAACACAAAACAGTTTGGAGATTTTTACGAGTAAATTCGCGGTGAACTGCACTACACAAGATCGTTCTTTGAAATGAGACTGCGCCAACAATTAGAAAACTTTTAACAGAAAGAGAGTGGAGTTTGGAGGATCTGCAAGAGACTTTGTAAATTTCTCCAAAAGCATTTCTCTTTCAACTGAAAGTTTAGTAGAAAATAGTTCTCTTTGCCGTAACTTTTCTGAAAGGCAACCACGATAGGTGTTATACGAATAGAGAACGACCGCTTAGGGTCACATTTATCTAGAAACCCTCGTATATTTTCACTACATGTTCATGTTTAACATGATTATTTGGATGGAGGAAGGGCATTTATAGCCAACCTGAGATCGACATCCCATAAAACAGGCCAAACTACGTATTTCTTCAGACATTATCTATGCACAGTGCTGTCATACGCAGCGTAACGTAGTAGCAAAGACACATAAAAAAGGCGTATTATACCAATGCAATGTCTCTATCAGAGGATTTTGTCTTTGATCGTCTAGATCTGTGCGTGTGGAAGTTACTAGCTTCTTTGCCAAAATAGTCACTGTTAACACATCTTTAAGAGAAAATAGGAAGACTACAAAAAATATAGATAAGAAGCTTTAGCTTAATAGGTAGTCGATAGGTGTTATTCCCGTCGCTAACACCTTGACCCCATCCTTCTTTAATTAACTAGTTTCACGAGAGAAAAGAACTGTCTCTTCAAATATTTGAAATCCTACGAAGCAAAATGTTTAGACAAAGAGTTCATTGAAGGCCTCGCTTTCCGATGTGTAGCAACGTTTTGTAGACAATCTAAGCAAGAGCACAATGGACCTAACTTGGCCTAAGTGCACCTTATCGGGGCCTTCATCAACCAACCAACCATCCCAGTAAGAGGAACAACTTTGGAGAAATTGACGAGAAGGGTATCTTTTCTAAGTCAAACTTTCCATGTTTTCGACGCAGTTTGTTAGAAAGCTCGGGTGCTGTATGCCTCGAAATCGTTTTTGCATTTTTTACCGAGCGAGATTTGTACTTATCCTTAAACGAAAAGTATTTCAAAAACTATACACAAAGCTAAATAAATAACTAAATTAACCCCGGCACTCGTTAACTAGTCAATGCAGTTCATAAATCCATGCAGAGACCGTGAACTAGACCTCCGTGGATATAAAATTCCACAGATCAAGAATTTGACACAATCGACTTGTCGTACAATGATCTGCCTATTCCTTCCATGCCTCAAGCACCTCCTTCTCAACAATAGCCGCTTAGTTCGCAACGATGGGTATGTCCTAGAATCTCTGCCGAACCTGAATATGATCATCATGACTGGCGACAATATTCAGGAATTCAATGACATGCATCCACTCACGTACTTTAAGATACTTCACGTTGGTGAATACGGTTTCCACCGACTTTAGAAAAATCAAACTAAATGACCGCAATGACGCACAGTTGTGCCCTTCCAAATTGGGTAAGGATCTGCCAAGGAAGCGAAGAACAAATGCCACTGTTGGTAAGACAGAAAAGTTGACGGATGAGGGAAGATTTGGAGAGAGTGAAATTGTATCCATAGAAACATTAATCGACAGCAAATTGGCATGAGGGAAATTGGGGACAAGAAGTTAACTGAACCAAACCGTCAGGTGGTAAAGGAGAATATCCTTACAACCCTGGACAAATCCAAATCAAAAGCGAGTAGAAACAACTGAACTATTAGTTCAAAACAAACTGGCATTGAATTGAGTAAAGGAGTCCGTAAGGATCAATGCAAGAAAAACGACGAACGACAAAGAAAACCCATTTTGGAATTCAACCCTACATTGGTGTAGGCAGAGGAGGTGATAGAAGACGTGATCAGGAGACGTAGAACAACCTAGGTATCAATGAAATATTCGCTACTCTCTATAAAGAGAGGAGAAGTCTTAAGCACGCAACAAGGAATGACCAGTTGATAGAGATATGTATGTATGTAATAGCCATCGGACATGATTACTTCATATATCATCTGAAGATTCGTCCCTGGATGAAATAGGGTAGCAGAAGAAATGACTTCTGACTTAGACATGAAAAGCGTTACCACATCAACCTAAAGAAAGGGCTATAAACTACCGGCAGCTATTGGAAGACACCTGCGCTGCAATCAAGGACGATTTATTGTACCACATGCCAAATATTATTCCAACAGCAGTTCCACTTGCCTAATGAAGGCGAGAATTGCTGCTGCGAAGGAGAACCTCAGATCAATTTGAGCGCTTATTTCTCTATCAAAAATGCTTCTCCTAGTATTGCACAGAGCCCCACACTCACACAGTATGTATTCTGCGGTTTCATCCTCTCCTAGACAGAGGCGGCAGATGGTATCCTCAGTGATGCTCATTTTATGGAGGTGGTACTTGAGCTGACAGTGACCGGAAAGAAAGCTCACAAGCCTTCTTGTGTCGTCTCTGCAAAATTTTACGATATCTCTTGTGTTTTTACGAAATCGGCTGACGGCCCTTTTAGCCTGCCTGGCTCCTTGAATGTTGTTCCAGTGGGATATGCTCATACTTTGAAAACAACATCTGATCAGAATTTAAACGAATATTAATTCTTGTCATCGCTGTTTCTTTGAACTGAAAACGTAATTTTGAGTGGTAAGACCTTATCCCGAACAACTAAGGAAATTCTATACAAGAGTCACATGTACAAGGGGACCTCAACCAACTAGAGGTTTACTGGGGAGGCCTGTTGGTTGACTCACAGGTTTACCCCTAACTGTAGCGTGCCACCTAAATAAGCAAAGCAATCATACTACCAGGCAGGAACATCTTCTTTGGTCGGCTGGTAAAGGTGTAGCGTACATTTGAAAGCAGAATCAGCAGAGATTCCAAAAAAGAGTTGGGGTCCAATGAACAGATTAGAGGACGCTTGTCTAGCAGCGAAAGTACTTATTTACATACTTAAAGTGGCGCTACAGTCCGGCCATCAACCAACAAGCGTCTCCAGTCAGCTTGATTTTTAGATAGCTGCTCCCAGTTTTGCATGCTAAGTTGGTTGAGTTCCCCTCTCATTTGAATGCGCCGTCCCCTGGGTTGGATTCATAGGTTTTCTGGGTAGAAGCACTGATATCCATGGGTTCGAGATGACCCACCCACCTACATTCTTCTGTCAAAGTCGATGCCGCTATATAGCCCTTAATTGTCATTTTAACCCAAAGAAACAGGACTCGATCACAGCAGTGATATTGTCGCCTAAATTGAAAGCGAAGCCTTGGTAGTCAAAGTCAAGCGAAAGTACCAAACCGAACAGTAGGAAGCAGATCCTTTTTAAATACTGAAATTTCCTTAAAGCACAAAACGTTTTGCATATGCCAGATGCTGAGCATGCTTTCCATATGTTGCATAGCAAGAGCATTAAAAACCGTCCGGATGTAGGTTGCTCATAAATTACGCCCGCCGAACATTCCGTCGACATCTGTCAGCCGTACCGCTTTCGTTGGCCAACCACGCATAAATAATATCCCTTCTGAGCAAGTTGTTGAAAAATTGGTAACGAATTTCCACATCAGACATTAACATAAACCTTTTGGCATTTGTGTAAATAAATCTTTCCCCATTACAATCCTTTTTTTTAATAGAATCGTTAGATCCTTACGCGTGTTGTGAATAAATTTCTTTTTATTTGCTCACCTCAACACCGTAATTTACACCGCAACAATAGCAACCAATTCATGTAACCTTTTCACGGCGAAAACTGTTAATAATTCATTGTGATGCCTTCAACTAACAGGACCTGTTCGCGAGCGCTTTCGCGACCCCAAAATAGATTTTATTTATTTTTTATTCCAATTTTAATGAGCGTATGTGTGTGTTTTGCCTGACAAGCCATAAAATTGGCCCGAAAAATAATAAATTTCCCCATTCGTGCGATACCCTGGCGTCATCGTCGCCATCCCACTGAGGTGCATATCCTTCGGGCGGTTAATTAGAAAATTTTACATTCAATTTTTTTTTTGCGGAAAGCGCGCCGTGGGTTACACGTTTAAGGATTAAATTTTCTTCTCTGATTTCCATTGGGGATAAATGGAGGAGGTGGCGGTACCGGAAATGATTTCAGAATATTGAAGGAGTAAAGTAGTTAATTTGAGGACACAAGCCCTTGGTCAAGAGTAAATAGGGGAAAGCATATGTATTTACCACCACATGTGTGCTGAAATGAAGTGGGACCAACAAGAGCGGAAAAAAGTTGGTCTAGCGCGCATTGTTCGAATGAGAACAAGCAAATCTTAATTTAAACCAAAATGGCCGACGGAAGAAACGATAGTAAAGGGAGAAATGCGTACAACGAGCCGGGGACGATAGGTGTTCTCTCTCGGAAAAACGACTAGAGACTTAGGAAACCACTGTGGAGAAATCACTTGGAGTCCCAAAGAACGAATGTATAAATAGGAGAGGAACAGAGCTATCCTTTGACTGGTAAGATCGTTTAAGCGAGGATCAAAATAAACATGTCTCGGGGAAAACAAATCAGCGATTCAAAAAATATTAAAATGCTTGTGATACTTTTCTCTAAACAGAGGATTGTGATCCAATGAGGACTGCACTATGACCTTTTGCTTGGTGCAAATATTTTTTTCTAATTTTTTTGTGTTACATTTTCGAAAACATTATACAACAGCTGCATAAGGAAAGAGTACAGTCCCATTGTACAAAAGAAAGAATGCAACTCACCGTTATTTTACCACTAAACCACGGTTCCACACACCTTATGCAAAAAAACAAGGGGAGAAACACTAAGGGCTTGGGTGGGAAATTTTTTCTATCACACATCACACTTTTTTCATAAACAAAAGAGGGAGAGAGAAAGACATATGGCCTGCACAAAATGGGGTGCACTTGCGCGGTTACACTTACACTATACAGCCATTTTCCAGGGAGCACTAGCACTAGGGAGCTAAACCACGGGGGCACACACAGTATGGTAGACAAAAAAAAAAAGAGAGAAACACTAAGGGCTTGGGTGAGAGATTTTTTTCATTTACACATCACACTTTTTTTCATAAACGAGAGAGAGAGAGGGGCGACATATGGTCTGCTTAAATTGGGGTGCACTTGCGCGGATACACTAATACTATGAAGCCACTTTCCAGGCAGCACTAACACTAAGGGAGCTCTAATCTCAGAGAGCACTACCCCAAGAGAACACTGACGCTAGAGCGCACTAACACTTGGGGGCTCCAATCTGAGAGAGCACTACCCCCAGAGAGCACTTACACTAGAGCACTAACACCAGAGAGCACAAACACTAGCACTAACACTTCACAACGAGACGACCCGGCACTTACCTACGAGACCCGAACCGAACTTACCAGCGCAAGACACCGCGGGCGACTGAAGCTGCGCTGACGGATGTGCATTATTTTATGGTGCGCCATAGGAAGTCACTAAAATTCAGCGGAAGTTCATTTTTCCTATTGCGGACAACGATGAACTATAAAACAGCTGATCTCCATTTGCAGATTAATGCCAAAGCAGGACAGGTACCCAAAGCTAATTTCCACACCATACTAAATGAAAACGAAACACCTGCTGTCAACTATTCCGATTGGTAGCCCGTTGATTTTTTCTGATCGGAATAGGTATTGTGCGATTGAGTTTATTCTTGTTCCTTAAAACAATTTAACGACTTCCTTTTCTACATAAGTTTACCCAAGCGGATGCAGAATTATTTAAGGAAAAAAAAAGTTATATGACAGGGCGTTCAAACGGATAGTAATTGGCGGAACGGGTGAGATCAGCAAATTTTTATTTCAGCTGCCCACCTTCACACAGTGTTGCCACTTTGTATATCTTTTTCAGAGTCAGATTATTAAACTCAAAATGCCAATCTGTCTGCCAAACTGTTTGTTTTTTATAATTCAGGAACCCAATATAATGTACAAAATAGGAAATATGTATTTCTGATCAAGTACTGAGCTACATATGCATGTTCCATATCCCCATGGACCGTGATTCAGCAGAAGTGCGGTCATTTTATTCGTAGTGCTCCCACTTTCATGTAATAATAAAAGCGCATTTCCTCCCTAATATACTCGTACGTATTGTTTTATTTAAAACAACTTCAGATAATTTTACTTATTTCTTCTTAGTCAATGACCAAAAAAATATGTTTCCTATTCCATTCATGAGCTAGCAAATTATAGCCAAGATCGCGGTTTCTCAACATCTATGTTTTGCGTCTAAAAGCTGGAATTTAACCCATCAAAACACGTTTCATCTTACCAAGGTGTTAAAGCAAACTGTACTATATTTCTGCAAGGAAATGATTTTGTAGAGGATGTCTGACCTAAAAGATTTGTACAAATGCTTTAAGCTTTGTTCCGTGAATTTATTGAAAGCTATATCAAGTCTTAGGTAAAACGACACAAAAACAGCCGACTCAAAAGCAAGACTTGGCGTAAACTCATATTTCAGTTGAGCTACCATACCATACAAGGCTCAGAATGAAACAATAAAAGTAAAAACAAAACACTAGCTCAAGGTATGAGCTGCAAACTTGGTTCAGTTCTGAAATTTATTTTCCTCTTTTCTTTCAGCTTATTCAAGTTAAAAGAGTCACTTACTGCTGCTGTCGTCATTACTTTTTTTTAAATGTTACCAGCTGATTCTGACCACCTAAAGTTAAATCTGCTCATGCCTACAACCCACACAGTTCAACTAAACTTTCGTTGAATTTTCAAAATAATAAGAAAATAATTAAAACGTAACCACACGCTACGACAATAATGATCGCTTCTTGAAGCAATAAATTACTAGTCAATTATATCGTTTACTAAAGGAATCCTTTATAGTGTCCAATTACCCAACGCAAAGAATGACTTGACCTTTGTTCCGTTTGGCAAATAAGGCGGACACATGCGGACGTGTGATTGAGCGTATTGAATTACTCTCTATAACAACAGCCATAGCATGCCCCTCCTTGCTCCTTAATAATAGAGAACTAATTGAAGATGAATGAATGTATGAACGGCCATGGAACCACCCACAAGTCTGTCATTCACTCCCAATTGCTGCCAAGGTTAAGTTACACGTGTTAAACTCATCATTTGAACTAGATTATTTGTTTGAAGGAAGTTTCAGCCCTGCTCGTAGTGCACGTGTTACTGGCTTTCATTTGTTTGAGTAAACCGGCACACCAAAGGTAAAGAAATCGTTTTAACTGTCTGAGCTCCTTTCAGCAGGAGTACCAAGTACTCAACACCCCACACTATGTGATAGAGCCAGTCTCTGTCAATAGAACATAATTCGCACTAAATTTCAGTGCCAACTGACATATTATTCCTCCATCACTATGGCACCCTCACCTACGTTCATATATTGATATCCTAGTACACACAAAACTTTGAGTCTGACATCAATGCTCGGGGCTTCAGAACTTCCTTTTTACAGAGAACTTATGGAATGTTTTCAAGTGAACATGGAAGGGGTTGCGGCCGGAACAGGATATGAGAAAATAGTGGAAGATCGTTGGTTACACGGAACAACGTGGAGAATATGTGGTGGTTCTCGTGCTGCTGGCGCATAAGTTGCAGCATCATTATTTCTACTACTGTTTGAGTTCTGCATGAACGGCATTGGGGTTGAATAAGGGGCAACGCTGCATGTGCATCATTCCTGTTCTGCCTGCATTTCCTTAAGGGTAAGTAGTGGTGTTATGAAACTCCACAGTTTTCAGAAAACAATGTTTTTCTGTCACTTACGTCCAATGGTTGTCTGAACCATTTTCACTTTTTACTACGTACATACACATAAACCAAGCCTTCTACAGTTCTTTTACGCTTTTAAATGATTTGGTAACTGTTCCTGTTATCAATTTGGCTTAAGTTGTTAAGACAAGTACATTCGACCGATTTATGCACTTTATTCTATATTTCCTTGAGTGCCTTGGCAGGCTGACTTAGTGAGAAGACAGGTGGATATTGGTGGATGGAATTAATGGTAGGGTTATGAATCATAAATATAAGTAGAAACACTTTTATGTTCGTAATTTGGAGAGAATTAATGGGGGTAACTAAATTTTTGATATCCTGTGGATTTTTTCAATGGTTTCACTCTGGAAATTATTATGTACTCATATGAGACATCGGGAATGATGAAGGGTGATTTAAGCCATTTGGTACGGGAAAGATGAAAGTAGAGGAGATAATATATTAGACAGTGCATACATATGTGTTATGAGTAGCTTACGAAGTGCTGAATAATTATTGGGTGGTAGAAGTGAGGCAATTTAAGACTTGCAGGGATGAGATAAGAAAATTTGAAAGAATACAGCATTTAGGATGGATTTTAGTAGTGACAAAAGCGAGATATACATAGGTAAACTTGGCTCTGTTGTATGTAACACGTCAGTTTTTTAGATTCAGTGTGTAGTTCCATTCAATTGAGCAAGAAAAATTCTTCTGCTCTATTCAAAGTTACCATTTTTATCCTCTCTCCTTCTAACACCAACCAAGTTGCTTTTTGAAACAATGTCATCCAACAAATCAAATTTATTACAATGCAAGTAATAATTTCTACTTATTTATTATTCCTTACCAGAATGCTGGAGTAGCAGACATTCATGTCAGTAGATTGCAAATGCTGGTGGTTCTTAATACCTCAAAGTCATCAATATTATCCTGTTTACACTTTTTATTTTCTCTCTATCATTTGGAGGACTTCAACGTACAATTATGGAAATAAAATGTCACGCAAATGAACTGAATATTGTACTGCCTAATATGAACATTTTACTCTGTTATTTCTAATCTGCCCCTTGTTAAAATTCAGGTTATTGTGGAGGGCTGATACATTTTTCGGAAACCTATTTCTGTGCACTCCTACATGTTCCCCGTAATTTCAACCATTTACAAACAGATTAAATACCATTCTAATGTTATGAATGAGCTTCCGCTCAATTTACATCCTTCGAGTGGGTGTCCATTAGTGAAATATGCGATCAGAAAGATGAAAATCCGACGCATCAAAATCGTTTAAGCAGGAAGACAATATGACATTTTTAGTACTATCCTGCAATTGGGTGAAAAGCCTATCTTTTCGAAGTGGGAACACTGCAATATGATGGGCTGGTGAAAAATAAAATGGCCGATTTACCTCGTCTTGTTGTTTAGAATATTTCCTTCAATTACTTTTGATATTTTTTGCAGGGTCAAACTGAAACATTTTTCTAATTGTGCGTTGCTTTAAACCCTTAAAAATCAGGACACAACCTTTCTACCATATCCGTCCTTTCTGGCTTGAAAAATTATTTGATTACCACCCGTGTCGCCGTTCAGCTTATACTCGTCAACCTGTCCTGCTTTAGCAATAATCTTTAAACGGCGCGGCGGTCAGTTTCCGTCAGCTGTTTCTAGTTCATCCTCTTGCTGAATGGCACGAATGAATTTCCGCTGAGTTTAGTGACTTCCTATGGCGCACCATAAAATAATGCACATCCGTCGGCGCAGCTTCAGTCGCCCGCGGTGTCTTGCGCTGGTAAGTTCGGTTCGGGTCTCGTAGGTAAGTGCGGGTCGTCTCGTTGTGAAGTGTTAGTGCTAGTGTTTGTGCTCTCTGGTGTTAGTTCTCTAGTGTAAGTGCTCTCTGGGGGTAGTGCTCCCTGAGATTAGAGCTCCCTTGGTGTTAGTGCTGCCTGGAAAGTGGCTTCATAGTATTAGTGTATTCGCGCAAGTGCACCCCAATTTATGCAGGCCATCTGTCGCCCCTTCTCCCTCTCTCGTTTATGAAGAGAAGTGTGATGTGTAAATAAAAAAAATCTCCCACTCAAGCCCTTAGTGTTTCTCTCCTTTTTTGCCTCTCATAGTGTGTGTGCCACCATGGCTTAGCTCCCTAGGCTAATGCTCCCTGGAAAATGGCTGTATAGTGTAAGTGTAACCGCGCAAGTGCACCCCATTTTGTGCAGGGCATATGTCTCTCTCTCTCCCTCTTTTGTTTATGAAAAAAGTGTGAAGTGTGTATAGAAAAAATTTGCCACCCATGCCCATAGTGTTTCTCCTTGTTTTTTTGCATAAGGTGTGTGGAACCGTGGTTTAGTGGTAGTGCGTGTTTTCACGGTCCCACCTATCGCGAATCTCTTGGAAATGTCCGAGAGTAATAGCTGCCATGAGTCAGTTAATTGTGCTTTTTTTTTCATGTGTGTGTTTCTGTCAAATGCGCCGAGTGCATGGCGCATGCCTTCCATGTGTTGGTTGTTCAAATGACTGGAAGTCAACTCAAAATAACGGTAAGTTCCACACTTTATACCTTTATGTGCGTGAGTAAGTGCATCTCATTTGCATTTGTGCAGCCTATATGTCTCCTGTTTTCCCCCTCTCCCTTATGAGTATGTGAAAGAAGGAGAATTTCTTGTGAGATGCCATGTTTGTTGAGTGCTCTCTCAAATTGAAAGTTTAAAGGTAGTGGGGTTAGGGTTAGTGTAGTGGACAGCAAATACACTCAGTGCGTGGTGTATCATCATCCATGTTTGCCTCTTAAATGACTGGAAATGATCTGGAAACTAGCTCAGGATAGTGGCGATTGCATTTTTCCTCTTTTTCTTCGTTTTGCAATTCCCAAAGCTTTTGATGAGGAAGTCGGTAAGTTAGGACACTGGTTGAAATCTGAGTAACACTACAGAAATTTTCTCCGGATTATCCTTAACTGACTCTTCCCTCTGAAAAAAATGTCAATTTTCCCTCTGTGGGTTTCTGAGAGGTGAACTTTACACAGATCCTTAGGTTTGTTTTGTACTTCTCCTGCTTTTGTAGTATTTTACAAATGGCTCCCAATTTTCCGACATTTCTTACGAACTGCAATGCATTTCTGTTGAATATTAATCATGTCCTGAGTCACGCGAAAGTGCATACATGAGCATGAGTTTGAGTCTGAGTAGTTAAATGGTTTTTAGGATCGCCAGTTCGTTAAGGGTCGAAAGTTTGCCAAGGATTGTAGGTTCGTCTTCCATGATCATGAGTTTCTTTAGCGTCGTTTCTCTTTGGTCTGTCACATGGGCTTAGAGATTTTGAATCGAAATCGTTGTGAATTATAATGATCTCTAGCGCATTTATGTGTGTTTTCTTTCCAATGTGTGCAGTGCATTCCAGGACATATGCCTCTTACTCTTTTTCTTTCTGTATCTCTATCATTTTTTAAGAGAGCTGCATTGACGTTGTGTATTGCGTACTTCATCTGCATCTGCGCATGCGTTCACCATGATGAATTTGTGTTGCTTGTTTGAGTGCCTGGAAATCAGGCAGAGAGTCAGTGGAAAATAGCGGTGAGAGGCATCGTTTTTTGTTATGACATTTTGATCTGTCACATTTTGTGAACGTTTGGTGCTTGGATCAAATTTTTTTGCAGAAGCATCTTTCCAAGGCTCTTGTGCTCTGAATCCTGCAAAAAGTGTGGAATAGTATTAACCTAACTCTAGCCTTGTAGAAATCTATAGTCCTGAGCTAAAATTCAGTAAGCGCAAGGGTGATAGTTTCACTCTGTCGTAAAACTACATCCTTCCTCCTCACTTTACTTAGTTCTATGCTTTAAAGGGGACGAAAACTTGTTCGTCATGTACCTACTGGGATACAAAGTAAACAATAGTCCTATCTCCATATGTTCATATGTACTATGTATGTATGTTGTATATCTGTTTACTGAACTACATTCATGACGTGACACATTCACATTTTATTTATTTTGCTTGCCTCCCTTTTTCTGGATAGTGTTAGCGGCCATGAAGTACAGCCGTCCTTGGCCAGGACCAGTTAGTAATTCTTATTTCTTCGCACGTATATGATTCAATTGCAGTTGACAAAAGCCAATGCCATGAAGAATATCGAAATTCTTTCAATTTCCCAGCATTTACTGTGGAAGTCCTTAATAATTTGCACATTCAACTTTTTTTTTCCAGTTATAAGCCACTGGCATTGACCTTGTGTGGCAGTGATTTTAAAATTAAATACGTGTTGCGACTGTGAAGTACTGTGAGGCTTTTGTATTGCTTATGAAATTCATCTCACATCGGAGAACGAAAAGAAAACCCCAAAGGAAACATTTATTAATCTAAAGTTTCGTTATGACAGACAGATGGCAGCCATTGGAATTAAAGCCGTCTTACAATGGTTACATATGCAAACAGGCCAGTTCAAAGGACTGAAAGTCTTAGAATTTATTTATAGAAATCGAATTCACCCCACAATAACTCTTATGTCAATATCCTAACCCGATAAAAAGGAGGTGACCTTGCACCGAAAATTCGACCCATACAAACGGCTTCACAAGAGACAGCAGGGTGGAAGGAAAGGTCTTTTTCAGTGGGCTAGATTTTAGTATTTTTATCAATCCTTCCATATCATAGAAGCAAATTCCTAAGACCCTAGGCTAGGTTAGGCAGATAGGTGCCCTAGTTGACAGGAACCTGTTGACGGTTCACTAACGATTAGTCCATTGTGCCCATTAGTAGACCCCTGAGGACCTAAATTTCATTATCGACGGCTGAACTAAAGCACCCAGATATGTGAATGAATCTCAGGAGTTCGTTCAGCTCAAAGTTTCTTAGATCATCCAGCTCCGCAGGGAAGTAGCTCCCATGAGTGTCCCTCCTTTCGGTGGCTTGTGCTGGACAATCGCATAGCAAGGATTCTTTTTCTTCTCCGTCCCTGCAGTTCCTACAGAAGTCGTTGTGGTGTAGTCCTAACCTTGCTGCATAGTTGCCTATCACCCAGTGTCCTGTCACGATGCCGACAGCTACACGAATATCCCTGCGATTGAGTTTCATGAGTTCTGCGGATCTCTTTTTGTCACAGACTTGCCACAACGATTTGGCTATGGCGTACATATCTAATCGATACCAACGCCTGTTAGTTTTCTTGTTGCACTCCATGTCTACCTTCCTGTTAAAAGTGCTAAGTGGTGTGCTAGCATCGGGAAGGGCCTACGAGGTGCTTAGATGTGACCCTGCCCTTTTTAGTTCATCCGCTTTTAATTTGCCCAGGATATCGATGTAGTCCGGTACCCAATAGGGGTTCACCTCCCATGTGGCCGTCCGTCACCTTTATCTCCCGTCACCTTTATCTACAGAACTGCCCTAAATTGTCGCCTGTGTCTGGACGAGATGTCTAAACATTTCAATAGGCACCTAATTTGGGTGCCGGGCCACAGAGACATTTCAGAGAATTTCAGGGCCGACAAGCTCGTCAGGTAGGGTACAACCCTATCGATTTTGCCTGTCAAGGTGAATCTCGGTACGCATATCACTTCCCTTAAACTGCCAATCAAGCTGAATCGTAGATGGGCCGATCAACTTAACCAATCGTAGATGGGCCGATGGCACTATATGTTCTCATCACTAGACAGATCTGGCCTAAACTAGATCAAAAACGTCTTATTAGATAGAAAAGGTTGCTGATTTCAAACATAGTAGGTGTCGTTACAGGGCTTCTGTAAGCCACCAGGCTGCGCTTCTTCTCAAACAACTTCGGTAGAAGCTGCATAGATGAAGAATAGAAGGAACCATGGTTTCTATTGCTGGTGGTGGTGTTGTTCTTACTGATCTCATGGCTACGGTGCGCGCTGCTATTTGGATTTTAGTAAGGTTTGATAGTTGCTATTGATTCTTAAATATATTCCACCATACCAGCGAATCATATACGAATCCTGTTAATCAGTCGTCCGAATACTCTATTCAACTTTTTTTAAAAATTTAAAAATTATCACGCGGATAAGAGATTTGAAAGAGAGGATGTTGAGCTTGAATTTGTGGATCTACTCCCAGAAAAGTCCATTTGTTAGCCGAGAATTAGCTGTGCTATTAGTTGCTGAATGTTTAAAAATTGCTACGAGTATTTCAATCCTTTTTGGCTTCAAATAGTGATTCAAGTCGCTCCCCAGATTTCTATAATCACTCAGATTTTTTTTTTTTAACTTTCGCTCTTTTATAGATTTGTACGTTTGAATACTTACTTAGATGGCGCTGCAGTAAGGGGTGACCTGAGTCTTATCCGACAAGCTTCCTGTTGTACATATGAATAGTCGCTTCATATTCAGATTGCTTGCGATTTCTTTCCGCTCTTGAAGGACTTGCAATCGGTCAATCTCATTCGCTACCCTACTGTCGCGTATTTCTTGTAGTCAACTGTCCTTGCTGTTACGAAACCTTACCTGCATGTGAAGGCGTTCGTCATAGATAATCTAGTTAGGAATACATTTCGTCCTGCCTTGTCCTCTACCAATTTTAATAGAAGGCCTATTCATACTATTTCACCGACATTTGTAGATAAAATAATTAAATTGGAAATTATGGGTTCTTGCTGTCGAAGTATAACACTTCACTCTTTCATGGGAGACTCTACCGTCAAAGAGTACTTAATTCTACGGAGAATAATTTTGGAAAAGTTCTGCGTATGCATGCGTAGGCGTATACTTAATGCAAGAGAAATGCTTTGGAGAAATTTGCAGACTTTTAGCATTTCTCCAAAAATCCGCTTTACTCCGACGAAAGCTTTCTAATCCTCGACGCAGTCTCATTCAAAAGAGAAACCTTGTGTAGTGCAGTTCACCGTGGTTTTTATTCGTCAGTCTCCGAACCGAAATTCATTCGCTTTGTTAATTTTTCCTTTTTTTTTGTTAAAGTTAATCCTTGTACAATAAGTATAGAAATGTGTATTTTTCCTTAAAGTGTTCCATTTTGTTGTAATTTTTTTAAATGATGCGAGTGTGCGTGGTTTATTTAAATTCTGTTCGGTTCGGAGTCGCGTTCGCAATGTGTGTGTTCTTTTCAGCTGGGAAACAGCGCAATTTGGTGAGCAGTTTGGTAGAAATATGTTTTTTAACAAATCTTTTTTGTTAACTGAAAATTACGCAGAGCAAGGATTTTCCATAAATTTTGATGGAATTCATAAGAATAAAGCTTTAGCCTGGTTAATGTACTTTTTAAGCTGCGATCGTAGTTTATTGCAAGCTGAGTTAAATTTAGGAAAATCGCGGTAATAAGGGATTCCTAGGTTCGAAATATATGTATGTTCTTTTTCATTTATCCCAACCTACCAGAATAAATTCTAGAATCCAACCGAGATGAAGGACGATGGGGGTTTGTCGAATTCACTTCGGGCGACAAGTGTGAAAAACCTACTCTTTCTTATCGACTTTTCATACAATTTTTTGCCGTAAATTCAATCTAGAAATTGTCCTTTTCTATAGAAAATACCTACATATGTACCTCTTATTGCCTATAGCCTCATCAAAACGGTTCTGAACGTGTAAGTGCAGGTTAAAACCTGTCCATTTTGCAAACATTCATTTTTGAACATGATAGCGCTTGCTAGTAATAAACACCCACACAGCAGCAAGTATCTACACAAAAGTCTCCACTGACCACTGTTCTGTATGTTAGTGTTTGTTTTCCTTTCCAAAACATGCTAAAACACGATCGTCATTCACAAAGAAGCTTTTTGCACAAGAAAGAGATCAACCTGGCATACCACCCACTCTGCACAGACTTTAGCGCATTCAAGGCAAAATGAGACAAAAAAATACTCGCGTACCATCCTCTTCTGTTTTAACATTAACAACGGTCGAGTATCGATTATTTATTTCTACAATGAGCACAAGCAAAGCCTTCCCTCGATCAAATCCTTTGTTCGTCATTCTGTAGACCCCATTGCAACTGTTGGTCGGTGCAGTTTCTGACGACTTTGCAGCTTAATTTTCAGAACGGTTTGTTTGGCTTTACTTCAACACTCTCTTCTCCTGGTAATGTGTGCAGAAAATGTTCCCTTCTAGTGTGTGTGTCGAGAGTGCGTAGAGTTGTCCCGCTTCCTCTTTTAGCGCAAGTCTGGAAAGTGCATCATGCTAATGAGAACATTCCTGGAACAATTTTCCCTCCAGGATTTCATTTCATTATTTTATATTTTTCTGTAGCGAGTGGGTCGTTTTTTCGAATTCGGGTACGTGCCCGGGTGTATTTGAGATGTTTGTTTTGGATTTGGATAAATATTTATAAGATTATACCTACCTGTACTCCTTTTGGACACATTATACTCGAATCTTGCTTGCTTGGCATACTAATATAGAACCGATAAAGGGACGAGGAAACGGCAGGTGGTTTTCTTAATTCTTTTGAAGTATTTTATTCATTTTTTTATCACTTATTTATATTTTCAGATATTAAAAAAATCCTTTCTTCAGTATTCCCCCTGTTTCGTTGAATGTTGTTTTTTGTCTAATCCTTGGAGTGCGAAATCTGGATGTCGGTCTTAGGTTCTAGATGTCATCTCACTACGTATGTATGTAGCACAGCACATATGGGATGTTCCAACTACAATGAACGAGGACATCTGTTTGAGATAGGTGAGGTACTAGGTATACATATGTATGTACCTATCATGTAGAATCTGGAAAATGTTACAGCTCTGAAGTCCTTTCCCTTTGACATGTTAGTTTTGAAGGCGCTTATTTACTTAAGATGGCAATACTGTCCGGTATGGATCTAAGCGTTTATTTATCTGGGCCTGGACCTCTGTGAACTATCAACATGTATAAAGCCGACGGCCATTGGTCGCTTCTCAGCGGCAAATTATTATTTGGTGCGTTTTCGATTCAAATTTTTGTAGGAATTCCTGTTTTGTTGTTCTGTTTGTGTTAGATTGTACTACGGACCATGATTTGATATCCCAGCTCTAGGTGGTGGAAGATATATTAGTTGTTTGATAGTTTTTATTGTCTCCAAGGTTTTTATTTACTCGAAGCTAAGCCAAAGCAACAACTAACTGTTGCCTCATAGTCTGCACCAGGCTTGCTGTAGACTTACTTGCATAAGGTGTGACATCTTAGGACCCGGGCCACGACCAACATGCGTCTCCAACCAGCTTGTTCTTTAGTTGGCTGTCTCCAGTTTGCACGCCAAGTTAGTTGAGATTCCCTTCCACTTGCGTGTGCTACCTACATAAGTCACGGTCTTCCTCTGTTGCGACGTTCGGTGGATCCGAAGATTTTCTAGGCCGGAGGATTGGTGTTCATGCGCTCTACATGCCTCAGTCACCGCAGTCGTTGTCGATATCTCTATACAGCCCGTACAATTCGTCGTATCTCCTGCTTCACTTACCGTCCGTCCCTCTAGAAACGACCAAAAGCAACATCACCCACTTTTAAGAAGGTCCATGTCTCTGCACCATAGAGCAGGACTAGGATGGTTGAGGTCTTATAAAGGGTCGCTTTAGTTGTTTAAGAGAGGGCTTTGCTACTCAATTTCCTTCTTAGCCTAAAGAAACAGAGGTTGCCAAGATCGTTTGATCTCAGTTCCCGTGTTGTCTGTATTAATAGCTTCTAGGCTTCCGAAGTTAATTAGGGATATCCTCTTGTATTTATTTTCAGTATGCCATCTACTGCGTTGTGCCTGTTCGTAACTGAAGGTTTCCTCTTTTTTTACTTTCTCCTACACTAGTAAACCCAGGACAACAGAGTTGACTTTGCAAAACTCTATTAGATTAATAAACCTAGCTGTCCGCCAGCATTTTTGCATGAATGAAACTGCATCCTTCTGGTCGGAAGGAAATTTTCAGAGATACGGTTACCCTGTAACTAGATTACTTTTAGAAAGGAAGTTCTCTGCCCTAGAGCTGTAAATCTCTTAATGAATAGATCCGGTAACAGAAGAAGAATGGTCTATTTAATCTGTCTTGTGGTCTACTACAACTTTTGTCGACCATAAGGATCCATAGTAGAGGTGAAAATATTCCTCGCTCCTGTAGTCTTCATCGAAGAAATTAGTTCGGTGGCCGAGTTGGTAGTTCTGTTTTCGACCGTTTCACTCTTCAGTTCGTGAGATCTGATCTTTTTATTGCTTCTTCTTTTCGAAAATACTTAATAATACCGGTCCTTAGGTAACTGCCTCCAGTTGCGCAGTGTAAGTTGGTTGAGGTCCCCTTCTACTTGTGGGTGACATCATAGGCGAGGTCGTCCTCTACTTTGTTATGCCTATGGGTTAATCTTGACGATTCTGCGGGCCGAAGCATTGATGACTGATGCGCAGTTTTCTGACTAAGTCCATCAACGTAAGCGGGGCCGAATATCTTACGGAGAATTTTTCTCTTGAAACGACCGAGGATGTCTTTATCCGTTTCCAACAGTGTCCATGCTTCAGCACTATCGATTGGACAAAGGAGTACTGGTCCTACGAAATGGCATATCACACCGCATCTGATTTACTTAGGGTCGCACTACAGTTCGGGGTCGACGTGGGCCTCATCCAAAAAGCGGCTTTGGGCTCGATTCTTAGCTAGCTTTCGCTAGTTTCGAACGCCAAGTTGGTTGGAGTCCCCTTCGTGTGCAATCTGAGTCGCGATCTTCCTATCATACGACGTTCCTTCGATGGTTGATTCGGAGGTTTTCCGGGCCGAAGCATTGATGCCCATTCGCTCTACATATTCTACATCTGAGGCGACTGATGCGCAGTTTTCTGACTAAGTCCATCAACGTAAGCGGGGCCGAATATCTTACGGAGAATTTTTCTCTTGAAACGACCGAGGATGTCTTTATCCGTTTCCAACAGTGTCCATGCTTCAGCACTATCGATTGGACAAAGGAGTACTGGTCCTACGAAATGGCATATCACACCGCATCTGATTTACTTAGGGTCGCACTACAGTTCGGGGTCGACGTGGGCCTCATCCAAAAAGCGGCTGTAGACTCGATCCTTAACTAGCTTTTGCTAGTTTCAAACTCCAAGTTGATTGGAGTCACCTTTCATTTGTGTGTGCAATCAGAGTCGCGGTCTTCCTATCATACGACGTTCCTTCGATGGTTGATTCGGAGGTTTTCCGGGCCGGAGTATTGATGACCATTCTTTCTGCATGACCCAGCCACCTGATTTGTTGGCCCTTTACTCTTCTGACAGTCGATGTCACTGTACAGTTCATCGTAGATGGGACCGAAAACCGGGGAAATTTTCTCTCCACACACCCACCTCATCCACTTTTGACAAAGTCCATGCCAATTGCCTCCTTAGCCGAAAGAAGCAGCGGTTGCCAAGAGTTATTCTTCTTTTGATCTCAGCGCTTTTGGGGTTGCGTTGTCGGTAGCGGCGCCTAGGTAGAAAAACTTTCTGCGTACTTCGAAGTTATATCTGGCTACGGTAACGTTCTGTCGGAGACGTTGGTCTTGGTTGTCCTTTCTTGTTAACTACATATGTATACTTGCTCTCATTGACTGTTAAATTCATCTTCGGCGCTTCCGTCCCAATACTCACGAAAGCGCCACTGATATCAGGCTGCGTTCTTCCGATGATGTCAATATTGTCGTCGTATGCGAGTAGTTGGAAAGCTTGTGCTGAGGGCATACTTTCATGCGACCATATTTTTCAGATGATGTGGTGCTTGTTCCTTACCAAGTCATCACTTGCCGCTTTTGACAACTACCCGGCAGTTAGGCTGTCAGCTCAGTAGTTTGTTAGCGTTTGGATATAGCTATTTCCACTTCGTCCAGGTCTGCTGAACGGAATTGTTGATCTTCATCATTCAGGCTGAAGGGTTTATTCTGCTTGACAGCGGGATTCAGTTTAACAGTCTATAGAAATGCTTCTTCCATATCCTCAGCATCGACTGTGTTTCTTCTACGATATTCCCTTGATAATTCTTGCAGGCTTTTACTTGGGTTTCGTAGCCTTTGTAGACAAGATCTGATAAAATTCCGAACCTCATTCCTGCCTACATATTGTATCTCTCTCTCTCTCTATTTCCACCATCGCGCGCTTCTCATGCTCCTTTTTTTTCCTCCTGAGAAGCCGACGTTCGTCCTCTTCTGCTCTTGGATCTCGCGGGCAGCTCTAGTCCTTTTATGCACACCGTAAAGCCTAACATTTTTGATCTAGCCTAGATTGTTGAATTTACTTCCAATCTGCTATCTAAGTGGTTTCGATTGAGATTAACGACGTCTTGAAGGCAGTCTGGTTGCCTTTCTGATTAACAATGCTAAGTCTTCTTATATCCAGGGTCTAGATATACCTCTACGGGCCAGCACTTGCCATTCGCTTTCGTGCATAAATATTGAAAATCCTTGGAAATAGTGGTTTTGCCATCTCTGAAACTCTTCTTGCAACAAAAACCCACTCTCATCACCAAGGTCGTAGTTGTCATGCACCACCTGTTTTCATTTTTAACTGTTCTCATCAATATCTCCAAAGCACCTGTACATATGTACATACTGTTTAAGGAAGTGGCGAAGCATGGAAGGTCATTTAGACTGCCTTTGTCGAAGGAAGCAAGTTGAAATCGAGGCGTCGGAGTGTATCCCGTACCACTTTCCTTCTTTCGCACAGACTCATTCAATTTGAAGATCTAATGTTTCAGTCAGTCTAATATTTCAAGGATCAACACTTAAACCTTGAAATTAAGGTCGTCAAAATCCTTCTGTTGTTGACGTGACTTGACAGTATTAAGCAAAGACCAAGTTATAACCTTGACCCTGTGTGACAAAGTAATTTCCTTGATTATAGGTAACCAGTCAAATGACCCAAAAGGTGTTTACTTTTTGTTTGTTGCTACTACTGCCTGTACAATCTAAATGACTAATGATATCCTTTTAATAGAATGGTATTTCCACAATCATTAATCAAGTGTTGCTATAAATTTGAGCCTGTGACATGGCGATTGCCAAAGCAAGGGGAATCCTTTGAATATTTGTCAACGAAACACGTGTCTTACCATTTACGATATTAAATTCCCCGAAGGTGCAAACAGGTCTGGAATGGAGATATATTTTCGGCAATATGAGAATATTTATACTAAGGGACACCCGTCACATTTGTTTCTTATGAATAAACTCGTTAGGAGTCATTTCCTTTGCGAGAAAGGATGCCTGGTATGCAAGTAAACTTTAGTTTGCTATTGTTTTTCGTTGTTTGAGTGAAATGAGGGTTATCCTTTTGAATGTCGTGTGATGGTATGATATGTGGCTGTTTTTGTATCTTTTCTGGTTGAGGATTCACCTAGTTGTTTGGAAGTCTCGTTTTATTTCCACTGATGCTTGTGACATCTTATCTTAGACAGATGGCTACAAAACACATATTCCTGAGCTCCCATGAGTTTAATTCTCCGTAAATTCACTTTGTCCTCAGTTCACTTTCATGCTCATGAACATCAACCCAATTAGCATCAATGAATACCAATGACTTCTGGCACTTAACTCCGTTTTGCCAACAGCAACCTCCCACTGTTTAGCTATTCTTCACACATGCAGAAGCTCTATTTACCCCCGCTTCATCACAAATCGATAAACAAATCATCCAAAATGGAAATTTGAAAATCCCCAAAAGTCACATTCGGGGCTACCTTAATACGGTATTATTTCATTGCGGGCTATAGTTGCGGGTCAGCTACACAGAATCAATGGGGGGTATCTGCCCTAATTCTGGGAATCAAAAATTCCGTCCACATTCTGGACCGCAATACATTTGTCTGAAAGCGTTCCGGAATAATGGAAACCATTGTGAAGCCAATCGATGGTGTTCTGTCCTCTCTTGGTGCGGCAACAGGACCAGCATCGATTTAATCCTTGGTAAAATATTACAAATCGGTGGAATTTTTAGGTGGGTACAGGAATTTGTGTACATGTGTGCGGGCAGTACAGACAAAAAGGACACGGGTACGGGGAGGTACTGGAGAATAAATACACTTTAGAGAATCGAGCTGAATTGGCTACAGTGGGGGACACAAAAAAGCTCCGAGATTCAAATTGGTTGTTGTGCGTTCTGCCTTCGCTTCGTTTAGCTTGAGAGTGTTTTTGGAACGGTAGTTGAGGTGTGACGATGACATCATGATGATTCCTTCGTCTTTTTAAGCTCTTTGTTTCACCAAATCCCTTTTCTTTCTGTAGCGTGTCTTCTTACTCCCTTTTGGATTGGCTTCGTGTAGACTCTACAATCAGCAGGGCTGCTAATTTGTTAATCAACATTTGCCACACAAAGAAGTTTCCGTGGGAAGGTGAACTTCGAGGAAGAATTCGGTGTACACAATCCCTCTCGGGAGAGATGTAGCGACGGCATCTAGATCGAAAAAATTGCGGACTTAGGAGACAATCCTGAACTACACTTTATTCTGAAATCAATTGGACAATTTGCTTCTACATCGACCTGCTCTCTTCGTAAAGTCTTTAGGCTCTTCAGTATTTTTGTTTAGTTTTCTAGCCTAAGGTGACATAGCTTGTAGAGGAGGGGATGCTTTTCTTAACTGAATTGAGTTAAAGTCCACTATTTGGACAGTTCATGCCAAGAAAACAAACTCAGGGCCTAACCGCGAGATTCTATTCGCAATAGAATTAAAGTCGATCTATCGGTACCGCGAGTTTCTATTGGCATCGATATTTTTCTATTTAATAGAATTTTCAATTCTATCGGAAATTCCTGGTCGACTTTTGTTTGAAAGGACTCTAAACAAAGAAAAAAACGAATAACGACGAAAATAAGTATGTTTATTTTGAGTTATATTCAATTTACAACGTTTTTTATGTAAATTGATTCAATTTTACAAAAAATAGAAAGAATTTACGAATAGACGGCAAGTGGAGAAATTGGTCTGCTTATGGGAAAAAAAATCCGCTTGTAGCAAAATGCATTTATCTTTGCATAGCCGGAACTCCAGTCTTCTCGTTAAAGAACAATTTGGACTCCTCTTCTTCTCGAGTGAAATGAGTGAAGTGAAACTTGATCCACTTAGGACAAAAAAAAATACAAATACTTGGCGCAACAGACGTATGTGGTCCAGGGCCTAGCTTCTCGCGACCATTCATGTTGTGCGTGTTATATTTTTCACACAAATGGAAGGGACCTACAGTTTAGAGCCATATCCGAAAGGCAAATTGAGAAGCTTTCTCTTGACAGTTATTACTCTCGGACGTTTGTCAGACATTCGCGAGAGGTGGGACCGTGAAAAACTTTTAGGTGTTCTCTGGGATTCGAACCTCGAACCTCCCGCTCAGCGATCCAACGCACTAACCACTTGAGCCACGGCGCCCACTTAGGACAAATATGTATATTCTTCAACTATGTTCATCGATGAGTTCGCTTAAGACAATAGATACTGTTGACTGCCCAAGAGAAAGGTTGTAGTCATTCCTAATCTCAATAGTTTTATAATTATGAGAACCGAAGAAGTCCTTTCACACACACACACACACAACAATTATTCCAAATGCAATTTTAATCTTCACTCTTCTGTGTCGAAGTGTTGTCAGTATTTCAACTCGTCGTACATTCTCTAATTAATACTCAAATACATCGAACCAAATAAAACTCATTATTTTGAGATTAAAATTGCACTTATAATAATTAGAAGCAACTACATTTTTGTACACACCAACAAAACCGACGGAGATTTGACATTTGAGTTGAAAGCTCAGCTTTTTCTTTTCTATTTCAGAAAGTCGATTCGATTTCAGCAATTCTATTGCAATCCCCGGTACCAATTTTGAGCTTAATAGAATCGACAAAAGTCGAATAGACTTTGCGAGAAGAATCTCGCTGTAAGGCCCTCAGAAGCTTATAAATTCCTTTTATTTTGCAAAGCAAACTCCTTTACTTATGCACTTCTTCTTCGTTCTAAAAATGCGTTTACTGCAGCTTCGACTTCTTCATGAACAGATGAAAGACACACGGAGCCAGGTCCGGCGAATAGGCAAGTTGCGGCAGTCATTTAAGACCACAGTTGTAGATTTCAGCCGGGGTTTGACGTGACATGGATAGGCGTGCATTGTCCTGGTGTAAGAAATCTTTTTTCTCAACATTCCTGGAAGCTTTTACTTTACATCTTCTCGCATCCTTTTACGTCGATTACGTCAGAAGTAACCGGGGTTATTTGTTCGACCATTGACAAGGTAATCAGTCACGGGGACTCCCTATGCGTCCCAAACGGTTGCCACTACCTTATCCGCTTGTAATTGAACTTTAGCTTCCTTCGGGGCTTTGAAGCCAGATTTTCTCAATTTTGTTCGTTGTTGTTTTGTTTCAGGGGTATAATGGTGAAAGCAGGTCTCATCTTTCGTCACAAATCTGTCAGAAAAATCATCCGAAATATCTCCAAACGCCCGCGGATTGCGTTTTTGATCAACTGAAAGCAGCTTAGAGAAACCTAGTCCGTTCTGAGTGATTTGTTGCATTCAATCTTAGATCTTAGCTATCTTCTTAATATTCAATCTGAGGTTCTGCTCTGAATTGAGGTCTATAGTCTTCTACAAAGTGGAAACTCTCTTCCAGTCTACGTTTGAATTTGGCAACCAAGTTTTTATCTATTGTTTTCGATGGGGAAGATTCTTCTAAAGCTGCCACGGACTAATTTAGTTGTACTTTAAGTCAGGTACCTTATACCAACACGATGTTCAGTCTCTTTTCCATTTTCTGAAAATTACTTTACTTTGTCAGAATGCTGGGAGACAGAATGAGGAAAGTATCAATAAACTATTTCTGTGGTAGGCCGAAGACATTAGTATACAGAAAGGCGCACACGTAACTAAAAAAAAAGAGCATACATTTAGGTGCGGAAATAAAGATGTGTCCTTTTTACTTGCGCCGAAAAGGGCAACCACTGACTGTTTTCGCTGATGGTTGCCACAGTGTCGCAAGCATGTTTCGTATTTATCTGTTTAGTAATGTTGGCTTGGGTTAAGCCATAGCCCTAGTTTGTCCCTCAATTGATGCTAGTATAGCGGGCAATGGAGTACGATATGCTCTGTACCCTTGACTGCTTCCGTGTAGGTTGGGCAATAGGGGTTGTATTCATCTAAAAACCAGTGGAGGTATGCTCTGAAGCATCTGGATCAGGTGCAAATTACGCCCCCTTCGCGTCCTGTTAATCAGTGCGTCTATATTGGGGATCAATATGTGTGTCCACTTGCCTTTATCAAAATGACACCATCTCTCCTGCCATTTTTCCAGATTTGTCCTTTGTGTCCCAGTATCATTTCGACTCCTAGTTGTTGATGCCGTCCTTCTGCTGTCAAGGTATTTCTGTTGTGCTTCTTTCTGAAGAAGGTCCATTGGTATCATGGTAGCCACTACAGACGCCGCGTCGTAGGAAGCTGTTCGTCTTGTACAATTTGGTCTTCAGAGGACAATCGATGCGGAAACTCTTGCTAAGAGTAGTCTCTTTTTGTGTTTATTATCGACGATATTTGGCATGATTGTTGCCAGGGCCGTCGTTGGCTTTGCTGCCTTCGCAACTACATGCTGAAGATGTGGCATGTCGCATCTATGGTAATACCAAATGACTTCAACTCCAGTTTAGAAACCATAACCTGATCGCCGATGTACGAAATTAAGGATCATTTTTATGTTGCGTGTAATTTCATGTGGTGCGTGTAAATTTTTTTAACACAAATGGAAAGGACCTGCAGTTTAGAGCCATATCCGAAAGGCATACTGAGAAGATTTCTCATGACAGTTGTTACTCTCGGACGTGTGTCAGACATTTGCAAGAGGTCGGACCATAAAAAAAACTTTTTGGTGTTTCTGGGATTCGAACGTCGAACCTCCCGCTCAGCGATCCAACGCACAAACCACTTGAGCCACGGTTTGATTTTTATTTTTTTTTACACCACATTCCAATTGAAGTCTTCCAGGTTAATAAATTTTTTGTTTTTTTTCTTTGCAGAACGAGATCCAGATAATATCATCTCTACAGCAGCAAAGTGCTCAATGTCCAAGGCAACACCATCGAATTATCTTTAATCAAATAGTTTAGTGCGCCTTTCTCTTTACGCTAAATATGTATGTATATCGAAAATCGTTTAAGAAAGCCTTCATGTGTATTTCTTTATAATGTCTAGCAAAGTATATGAAGTGTCCCTGTAATAGCTTAATAAATCCTCTAAAATAGCCCTAAAGTAGCCCCTAATATAGCCTAATCAGTCTTCCTTTGAAAAGTCCCTCAGAAAGCCTCTAAAGTAGTCTGATCGGTTTTCTTGAAGTAATTGTGTCCGCGGTTTTCTTTCAAAAAATATCGTTTAAAGGAAAGTAAATCCTCCTTGTGAATAAAATGTCCCTGTGATAGCTTCAAAAATATATTAAAGTCTCTTTTAAATGTCCTTTTCATTGTTATAAAGTTGCATAGAAAAATGTCCTTAAATAGCCCCTAAAAAAGCCCCTGATCGGTCTTCCTTAAGTGAATGTGTTCGCGGTTTCCGCCAAGAAAAAAGAAAAAGGCTCTAAAAGCCCCTAAAATATGCTGATCGGTCTCATCGTTTTTTTTTTTAAATATTGTTGCCTTTGCTGCAAATTAAAAAAAGCGCTAATTCCGCCTAAATGTTGTATCGCGAGTGTTTTTTTTAAATTTCCCTTGAGTAGAAGGATGCGTGCATAGTGTTCGTTGTCGTGAAATTCGAATTTGTCTATCCCGTATGTCCTTGTAAATGTCCCTTGTTATAAGAAAAAAAAAGGGCCTTTGCCATAAAAGTTCCTTGTTGAAGTAAAGTGAGTGCTTTGGTTTCGCGAAATAACGGTCTCTTTAAAAAGTCCTCTTTTGTCTCCCAGTCATTCCGTGGGTAATATTAGTTTTTCGCTTGTGAAATTAAAAAAAAATCGGTTTTGTTAAAAATCTTTCAGAAAATGTGTGTAATTTTTCTAAAATCGGTTTCGAATGTCTTGTGTTCTGTGCGCGTTCGCGAATGGTACGAGATTCCTTTGGTACATTGAGCATTGGCTGCTGTATATAATGAACGGTGAGTGGATATTTTTATTTGTTACTAATAATTCTTATTTTTTATTTATATTGCTTTTAAATTGGTATAAAACTTTATTGCAACATTTTTTGTATAGGAGGGTGTAAAGTGATTTCAAACAGCTATGTTAGCTGAAAAAAATTAAGGTTTGGTAGATATGTATATGGATTGATAGTTGGGCGTTGTAGGTTAATTTGTTTCCATTTCTGACTTTCCTGGGAATCTATGAGGAGAAGAACAGCTGCAAGAGAACCCCCCAGATAAAGATATGAATTTCAAGAGGCCTTTCAGAAGGAGTTTCATTGCTCTGTTGGTCCTTATTGTTCTGTTGATGAGATCAGTACAATTTTACAGTACGTGATGGTCAGATTTAATCACACTCTCTCCTCTGCAGTAGTTTTTGTGACTTATTTCTAGATGCTTCACATAAATACCACTAATGTAGAGCTCAAAAATTATGGCAGAATTGATTTGTACATCTAAACTTAATCAGATAAATCAACAAACTTCTTGATACATACATACATGAGTTCAGGAGGTTTCACCACTTATTCACTTGACTAAAAGCTCATTTAGGTAGCTGCTTGGCTACTAACGCAGATAGGAATTGGCTTTGAAATAATTTTGTCTTCCATGATCCTGTGTGAGGCCTCGATAGTGACTCATTTCTAAGACTTCACAGTGAGTACCAGCCCCTGCAGCAACATCCAATTCGGAAGCAGCAGCGTAGAAAGCTAGATCCTTCTTTGCTGGCGTTTTGTCGGTTATTCTAGTCATTTTCTGTCTGCAAAGTCCTACAATCAATTTTCGACTGCTTGTTTGCGAGACATGATTTACGGTCTTGTGGTGATGACCATTTTCCCTCAGTCAAAGGCAAGTTTTAGTGACCGTGTTGTAGTAGGGATCCAGGGTGTCTTTCTTATTGATTTTATAATCCTGGTGCCAAGGTTTCCTCTAATAATTGATTAAAAGATATTCTTCCTTCGCAAGGCTTCACTCTACCATCAAAATATATTAGAATGAGTCTCACAATCCTCGTATAACCAGGTACTACAGATATTAGAGGCTTTTTTCAATCTGAAGAAACCTTACAGTTTAATTACTTACTTAAGGGGCTCTAGACCTGATAGGGTAGTCTTCCATCCTTACTGGTCCCGGACATGCTGCTGGCAGTTGTCAAGTGTAAACACTCGGGCATCCGCGTGAACTTGGTCTTTTAGGAGGAGGTTCGGGCTTCCTAGGCGCTTGAAATTGTGGGCTGGGACTTGAAGATCCTCTTAGCTAGAATGTTGCTATCCATGCGCTCGATGTCTCCAGTGTTCTCCGACAAAACTGGATTTATTTTGCCAGAATTTTGAATTCAGCCATTGCCTTGCCATTGCTCCAGACGATAAATGCTATCATATGTGACTTTAAAATCATGGAGGGATGGTGTGCCTCAATATGAAATTTCCCAGTCTTTTCGAGGATTTTCTTAGGTGTGAAGATTTGGGTTATCGTCGTTCTACCAGGGCAGGAGTCAAACTGATATTTCTCAATCTGTATGAGAAACGCTTTAGACGTTCACACATAACGTGGAATAAGATCTTCTACGCGACATTAAGCTGGGATATGCATCGAGATAGTTGGTGCAGGACATAGGATCGCGTAGATGGGGCCTATTAAGCCGATATTCCAGTCATCGAGTATCCTTGTTTTCGATTTTCGATTTTCTTCAGTTGTAAAAGTTTCGAATGCCGCCTTCTTCCCTCGCAGAATTTAATTCTCCTCCCTTCTCCTGGCTCGGTATTCTTCGCTCGCTATCCTTGTTTTACGTTGCAGTGCTCTCAGATCTGCATCTTCTGTCACCTTTTTTACTATTCGCATGCATCATCATACCATGGACCCATGGACTATTTATTGGTTGATATCCAAGTGTGATTTCGGCTACTTCTTTGAAGTTGTTGCGATACTGGGTCCACTGAGTGTTGACGTTTCTAGAAGGTGAATTCACAGCGGAGAGTTTTCCAATCAGTTGTAGTCCCCGGCTATTCCAGGCATGCTTCCAGCTTAATTTGAAATAGAAAACAAAAACAAACTCTTTCTTGCATCTACCTCTGTACCTGGTGCTCCAATTTTGCACCATGGCACACCTTTATCTTTAGCATTCACTTGTTGTTCCATTTGTCCTGACAATTTGCAGCGTGTAATTCTTACGGTACCGATGTTCTGGTGGCAGGGGTAGTGCTGCGATGATGGCGTCAGCCCGAAAATTGCAGGCAACGGCATTGTATTGATTGCCGGAGGTAAACTTCACAGGGAAATACGAACATGAATCCTTTTTCACAGTTCGGGAACGTGGGTTAACTGCACTAGGGAATCGACCGACTTGCGGTAGACCAATAGAACCAAAACCGCAAACGTACTCTTGCAATTCTATACTCACATTCATGCTTAGATATGTGCATCCTGGTGGAAGCAGTCTCATTGTTGTGTAGCAAACCTCGCTGATAACGGAACCGGCGATGGTTTTGTGTGTATTCCGGTGCTTTCCTAGATAACGGAACCGATAGCTACCACTAGAGAGTCCTTCCTACTCATCGATGTGTGCTATTTTCCTTTTCGTAGTTAAATTGATTTCCGATTTAAAGCAATGGCTTCGGGAGAAGCCAGTACGTTTGGTTACAAGTGGTACATATGTATGTACTGCACAGGATATTCTGTGCAGTATTTTTGCTACTTTAACTGCGGGCATCCTTTGGATGTGAATGCAAAAGTCGTGTTTTTCGTTGCTGTGTCCTTGGTGGCGTTTCCCTTCTGTTGAGTTTTAGTTGGAGTTCACGACATCGGCTTTCCATTCTGCACTCTCAACAAATTTAATACTTTTGATCCTTTAGCTGTACATACATATGTATACGTGTTCGATGGGATGCATTTTTGCACATCAGCTACTTTAGATGATTTATTTATGAGCTTCCATGGCACAGTTAAGGGTCAGTTCTTTTGTGTTTATGTGAGCAGCTATCCCGATGTATTTTTTTAACCCCCTGGAATTTTATTTGGAAGATTTATGGCGCTCATAACATATTTATTGGGCTGTGGGATTTCGCCGGGGGTAATATTTTACTAAACCCGCATAAACTATCGCGTTATTTATTTATATAAAAAGTTTTATGTTTGTTTCAGACAACGGTTGGGGTTTTAATGGTTGATGCATGTCCTTTTTTGAAGAGTATTTTATTTTGGCTTCCAATGTGCTGGAGTTTGACTTTTAGTGGACGGTTTCAATGTTGCGAAATATGTTGAAAGGATGGCGCAGTGTCCGGTACAGCGTTGTTATTAGCTTGGGATGTCCTTTGAGTTGGTTGGATTGGGTTGAATGGTTGTCTCCGGTCAGGCAGGGACGCACTTAAACCAGAAAGAAGGTCAATTGTGATACCAGAACGAGAGAACCGGATTACTAGCACAGGGAACCTATGTATGTACATCCATGCAAACTTCTCAGACGGGTTAAAAGGCAGGGTAACCCATTTCGGTATGAACCCGTACTATAAGGTGATTTGCGCTTCAGGTATGAAACCAATTTAAAGCAGAGTTATAATTTTTGACCTTGTTAAAGTGGAGTCTGGCCAGTTCACTAAGATTTTCGAAGAACTATTCGCCAAGAGTTTTCCTTCTTTTAGTCGATAGGGGGGGCCAAGAGCGCAGACTATGGGTTATAGTTTCTTCCTCTTCTTCACCTCTATGGCTTCTACAGTAATCGTTGAAGGGTGCACCTAGGCATGTGTGACTAGAAGGAGGGCGGAAGCACCCAGTTTCCTGGCAAGTCTCCGTAGAAAACAATGCCCCGTGAGGGTTCTTATTGTGTTTCATAAATTTGTCCTACTAGTGGAAGTATGCCTCCTAGTTTTCCTACTTACAATCCAACTTTGTCCAGATTTGTTTAGATAAGCGACTTGTATTGGTGTTGTTAAACCTCCTGTTTGCCATACTAATGGCTTCAGTTTCTAAGTGGAACTTTATCGTTCCAATAGGGGCTTGTAGTCATTCTCCATTATCAGGGAGGTTAGACTCTGCACCCTCGTTAGGTAGCTCGTACGCTCTGCAATTTCTCGCGATATCGCTGTGGCGTGGACCTAGCATAGGCATACGGTTCATCTGTCAACAATCTCGTTGCGGCATTGCTTAACCAACTGGGATCGAAGATTTGCCCATTCCAAGGCTTTTATCGCTGCTTGACTGTCTATATATACAACGATAGCGCATCTACTGTGTGGACTCCTGTGGTTTCAGCCTAAAATTCACTACAGTGGTCCAGCGATCGTGAGGTGATACAATGTTTGGCGCTGAAGAAGACTCCCACACCTGCACCAAACCCTGTCTTGGAAGGATCTGTGAACACCTCTATTGCAGTCTCATTCATTTCTCCAGATTCTCAAGCAGTTCTACTAGGAATCCGGGTTTCATAGTTGACGTTAAGGTCCAAATAAAGGACAATGTAGTCCGAATTACTAGGAATAGCGTTATGGACGTTTACGATGCTTGCTTTTCTGATATTTGCGAGGACCTCCTAAGCCGCTATGCTATAGCCACTTCACACGTTTCTATGAGTATTCGTCCAGTAGTTATCGAACACCTGTTGCATCTGCACATTGATTATAATTTTAATTGTGTCAGAGGGACTTTTATAGATTTCTCGGGATTCAATTCTATGTTACTAGCTCCTTTCCTTGCCAGTTCGTCTGCCTTTTCGTTACCCGATACACCTTCATGCTCCGGTACCAATATGAGACGGACTCTATTGCGGCTAGCGAGTAAATGTAATTTGACTATTTCGACATGGGTTCTGTGATCTCGCTTATAGCTGCTTTGTTGTCCGAGTAGATGTCCATTTTCCCCTCTACGCTATCCGTATTGATTTCCTTATTGCAAAACTGCTGCTTGGAACACCAGTAGGAATGGCTATAGATGAATAGAAGAAAAGCAAAAGGTGCCAGCTTCTGATTTCTCAGATATGTTAGAGCCCTCTGTGTATACTGTTAATCCACTACTTGTTGTCCTTGTTGGGAAAATTGTTTCGAAGTTGTAGATAAAACAACGCGTTGTGGCTTAGACTTAGGGGCAGCCCACTCGTGCTCTATATATAGCTCATCGTGGGTCACTCCAAATCAACAAATTCTCTTCAAATTTGATAGAATTTGCTTCTGAAATAAGCTGGTGTATTGGAAAAATAGCTTAAAACTGGATTTTAAAAAACTGTTTTCCTAATACTCTGACGGTGAGCCGTATAGCACACGTTTTTCTACATTTCCTTCGGATTATAAGGCGGCGAATGGAGGGACATTGTCTTCGACATTATTTAGAATAAGCTGTTCTTTAATCCAACCCTTCAATAATATATTCACTCCTTCAATTGACGCGACAGATGTAAATAACATCGCGGAATTTCTCTTACAAATCCAGACTCTGTTAGCTCTTTGAATAGGCGTGCTATTGCAACTAACGACAAACAACGCTAGGTTAGGTTACTGGGTTGGCGAGAGGTAGAAAAGACTCGACCTCATTACACTTGCGTCCTTGTGAACCCATTGTGATTCCCAACAGGGGTGTTTGGTCCAGTTTGTGTACTACTTTCCTTCCTTACTTCAAATTCCTGATTGGGATCTCCTTCGTGACGTTCTCAGAAACCTGGAAAGAGTACTTAGTGGAACATGAGATAGATCGTATGTATGTCCTGCAAGTAACATGGAATAACATCCTAATATTCTGATTTTTAAATGATAGATACCTGGGATATGGTCGAAGAAGTGACTCCGCAAGGACCCATTTCATCACCGCAGCCTCTGCATACATTGTTGACGTTGAGTTTGATTGCGTGGTTTCTTAGAAGGTTGTAGCCAGTGAGTGCACCTACCAATATTGACAGGGACTTTCTGTTGTAAGAGTTTGTTGGCTCTGGCTTTGTTGTACCTTGGCCAGAGCTGCTCTGAAATGTCACAGGTAGTAAGCAATTTCCACCTGTTGCTGGCTGTCATAGGATGTCCTTACGTAAATAGTAAAATGGAATTCAAAACGCTGCCTATCTGTCTAAGTGTCTTTTACACGTATGTACATATCTTTTTTTGATAAGAACTCTGTTTTTCAATGAATTGAAGTTGGTGACAACAAATTTAATCACACGTTCCCACCGCAAGCAGACCTTGAAAAACTAAATTCCGTACAAAACGCAAACGCAATTTATTTTAATTGGATTGTGGATTTTATTTTAACAGATTCATTTAAACGCAACGTGTGTCCATTTTTATAGGTCTCCGTCACACAGGACACTAAGCAGTGCTATCAACTCGTGTCGGACATCACACAGCCAGCAGAGTTATTTATTTCCCTCTCTCAAAGCCATCAACAAGATGCGTCGTCTTATTAGCGAAAGTCACTGCTGGGAAAGGACTTTTTTAACACCCAATAAAGATACACAGACACATACACAGATACATCGTTTAGAGTGTATCTAAGAGACTTGTACATTTTGCTGAGTGTATATTTGTTTTTAACGCATTTCCTACTAGTTTTCATCAGCGTAATAAATTTTATTACCGCCGCACGTGTATAGCGAAGTTCCCACAAGCATTTCTCTGGCCTTACATAAGTATAAATCTTTCGAAAGTACTTATGTATCGCTTTCGCCATTAATTCTCTCAAAAAAGGACGTTTAAAGACGGGAATGGACGTTTGATCTGTGCACGACACAGGCGGGAACAACTATCTTTAACTCATTTACTAACGTCTTTAAGGACGTAAAAACAAACACCTCTTACAGGATTTTTCCTAGAATCTGCACCTGACTTGAATCAGAAATACGAATATCATGCCAATTTGACATCTAATCTGGAGAGGTCCTTCAACTTATCCGGCAAGTCAATCAGATTTCACATTACTGTCAAGTCCTTGACTCTCGAAACAACTCCTGTTTACGTGTACATATATTTTGAATTTATACAGAATCCCCCTTGAGGTAACCCCAACTCATGTACAAGTTTACGCCAATTCTTAAAACTCATTTCACCATCAACTTGTACATGCCCATCGGCCACAATTCATGGCAAATCCTCGCTTTATTGACAGAAAAGGAAAAAATCTCCATTATTTCCAAAAATAACATTTTATTTTCCCTAGAATAGTCCATTAAACAATCTTTCGTTTGTCAGACGTCATCTCCACATCAACACGAATTCACATCGATAATGGTTAAGAGGGGGCCAATAAAAAAGAAAGAACTACAAAGAAAAGGAATTTTTTTTTATCGTTAAGTTATTACTCTATCGGTGTAGGGTACATCCTTGATGTGCGTAAGAATCCGTAGAATCCCCAGAAGCAGACCTTAAAGCCACACGGCTTCGGCTCCCCTTTAACATCTTTTGCATTAAAAATAAATCGAGCGGGTATTTTTTTTTAAAGTGTTTTGCACATGCAAATAATTTATTTTGAATTTTTATTTCTTTCTTGTTGTATACAAATAATTAGAAAAAAAAAAAAAAAAACGAATTTAATTTAAATTTTATTTAATAAAAGTATATAAGGATATTAAGGACATTGCCAATTGGTTAGAAAGTGGTGGTATACTAGGCTAGAGAAAGATTTTTAGTTTGTGCGTTAAATTTTTCTTTGGTATTTGTGGGGATGATCCCGTTATAAAAAAAAAATACATACATACATACTTGTAGATACAATTTACAGGCAACTTAAAGATACAAAAAAAAAAAACTACAAAAGAAATAAATATACAAAGCAAACAGAGTCTAGATATATGTACAGGACTCTTAGTGAAGGTTTATCCTTACAAAATATTTACACAAAAGCGACACATAACAACGATTTTTTTTGTTTATTTTTTGAAGGTGCATTGTAGGGAGTGGTCAAGGATTGAATGAATTTTTTCTGAGGTTTAAGCCTAAAGTATTTAAATGAGCAGAACGACTTTAAAAAGTTGTAGGCAAGGTCACGAATTAGGAGAGACCTTCTTTTTTGTAACTTACAGGACGCTCAAGGGATTATTTCTACCCTTACAATAGGCACATCACGTGCACATGCTTTAAATGTATCTGGAGAATTTCGGGGTCTATTATATCTCTGCTGCCTTTTATTTTCCTACTGAACAGCTACCCACTCTAGTACTCGGATGCGTGGATTCTGCTGGCGGCTAACTCCCTGTAGAATAAATTTTCTTACTTTATATCAAGGGAGGAGGGTTGTATTTTGTGCGTCTGGGTTGTGTTCTATGCTAATTTTTGTTCCTGCTTTTTTTGCAACGTTTCACAGCACGAAATCAAGCCGCTATTCCCCTGGGGATAGGGTTTGTTTTAAATTGAAGACAGAGATTATTTTCACAGGAAATAGGAATGGAAAGGAAAGGAAGCAGCTGGTTTGCTTTGAATGGTTTTAACAGACTAGTTCGGACTAGTAGTTTTTTTAGTCAGATTAACATGTTTTATCTGGAAGTAAACCTTTGCCATCGTCCTTTTCGAAATTTGAATTTAAGTGGAAGCACAGTTGGAAGTTTTCTTTGAGTGAACAGGGGCTTGTTTTTTCAATTAACACCTGGGGTGAAGTCCGTGCTAAATTATAGAAAAGTCAGTCAGATAGTCAGATCGCTCGTCGTGACGGGACACTGAGTGATAAGGAATTATACAGCATGGCTAGGACTACCTCAATTGAACTCATTCGCTAGGTGATTGTCCAGCACTAGCCACCAAAAGGAAAGACACTCTTGGGAGCTACTTCCCTGCGGAGCGGGATGATCGAAGAAATAGAGCTGAACAAACTTCTGAGATTTTTAAATATGTGAATGTATCAGTGGGTGGTTTGGTTCAACTGTCGATAACCAAATTTAGGTTCCCAGGGTGCTGCTATTGAACTCATCGTTAGTCTACGTACATATGTGAGCTGTTGACAATCTCTTGTCAACTAGGGCACCCATCTACCTAACCTAACCTAGTCAGATCGATATTTTCTATCTAGAAGAACGCATTTGTCATCGTCCTTCTTGAATTTACTACATCCCGGCGATTCGCCCTTTTCTCTGGTTCCCAAATTGAAATTTTGAAAAGGGGTTTGAGGAAAAATAAAGACAAATATTAGACGCGACGGACTGTGTGTGGTGCAGGGCTTAGCTTCTTGCAACCATTCGTGTTGTTCGTGTTATATTTTTTACTCACAAATGGAAGAGATCTATCAGTTTAAAGCCATATGCGAAAGGCATATTGACAAGCTTTCTCGTGGCAGTTATTTCTCTCGGGCGTTTGCCAGATTCTCGCGAGATGTGGGACCGTGAAGAATCTTTTTGGTGTTCTCCGCGAATTATTAGTCACTGAGCAACGACGCCCAATGAGCCTATTTAACTCACAACCATACTCATCATACTTTCATGAGTTTAAAGGCACTTAAGTCGTAGGTTTGACTACTTAAGTCACGTGCATATCTAAATTTTTATAATAGCCTCTTTAAAAATGCCTTAGTCCCAGATTAGTATATGTTTACCCCATGAGTTGTGCCTCAGCTAAATGGATGAAAGTAAACAAATTTTCCAACATTTCTCTTTGAGGGGCATTTGTTTTCAGAATATGGCTCAAATCAGGGTCATTTGCCTTTTCCTCCACAATTTACTGTGAATTTGTATCGGATTCTGTCCTGGTGATAGGAAATCCACAAGATTTTTCACTTGCCATTAGTAAGCTCATATAAAACTATAAACTTTTAAAGGCTATCGTTCATAGAAAGACTGATAAAGGTGAAGGTGTCGTTGGATAACTAGCTTTAAGGTGGCTGACGACGCTAAAAAATGGATATATGCCCAGCTAATTCCCTGGTAATAGGCTGCGTTCGTTAAAGGCAGTTCTCGGTTTTAAGAAGTCAGTTTTGCTGAGTTGAGGTACTGATGCCAAATAGTCGTTATACTAATAGCATGTGTCCAGCCCTAACAATTTTGAAACAGCTGGTATCTGTAGCCCTTTGGTACTTTGAAAAAAGAAGGAAATCATAAGAGATGCAAAGGTCAGTTGAAGCGCAGGGTTTCACGAAGGTGGCCATAACTAGGGTTTCTTAAATATTTGTGGTTCCCAATAGATGGAGCTAGGTTATATGTGCATTTTAAGCCTACATACTTAAGCTAGACTGCTATCTATGGAATCAAAAAGGCTGTTTAGGGATTTAAAAGTCCTACTCATTCACTCAAACCTCGTAGCTAACTAACTCATTCAAGTTTTGACGTTACTTCCCCTTGATTGTTGCATAGAGATACATACATAGAGATACAAATTGTGCAAAATATTTAAACATCAATTGAAAGCATGGACTAGTTACACTAAATTTAGCCAAAAAAGTTGTTCAGAAAACCGCGTTGTTTTTGCTGTGCTTAGATATAAACAAAATGTCCCAATCCTTTGGGTGGGTCATTATTTACAACCTCCTCGCCCAATGATGCCAAACTGTTTCCATTTAGATCGCTTTCAATCCGTGACGAACGTCTCAAATGTACACTCTGCGGCCGAAGGCCTTGTGGCTTTGCTGGTACCACTGGTGGTAAACGTGTTTCGAATCGTCCATTCAAATGTATGTCCAGCAGCTTTTTATCATTGCCCAGGGACGAAAACGAATGCCCAACTGTACGTATCTCACGGATGTTGTAAACCGGACTATATGTCTGCAGTTGCAGTTGACGCTGCGCTTGAATCAGAGCCGAATTTTTGTGGCAAAATTCGCACGACTTGAAACTATTTCGACATTTTTTGCAATCAACTTGTGAGGATGACGACGACGACGAAGTGGAGGTGGAGGATGAGGCGGACGAGCTGGATGAGGATGACGACGACAGCGAGGATTTACTGGAAGAGCTCGTAATCGATTGGGAATCAATGTCCTTGACACAGGATACATTTGTGGTTGCTCGTTGCGTTGTCGTTGCTGTCGTCGTCGTCGTCGAGGTTGTTTTTTCGTCAGATACTTCGGGAATGGAATCGGTTGACATATCGAGCAGTTGTGGTTGGTCATTGTCGTTGGTATCCTTGGTGGAGTATTCATTGAGGGATGTCAACAGTTGTCGTCGTCGTGGATAATTTGGATTGCGTCGCACAAGGAAATGACAAGTCTCCCCACGTTTCATTCGTTCGGCTTGGGCACGCAGTGGCAGGTCATCGGGGTGAAGTTTTCGTTGGTACTCTTGGCCAGGACAGACCTACAAAGAATGCAAAAAAATAACGTTTTAAACCCATTCGATGGTATTTGCATGAGAATCAGACCTCATAGATGGAAAACTGTTCAACGGGTTCCATTGAACTGTAGCAGGACAGTAGAAGGGACAGTAATTCGTCGGATGTCGTTCCTTCGGAGATGACCAAAGATTTGTACTGAGATGTCGGCTGGAGTGCAGATGTATGGACACGAATTAGGCCGCCCGGTCGTAATTGGAGGCAGAATCTGAAAGGAAACACTTATCGGTTAAAAGTCGGTCAAAAATGTTGATGATTGCAGTTCATACCTTGATTCCCCCTTTGGATGGCAAGCTTGCAGAATAGCTGGACGCGTATCATCATCCAAAACGAGGATTGTCTTGACCCCGGCACGCCGGACACTCACCTCCATCGATAGGTAGAACAAACGTGGATCCCGATGGCGCATTTTCAATCTGAAATTTAAACAGAAAACGTTTAGCACCAAACGTTACACAGCAAAGCTCAAAGGGTTGCTAGCAGAAAAGAAATTCAATTTCCATGGTGTCGACATTTCGCAGCAATTGTCGCCGTCAAACCTCATGCACGTCATGTGTGAATATTGCAGTTAAAATTAAAATTGTGAAAAATTTAATAACGTGCCCTTTCCAGTCAGGTTTACGAGTATATGACGCTCATCTCTGTTATTGTCAATTACGACAGATGTTGTCTAGATGAGTATCCAAGTTCTATGAACTCGCTTTTTGAATTGCGTTGACATCAGCAATTTACTTTTGGCACACATACCAGTACCACGTATCTAGACGTAGAACATTAAGAAGGCTCTTAGCATTTAATTGTCTGCAATCATTTCTATGTTTTTTGTACATTAACAGAATGAAAACATTGAGTGACAAACGACTTGTTGTATCATACCGAGGTCGTTAACCTTATTTTCTTGTGCACTTCTGTTAGATATTTTCAGATACATAACACGCTTTGGATGTATTGAATTTCTAGTGAAATTTTTGGGAGGAGGAAGTGAAAAGAAGGTTCAACCATGGAAGGGGACAGCTTTTTTTATGCTCCAAGGTAAACAGGGGGGAACTTCCTTTAAGGGTTGCGATTTCCTGATTAAATTTTGGTTGTTTACTCAGCTGCGTCAGTTTAACAGTCTTATCTTGTGTACTTCATGTATAAATATTTGAGATACAGACTTAAGAGGGCTCAGGTCCTAGCTTCACACAACTGTTCGTCTTGTGCATGTTATCTGTTTCACATGAATGGAAGGAACTTACAATTGGATACGTTTCTGGAAGGGGAGATGAGAACCTCTTGGACACTTGTCAAAAATTCGTGAGAGTTGGGGCTGGGAAAAGACTTTTTGGACTTTCCTTCGAATTAAACGCGAAATCCTTCGCTCAGAGTCCAATGGACTTATTCCTTGTACAGTGGTTAGAAAAACTGATGGTCAACGGGCTAGATCGCATTATTCGGACTCTGTGTGACATTGTGATGAATTCCGAGCAATTTCCCTTTTCTCAAATAAGCTACTTTATGGTTTTATAACTTAGGTACCTCATGCCCAAGTCTTTGAAGAGGTGGCCACGTGCAAATTTGCTCCTTTTAGACAATCATTGGATCTTTCGCGGCTTTATAGGTTAGGTATGTGCAAAAGCGAGGTGAAAGTGATCCTTAAAGCCAAACACATGTCAACACAGACCCATTGAGATGACCCATAGGGGAGATGTGTCGGTCCCTCGCTCATTGTTTCATCTTGTTCTGTACCTATGGTTCAATTCCTTACTGGTAATGAACTTGCAAACCATTCAGTTAATTTAAGGCTGCTCGCACAATAATGCGAGACAGCGATGCGACGGAGGGAGAGTTTTCTTGCGAAAAGATTGTTTACTTGTAGTCTTATGAACGTGCCCATAGCATCGAATATCACTTCAATGTGCGGACGTACATAAGAATACATGTGAACGGTTTTATCGGAATCAAATGCTTCTCGCATCGCATCGCTTTCTCGCACCACTGTGTGTCTGACATAAGATCTCTCATTCACTGGTCTACTGGATATTCCTTCGAGGCCATGGAAGAAGTGCCGAGCGAGAAATTTGTAGCTAAGGTGGAGAAGACCTAGACAGTGGCGGAGAAAGTGGTTTGTGTTCTGGCTGAGTTCTTCATTTCCACGTCCTCGACATATATTTTTTTCCGCTAGTCGTAGTTTTTCTTCATGGTACCGCAGAATACCAAGCGGCATGATGACTCGTACCAGGGTATAAACGGACTTCCTATTTTTTTTTTTTTTTTTTCTTGTATAAGCCTAGCGATGCTCATATTGTCAACGTAAGGAAAAGTGCTTCTTATGGTTGTACAAGTGTCTAGGGAGGAACATCTGTTGTTAGCTTCCCTTATAGCCTTGAACCCTGCTTTAGTTTGAAAGATGGAATGTAGAACGAGGATTCTCTTTGATCTGATACAGATTTCCAACACTTCTGGCCAATTGGTCGGTTTTCTCATTACCTTGTACACTTTCATGTCTATGGGCCCAACAGAGCGACACTTTGTGCTGTGTTCCTTGAACCTTAAGCTCTTCTCGATAGCCCTTCATATGTTTGGATTTATTTTGCAATAGCTTGCTGCCTGACTGTCGATGAAAAAGGTGATACCTTCTTGTGGTGTTGCCCTCAACCCAGTTTTACGGGTGGATACTGTCTCTGCAAGCACCTCCGCTTGGAAACACTACTGTGGTTCGGAGAAGATACCTCAGCCTATGCCTATATCTATCTTTGATTCATCTGTGTAGATAGAGAATTATTACGTATTAGGTAGCGGGCTTATTACAAACAAATTTTTCAAGGGTACTCCAGAAATTTTTTTTTCGAGGACGTTAGGGCTTTATGTGGGCATATGCTCTTGTGGGCAGAAGCCTCAATATCCGATTGTCTCGGTAGAAGGATCAATTAGTTTTAAAATACCCAGTAAATCACTCTTTTTAGCCAGATTTTGAATAGCTTTTAGGATACACATACATAGCTTCTTTTTTTAAATGGAATCTCTGTTCGATGTCATTGAATACATGAAACACGAAGCTGTATTCGGTTAACTTTCTCCCTTTATGCAGACACATGATGGAAATGTTTATCAGTTCGTTGAGATTGCCTAAGAGCTACAAAATAAAGCAAACCCCTTTTAGGAAGGTGGCCACGGAGTAGTAGATAGTGTGTTGGCTTGTCACTTGGCCGGTATAAGTTCAAGCCCGGCCAGGGGAACAGTAATCACAGCCAAGTAAAACAGGAAAACGAATAAAATCTCAGTTTCCTGAACTAAACTCCACCAAAATCGGATTTTTTGCGTGGTAGTACAATGGGCGGGATAGAGTCTGAGTGCTTCTTGCTTGCTCTTTTTTAATAAAAAAAATTCCCTTTAGACAAGGCTGGTTTGATTCAAAGAAAGTAGCTAGTTTCTTCGTCCTCATTCCTGAAGCCCCTGCAGATATTTTTCGAAGAGGGGGTTCATTTTTTTCTATGATCTCCTTTCGCACAGTGGCTCATGTGTCGCTACGAGGTACTGATCTTCCCTCCTTACGTGACTGCCCACTTTGTCGTGGTATATGGGTCTAGTAAAGGTCAAAGATTTTCAGGAATCATACCCCAGACAAGATTCGAGCCTTTCTGATCGAGACTAGGCAGAATTTGTCTGAAGGCTTATGTAAGTCTTCGTGCCACCATATTCTATTTACGGATGACTTGACGATTGATTGGCTCAAGCATACTAAATGTTGACTTTAAGGCAGAGTTCTCGTACCTTGGTTGCTAAAAATTGGTTGCCTAAATTGATCTTTGGGGTCGAGGAATATCCAGCTTGGCAGTTGGACTACTGTGAGCGCGGTAGCTCCGTAGTTAGTGCGTTGAACTACTGAGCGGGTAGTCTTTGAGGCTTTGAGACGACTATCCGCATAAGAATCCTCTTTAGGCTCAGATTTCTGTTTCAAGATTTCTGACCTTCAGGCCTACTTTGCTTTCGATTGAGTAGATTCCATTGTTGGTTCTAAGAGTTACGGAAGGTCTATGACGTCTGCTTTTATTTAATTTGAAAAATTCTTAAATTTAGTGGGAGATATCCTTCGTATTTGTATGATGTATCTATAGTTGCCAAATGGTGAATGAGTTCGCTTACCTTCTTAACAATTGTCCAATAACCTCCTTGCTGGTCGTATCCCATTGAATTCCTAGGGTTTTGTACTCGATATCGATTTTCAAACAACTCGTAAACACTTTTATGGTTGTCTGTAAAGAAATAAAAAACAATGTACTCATCCAATCAACAACAGTTCATCGTCTATAGTATAATTAACTGAAATGATCCCTTCCGCCCATTCGAAGAACAAAAATATTCAAATTGAAAATTTCCTCTCTCACTCATGTATCTATCCGTCCGACTATCCAAATTAGACTGACATGTAATGTAACCCACGATCATCTCAGTCACAACAAATGCACTCCAGAAAATTACAGGAAGAGATCATGTAATCCCATGCATACTCACATCGAGATAATTGGACCCGGAAAGTATCTACGAGTATCTATGACTTTAAATTGAAAGAATGTTAAATGCACTGCGTGAGACAATGTAACGAACTGTTAGACAAGTGGGACGATAGGTCATCTAAACAATATCTAAGCCTCCAAACCATCAACAGCTGAATTCTTATAGTAAATTGCCAATCAAACTCCTTCAGTTGCATGTGCTATAAGAATGCAATCCACATTCCACATGCACCCACAAGACCCAAAAAAAGTAATTTTATTAACCCGTTCGCTTCCTGTTGTACTGCAAAGGACTGGGCTGCACTACGTTGAACTACCGTTGCAAGGCATTTCCATATTTCGATGAGAAAATATCACGGAATATGAAATTCAAATCGAAAGCACGAAAAAAAAAACGACGACAGCTACAACGATGATGATGTGATGTCACGCTATCAACAATAGGGAATCAGGAAGTAGGATACAACAACAATTACGAATGATGAACTACGAACAGACAATAATTATCTGTGAAAAGATGTGCGGAGATGTACGGAGATGAAAGTATCTCATTTCATTTTCCGAGGCGTCAACGCGGGTAATAAATGGCGCTCTTAAATTTTATATTCCACGCGATAAAGTCTCGGGTGTTTGATGTTTGCCCAGAGGTGATTCAAAGGATACTCCCTACGTTTTATGGACTCTCTGAGTAGGTCAGTAAATGGCACTTGAATATATTGGCAGACAAAAGCGATAACTTGGATAATAAACTTGGATCCACTATGGTGGTGATGCTGACGCTTCGTAATGTGTCTGACTGTTTGCTTTGCCTGGGTCCACATTGATTTTCAGTACTCCTTTACTAATGCCAGGGGGTGGATGGAGGAGACCGAGAGGTGAATTGTGTCATCTAGTCGATTTTTAGTAGTTTTAAAGGTCCTGTTAAACCGCGGGAGAGGATAGGCCCTAGACTACATACAGTCTGTTGCGCCAAATAAACAGATTCTCACAATAATTTCTTGAATTTCGAACACTTTTCCACTAAAATCTGGACCGATTCATGGAATTTCTAAAACTTTTCATCGGGTTCTTCGCATCAATAAAGACTAGAGTCGAAGGACTTCTTGCTATCCACCCCCAACCGCCCATTAACATTGTTTACTCTGGTTTGTGCCTTAAATGTTCAAAACAACATATTTACAGCAAAAACCCGACAAAAAAAAAAAATTAAGGATCCACCCGAGCTAAACTTTCTTTATGCGATTTTCGGCTCAATTGACTGTCATTTCCCCTAGCATTCCTCTGAAAAGAAAGTCAAAATTCCTGAAGGAAATCAATGTGTTATTGTCTGTACTGATGTTTGCTATTCCTTAAGTAGCTGCTCGTGAGTCCTTATGGGCTGCACGTTTTCTGTGAACCCTCCCCCAAAAATTTCTCAATTTACATTCACCAACCCAAGCCCTAACCCTTTTCATCGTTGTTTATTCGTCTAACTCATTCCGTAATTTATCCGCTCCATTACATCGTTTTACGCAACAAACCTGATGTGTAGGCGAGAAGATGAACCAAAAAATAAAGGAGAAAAATTCATTCGAAGGGATCAAAAAAAAGATGGAGAGAGCCCCCATAAACGAACGAAGGTAAAAGGTACTAGCAGATGAAACAGGTGTTTGTGATTCCTTTTTCGAGAAAAACTACTTCAGAGTAAAAAAAAGGATGAAACAATTTATCCTAATTTCGGTAGAAAAGAAAGGAAAAAAAAAAAGTTGACAAGGTTCCTTGGTGACGAGAATTGGTCATTCATGTAGAAAAGTGGTGTCATCTCAGAGGATCCTGTCGTCGGTCGCAGGGACTTTTGTAAGACCATGTGGGAGGGTCTTTGGCCTATTTTAGGCGCGGATATTTTCTTGGCTTTTAAGAAATTGATTTCTATTTTTAGAAAGCCATCGGGAGTTGTTGTTGTGGTTCGTATTTCTTCCACTTGTTGGGTCTGGATTGTCCCTTGCGTTAATGGTACTTTTCGGCGAAAAGAACTCGAGTTCAAAGGGTTAGTAGGGACAACCATGGATGACTTGGGGCTTAACGCCTTCACTACTATGTTGATTGGAAGGAACTGTTTGGAAAGATGTCCATAAAGAACACAAAATTACGATTAGAAGGCAGCAGAATAGTCCTCCTTGGATTTTCTGAGGCATGACTTAAAACTTCTGTTGATTCTCTATTTCTTGTCGAATTTTCCGCTTTAGTGCCGTCCAGGTCTGTTTCTTGTTCCTATAGACCCGTGGCTTAAAAAAACTCAGAGGAAAGAAGTCTGGAACGGCCAAACTGGATGATCCTGCGGACCAATTCAAAACGCCATAACGAGGGATTAAGCGGCCGGGAAACACTTGTTCCAGAATGTTCTGCTGGAACCACACGTTCTCCAAACCCAATTCGTCAATTTCTGGCAGCAAAAAGTCGGTTCTGTAGCGCCCCCACTTACAGTATTGTCGACGCCGTTCTCGAAGAAAAAAGCGTTAATCACCTTTCCTCCGTAAACGCCGCACCAAACAGTGACTTTAAGAGGATGTAATGGGTCCTGAAGCATTACACGCGGATTTTCAGTGCCTCAAAAGCGATAATTGTGCTTATCCCCGTATGGCCTTAAAATTTAGGTCCCTTCCACCAGCGCGAATGGCCGAGAGAAGCTAGCACCCCATGCGATCTGTTTCGCCAAATTTTTGTATTATCTGTACGTATCCGCTTAGATGAAAACGCAAGTGGAAAACCAGTCGAGATTTAGGAGGGCTTCCCTGCAATTTTCACCCGATTGATGGTCTGCAGGCAATCGCGGATAAATCTTCAAGTCGTTCACTAAAATTCGTTGCAAAGACCGTCCATTGTCCATTGGTTGAAGTTTTGAGCGTCTTCTTGGATATCTGCAGCCGCAGCAGCGATGTTGTCGACCAAATGGTTGCTGCTCAGTCCCGTCTTGAGCCAGTATCTCTTAGGCGAGCTGCTACACTCCTCACTATCTGCGCAGTTACTGCCACACGACCAGGGAATCGACGACGAAATTCACGTTGATTCAAAGGCACCGACCGATTATTTGCCAACATTGACACAACTGTTCCCCGTTTTCGAAGAGTATAGCAATTCCAGGGTTGTCTACGTATATCCTGCATCTTTTTTGTGCCACCTTGTACTACCTTTATCAGTGACTCAAACCACTTGACCCAAACTCCTTTTCACCCTCTTCTACTGTGATCTTTATAACCCAACCACTTATTTTAGATTATCTCCCGGGATCCATTAGATATATAAGGACCACATTTCAATAACTTCCTTTCAATTATTCTAAGGACATGGGTAGCATGCCATCCAAAACTGAAAGCAGGTAATATCCAATATCCAAACCCGTTACCATATTTTATGACAACCATCGGCACTCTCAATAAATTTAATATTTAAGTGGTTTTTGCCGCGATAAAAAATTGCAAACCATAGGAAGGTGGCATGGTGAATGCGTAAAGCGCCAAAGGACGCGAGTACCAAATCAAATTCTGAAGGGTGGACCTAGTTTCCATTGAAAAGTACGTCCTGATGACTACATATTTCATCGAATTTCATAAATGTTAACGTTAAAAAAAAAACCCAAAGGACGATGAAATACAGGAAGCGTGTAAATTTTATCTACGTTGTACTAGGGTACCACAGTCCATTAGAAAATGTACACTACAACGAATAAATCAAAAACTAAGAACGTGATCACGTTCCGGAAGTGTGCATTTTCCTCTCCTGTTTCTCATTGTGTTTCGAAAACTGTTTGATAGGGTTTACCAGGACATGACATTTGCTTTATCTTTTCTAATTTTTTTTTTTGCTTCCTTTTGTTGTTCCTTCTATTACGATATTAAACTAGACCAAGACGCAAGGATACGAATAGGAATTCAATTGGCAAACAATAGATTTCTGTTAGCTTAGAACAGACAGCAGGAACACAACACAAGAGGATGAAAGAAGTGCTTGTGTTATACACGAGGAACAGAGCCTGCATACGGCTAAGTTGTCCATTTTTTCCATAGTCACGTTCATACTGCATTGGGGAGACCAAGACGTGAAGTATCCTTTATTTTTGGTGAAGATTTAAAATCCATTTGCATGTAGGAGTGGGGCATATTTAAAATGCACATTCTGAAATCGGGTAGAGTCTCCTTTCTGCGGCACACGAGTGTGGGGTGCATGTTGTTTTAATTGCATTAAATTAGGGTTAGATGTGGTCTAACAGCAAATGTCCCTGTGGGGAAGTCCCAAAAGTGTCTGTGATTTGGGAATCAGTTTTAGGTGTGGGGGTATCCCTTGTGTGGTGGGAATACCTCAGCATACAGGTACCCTTGTACCCTTGTTGCGAATCTCTCTAGAGGAGTAAGTAATTAAAAAAAAATTAGTTATCCTTACACTTGCGGATGAAGTTAGGGGTTTTGAGGTCGTTACTAAGGTCATAAAAGTGGCATCCTATTTTTGTAATTTTTGGGTGGGTTGGTAGTGTCTGTTTGCCTCTAGTCAACCAGGAGGGTTGTATATTTTCAAAAGCCTTGGAATGTATCTGTTTTTTTCTGTCCAGCGCATAAATACTTCTGATTCTTCTCAGAATCCTTCTGATATTCGTTGGAGGATCGGCATTTTTACTTGCGCTTCCGATGGGTATACATGCAATAACATTCTATTTCAAGCCCAGCACAGCATTCTACGCAATGTGGGTGAGTCTAAAGTTATGTCAGTGTCAAGGCAACCGTGAATTTCATACACAAAGGAATGTACGTGGTTGTTTTCCACAATGCGAAAATCACTCAAGGATGACACTTAAACTTTCTTCAAGTGTACGCAAACGGCAACGACGCACAAATTTTCGTAGAAAACCCTTAACCCCTACTTTCCGAATTCTCTCCCCAAAAAAAAAAAATCCTTTCCAAGCAATTTCAAATTTTATAACCTCAACCCAACCCTTTACTGGAGTCAGTGGCGTCTATAAATTTCAATTTATACACAACACCGATACATAAAGCTCAAAGTTAGCATGACATCCTGATTTAAACATGGCGTTTATGTATTCTCATCGCATTGCTCGCCCCTCCCCCTCTTGCGACAATGTGAGCTCTGCATTTCATTGTAAAGGTGTCAAATGGATATAAAATACTACGATGAAAATATATCGTATTTAACGGTAAATCAGCATCAGAATAGAGGCAACATTTAGAAGGCAGTTTGTTTATTTTTTACTGGGGGAGATTTGCTTTCAAGGTAAATACACATAGGGGTATTTGTAGACCTGAGAAGGACGACTTCCTTTCGTTTCCCCCGCAAAAATTTTTCGTTTGAGAGTGATAAAGGTTTTCGAAAACGACGCCGACGTGATGGGAATTTCATCAAAATGTTATTCAACCCTTGTGTGCACTTTAATTTAATTTTCAAAGTGAAAGTTGAGAAAGTTTCGAAATAAAGGCGGGATTTTGAAAATAAACATTTAAATCTGTCAAAGGATTACCAGCCTGACAGGTTTTTTCAAGGTGAAGGTAGTCAGGTTTATGGAGATTTTGAATGCATTATCGAGTTAGAACTGATCAGGGTGTTTGATTATTCGATGCAGGGGATGGAATGAGTGTCGTCATTGTTCAAATGGTTAGTTTCTTGCTTAAAAGTTGGGCTTATGTATGCAGGCTCACAGAATATCTTGGTGCCGAAACCCGGGAATAAAGCGGGAACTATCAAACGTCTTACATTCAAAATAATCACGAATTCTGACCGATACTCGCATACGGGGTGATTGTCTGGTGGACAGTCAGGTCTATATAGCAAGCAAATGGCAGCGATTGCAGCCGTTCGCTTTGAAGCTACCCAACAGTGGTCCAGAAAATAATTCGGCCACACGCCTATATTCTGAATAAATTCAAAATCTCTCCCGAAAACGCGGACTACACCATCCTACGTCTGAATTTTTAGAAGAACTTCCTAGTCACCATCCCTTCCAGATCACTCTGGGAGGACACTGACGGGTCAAAAACCAAAGACGGAGTTGGTGCAGGTGTTTTCTCTGATAAGCTTAACTTTAAGCTCTCCTTCCGTCTTCCAAATCACTGTAGCGTGTTCCAGGCGGAAATAATGGCGATCAAAAAATCCCTATCTTGGCTTAAGAAAAACGTGATATCTGCTAGAGATATCCGCATCTTTTCAGACAGCCAGGCAGCAATCAAATCCCTGGAATCGACCTCTATAAATTCTTTAGTAGCTCTAGACTGCCGTTCGTCTCTTGTGGAGATGGCTGAGCAGTTCAATATTCACCTGTGTTGGGTGCCGGGGCATAGAGACATTCCAGGGAATTGTAAGGCCGATGAACTCGCCAAAGAAGGAACAACTTTATCCATCTTGCCGGACAACGGCACCTTAGGTATACTAATAGCTACTCGCAAACTTAAACTTAAGCTGTATGCTGTCGAGAGTACAAATCTTAGGTGGACAAATGGATCAACAAAACAGATTTGGCCAAAGCTGGATCTAAAACGCTCTAACAATTTGATTTCTCTCAATAGATTGCATATCGGCACCACAATAGGTTTCATCACTGAACACTGTCTAATAGGCAAGCATGCTACAAGGCTAGGAACCCAGCTCTCTCACGTAGAAGGAAACTCCACTTAGAAGCTCCCTATTATAACGATATAGGCGACCTGATGAATATTGACATTAAGAGCCTCCTACGCTTCATAAGAAGCTGTAATTGGTTTTAAACGAGTAGGTAGAGAGAAACTTTCTCCCATGATCTACGTTGTATCACAATGGACCTACCATTGGTCTAAGTGTGCTGGTGACTCCTAGCTGGCAGCCACTTCAACCTAAACTAACCTAACCTAGGAGCACAGAAGTAAAGCAAAACGAAATGTTACTTAAAATTTAGAATACTGCGAGAATACACCGAGTATGTCGCATGAAGCCAGGTCGTTTTATAAAGCCTTACAATGTCCCACGATTAGACTGTCCAAGCCATCTTAGGCTTGGGTGTAACCGTGATCCGATCTTCTACATCGTAACTGCTCAGGCGACTACAATCCCTCATACAAGTCAAATTGAGTTCCATAGATACGTAGTCATTCCCCTCGTCGAAAATGCTTTTTTCTACACTTACTCATCAAATCATCTGATTTGATTGTGAAATCCTGGCAATCCTTAAAACCATTAGGGTATCCTATGCACCCTGTAGAGAGAAACTTTCTCCCATGATCTACGTGGTATCACAATGGACCTACCATTGGTCTAAGTGTGCTGGTGACTCCTAGCTGAAAGCCACTTCAACCTAATCTAACCTAACCTAGGAGCACAGAAGTAAAGCAAAACGAAATGTTAATTAAAATTTAGAATACTGCGAGAATACACCAAGTATATCGCATGAAGCCAGGTCGTTTTATAAAGCCTTACAATGTTCTACAGTTAGACTGTCAAAACAAACTTAGGCTTGGGTGTAACCGTGATCCGATCTTCTACTCGTACATCGACTCATTGATTTGTAAAAAGTCCTTTCGTTCTAGGCCCCTTGATGCATTCCACATTTTTACATCCAACCATGGAGCCTACAACCATCGTAACTGCTCAGGCGACTACAATCCCTCATACAAGTCCAATTGAGTTCCATAGTTGCGTTGTCATTCCCCTCGTTTTTTTCTATACTCATCGATTCATCTGATTTGATTGTGAAATCCTGGCAATCTTTAAAACCATTAGGGTATCCTATGCACCCTCTCTCCACAAAGCCCCTTTTGTTTGTCTATCGACCTTAAGCTCCATTCAAATATTCCACTTCAATCAAAAGGGTATGCCCATCGATGTGTATTATTACGTGCTGCTCAATTACAACCAAAAAAAAAAAAAAAAAATAGAACCCGACTGAATAACCTGCACGTGCTCTCGATACCAAGAGGCAAATTTAGTATGATAATATCCACTACCACTATGTCCTTATTAAGCCCTCAGCAGGAAAAGGGAGAACAAAATCCTTTGCATAGAAAACAAAGTTCGCCTCAGGATAATAGATTCCCTGCCACAAGCGCAAAGTATTTTACTTTGAATGTAATTCAAAATAAACTAACCATGGTGCGTACTCGTACTTCCTTGTAATTTTCCATTCAATTGAATAAGAGAAGAGGACATCCCCTTACTCCTTTCCAAATTGATCAACCGTACGTGATCAAATTTCGAGATTTTATTCCTTCAAGACGATGGACGCAATAAAAGGAAAAAAAAGGATTATCGTTCCTATTAGATAATTGTCCTCGTGCGTAACAATCGGGAACAAGTTATGTTCATTTAAATTACTGCTACTAAATCGTCCTTTTTCTCACTTCCAAGGTACTAAACAAACTTTACGATGATGCCTGCAAGTACACTTCTGTGCCGTTTTTAGTATTTCCTTGACCTTGTGTTGTGTGCCTTTGATATTGAAAAAAAAAAAAAATAAAACTTAATGCGGACATTCAACGTGATGTATTTGTGTCCTTTTTATAGTTTCTTTCCACTTGAATTGATTCCATCAGAATTGAAATTGAAAATCCTTTCTTGCGTTGAACGAAATGAAGCTTACGTTACGTGTATGACATGGATTCACAGAGCTTGTGGCAGATTGAGATTTTTGATTGTGTCCTTTTTTGGGGACGGTTAGTTTATGGTCGTGATGTTATTATGAATATGATTTCCATGCATAATGCAAGGGATTTTGATTAAAGTTTTGATAAACTTTGTTACACAAGGATTGGATGGTTAGGTGTTTGTGTAAAAGACATCCTTGCATAGATGTGTATAGAGCCTTCCCAACGTTTTAAATATTCCGCAAAACAATTAAATCGAATGGAAGTGAAAGGCATAGAGGGAAATTTAGATCCGGCTCGAAGGACCAAAATTTTCAAATATTTTCGATACCAGCTAAACCAGGCTTGACTTATGCTTCGATAACAACTTTCTTCCAACAATGAAATGCAATCATTTTGAAAGGATGCCGGGTCTTCCCGTCAATCCTTCCATTAAATGTACTCATCCTTAAACAATTTAATTTCATTATGTGATGAGTTGTGCGCATTTACCAGCAGCCATCCTTATGCAGACATCCGTGTTTCCATGTATCCTTATCAACAATTTAGGATGTGATTCTCCCAGCCTTTTCCCTCTTTTCGTTCTTATTTTGAATCTGACAAGGAACAAGGAAGGATGGCAATGGGGTTGGGGAAAACGATGCATTGTGTCGTCATATCTTTCCCACTTCAGCTACCTTAAAGACTTCGAGTAGTGTACGCAATTTTCGATTTTTTGGCAGAGTTTTAGTTGTAGATACTTGCGCAAGGATACGATATCCTTGGTGTACACGCTAGCTCTATAAGAGTGGTTCATCGTTGGTAATTTGAATTATTGCTTGCACAAATTTTCTCATACCATTGAAGCAAGGATGACAAGGACGTTATACCACCATTAAATTCGAATACTTAAACATTTTACCTTTATATTGACGGTGCCACATGCAGCAGAACGATTGGATGGAGCAAGAATGAAACGAATTTTCGTTTTTAAGGGGAGATACGAAGGATTCTACATACGTATGTGGTTTGGTTTTTACTTGAAGTGGAATAGAGAGTACTGAATTGAAGACTACTGGGTTATTTTCCGGCATTCAGTTGTGCAGATGTGGTTAAGGGGGAAGATTCGTGTAAAGTGGGGTGTAAAAGTAGTGCACTTTCAGGCAAATTTTAATAAAAAATTTAAATTGCTTTAATCGTCACAACTATTTAAATTTTTTTTTTAAATCAGAGTTTCCTCATGTGAACTTCAAAAATATCTAATTTTTACGATGTGAATCTGCACTCTTTATAGCAAACTTCTCACACAAATCGACTTATTTCTGCTCAGACTTCATCCAAAAGAATTAAAATCCTGGCTTAGGTTGCGGTGTTCTTAAGAGAATTTATGCCTAAAAGTCTGCCTTCCACCTAGCTTAGGTTTGGTTAGTTAACTGGGTGATTTGGGACTTACTTGGACCACCAGCTTGGGTCCATAGTGCCCATTTATTTAACCCGGGAACACTGTAAAAGATACATACACCCGCTGTGCTAGAAGCCCCCAGACAGTGATACTAATCTTAGGAGGTCCCTCAGCTCAACATTACTTAGTTAAACTCTGTCAGGAATTCTTGTAGAGGATCACTTTCAAACCCTAGCGTCGAGTCCATGTGATCAAGTTCCGTCGATCCATTGGCAGTCTCCAATCGAGGAGGCAAATTCGTAAGGGTTCGGGAACAAAAGTCGGCCTTCCCTCAGCTTTTAAGTGGTTATGACCGCCAGACTGCTGCAGTATTCATAGATTATGCGGAATGAAAATAAGCGTGGTTTCCATTGATCCCATGACACCGTTGAGGCATGTGAAGTTTGAAAACTAGTACATCACATCGGCCAACCATATGTAAGAATGCGTCCTACAATCGTCATGTATGGCCAGTACACCACAGCTGATTTAAAGCCTGCATTGAACATCTTTTTGAAGAGAAGACAGCTTGCTTTCTTGATGCGTTCATTAGTGTTATCCTTGCAATTGAGTTTGGAATCCAAAATTACACCCAGGCATCGTGCTGAACTTAAGATACTTACTTTAACGTCCCCGATATTTGGGGTCCTGGAGACCCATTCTTACATATGATTGGATGGAGATCTTTTTAGTGAAAAGAACCACCTCTGTCTTTGAGATATTGACTCTCACATCTTTGTTGCTGACCTAAGTACCCACTAGTTGTATTGCGGGCCGCTAGAAATTTCCCTGAAGCTAGGATGACCACGTCGTCAGCGTAGGCTGTCACGTTGAAGCTGCTTTCATTCAGCTTTACGTAGATCTCATCCCCGTATTAAGAGACAGAGAACTCGGCCTTGGGAAGTTCCTCCGGCAACCCTCTTCTGAATAGTTTACTCCAAGAGGTTGTTTCATTCAGATTCTGGCTTAGAATTCATTGCTACTTGAGCTCCTAAATTTATCCACTCAGTCGCAACTTTCGCTATACAGTTATGAAGGAGTATCTAGACTAATCAAAAACATATTTCTTTTGGATCCTAGCTTGAAATCGAAGGCTTAATGACCTTTGGACCTTGCTTTTGATCTTACCTACTTATGATGACGGTACAGTTCGGGGTGAATTAGGGTCTCAACCAACAAGCCTCTCCAGCTAGCATGCACAATCCTTAGGCGACTGCGTCTAGTTGCGTACGCTGAGTTGGTTAAGATGAGGTCGTCCTCTTCTGCGTAGCCCCTAAGGGTGAAATCTAAGATTCCTTCGGCTGGATCACCGGTATTAATTTTTTTTTATTAGGTCGGTGTCGCTCTGCAGCTCTCATAGTTCGTGTTCATTCACAAACCATCAAACATTCATCGAACCAATGACTTTTCTCTCGAAGTTTTCAAGCGCTTCCGACTTCGGCAGAGTCCATGCTTTTGCACCATACAACAGGACGTGGATGATGAGGGTCTTGTATTACGTCTCCTTGGTCCTTTTCGATAGAGCCTTGCTAAAGAGTTGTCTCCTGCTATAGTAACAGCGATTGGGCAATGCTATTCTACGTTGGATCTTCGCCCTAATGTCGTTGGCAGAGCTCATAGCAGGAGTCCTATGGTAGACGAATTCCTGTTGAATATAGTTGTCCATCGTAACGTTCTGGCCGAGACGTCGGTGTTGTATCTCGGTAGACATCATATATGTATTTCGCTTTATCCTCGTTTACAGTCGGACCTATTTTAGCAGCTTCTGATTCGATGCTGGCGGAAGCACCAGCTCATCTCTATTCACACTATCACATGCGACCTTGAAATCGATAAAAAGATGGTGGATATCCATTTGGCGTAAAGTGAAGATTTTGTGAATTTTTCAGACGTAAAATCGTCCTGGTAATTCCCAACTTGTTAGTCGACGATTGGTTTCAGGCGTAGCTCGTGGACTCCTTCCTTATGGATCGGACATATTGTGTTAATGTACCAATTATAGAGCACGCATTCGTCGGCCAAATTCTACAGATGGGGGGAGGGGGGTATAGTCCCTACCCAGTCATCGCCTGCAGCCTTAAACAACTCAGCTGCTAGACCATCTGGGCCTTCGGCCTATGATTTAAGCCTGGCTATGGCTGCTTCAACTCTGTTCCGGTCCAGTGGTTTTAGTGTTTGGTTGAGACTTTCAGGCTGGATTTCGGCTTCCTTCGCCGTTTAACAGTACGCAGAAATAGTGTTTAGTATCAGCTGCTTCTCTACTATGGCTTAGCCTTTGCAGACTCCGGTTTGGATAGCGACCGGATGTCCTGCCGTAACATCTCCGCATCTCCTCGATCTCAAGCTCCCTTTTCTTTCATCTGAGTGCGACCTTTTCGTCTCTCCTTTGATCTGTCAGTTTAAATTCAAAATCTCCGAGTTGTTTTTCTAAAATCCTGTTCGTCAACTTTTCATCGCCACTGTAGGAAATCCATCGAAATTCACAGAATCAATTTCATGCATGTTTCAGGATACTCAATTGCAGACGCGGTAGGTAGCCGAAAAATTGATTCAAAAATCCCTTCTCATTTTTTTTTGTTTTTTTTAAATTGAATGTCAACCGCAAGGATATTGACGGAATTGAATTTACCTGACTTTTGCTTTGGACTCCTTTCCAATTAAAGACGAATAAGTTATCTAAATGAGTGACTAACAGAGCCACATGCACTCAATTAGTTTATATCTACTCCAGGATGGATTCATTGGAATGTAATTATCCTGCAATAGGAAGTAGCCATTTACAATCGCAAATTGAATCGGTAGTGAATCAGTAGTTGCAACAGGAAGACAAGAACTCATTGTGGTGTGCTTCCTTTTCCTTCCTTGGTTTATCTGCATTTTCTGTTGAATTGAAGCAGTCATCCGTGGCCAAGGAACACCGTCCTGAGTGAATTAGTTATCAGTTTTGAAATTGAAGGTTTTTTTTTTTGATTTTCATTATTCGAGCTCCTTGTTCTGTTGACTTTGATTTTTTACTTCGGTTGAGCAGGGTTTGCTTCTGTCCTGGGTGACTCTGATTTAAAGAGAAGGACTTTAGAAAAAAGGATCTTTGCGTGGGGGAAATGTTCTCTAATAGCTCGCCTATCTGTCTGTATCTTTGGTTCGTTGTTCATTGCTGTGGAATGCCGAAGGGCTATATGGGGAGGGGAAAGCATTTTTAAAGTGTCCAGGAGATTGAGTGTTGGCATTTGAATTCTTTCCTTGTAGCAGAAGGAATAATTTTGCCAATGAAATTTACGAAGGAGTGTTTTTTATGTATTGGCAAACAATTTTGTGGTATTTAGGGACAAGGCTGGGTGTGGATGGCCTTTGGATCAGACTAGCAATGAAGGGAATTGCTGATCAGAATTTCTTGCTAATTTAGAGAATTTTTTACATGAAATCCCATTTTTGCATCATCATCAAGGTCTCCTAGAAACAAAGCAATCTTGGACATCTGTACTCCAAATGGTAGGCCACTATTTGTAGGTGGAATAGTGATATGTGACAGGACCATAATCGACAAGACTTCATGCAACCAACTACTGACTTTAATCCCAAAATACTTACTTAGGTGGCGCTACAGTTCGGTAGGATACTGAACTTCAACTGATAAGCCCCTCAAGTTAGCCTGGTCCTTAACTAATTGCCTCCAGTTGCGCACTCCGAGTCGGTTGAGGTCCTCTTCTAGATTTGCGCGCAATTTAAGACGACCTCGCTCTCTGCCTCGTTGCCCCTCCAGACTGGTTTCGACGACTCCGCAGGCTGGAGCATTGGCAACTGAAGGCACTTAGCTAAGGACCGGGCTAGATGGAGAGGCTTGCTGGTTGAGTGCCAGGTTCACCCGAAATCTAGCGCCATCTAAGTAAAGTAAGATGTCGCTGTATAGCTCGTAAAGTTTGCTGCTGAATTTGCTCCTTCAGAGTCAACGCCAAAGAAACCCAATATCTTACGAAGAACTTAGACAGAGTTCATGCTTTAGCTCCATAAAGCAGGACTGAGACAGTGTATAGAACCTCCTCAGTTGATTGGGATGGGGCCTTACTACTCAATGGCCTCCTTAGCCCAAAAGAAAGAGCGGTCGGCAAGAGTTATTCTTCGTAGTATTTCTACTGAGGTGTAATAGCAGAGCTGAGGTAGACTAGGTCCCTTAGATTTAAGGAGAAGCACGCCTAGTGCCACAATGTTATAGCTGTCGACTGTGACGTTCATGCTATACCTTGGGGTACTGATGAAGGATGGTCTCCAGATTTGACCGAGTTGTGCGAATGGCCCTTTCGTGTTAAGCAGCACTCTTGTCATCAACTTTGACCGAACAGAGAGCGCAGCATAATGCCTCTGTGGTTTCTGCACCCCAAGAGATCTCCCATTTAAGGTATCGTGACAAGAATTCCTTGTAGCCATTCTTCGGGTTAGTGCCTGCAGGCTGGGTTGCTTCATTGTATCAGCGGTCATCTGGTCGATCACAGCCGATTTGTTGTTCTGTAGTGGAGGTTGATCGTGGAATCTCCGGACGTGGTTTTCAAGAGATATTGGCGCTGCCTTCAGCTTGTTAGGTGCTGCTAGGGGATTGAGTATTTCACAGAAGTGTTCTGTCCTTCGTAGGAAGTTGCTCTGTTTGTATCTAAGTGGACGTGCCTGCTGGTATTTCTTGCAGGTTATCCTCCGTTCAGTGTCATATAATCATCTGAAATCCTTGGCCTCAGGTGCTGCTTCTGCTTCGCCTTTAAGTTCATCGCACATTTTCCGTTTGTCTCTCCTACAGCACCGTTTGACCTCTGCGCTAATGGAGTTAAATACGTTTTTGCGTCTTTTTTTTGTTGGTACTTACTACTAGGTACCAATTAAAATTCCTGTGGGACGTGTTTCTTGATCCTTATCTACCACTTATTTCAGAATTCCTGACTCTACCTCCATGTAGTTTTCTTTCGTTGTAAGGAGCATGTATCGGCGACGATTTGGTAAAAATGATGCGAAAGTTTTCTCCGAGAAATTACTACGAAGTGAGGCTTCAAGGGAGGCTCCAGGTCTTGGTGCAAAAAGTCCTATCACTTCGCTGCTAGCTCCTCTGGTAGAGTAGAGTAGTGGAAACAGACTCCTCTTTTAATGTTTATCAGACGATTTTCGGGGCCTCTGATAGGTAGTATGACCTTTACATTCTCGACGTCTCATGATATACGGCCCCCTTCTGAATACATTCTTGTTAACCTTTAAAATTATAAATCCTCAGCGTGACACGTTTTACTCGCTGGTACTCCCTGGATTTCATTACAAATCCCTCTCCAAACTCGACGACGTGGGAAAATGTTCGAAACTAATTTCATTATAAATACAACGGAAACACGCTTCCTAGAGAGGATCCTAGAAGATTACACGTAAACTACACCTCGATGAATACGAGAAGGATGTTCAATAATTTGGCGTGTGTACCTACTAAACCAAGACATTTTCAGCGCAGCGATTAAAGGGACTCACACAAGTTTCCTTCCATCAACACACTCAATTCCCTATGTACTCGTGCGTACTTCTAAAAATTTTCCTTTAAATTGAATTTCACCCGAAATACGTTGAAAAGTCTTAAACTTTCCATAACTCGTCCTCATCCTTTCAAGTTTCGTTTTACTGTCGCAAAACAAAACAATGTCCTCGCTCACCGATTTTGAAGTTTTCAAAAACACAAAAGAAACAAAAATTGAAAACGGAAGGCGTGTTTTTTTTTGTGGAGGTATTTCCCCAGTCCTGTGTAATTTGCTTTGAATAAGGGTTCATTTGCTGCGAACAGTTAAACACCCAGGACTCCCATGTGAGTACAAATCGTGAGAGTTATTCGCTATTTTCTCATCTACAAAATAATCGGATTCCATAGCACGTGCGGTACTCGAGAGGAAAACGAACAAAAAAAAATAAAAAAATCCGAATGCGGAACAAAATACTCGTAACTCAGAATAAGAAAAGAAAAAGGAGCAAGGCAATCCTTTTCTCGATTTAGCAGCTGGAGAATATGCCGCTGCCACACGTGTTGTGTTCACTGTTCCGCTCCGCATAAGCACCATTCCCAACAATAGAAGCCTCATTCATCCTGAAGTGAATTTAATTGTTTAGAAGGATCAAATAAAGATCAAGAGATATCCCGAAAAAATATCGCCTCACTCCCTTCCCCCATCGTCTCTGTACTTAGCGTAGTCGAATTGTCCTGCAGGTGCAACTGAAACTTGAGACAAATACATGACAGTCCTTGAAATCATTAGAAGTTTTAAATTTAAATTAGAGACCCTGTTCAAAATCGATATGCCACAGGTGCCTCGTTTTGATTTCACCAACCAAAAAAATTTCGCCGAGATAAGCATGAGTTTGGGGGTAGGGGAAGGACCTCAAAACGTGCCGACTCTTTTAAGACGACTGATTGATTTATATAAACTCAGCAGCGGTAGTCCTTCTCAGTTTTTATTTTCATTGTTTTTTCCATCTCTCGCAAGCAGGACGATAAAAAGGATTAATAAGCGGACCGTGATATTGGAGTGGAATTTATATTGCTCTTAATTATTATCCTGTTTTGTGAAAACGGGTATCTTTTATGTGTCGCTGACGAGGTTTATGGCAATGAGGGGGTTGACTTTTCTAAATTGAAACGGTAGATATTTTTTTTACAATTTCCCACACAAATGAAACATCCTTGAAGGGGGCTTTGAGATTAAGTAATTGGGTTTCGACTGAATAGGGAATAAATGAGGGTTAGGAAAAATCAATTTAGCTCATACCTATGTTTGTGTAGGCGCTTTAAAAATTGCGCTGTTTTATGGCACCATTAGGAAACTAATCAGGATTTAAAGAAGCTGAGAATGGCTAGATGTGGGTGCCGGTGGTATAAAGTGTAGGGTACTGGGATCCTTTTTTTTGTAAATTCATCTTTTCTTTGCATCCTTATAAAAGGACATAATCTAGAACACTCAAGGACGCCCTATGCAAATCGTGTCTAAGAGGATTTAAAATCTAGAGAAGGTGGTGCATGCACTTTGTCCTTCTTGAGTTGATTTGAATACCAGCGGACCGATAGACGTTTCTTATTTACAAGTCCTCTTTCCATTGACAAGGACAGAAGGCAACTGGTTATAAAGAGTAGGTTGTCGGAAAGCCAAGCCGCAATCAAGGCTTTAAGCTCGAATGAAAGCAAGTCTACACTGGTGTGGGTGTAGACTAAGTGAGAACAACAGAGATACTCTGTACTGGATACCAGTTCACATGAGAGGAGAGGGAAATGAAGCAGCTGATCAGAGACAGTCTTTACCGACTCGGAACCATTTTGTGGGCTGGGGCCGCATACGATACGGAAAGAAGTAAAAAATTAAGAAGACTGTAAAAGAGCGAAACTTTGGGAGGAACTCCCTAGACTAAGACAGGTCAAAGAACGTCTCGGGAACTATAACCGGAAAGAAAGTAAGGTCTGTATAAACCTCAATAAGAACCGACTGCGTCCTTCCAGGCTTCTTAAGGGGTCCCTTTAGACTTAAGGAGCACCTCAGGAGCAACGTGCAGATTCTGCCGAGAGGTTGAGCAAACGTTAAGGCACCTTCTAAAGGATTGTGGAGCACTGATCCACAAAAGGAGGGAACATCTGAATGCCTTCCGTAAGATCCACTCCAGATACTCCGATTCGTCAAGAAAATTGGACTGGGGGAGCTGCTCTAAGTCGAGTATCTCATCGACTATAGCTCCAAGTCGGGGTAGCATAATAGATCTCCAAAGGTCGCAGTGCGCCTACACTCCTATAACCAATCTGACCTAATCCAGGAAAGACTACAGACTACACTTAGACCAGAAGAGGTCCATTGTGATGCCACTGTATCTAGCACTAAATCAGCTACACAAGGATTGCATAAGAGCAACAACCGGATGCTTCTGACGTCTGTGTTCGCCAAGTTGCCAAGCTTATCGAAGGGAGAACTCCGATATGGAGTAGTTTTCTTTTGTGTAGGGCTAGTCAGGTGTATAGGAAATGAAGGATGGTTTAAAGCTTCTGCATAAATCGTTTGACAAGAGACCCAACCTCAAGGGTGTATTTTTTTTGATAATATCCTGTGAGGGCAGCGATAGTAGAGATCGAGCGTTTCTGATCCAGCCTAGGCCAGATCTGTGCTATCCTTCCATCTTAAAATTATCTTGCTCATAGAAGTCTAGCTTGAGTGGAAGTTTAGACGTATCGAGGGAGATACCCACATCTTGGTTGTTCGCTAGGAGAGTTTCTGTAGTGCCAAATCTGGCGAGCTCATCAGCCTTTCAGTGTCTGTGGAATGTCTCTATGGCCTGGCACCCAGCATAGGTGAATATTGATCTCCATGTAAGACAACCCTTAGTTTAGTTTAGGGACCCTTGAAGAAATAGAAATCGACTCCGGGACTTAATTGTCGCGTTAAATGCTAATACCCTTGACAGATACTAAATTACACATAAGCCAGGAGAGGGCTTACTTAATCACCAGAATTTGCACCTGAAAAACGCCACAGTGATCTGGGAGGCAGCAGGTGGACGCGACCATCCACCCCACTTCCTCTTTTAGACCTGAACTTGTTCCAGTCGATTAAGTTAATCCTTGATCTTTAATTTTGGCGTCGAAAAAGCCCCCAAACATGTCTATATAGCGCTAGCCATGACGTTGATGACGGTGCCTGCTCCTGACGTTGCCTTACTCCTTTCTACACATATTCTTCACCAAACAGTCACTCTTTTGGGATGTACAAGTAAAAGTCTCACATGTGTCATGTATGGGCTGTCAGTTTCCGAAAAGCGGATGTTCCACTTGCTGACAAACCCATTTAGGTCGACATGGGTTTCGTCACTAGTGACATATTGCCGTTTCTGATAGTTGATGATGAGTCGCATGTACTTCGATGCCAAAGTTTATGACACTTTCTCACATTCTCCGCGATCTGTCGAGATATCTAACACGTATGACTAAAGTACTATCTGCGGAGTTTGCGCTTGCTTTGTCAGCCAAATGGACGATATTTGCACACCATTTTCACAATAGGTCTAAGTCAAGGCCAAGAAGGTCATCTAGCTCCTGAACAAACGGACGCTGAAGCCTTAGATCCTTAGACATCCTCGACTTTATTGGGAAGGTTGAGAATCTCCTAGTCTAACAGGCTCCCGGCACAATAGATATAGGTCGGTCGGAATGCCTCAAGCGTCGGTCGCAGACCCAATTAGAAGAATCCTTGACACTTAAGAATAATTTTGAAGTACTTTAGTTCACAGAATTATTGGACAATTTACAAAAAAATAAGCCCGGTTCACAGTAGAGATATTTTTTAAGTCCTCCCTGAACAAAATATGAAATTTTTTTGTATTCATCATCCATTTACACTCACACTGAGGGGACATCTGATACTAAAGTGGAAACGTACGTGGAAATCCTTTTTATGTTCAATTTTAATTTATATCCCTCCAGCTGCTATCAGTTGTGATTATGGATCATTTCACATAATCCCTCTCAACTCCACTTGAACTGCGATAGTCACATCTCTTGTCATATGAACACCAACACAACAATCCCCGTATCTATCGCGCACTCCATTAATCTAAATGTAATAGCAGACAACACTCACCTGTGGCAATTGTTCATTTAAACTCGAATAACTCGACGCCCGCGATGGGGTTCTTTGGATCTCTGACGGTGGCTCCGGACTTCCACATATCGACGACGAGCATGATGTCGATGAGCGCAGCGACACAGAATCGGATCGATTCCTCAAAGGAGAGATTTGTACGTGTTTTAACATCTGGAATGAAAAAAAAAGAAAACAGTCACGTCGCATTCTATAATCATATCCCTCATGCCCGAGGGGAGAGCAAAGTAATAATAAACATTTGGAGACAAGGATTGTGCTCCTACGAGTATATATAGCGTCGCATCTTGTGTGTCGATTGGATTAATAATTAATGCATCCGCCTATGTCCTCTTTGCCGCCTGTCAATTGCAATTAAGCACTCAACAGTACAAAATCTAAACAACAGGTGTATATAGATACAGATACACCTCGTATCTGTCTGCCATTCATACCCAAGTTCATATGCAATTCAGGCACTTCAATTCAATCCCTTATGACATTTGCTGGGTGGCAATGTGTTTTGCAAACTGCGAAGGTGGTTGGATAAAATTTCTGGCTGACAGAATCTACCGTCAGATGTCAGACAGTCATTCACCAGTGTCTATCCATCTACATACGTGTGTCGGGCGGCGCGGTTAAGTTTTTAGCTAATGGCTTGTGTCGCATCGCGCACATATGGATGTATGTCAGCGTTTTGGCCGGATGTCATAATATAAAATTCATAAGCTGCAGTCCTACAACCTACAACCACTGTCACATGGAGGGGAATTATCGTAAATATTTTGACTTAATCCGCCACGCTACTACTGGGGTTATGGATGTGGAATATCTAAGCGGGTGTCGTTGTGTTTTTTGTCACGAGTTCATGGGGGAAGCAAAGCATTTGTTTGCTTTAGATACTTGTAATGCACACGGGAAATAGGAAATTGAAGTTTTTGTCTATGAAATATGAATTTATTGCGGTTTTATTGGAATTTATTGAGTGAAGATGACACTTTAAGTGGTGGTTAAGTGATTTTGTGTGTTTTGGCTTTGATTTCGAATTTCGAATGAGGGTGACTGCATTTTTGGAGATGGAGGAATGTGTTTTGAGCTAATGGGGGTTTTGTCATGTATCTATTGCCTTTAGTACGCTAAAGTGAAGCCAACAGTGGAGCCATTACAGTTTATGAATATTGCAAGCAGCTGGTGGTAGTATATTTGGAGTACCCACCATGCAGGGAAACTGGTGAAAACCATTCTTCTGTATCTCTTCCCACGAAATTTGTAAAACAAACGATACGACCACTATTTTAGGACTGAACTGTGCGAAAGTAGAGACAAGGATTTAGTAGGTGCACCCTAACCGTCATCACTGCTCAATATTCTTAAGAAGTCTGTACGTCCTAAAGCATAAAGATTGTTACATCGGTCCTTTACGGCCTCTGGGCTTATCCTGCACATACAGGCATATTAATAAGGGTTAAGCACCTGTCTGGCGAATCTGATTTACCCTTCGAGTTTCAAGACTTTTTTAAGTTTCATGTGCATGACTAAAGCTGGGGAGAGATGCTTAATTTATGTGTGTATCTATGTACGTCTGTAGACTCTGTTGTTTAATTGAATTTAGTCAGTTTGTGTGCTATGGTTGGTGGTATGTTACAGTTTGTCTGGAGGACTTGTATATCCACTGCGAAGAGTTTACAAAAAAATTGATGAATGAGTTCGCATTTATCCACTGCAGAGTGACCGCAGTATGTTGGAGCACTACTAGGATACCGCGTGAAGTTTTGTGTCTGTAAAAAATGATTGATATTTGCAAAGCGTTCATTTGGAGGGGTTTTAAGGCCAATGAACAGAGTAATTATAAAAAAGCAAAAATTTGCGTGGCCTGGTAGGCGAATGTTTGTCTGAAATAGTTGCAGGAAAATTGATTGCTCTAATTTATCTGAAAGCAATTTGCGAGAAGTGTGGTAAAATGTGTATCGCTTGTTCGGAGCGTCTAAAAATATGCAAACAAAACAGTTCAAGTCAATTTTTGTGGCATATTTTTAGGTTCTATTACCTTTAATCGACTGCAGTAAATAGATCAATAGTTTGCTCAGTCGTCTTCGTTGAATAAGTGTTAGATATATGACGTCTATCGACAGGTTTTGGTGATTTTTTCCGGATCCAGCACTGCCTACGTAGCCATGCAACTTGAAGGATTTTTTTTTGGTTTCATGCGAAGGTCTTTACACCGAATAAAATCTAGCCTTGCCTCTTCTGGTCTAGTTCAAAGTTTGGGTGTTTGTAGGGGCTTATTTTTGCAGGCCACAAATTAGAGGTTGCTACTTAGGCTAATGCTAAGGCTAAGGCAAGGGTTTTTTTTTACAGAGATTACATTGTCCTTTAGCCTTCTTTGCTTTTTTTTTCCTAGAGCTAGTGTGAAACTTAGACCTCTTTCGGATACACACACACTGTCTGTTGTAGGTGACTTGGCTTGCTTTAATTTTTGGAGTTTTACTCAGATTTTCGTTTTCCTGTTCAAATCGTTTGTCTTGCGTTCCGACTCTTGTACAATAGCTTAGCTAATTAAGCATGTACGTAGCACTCCTGAGCCTTGATTCCTAGTCTCATTCCGTTTTTCCTTTCTTTTCCAAGTGCTAGTTCGGGACTATCGTCGACTCGAAAAATTCCTTGATAACCAAAACGTTCCATCCTTTAAGTGTCCCTGCCAATGTTCAACGGACTAGTGATTAAGGTTGTGCTTCCTAAATAAATGAACGCGTCATTTGTCCTGAATTGCTTAGTTCAGCAGCAGACATTTTGAGTCCAAAAAGCCTTGTTTCTCAATCAAGTACAAGTGACACCAAGAAATCCACGACTTTGCTTCGAAAAACTTCTTGAATAGGTGTGGGAAAATAATACTATTTCCAAATGTTCACTAATTTAAGTAACTTCCTTCGGTCAGGGTTCATCTCCTTCATCAGGAGTTGATTCAATAGGAATATCCTCGTTCATTAAGACCAAGTATAGTAACAATCACATCTTGCAAAACTTTCCTGCTCTGAAAACAATTAGTAGAAATATTTTTTTTCTTCTGGTCCTTCGAGCCGGATTTTGAATTTTCCAAACAATAAAAAAATAAAATAATAAAGCAAGTAAATCAGTTAAAAAGCAGCCGCTTTCCGGCTCTCCTTTCGGGAAATATTTCCTGTAATTGTTTAATTATTTCCAAATTCTGCGCCTTTCTGACCACTCCACTGTTTTCCTTATTTTCTACAAAGCAAGTCCTTCAACATTCCTTCATAGTGGTTGAAGCAACAGTCATCTACTCAGTTTGTTGTACAAATTGGAAGTATTTGGCGAACAATCTTTTAAGTGGTCCAGTCCTTTCGTTTTCACAGAAAAGTTTTCTCTCTGTCTCTCCAAAAACGTTCAATCCGTTTTCGAGTCCTTTTCCTTTAAGTTAACATTTCCAGCGAAAAGTTTTAAGTAGACAGGTTGTTTTTTTTCGGTGGGTGGTAAATAAATATCCTGAAATTCGTCCTTCATCTTTCAATTTATGTGAGAATGAAATTTTTCCAAGAGTTTAATCGACACGGCTGCCGCTTTATGTTGAAAATCGCAACGACCAACGATGGAGGTAGTTATGATAAATTCTTGTGGGAATAATTTTCAGGTGCTTACCATCTGAGTACTGTCTGTGTACAAGGAGTACCTACCTACATACATATGTACATCCTTGCATCCTTTATGCGTTGAAAGAGATATTTTCATTTGTTTTTTAATAATCTCAAAGGATAACGGCGATAAACTTATTTCTGCTTGGCTCTGGAAGATAACGTTTTGTTTGTTTCTGTATTTTATTGCAGAAGAACGGTTCATGGTGGGATACGAGATGAAAAGTGATGAAAATTACTTTTTCATTATGCAGGGGAATCATTGAGATGAAATAAATTGCACACAAGAGAGGTGGATGAAATAATGTATAAAAGATCATCTGTCAATCCACGTGATTGAATTAAGGTGGATTATGAGGGGTTTTGAGTGCCTGAAGTGTCTTAGTCTTCGCCTCAGATATATCTATGTGTCTCTATCCCGATTAGTTAAACAACTTTCTGTGTGTTTAATGGGAAATTAGTTTAGGGCCGTTAAACCCGAAGATGTCGCAGCATTAAAAATCGGTATCATATCAAGGATTGCATTTTATTTCCATCCACCAGTACTACAGATGACTGTAGGCTTATTGTCGGCTTTGGTTATTTTGTGGCACCTTCAGATACTTTTATTTCCAAATGCATCCAGTTTTGAAGATTTTACTGTTGATCGTATCCTCGTACATTGCTGGATGAGTGTCGGCAACACGGCTCAATTGACGTAAAATTTTAACTTGTCCAAAACTTATCCATGGCAACCTAGTTGCTTGACACATCTTCTTTATTTGTCCTCTAGACAGTCTATATTCTATTTTATACAACAATCAAAGCAGTAAAACTCTAGAATAGATGGACGTCAACAAAAGTTGTGGACATAGAACGTTGAACCGAAGTAAAGCTCCACGTTGGGCGCCAATCTCAGTAAATTATTGAGCTCTGTCTCATTGGATAGCTCGTGACCATTTTCCTTACTTTGTTGTCTCGATATTCAGGAATTCAAGTGGGAGAGATCTTACTATGAGCTGCTTAACGAATTGGCTGCCGCGTGGGTCATACTATACTTTATTACAACGCCACTGCATGCTTCACTAGTGGGTCATAAGCTGACAATATTTAGCTCATGACTCACTGGAATTATAGTGGAATTAAAAGGCTTCTTTGACAGCAGATAATACGTTAAATGCACGCACGAATTCATGAATCTAGTTCAGCCCCACGTTGGGCGCCAATTGAAATACTTTTTCTCGGAGAGCGTACTACCAAAATTCAAAATTCGTAGTTTCTTTTCAGATTTCTTAACCACTGGTTGATTACTTTTACCATCTGCGGCATGAATCTAATGACTTCTGTATCAACTCCTGTGAAGCGAGTGAGCTTTTACAACAATTCCGCGTCTCTTGTGATTTTTTCCCATCTTACAAAACATTTCTATTTTTTTTTAAAACTAAATTAAGAATAAATACTTCACGTATTTAATTAAGAGACACAATGCAGTGTAAAGAAATATCTCCGTGTATTGTATTTCACCATCGCGGCTTCAAAAATTCATGTGAAAAATCATAAAAATGCAAAATAGTGGTTTTCACACACCATATGTCAAAGAAAAAAAAGGGAAACTTATGTACAAAAACAACAGCAGCCAGCACTAACTCTATCCTGAGAGAATTGTATCTATGCTCGCGCATCTATCTGTAATGTAATTATTATCACTATGGTTTTTTTTTAGGCTAAATGTGGCATTTTTCTCACGACTCAATGCGCTAATTTAAATTGCCGTTCGGTTTCGTGAACGCATGGTGTTTCCCCCTTCGGTTTAAGTCAAGTCATTCGTGTCTATCTGTCTGTGTCTTTATTTTTTTTCTTGAAAAAAAAAAAGTTTTCTTGACTTATGCAATTTTTCCTGTGGAAATTATGCTCTCAAAACGATTATCCGGTGAGCATTTGTCATTCCAGAACAAATTATACCGGAGACACTAATTACCTTGAAACAAATTGTATCTCAAAGCTTAAAGTGGTATCTTTGCATGAAATCCTTTGAACATACATACACGCATACAATATTTGACTAGCCCTCTTGGTCTGTAGTAAATAGTTGGTCTCTTGGTCTATAGTCACCTCAAGTGATGCTTGTTTCACAGTGATTTTCCCAATGCGGGTCGATTGTTTGTTGTGCGGTTTTTATTGTCTCATTATTCAGTTTGAATTTACACAGCCAACAGACTTGTAAGTACCCACGAGGAAATTAATTAAACCCCGCACAGCTATCGAACTGACGGCACAACGACGGGTCGTATTCAAGGTTGACACAGATAGTCGCATGTGAACCTAAGTGTTTACCTTTTTTTTTTGTACTTCGCATTAATTTATATGCATGTCCTTTGTCATGGATCGATTGACTGAAGATAGATACCGACACGATGTACAGGAATCATGATGATATTTCATTTCTCTATGTACCTGCAGGTGACAGATACTATACAGATACACGCGAATAGGATGTGATGTGAATCCTAATTTTTTTCTGTTTTTATGTTCTTTGCTTGTGTCAAGCTCGAAGCGAGAAGATAAGATAGAGGTTGTCTATCCGAGCACACGTAGGTGTGTGAGTATATTTGTATTCCATATGCTAATTGGTGCAAGGAGTGCAGCGAACCACATCTCCCCTTGTCGGTTTAACCAGTTTGCTTGCAAATTCCTTGCGCAGACATTAAACCGAACGAACAGTTCAAATGCGGGCATGGGTGTGAGAACTGTATGAGAGCGGTGTGTGTTTGAATTGGTTTTGCAAATTTTTGCAGTTTTTTTTAATGCTTTGTGTAGTTTTATGGGTTCTCCCTGGCGCTGTTCTCTTGAGGAAAAAGCTATAAGAAAAGAAGGGGGCTACTAATCAATGTCGACGCGTATCTATTTCCTTAATGGTCTACGGATAGATGGGGCAGTAAAAGTATCAATAGGAATGCGCTTACACCGGCCCAATCGTTAGCAAACACACTACCTAGTAGTCCATGGCCACCTCAAGCCGACTCTCGACGGAAATAACTCGATGTAGACCTGAAAAAGCGAATGGTCTCTTCCCTCTGGCGAATAAATTTTGAGTCCCACGTTGGGCGCCAATTATAATAAGCTTCCTAAAACTTCTTGGAGAACGCCCTTTATACATTGTTATCCCAAATTTGTTTCAAATTCATCCGTTTAAAAAGAAAATTTCCATAAAACTTGATATCACACATGTGTTTCAGAGAAAACTCTTCGTTAAAACTCTCCCTCGTGTCCATTTGAATTTCAAATGCGAGGGATTTACTGATTTGAATGGAACAAAAGTTGTGTCATAGCTCACATAACAAAGATGACATGTGTCACACCCAAAAAGATATTTCCCACATAAATTTAATGTCATACTGCATTGCAATGCATCGCGGGGTCCTCAATTTAGTGGTTGTATACATTCATCCTTCCGTACACAATCATTCATATTCAACAAGTACCCAGTGATGCATTAAGGCGAGACACCCCAGTCTACCTATCTACCGTGTGGTCAATCCTTTCTTGCTCTTTATTTTGTGTATTTCTCCCTCCACGCTTTCCAAACCCGCCGTCACAAGTCACTAAGTCCAACTTCCGCACCGGAACAAACAAATTCGATGCGTTTTTGTTCTCCACCCTCAGGAAAGTGTTGCAATTAATGAGTGTACAACTGTAGCGTCAGCAAAGGCATATCTTCTACGCGGTGTGGTAGAGAGGAAACCTGAAATAGTCACCAGATTTTGCATGCGTACGGGGCCACAAATCAGAGTCATTATTCCAGTCGAGAGGCATTCCTAATAATCGTCCACCACAAATGACATTCCGCTGCGTTATCCGGGGGACTTCCCAAATAAACTCTGACCAGCCAACCAACCATTGAGGCTGCACTGCACTGATGACGATGATGATTTCGCGCGCGTGGTTGAATTCTATTTTTTTTTATTCGATGTTTCAAAATGCATCCGTGATTTGAGTTCCATCGTCATAATGAACGAGGGAGCGATAATTACACTTTGGGTGCGGTTTTTTAGGTTCAACCAAAACGAGCGCACATGCCATGATCAGCATTCATATGAACTTGGTTTCGGAAATTGTGCTAGATACGATAAAAAGGATTTAGATAAACAATTGAAGAAATTTGTTCGAGAGAATTTAATTCCATTTCATGGTTTGGGAGATTATAGATTCTCTGGAACTGGTATGCGATATGGGGTTCAAGTTCAGATTCTATTAAATGCTTACGGGATGTATCTGTAATGGGTAAAAGCAATTAAATATAATTGTATCTCAGTTTTGTATGTCTTGCGGCGCAATGAGATAATTTAGTTTAGATTAATTTTTGAGTGCTTTAAGTAGTTCGAAATAGTTTTTTTTTTGGTGGCCAGTTGTGTGTGAGAGTGTGTGGTGATTATTTAGGGAGTGTGTTGACCTTTGGTTTTAGGGAATTTTCTAATTAATTTGATAAAACAATTTGGTTCGTAAATACGAGTACAGATAATGCTAATTGCTTTTTGGAGTCACCAAAATGTGTTAAGTACATAAGTAGTCGGCCCCCCCGTCCCGTAACGAACGGATAATTTTAGTCTTAAATACTCTTTTGATTTTGTTTATGATTTCGAAGTTCTGTGCTTCAAGTCGCGACTTTGGCAGTACATTTTGGATAAAAACTTAGCAACAAACGTCGTGTCAAAAAAACCGCCGTGCTTCTACCATCCTCCTTTTTATACTGAGCAATTTTAAATTTGATGAAAAACTCTATTTTATTTGGTTTATTGCTCTGCTTCAGGATACGGTAGAAGGACGAAAGCGTCGAAATCAGATACATTTTTCGTAAGCGTTATGAGCGCAACTCATGAATGCAGGGGGATTTTAGTTTTATTTTGAATTTTTCTTAAATTGAAGAAAAAATTTATGTTAAGAGGGTAAAAATGACAGCCATGTCGGAGGAAGGGTAGCGAATCGAACCGAATCCTAGGTCTCAATGTGTCTCAGGTATAATGTGCCAGTAAAATCCACATCTAGGTATCGAAGGGTATTTACATGATTCTTTGCAATCCTGAACGTATTTGAAACTATTTAAGGACAACAAAACGATTAGTATTGTTCGGTTGCACAATCCATTAAATGTGATGATGACACCGGCTTCATTTTCGATGAAAAAAAGGTTCGAATGGTCGCAAGATGCTAGGCCCTGGACTGCATATGGTCTGTTGCGCCAACTATGTATTTGTATTTTTGATCCCTCGAGCCAAAAAATTATACCAAACTTTTACTCGTTGTGGATAAAGAGGTTGCTCGACAAGCACTCTCGGGCTTTCGGTATCTCAGCATATCCTATCTGAGAGCGTATCGACGTTTGCAATAAGATGACGCACCCAGTCTCTCGAATCCTTAACCTCAAATCGGCTATTTCTCGGATACGGCTTGGACTTACACTCTTCGAACAAAGAAGTGGACCACCAAGAAGTAGACCATCAATGCTGAACATTTCTATCCATCGATCTGACTCGAAAATGTGAAAGTGTCGCAACAATTGGCGCCCGGTTCTTTCCTCATTTAACGTAAATCTTCTAATTTTGCGCAAAAAAAATAACAGAATTTACCTACATTCCACAACATGTGTCTCATAAGGAAGTCTAATGACTGTGCTCAACCATCTATAACTCATTTTAAGACCCTCTTACACTCTCCCACACCCTCTTTGCTCCTTTCAAGCAATGTGCTATGAACAGAAACGTATGAACGTAATGGCACCTAAATAATTCAAACCTTCTCCTCTCCGACAACGTAAGTCTTAAAAAAAAAAAAACAAGAAATCTAATTACATCACATACCTCCCAGCATGATCCTTAAAATCCCCCCACATTATGTTAGATTATCCACCTTAAAATCATCGCATAAATCCAGGTGCGCTCCCCATTCTCCTCCAAACTAGCACTTAACTGTGCGCTAAAAAGTTAAATTGTTCGCACTCTCTAAGCTAAACCCCTGCAGTGTTAGGATTACGTACAGCATGTCGCGCACTTAAATTTTCTTCTTCCTTTAAAAAACGCCAAATACCGAATGTATTAAAATCCGACGACAAAGTACTTTTAAGGAATTTCACCAGGGTTTCGTGGAAGATAAAAAAAATTTTGGTTTATGTATCTACACATGTATAGGTGCCCAGTAAAGGGTTAAACTTGAACTGCAACATATTTTACCATCACCCCTTACTCACACCACGGAGTCTATAGATGTAAAATAAAGTGAAGGATGGCAACATAGGACCTAGAAGAAGGAGAGCTGAATAAATCCAACAGGAGAGAAGGATGTACTGCATGCAGCCTGTAGATACATATTTTACCGAAACTGCAGATTACTTTGAAGCGTTGCTCGTTCTTTTATTCTTAGTTGCAATTAAAAGATTTGTGCTTGTGTGTGTCTGGTAAGGATAAGCCTTAACATCATAAAGGATGCCACTAATTAAATATTTAATTTGCAACTTTATCAACTTGTTGTGTGTAATGCGCTGTTGTTAGGCTGGATGTATGCCTCTTAATTTATGCAATTAACTGAAACATAAATCATAATTTGAGAGGAGTACTTCAATGTATATCCTTTGTGGTACGTTCCTAGATGATTAAGTTTTCTCTGAATGCAGTTGTGGCTGCACCACATCCGGTGTATGAATTGTGGGGCTCTATCAATGACGTGAAGTTCTGAAAAGGTTCACCCCTTGTACACTGTTTTATGAAGGCAGAGGAAAGCTACGTTTAGACAGCTCTTTGTTTACCCCTTGTGTACGGAATACGAGTCTGCATCCATGCGTGGCAAAAAGAATTGGAAAAAAGGGTTTTTCTCCTCAGTTTTTACTGACTTGAAGTTTTTGGTTGATTTGCTGGGCTATGGTCTTGAAAATTACCCAGGTATGACCATGTATCCATTCTATGAAACCTGATAAATATGCAGTAGGCTGGGTTGTAAGAAACATGACTGTAGTCGAGCGTGTAAGCGGGTGGAGTGAGATATGGAGAAAGTGAATCTAATGAAGCGTTGGTGTTTCAATGAAGTCGATATCATCTTCGGTGAGGATGATACAGAAGACGTTGTAGATACATTTTGCAAGAGGCGATACTTTTCTTTTGAAGTTAAGTCGCTGGTCGTTAATTGGGTAAAGAAGGGATTCAAATGACTGTGTGCGATTGGATTACAAGTTTATTCAGCAAAGTTTGTTGAGCTCATAATGGAGTCCACAGAAAACATTCTCAGAATTTAAGCGCCGTTGCTCAGTTGTCCTCACAGATATAGATTCGGATTCCCAAAAGCACGGTGTTTCACGTCCACACCTCCCGCAGATGTCAGGCAACTTCCGAGGCTTTTTTAATGGTCAGAGTGGGACGATAGAGGGTTCTAGGAATCCCAATAAAATACTGTAACCTTTTGTACATTTGCGTCAGTTGCATCCTCGCTGAAATCAAGTTCTTGAAGGAAACTTAGGACGAGTTTGGGCTGAGGAAGAGATTATGTCAGATGAGGTGGAGAACTCCTAGTGAAAATGCCATGGTAGGGCATTCGCACATAATGTGCTCGGGAGTTTCAGAGTCCTCAGGACATAGGCTTACAGTGTCAGATTGGCCCATTTTTTTAAGGTGGTTGTGAGAACAGTGATCAGTAAGGAAGTCAGTCGAAAGCTTTGCGTAGTTCATTGGTAGTATCTCTTTGAACTTCATTGGATGCCCAAGACCCATCTGTGAGTGCCAGTGTGAGTGCTTTTCATGTTGTTCCCTACGATCGGGTTATTTACTTGATAGGTAAACCACAAACAGGTTCAGGACCATGAATTTTGATTCGAAGCCAGAACTGGCTAAATCATCAGTAATCTCATTGTTAGCGATACCCTTGTGATCAGGGATCCAAGTGAGTACAGCAAGCTGCTTGAGGGAAAGGAGACAATTGAAACAAGTTGCGCTTCAAGCAACAAGTATGTCTTGAGCCATCTCGATATCTAGCTAACTGCCTCCGCTTTCGCACGCTAAGTAGGATGAGATCCCTTTTCACTTGCGTGCGTCGAGGTTTTCCTTTACAGCGCCGTACCTCGAGAGAGGTTTCAAAGATTTTTCGGAGCATTGGGGTTCATGTGCTCTACATGACCCAGCCACATTTCTGTCGTTCGTAGAAGTAGTGTAGTTCGTCGTTGTACCTCCTCCTCCACTTACCGTCTATGCAGACGAGACCGAAAATCACCCGGAGCCTTTTCCACGAAACAGAAAGGAGAAAAAATTAATCCACGGTCGCAAAAAGAGAAGGATTCGCTAAACAAAGGGATCTGAAAAGCAGTCTCTAAACGCAACCAGATACGTAGATTCTTCCAATAATCCTTCATGTCGCACAAAGAGTATACCACTCGGGTGCATCCCCAGATGTAGGTACCTTTGCAGCTACCATTCAGAAGCACCTGCTAAATTGAAATAAGAAATTTTTAAAAATTTCCCAGCGCTCCGCAGACCGATGCGATGTAGTGCGATGCATCCTTGAGCATCCTTTGCACTCCTCTTTGTGTGTGTGTTTTTTTTTCTCTTCCTCTGCAATCTGTTGCATTTTCTTTCTTTTCCTTTGGAGGGAATAGAAAACTGTTTAAGGAAAATGTGTGTAGAACACATGGCCTCTGTCAAAGAGACACACACATAAAAAAAAGGAAAAGAATTTCGCCTGCAGGAATCCCTATACTCATCCCGCGGATATGCTGTGCGCATAGAGTCTTTAAAGCGATGCATCCTATCCCATTTGAATACATATTCAGATATTTATGGCATTTTCCTTTATATCCTCTTCACTCCTGTGTATGAGTGGCGTCTCCACCGGATGTTGAATCCGGTTTTAATAGTTCATAGGCAACAGCATTCCTTGGATTGACAAACTGATTCCTTGCTGAGCTCGTGATTACATTTTATTTCCTGCCCTAGATGATGCTTGCGTGCAAATGATTAGACACATGGGGAAGGTAATTATCACTTTGATAAACCGTGGTATTTACGAGATGGCGCTTCCTTCTTTCGCGTTCTAAAACATAAACAAACATCCGGAAGGAGGCAAATTTAAAAAAAACTGTGTGATCCATCGTGTGCTTAATTCTAAAGGGTACTCACGGATACATAATACCTTTGATCACATATTGAGGCAAAGTGTAATTAAGTTTAAATTGCACCGGATGAGGTAGAGGAAGTACACAGGAAATTTTATAGAGAAGTATTCCTGGTTTTTTTTTATACAGACAATCGTTAAGTATGAAATCCCTTAAGCTAACAAAAGGGAAAAGGAAGGGGATGGTGGGAGATACATTTAGATGCACACCACCCACATGCTTGGATGCCACTCGATCTGTTTGTCTTTAAACTTTACATGAACGTGTGTATCTATAGAGAGAGGATTAATTAAATCCAAGTGGAATGGCAGTTAAGTTGTGATGCGATATGACTTATTACGAGTATACTCGGGCTTTATAATGAGAATGGCGCACAGGATGTCGTGTGATGGTTTGAAATTTTGTGTCTTTTTGAGTCATAGATACTGGCAGTCCATAGTAACTGAAGTGAATTTTTTACCTCGCAGTCAAGTTATTACCTCTCCCACTCAAGACAACTAAACAGATACCGCTTGCTGCCTACTAATCTGGGTCATTTCTCGACAACCACTTAGCACTTATCGTTTGCTAATTTATTATCATTTTCATAACTATTCCATTCTAAAATAATCCACTCTTTCTTTGATAAGAGAGACGAGTTCAACTTGTCAAATTTTTGTTTGGCAAAACCAAATTCATTCCTGTCCTTCAAATATTTCAACTTATCACTTTTCAATCGTAATTTTGATAAGTACATCTCCTGTGAAAAGTATTAAAAAAATATTCAGACTAGCTTTTGGTTTCTTCACTTGTCTAACTGTCTTACTCTAAATTCCACTGGGAATCAATATGAAGAACCTCTTATAATTTTTCCTTAGCAAAATATTGATAAGTTTGTAATGTGATGGTATGGTACGAAGGAGATGCATCTTTGAAGGTGCTTGCACGGTGGCCTTTTGGTCCATTGTGATTCCCCATAGATTGTGGTACAGTCCCCATAGATTAAGTTGCCTCTCTGTTGATCTTGGCATGGAATAGTAGGGTGTGAAGGAAGTGTACCTTGGAGGTTGCTTTCACGGGGGCCTTTTAATTTATTCTGATTTCCTATAGATTGCGGTACCGTCTCCAATTTAGTTGCCTCTCGGTTGGCCTTAAAACAAACGAACGAGTAGGTACTCCTGACGAAACATATCATGTTCAAGCGGTGGACTTACTCCAGATTCTCCAGCTCTTCAAGAAGTCTGTTGCCCATATAGACGAAGCGTTGAATTTGAGGATTGGAACAGTTAGACAGCATGCGTTTAATAGTTTCGATATCGTCTGTACCATGACCATGAATTGATGCCTCGTTTGCTATTATTGCTCCTATCGAGTAACGCCCCGTTAGTACACATACCTTGATCCTAGATTCTTTTGTGTTCATTGACAAAATGATTTTAGTCCTTTTCTTCGTTCAGAGTGGCCCATAAGCTACGAGGTAGAGACTCAGTCGCTTCTGGCTACCCAGGAGCAGTTGGTCTTTACTCTTGAGTTAAGGTCTAGATTTCCTTTTTAATTCTGAACCCTTTCCGCCTAGTTCGTCTGCTGCTTCCCTTCCATATTACTATGTATTTCCGGCCATTTATCAAGGATTAACTTCATGAGTATTGCATTAAAATCCTTTATAGATACTCGGTATTCCGTGCTACTACCGCTATGTCATCGGCGTATCCGATTGTGTCCATTCCTCTTGGTCTCCACATATGTATGCAGTGCTCGATCGTACATAATATTCTACAGGTCTGGGCCTAAGGCTGATCCCTGTGGGACTCCTTCTGTAATTTTATATTTTTTCGGTCCATCGTCTGTTTCGTACAAAAGGGTTCTATCTTCGAAATAATTTATCGCAAACTGCTTGGGAAGACTGTTTTCGATAGCTTTCGACCTCGCTGTTGAGTGCCTTGAGTGCAGCTTGACGATCCACAAACTTTTTGACCTTTAGATAGGTACTAAGGTCTATAGCCTTTGCTGCTCTTTCAATGACGTAGACTTTAGCTTGAAATTTACTACAGTCACTCGGAAGTTTGTACGAATCGCTGATATATGTAGAGTGGTTCACGCAAATCACCAGCGCCAGTTCTTACGATGAATGTACTGTGCACTGGCTAATACGTTGGATTTCCGCTCATGTTTTCCAGGAAAGAGTCGAATATTTCTTGTAAAATTTTATGTAAGGTACGACAGAGTCTATTGTTCTACCGAGATCAATTGGAAATCTTCGAAATATGCACAGATCGGTGCCCATAGGAACTCTGCTTCCATGTGCTTAATTGTCTAAGACACATCATGCTTTTGGCAGCCGTGCTTCACATGATGAGGATAGAAAAATTAAGCATTTTTTCCAACCCTGCCTGATGTATGCATTTCTGTGATCTTGCTATTATTACACATGCTTTGTACCTTCGTAAGGTTATTGAGGTATCTAGCTCTGCCTGTTGCCTGTTCCACTATACAATTGTTCGATAGGCAAGAATAGGTCTTACGATGTGGAGTTCCTTAAACTGTGTCGGAGCTCTGAGTTGATTACTCTCTTGTTAAAACTAAACATTTCAATCGATTGCGCTGTCACGTTGTTAAACGCTCCTTCTTCAGACAGAATAAATTCCTTATACTGAAGGTCTTCCTCTATTTCTGAAACTATTTCGTGTAGAGTTGTCTTCACTTTCTTGTAAGGTAGAAGTCTTCTAGAGGAAGATAAACTATTATTTCCCACCCTGCCTGAGGTGTTGATCTCTGCGCTCCTTTTCTGTTAAGACATTCTACTCTTAGTACCTTCGTAAGATTCTTTATGGTCGTAGCTAGCTTGGTCTGTTGCGTAGAAGCTCCAGCTGCTATTCCTGCGAGGTTCTGTCACTTTTTCTCTTTATATTTCCAAGCCCCTTCTGGTGTATTCATCCATAATTTGCTAATAGAACACAAGGAGATAGATAAACAGACATTTGCATCCTTCCCAGAACCATTGAAATTTAAACAAACCAGAAAAAAAATCGTTTACTATTCCCTCCATCCTCGAACCATGTCATGAATAAATAAAAACTTTTAAAGTCATCATCACGCTCTCCTGGGCTGCCTGAGGAGTTCCATTAATTGAATGATTCCTTGAAACATCCAACGAATATAAATAGCATGATAATCTATAAAAATTCCATTTTGGGAAAAGCAAATACAATCAAACCGAGAATCGAGAAAAGAAATAAAAACGAAAACGCGAAGGGAAAGCCTCCATTAGGAGAGCCATCGGCCCCAGATTGCATAAGAATCGTTTTCGATTGGAGTGAATTTCAAAGTAAATATTCAAATTTTGGAAAAGTCCCCATTCCAATCGTATCGGCTACCGAGGGATGCGTTTAACATCAGGCAAACATCGGTGTCGATATCGAATTACTTTTGTGTTCTGTGTGTGTACACATGCCCACGTATCCTGTGAGAAAAGAAAAATTCAAAGGAACTCAAAAGAAGGCATATGGTCAGCTAGGACTTGTATCTTTGGAATGTATACAGGTTCGAAAATGTATCTGAAATCGAAATCATTTCGAAGGCGATGGGTGTTTATGTAACACATTTTTTTATCGGCATCCTTAATCAAAACGAATGTGAACTCTATCGACTTCACACCTCCTGACAACAGATGCTGTTTTCATGGATGGGTTTATCTCTCTGATTTCTATTTCCGGAGGATGCATTATTATCTCATGCTAATCTAAATTGGTTTTTAGAGAAAGAATCATGCATCAAGCGAATGCCACATATGATAGATACCCCGACTACGAGTAGATACCTGTTACGAGTTCCTTCCTTCGCACAATAATTCTCTGACAGAAGGCACTGAATTTGAGAGTAAAGAATTCCCACTCTTGCAACAGTGGGATACAGATGCAGATTTTTCAAATGCAGATGTTGGCAGTGCGGCATGGATGCGCATATGGCGGCGAAGTATCTGCTGGATATGGATTGTGTTTGGGTGGAGGTTTTTCGTTGAATTTACTTAGTTGAAGCAAGTGTGTGATTTGTAGAAAGTACTCGTATCTCTTTGGGATCAAAAGCTAATGAGTTATGTATTTTAATGTGGTTCGTTGCATTTTTTACGTTAAGTGATACTTTCGCAAGGAGAAATGGTAACAAACCGAACCTTTTAGAGCCCCGAAAAGCCTTTTATGCTCCTTGTCAAAGGATATTTATTGCTGAGCAATTTTAATACCACGACAGAGCTTGTGTGTCCCGATATTATTTTTGCCTAACCGTCTGTTGAGAGCCGCAACATAGCAGACATAGAATTGACAATTTTTTGGAACCGGGCCAAGGATTATGTAGAATCCCCTGAAAAAAGCCAAGTTTTTCCCACGATAAATCATTCGCAGCAACAGTGTTCCTCTAAATGCATGCATTTTCCTACCATCTGCCGAGTATCTGCACATTGCACACGAAGGGGATGAGTCCCACACAAAATTTCAAGACCATTGAGCTTGGTTAAAAAATCAATTACGAAACTTGTCGACCGCTTTTTGGTGATTTATGCAACTCGAGTGAATATTCGTCGGTTTAAGGAAAGTTGTCCCTGCTTAGCATTCACAGGAAGGGAGGATAAGTTACATGTTATCTTCCTTTTTTTTCTCAAACTCGTACACAAGTATCCAAACTTTGGGAACTTGTCAGAGTTTCTCACACACAATCATGTGTGTAACTTCCTTCTTCGTTGGAGAGTATCCTTCCTTTCTGGTTGTAGGCATACTCGTACATCTTCTTCTTGAGTCTGGCTGGCAGTGATTAATTTGCAAAACAAGTTTAGATTGTAGAAGTAAGGAGGGGACGGAAGGAGAGTGTAAGCGAAAATGTAGTGCAATGGAGGAGACATTGAATTGACACTTAAAACTTGACAGGAATGCCAAAGGAGTCTCCTTAGAGAGGAAGTGCAACACTGATGAGTAATTGAGTGAATGTAATTCAGTTGCCTTCAGGAGGTAATTCGTGTTTTTTTTGGGTAGTTTTTTATGGGATTCTTAAATTGGTTGGAAGTAATAAGATACTTGTCGAAGATACTTTAGTTTGGTCGGCAAAAAAAGGTCGAAGTAACCGTGTGAACAGGTGCAGTTTGAAGAAGTTTTTTTTTCCTTTTTTGTTGACGTGACAAAACGTTAAGGAGCTGAGTGTTCGACTTCTATACATATACTTGTATAAACAAATCCGGTCTTCTTGTGCCCTTTAAGCGTCCAAGTTCTGTCTTTGCTTTTCGTGTTCCTCTGCCTTAGGGAAATTCCCCAGTGGATTCTATTTCTTTCCCGTTTATTAGGTCGAGCTACAGTTTTCTCCAGCTTCCTTTTAAATCCATTAAGTTGCCACATTCCGAGTTTCTCTGAGTCCTCGTTTTTTCTTCAGGTCTTGCTTCCCAAATTTTTTGTCTGATTTCATCCATCCACACCATGTGTCCAAAACATTTGTGCTTTGTATCCTTTAGAGGCGATGTTAATCTATGTTCCTTTACAAGCGTAGAAGAGAGGCAGCCCAAAAAACTTCTCGATCACAACAAATGCAAAAACAGCAGCAGTGACGAGGTGATCCGAAACCGTGAGGTCTGCAGGTACTTTTTGAGGTTAAATCGGCGAACAGGCGGACCAGCAGGGATGCCTCGCCGAACAAAAGGAAAGGAAGATCTCTTAAAGCCTATGTAGAGGGTTCCCCTTTTCCTTTCAATTTATCTTTTTATTTCCATAGCTTGTATCTTCTTCTCGTGCTATTCGAAAAGGGTGAAGGGTATTTTTGTTTACCGGGTTATGATCTTCTTTGTGATCCAGAAACCTTCTCTTCAACGCGGCATATAATCTATTGGCGGGTCTGGATCTGGCCTTCTATTCGCCTTCCGTCTGCTGACACTTCCTCGATATTTGTACCTTTCTACCGCTTCGATGATTTCTTAGCCCACTCTCACATTTATTACCCTAGTTCCATGAATTCCACTGACTTTTGTTTTTTCAATGTTCAGTTGCAAGTGTTGTGAAGCTAGGAAGTCTTAACACATTTCCAGGTTCTTTTCTAAGATTTTTTTTGAGTTTGGGAACAGTACTGTATCATCTACAACAGCACAGGCCTGTATACAGATCGGTCTTAAATTCCTATGACCAACATTCCATTCTTGCTTGGCAGTATCGTCTGGCGTTGTCGATTGCACGATTGCACGATAAATAGCAGAGGACTAAATACACTGCCTTGTAGGGCATTTTCAGTTTTGAATTCGGTTTGAATTTCTCGGACATTCTATTGCTTGTTCTGGACTTCAAATGGAAGCTATTTATTTACTTACTTACTTGTGTGGCACTACAATTCGGGGTGAACATGGGCTTTAACCAATAAGCCTCTACAGTTAGCCCGGTCTTCATCTAACTGCCTCCAGTTGCGCGCTGCAAGTTGGTTGAGGTCCCCTTCTGCTTGTGCGGGCCTACTTACGCGAGGTCGTCTACTACTAAAAGTTATCTAGAGGATTCAGACAAACGAGTTTTGGAAGTACTATGGTAAAAGACGTGTGCGCATCCAGCTAGGGCCTATACCCCAAACTTAAAATCAGTAGTACCTTCCATTTGGGTAGCATGAGCCTCATTATACAGATGACATATCCAACCATGAAAAAAAACGAATTGAAAAGACACTTTCCAATCGTGATGTCCTGCATGAAATATTGGGATATTCAAGGACATCCGTTGACATGCGGCCTTGTGTGGTACATACATGGCTCCACGATGGATGCACGGGTCTGATATATTTGAAAAATTATTTTAACGTCAAATTTCTTAGTAATTTTTGGGAGAACGACACTCATTTGTATTGAAAGCAGAAATATTTGCCACAAAAGATAAACCGTGGAGAAAATTCTTATTCTATCAGACATACTCCTCTAAGATGCTCTCTAAGGACTTAGCTCACTTCTCAAAAATTCCACTTTTCGACACCTTTATGGGGATATCTAATGGGCTTAGATTTATGCTACTCAAAGAGCAAAGAGGGTAACGAAACTGGTTTGCTTAAGCTTTCCTAAACCACAGCTCGAATTCGTCACTATTTCTTTTGAATAGCGCCTGTGAATGTTTTTGGTACCGAAACCCAGCAAATAACCTCCAAAAATGGGTTCATAACTTTAAAAAGTGGCACATAGGTTGTAGAATCAGTCTTGGGCGTAAGTTAATATTTAAAGACAATTGAATGCTCCCGCCAGCAATGAGCCTCCCAAACTCTGCACATCCTTACATACCTTAGGAACAAAACTATCTAAAGAAAAGTTTTTGGCCTACCTTTACCGTGAAGACCACGATACTTCATAGAATCTATGCTCAACATAACTACAGAAACTGATTAGAACCAGTAGTCTGAAAAAAAAAAACAATCCCCAGGAGACCATTTTCAGTCCCATCTTGTTCAACCACTTGCCTCTTGACTACACATCGTTACAAAACGACCCTTTTTTTAACAAATACTCTATAATCACTTAAACGGTCATCATCCGCCACAGGTTCCGTTCCAATCAACAACTCTTTTAAGTCTAAATTAATTTCCGGATGAATATGCATGACCTCTGACTAATATACTCAACTTCAGATAAACCTATTACGTTTATCTAAATTCATTCGTTTTTCATTTATTTGATTGCCTCACTGAGAGGAGAGCAGCTCCGAAACAACAAAATTAGCATAAAGTAAATTAACAACATTTTCTGTACAAGTCTTCTTGATTCAATCGGTGCGTGGAGATGAAAGAAATACACAAGGGATTCCTGTAAACAAACAGAAAAAAAAAATTCGAAAATTCTTTACAAAAAATTCTCAAACTCTCTCAGTGGGAAACCACTTTTCCCAAGTAATCTTATTTTTTGGGTCGAATTTTGTGTTTATTTTTTTTGCCTCCCTGCAAAAGTGGGTCAAGTACATGTTAAAGTTTAGGATTAAACAAATCCAAGAAAGCGAGAAAGATAATTAAATTTTAAAGCGCCTAAGAAGTTTCAAAAGAGAAAAGCTGAAGACAACCTCCCATGGAGTGCTAATTATCGTGTAAATATGTTAAGACATTGTTTGACGGAAAATGTAATTCGATTACATAAGATCGTAGACGAAAAAACAGAGAATAAGATGAAGCAAAAGAAATAAAGCCCTTGGGCATTGCTAAACTTCTCGAAAGATACGAGGAAAGAAAAGAGCAATCCATCAAGCTTCCGGATGCCCGTCTGATGCTTACGAGTATTAACTTAATTTGTTTACCGACTTCGAAATTATTAATATTCTTTCAAAATGTCGTTTGTTTAGTATTAAAGAAAACACAAGATTAATTCCGTTTTTTTTTTGCCACCACCCATTTGAAGTATCTGTCTACATCACGTTGGTAGCAATTTTTTGACGTGATGAAGAGTATCTTTAAGTATCTGCGATGTTTATTAATGACTTCTGATTAGTCTGTTACCTCATTTCATGTTGTTGATCAAGAGAACTTAACAAGATACACGTACAAATGAGAATAGATACTCTAAATCCGGCCAGAGATTGATGTTGATACCAGTATCTATGCCATTTTTTTTACAAAAAAAAAAATCCAATAAATTAACTGGGCGCCTATTCTGTTCCTCATTGATATTGTGGAACCTATTCGTGTATTTGTCCGCAAAACAAAATGTGGGTGTGTCCATGGAAAAGTAAAGTGACAGTCAATTGAACGTTAGAATGTCGAAAGGAATTCTTTCGTTCTTCTGGTTCTCTGTTTGCTTATCTGATTTGAATGTTTGTTATTTATGTCTGCCTTTTTTGAATTTAAATGCAAAGCCAATAAAAAAATAAAAACATGTATGAATGGGAAGAAGATATGAGCCACGAGACTGGCACGGGACTTTCCGGTCTGTTTTGAATCATTTTTACATCTATTCTAATGCAAATGGAGAGAGGTATCTACTCCCACACAGCATAGTGGTAGGTGGGTGCATTTTATCTAGAGTGGAAGAGAACCTGAGACAACCAACTGACGCAATCTAATACTCCGTGTCGTATCTGTGGGTGATATATTGAGATATTAAATTGAATCGGATAATCAAATGGAAGTGATAGACTATTGTGAGGGAAGACGTGTTCTCTTTTTGCTTGAAAGCCAGATCCGTTTTTAGCAATCGGATATATTTTGGATGGCATGTGGGTGAAGCTAGTGAAATTTTATTCTATTGTTGGGTGGCATTTCGGATGAAAAATAAATGCAGTTACTGGCATTCTTTTCAAACGAATGAGTGGAATAGAAGAGGGAAAAGCTGGCTTATACACAGCAAATGGCCTACTTTTGCCATCAAAACTAAAGGATTTCAGCAGAAGATTTTCTTAGACCGAGGGACTCTCTGGATTCCTCCGCAAGTTCTTCTCTAGATTTGATTCCTCGTGGAACGATGGCATCTGTTGAATAGCTATCTTGTTCATCTTCTGGGCTTCTACCCGGTGGCGCCCCAAGACCTCCCTTCTTCTGCTAGCTAATTCCGGGCATTGACACAATGTATGTATGTGCCGCCGTCTCGATTTCCTCCAGGCATAGTTCACGGGTCCTTCAGAAAACCCATCTTCTTTAGGCGATACCTAAAATTTCCTTGACCTGTAGATAACGCTACCACCCATTTCAGTGCTCTTCGCTCCAAGCTTTGAACTTTTCTATGAGTGGTGCCAGTCGGCAATTTAATAGCCATTTCGGCCTGCCTACATCTTTCTACGGTTGACCATCTTCTCTGGTGTTCCAAAGCCGCGCAGTTATTAATCAGGTGCTCCACTATTCCTCTGCCAATGGTTCCGGACCAAAGAACTCCGGGGTTGACCCTTGCTTTGATAGAGAGTCCGCCTTTTCATTGCCTTCAGCCCCAATGCGCGAGTCCTTAGTACATGCTTAGAAATTCGGATTAATAGAACTGTATATGATTCAGTCACCAAAAACCTCTCAAAAAACCTCAAGAGAGGCCAGAAGTAAAATATTGGTGCCGAAACCCGTGAAAGAATTATGAACGGTAGCCATTCACAAACTGTGTTTCGCAATCTACGGGAAGTTTTTGGTCAATTTAAGAGTCCTACTGAGCGAGCAATTCAGAAGCATTGGAAGCGACGTCCGTTCAGCCGAAAATATTGCTGATGTAAGTGATAGTGTGGCCGAAGACCCGGAGTTTTCGAACTGAAGCCCAGAGGCCATGGACAGCGAAGAATTTACGCAGATTGGGTGTTAGTGCAGCAGGAAGTTGATGTTAATTTTTCGAAGAAAATCTTCTTCTCTGATGAGGCACGTTTCCACGTTCTGCTGAACGAAAGCTGGCCCTCAAATACCTAAATTCAATTGTTCCTTCGAATCTTGGCATTTATCGTGCTGATATCCGTTTCATTGTTCGTCAGTACCTTCCATGGAAATTGGCGCGTATAAACAAACTTGAGTCTCCTTCTGGCACTTGTCAGTACCCCCAATTCCTGAGCGATAAACTTCTAACCATCAAAACGATAAAAAAAACTGCCAATACCACCGAATAACATGACGCATCTTCTTATTATAAAACAGGTGATTCTCTCAATTAAATTCTACGAAGTTTCCATTCACTGTTTAAATGATTCAGCTAATTAGCAATAAAAATGTTTTGTAAAGCCCGCACACACACTCTTCGATGGTGTGTATCTGTAGCGCATTAGCGAGATGCTAATGCCCGCATCCGTTGACAAAAAATTTAAAAAACCGGCTTTGCCATTGCATAACCGCATTTCCGCCTTCATCTTCTCTGTGTTCCTCAGTCTATTCACATTTTTCCACTCGAAACCAAAAAATGAACTCAAAAAAAAGAAGTATACCCTCATGTAGTTTATGTTTATGTAGACCACAAATAAAAAAAAAAACTTATCTGCAACCTCAAACGACTTGACTTTGATTTAAGTTGCAAAATTTCCCCCACCACAAATTCCTCTCACTCTCAATTTGCTGACCAGTACTTCAAGTACTTCTTAGGTACAGCAGAATAAATACCTTTGCAACGCCTCGCAGAAGTCGCTTGTTGGTTCCACGAAAATGAACTGCAGATACAAAAAAAAGGTTTTTTTTTTTTAAAAAAAAAGCCGTCTGACCGCATGCTTTCGCTTGAAACCAACGACCGTCTTAACAGGCGGATGTAATATCCGTCGTCCGGTGAGCTGATATAATTTATTAAGCAAAAAAAAGAAAAATTAGAGTACGAGTACCCACTTGTAGTTGCTTGGAATTTGTATCTATTACGACATCAGCAGGAGTAAAATTCTTTGCGCTACATATAGTGCAAAAATATTTGTTCTCACGTTAGTCCGTTTCGTTTCCATGACGGGAGGTCGAAATGTAGCGTAATTACTCTCGAAGGTATTTTTTATTGTAGCCTTACGTGTGTATCCAGACAATGAGATAAGGTGTTGTTGAGGTGATTTAAGCAAGATTGAGTTGCTATTTTGTAGATAGTTTCAGGTATTCACAGGAAATTTGATAAACAGTTTATTTGTGGAGAAAAATTATGGGATACCTCAGGGTATCACTCTATGGCCAGTGCTTTTAACAAATTTTATTTATTTTAAGTTTTTATGGTTTGTTCCTTTTGATCAGTTCTTTTAACGAATTTGTAGCCTAGTTTAGAGTATCTACCAATACCTAGGCGCCTAAATTTGGACTTTTCGCGTGACAGCTTTTATGGAATGCTAATCTCGGCAAAGGTTTGAGGACTGATTAGAGCTTTTGAATAAACTGAAAATATGCTAAAGAGTCCAGAAAATATTAATTTTCCCATCAATCATTGGGTTGAGACTTCAAGGTTTTCACTGTGAATTCCTTACGATATTTCTAAAAGAAAAAAAATCGTATTTGCAAGTCATTATTCCTATCTGAACGAATGCTAAATTGCAAGGAAAAAAAGCAGTGTATTCACTTAACTGGAGAAAATTAGCTGCAAGCATTATGAACGACTTCTTTGGAAAAAAATTCGACTTGAAAACGGACAATGACTTCGAAAATATTATCATTTATCATGAAAGTAATACATTCGCGCATCATTAGCGTCCAAGTCAATCAGACAGTCATTGAACATAAATTTTGTTTAAAATGCTCAGCAGCTCAGAAAGTACATAACAAAAAGGACATTTTTCCATAGAGCTCTTGTTGAAGGATTCTCACGGTTTTCCATTTATGTATCCTGAATGAATTTTCAATTCAAGGCAATAAATTCGAATACACTTCAAACGATAGGCATCTCTTCTAGTAGTAGTTTCTCCCTCTTCCTCCATTCAGTCTTAGATTATAGTTCAAAGGACATATTGTGAGTCTTGCTTACAACAGATGAAAATTCTACAATCTATGTGATTGGTACGGCAATAACTACTTTCTCACCTGTACCATAAATAACCATAGGAATGCACCCTAATCGATAAGGAATGATCAGCATCGATCTATCGATGTGAGGTCTTAAGGACCAGTTTAAGATACACATACAAATTTGTACAGCATTTTTTTATTGTTGTTATCAGTTCCATCACAGCAGGTAGGCAGGTAGCCAAGCCGAAGGTGAAGAAATGAGGTGTGTCTGGTGGACATAAGGAGGCGCTAGGGATATTTCAATGAAAATGAGGTGCTGTGTAGATGAACAAGAAACGTGAGTAAAATATTATGCAAGGGTGTGTTTTTGTAGAGGGTATTCTCATTAGCATTTCTCTTGTGTAAGAGTTAATGAACTGAAGCATGAAAATAATCGCTTAGGATTGGTGTCTCACTAAGATTTCGTAGAATTATGTCTGTAAATCTAACGCCAAGTCAAAGATGCAGAGCTTCTAGTGGAATAGACTGAAGTGAATTTGTATAATTTTTGTGGAACGCGTCCTTAATCCTAAAGTCATTGAACCAATAAGCAACGAAGTAATACAATCGTTAAAATCTCATCAAAACCCACAAATTAGATGGAATTGTTGCACTTCTGCTCAGTCAACATGGTTATTTCTTGCATTAAATGGAGTACCAAAAGGTGGCGTCCTTAGGCCACATCTCTTTTTGTATTTTTATTTCAAGTCGAATAGTTATTTCTGTCATAAAAATAGACACGACACACATCTCGCATACAAAAGTGCTGTGACATGTTGACGCATTAAAAGATGCCTCCGATATCTAGTTTATGATATCCATCAAAAGACAAGACTGTAATTCATCCAAAAAACTTAAAAAATGTTGTCTTTATCAATCATTCTACTATAATTCAAGTCAGCACATAAACATTCGATTCCCCCAATCTACAATCAAAACATTTATCTCTGAATACTTCCTCTTGTTGTGGTCCCTAAGCTCCGATGTAGAGTGTCTAGCTCCCTTCGACTGAAATATTTTCTAAGAAATCGTTTATAATTCCTTACATCTATAAAGACATCAATTGTCGTCGTCCCCATGTCATCATCAGAATCACATTCAATTCACTTATTCTATTGATATCTCTCACCATAGCCAACATAAACAAACAAATATGCGTCCTGCTTCGGAATAAGTTTGCAAGCAGGCAAAAAAAAAATTCAATTTCCGCATACAATGATTCTCTTTCATCTTTATCTGCGTCATATCTCCTGGCGCACCGTTTCGGCGAATTAAAAATAAATTAAAAAGAAAATCCGTGAAATTATTGCACATTATTCTCACACGCATCTTCCAGCATTTTTCACGAATGAATGCATGTCTTGAGACAGACAGTTAGGAGAGATTTTCAAATCGCAGATACTTTCCGAAACATAAAGGATTGATTGATTCAACTAGGCTGTGCGCTACTGGGCTTAACTTGGTCGATATTGATGAGAAAAAAAAAACGATTTGCATCTGATTAACGATTCAGCAAGACTAGGCTTTAATTGGTTTTAGCCAACAGGTGGTATGGGTGGCATGGGCCATAACAGTTGACCTCTAAATTTAGTGTTTTGTTTGCAATCATTTGTCAGATTTTATTCTCAATTTATGCAAATCAGACAAATGATTTGAGAAAATGGATCAATGCCTTAGAGTTTTCACACGGTCAATCTTTGAGTGGTCTTTGGATGGGTTAGCGTTGAAAGATACAAATTATGTTGTTAATTTAATTAAAATTATGAAACATTGTGTGGGGATTTCCTAAATGCATAGTCATACGTAGATAAATGGAAATGCTTGTGTGCTAATTGACTTGCTACAGCCCGCCGGGTATTGTGTAGGTCAACAAATTTTCAAATAAAATAACGCGCCAATTTCGTGTAATTATTATTAGTGACCTGGAGGCATGCGAGGAGTTTGTTGCTTCAATTATGAAGAACGTGGAAAGTGGTACAGATGTGCATTCACACATCATGGAAATTAGTGCTGCTTAGTACAGGAAAACAGAAGGGTCTTGGGCATACGTTGTTGGTCAATTGCCTTAATGCTTCTATGCATATCTAACCACGATTTGAATTCACTTAAAGTGTTAAGATGTCCCGAAATATCACGAGGATTCGGATGCAAAGCGCTAAAGATATTTAAGTCGTCCCTGGCCACATGTTTTATTTTCTTAAAAGAAGTGGACCAATATTACTACCTTGAGGAATACCATTAAATGTAGAAATTGGTTTAAAAACGTGCATCTTTCTGTCGTATACTGGCTCATTTATCAAATATTTTTCTAAACATGAGAAAAACAGAATTATCTCTTCCTTTTATTACTTCATCCACTGCCACCCTACGACAAAAGAGTCAAAGAACTCAATGCTCGAACGCCGCTAGTGCTAATGCCCACAAAAAGGCAGCATACGAGTAAATATCATCTATCCACTCCCAGTATCTGCTTAGTCATGCAATGTAAATGCATTGCCGCTCAGCTACTACACACGCACAGTAAGTGCATTTATTTATTTACCGCCTGCCCTCAATCCATGGATACTATTTTTAAAGCACTTTTTCATTAACACGGAGAACACACACAGAGTCTCTTGAAACCCAGAAAAATAGAAATAAAAGAAACTCGCCCCATCAAGGTGAATGTCGCAAACACAATACGCAAAAAAAAAACAATTTCCAACAATCTGTATGGGGGTGTAAAGTCGCACCCATTGAATTGCATTCCAAGTGAATTGAATAGTCACAAGTTTGCTGTCAATTAATCCATCAGGTCCAATGAGTTGTAGTAGCAAAATTTGCATACAAAACGTTTGAGATATTTTGCAGATAAAACAGTTTTGTCTGAGAGGTGACTACAGATAAACATATTCCCAGCAGCAAACGAATAAATGACAACACCATTAGTCATTGTCTAACAGACATACTATCTGCCTTAGCAACATGAACTTAAACTGAATTTTGCTTAGTAATCAGGAAAAATTTAAATAGAAAACGATGAGAAACAGAAATTACAAACTGAATGCAAATTAAATGTTCTAAGCCAGGCTTGAAGTCTGTTTGAAGATGCACGAGATACTCGTATAAGTAGCTATTTACAAAGAACTTTCAGTAGTCGACATGCAATGTAGATAATAAATAAATGAGAATGGAGACAGATAAGTCGTCTCTAAGCTCGTCTTCATTGCTTGTGGATACTTAAGATAAATCTTTCACTTACTTAACAAGAATTCCCATAAAAAAAGCAATAGAATGCGGATCAAACATTCTAAGCTCAAGTAATTGTAAATAGAAAAAAGATGATACACAGAAACTTTCTAAAGAACTCTTCGGCGATCGATAAGTAATTCACGTAAACAAATGAGTAATTTGGTTGTACAATTAGGGTTAGATGTTGTAGTTCAGGTATTTGTAAATCCATAAAATGATTGTTGAGTGTTTCAGACAGACAGAAGCGTAGTTCAAATGGCTTAAGCGGGGTTTTAAGCCTGTCTCAAGTGATTGTAGATACATGTGTATGATACTCGAAAGGGCTTGAAAAGGGCTAACCTTACACATCAGGCTTCTACCTAAAGTAAATCATTTCGCTTATTCCCAAGTGGGCATATGTAGGCATTTCTTGATACCAAAAATACTCGTACTTGGCAAGTGCCTCCAAATACATTCCACTGCAGTTCACCCGGAAAACAAAAGAATCTGCGTACACAAAGCTCAGCTTAACAAACGCAAAAATGCATAAACTTCACTACCCTTAAGGAGTACATTTATTGCTAGCTGTTTCAAATTTAATTGTTGAGAGCAATGTTCCTATTCTAAGCCCGACTTTGAATGCAAAAAAAATCTACCAAAAAATATTCTTTTGAGTAAAGAACGCATACAATGATACTCAAAGTTTTTGCAGACATTCCAAGTGTATCCGGCGCAAATTTCATGGTGTAAGCCTGGCTTAAGATACAAGCAATGCATAAAAAGTACATCTCTTGACATTCACATACAATCTATTAGTATCTAAAGCATTTATATGCCACTTACCGTCTTTTCAATGTAGTTTACGATAATCCACAAGGTCGTTTTAATCCGTAAAATGTAGCAGAGGAAAAAAAAAATAAAAAATTCTTCAGGAATTTCTGCGTAATTTTTATTAATCCTGTTTCAGATGCACTTGCACTTGTAATCCACTGTCACTGTTGGGTATTATTTATTTTTCTTGGCTTTTTTTTCTTCTTCTGTTTTATCCAATAAATCCGTTTGAAGAAAAGGTCGTTGCCTACCTTTCAATATGTGAGAGGCGGTAATGAATATAAAAAAAATAAGAATCACTATTGCACAGGTGCACTTTGATAATTTTTTTTTTATCAATATCTTTACTTTTTATTCGATTTTAAATTCATGATACACTTTGATATTTTTTTTGTAAATATGCACACGTAATGGGGTTTTTTTTTTCGTTGAAATTCGGTCAAATTTCATTCGTAGATACTCGCGAACGCATTCATGCGAATTATTTTCTTATTGTTGTTGTTCTTTTGGTTGATTATTCTTTTTTTTCTTCAAAAAGATACCGACACATGAAAAAAACTAGCTAACGAACGAAACGAACGGAGCGGTGTGTATGTTTTTTTTTCTCCTAAAAACTTGTCGTATCCATCTTAACTCGACGTAGATTCAGCATAAACTGAGCGGCAGTATGTTGATAGCGATCGTGTATATCGAATGAAATTGTGGAATGCATGGTGTTGGAGTCGGTCGCCGCGGACAACTTTTCTGAGTGCATGCACGTAGGTTGATGAAGCATGGCAAGGCAATGGCATAGTGTAGCATAATTACAACAAAAACTGTTGGACTGGTCGAGCAACATTCTTTATGCTACGGTGTGTTGCTTTGGGTTGTTTCTTTGCGGGCGCGCAACCGGCATTCGATGTGAGATACATTGAGTGAGTTGTTTTATTTTGTTTTGTAAACATGACTGAGTACGTGAGTGCATTTGATGTGGATTGTGGAACGTATATTTAGGTCGTTTTAATTGTCTGCAACATGTTGGTGTATCAACATTTGTTGCTTCAACAAAACTTCAAAATATGCGGGGAATATTGTATCTACGTGTATCTATGGGTATCTACAATGGTTTGTTGTGTGATTTTTGTCAAGAATCCAAGTCAGAGGCTAGAAGCTATCAACATTTGATGTTTTTCTAGTCTTTTTCACTGTTCTACACCTACAAGATGTACTGTTTGTACCCACAGATCGCTGTAGATTTTCCCAATCTTCTCGGAAGAACTGTAGTAGGTGCAACCCATTTCGAAATGCATGTATCTATCCAAAGTATTTCTAGATGTTGTCAATATTTAAATGCACGGGATTATTTATTGAAATTGATTGTTTAGCAGGCGAGTTTTTATTGATTTTTCGATAATTTCCTTGCATGTGGGATTTGTTTAACACAATTTAAAGCGCTTATTGACATTCACACGTACGTACGTACATCCAAATGTATCTGCATACGTGTTGTGAGACTTTTCCAAATAATTCTTTTGTATTGCTCAGCCCACGTGGCAAATACATATCACGCAGGGTAATTGTTATGAAAATTAAATTATTAAGTCGGACTTGTCTTATGAATTTCGAAGTGTGACCTGAGTCTGTTTGAAAGGTCAGTGGTGTCGGTAAGAAGAACACAAATCAAAGGATTTGATAATGACTTGAATGAGATACTTGCGTAGGTTGTGTTTGCGTAGGTTGAACGTTCTTTTCAGTTCAACAAAAGTGTTTTTACGAAATAGGAGTTGTGTGAAGCACACGACACATGAAATTCGTCTCACCTCCTTTATTGGGCGCTCCTATTTGATATACAATACAGGGTATTGCGTAGCGCGTGGATAGCAAGGTTTTATGCCAACAAAAGATCGAATTGAATTAGGTTTTAGGAAATTCTAAGAAACACGAAGTCTTGTAGATTAGAAAGTAGAATCATGAACTACTGCGCGTGTAAACGTGCCTGTCGGCAGCTATAACTTCGAAGTAGTTAGGGAGGATACATAAGCTCCATAAATGACACCATGTAGATCCGTCGAAAATCCGACGTATAACCGCTGCTACTTCAGTTTGGAGAAACAACTTGGCTCAAAGCTCCTGTCGAGAAGAATTAAATTGATGCTCCAAAGGACTTTGATGCTTAAGTAAGGTTTGTGGGTTGACGTAGACGTGTACTTTGTCACATTAAGGTAAAGTTAGGTTCGGTTGGGTAGGGTTCTGAGGTCATCATAAATCACCAGAAATTTAGGCAACACCTCGCAGAACCTCATGTAGGTCACACTAACTTACTTAGGTTATCCGGCCCCTTGTGGGGCATAGGGCGTCAACGCCATCGTGTTCGGAGATCCGCAACGCGCTTGAGCTCCCTCCAAGTCATCCCCAATGATCTAAACCCCTCATCGACTGTCCTTCTCCATGTCTGCCCAGGGCAGCCCACTCGTCCTCCTGATTAGATAAGTGGATTCCATTGCATGGCGTACTTCGCAATGGAACTGTCTTCGCGCAATAGGGTGTTACCAATCCACTGCCACTTTCTCTTCCGTATTTTAACGTTCATTGGCTCCTGGCCCGAGTAGTTGGTCGTTCGATATAAGGTTCGGGCAGAAAATCCTATGAATGTTGCGAAGACATGTATTTATAAAGTTTTGCAGCTTCCTTGTGACGGTGTTGGTACTACTGTAGCACTGTTTCCAAGTTTGATCGGAACAGTCTTAGCTTGATTTTTGTGCCGAAAACATTGCTTTGCTTTACGAATTCTGCTGCTCAGTTCGGTACCACCGTTTTCCGAGCCCAAATATGGAAAGCTGTTTACTTTCTCGATTTACTGTCCGGCAATGTTGAGTTGGCTAACTCATGACGTCTCGTGAAACTGAATGAAACGCCCGTGTAATCTCATTAAACCTAGTACACTATGCATGAAAAACCACATGGAACTGAAGGTAGCACCTAGTCTCGCGAAATTTCTGGAAACTGTCTTGAAACTTCTCAAAAAACCTCGTAAAGCATCATGCAGCTCCTCATTCAATCTTATGCAGCATCGTCGAACCTCAGGTAACACTCATGGAGGCCTGGTGAAACCTCATGTATCTCTCGTGAAATCCCGTGAAACTGCAAGTGACACTTGCGCAATCTCATAGCAACTCATGCACCACAAAAAACGTCGCGAAACTTCATGCAACATATAGCGAACCCGCATGCAACACTAATGAAGTCTCATGCAGCGTCGTGGAATCTTGCAAAAGTATCTTTAAAAATCCCCCGATATCTCGCGCAGCATCATTAAACCTCACGAAATCTCGTGTAACAGTCTGTAATACCTCACGCATCACCAGTGAAACTTCGTCAGAAACCTCGCACGACTTCGTACAACTTTATGAAGCCTCATCTCGCGGAGTTTTTTGCAACACTCACTCTGCTGTGTATCTCCAGCTGCAGTAAGATTTGTTCAGAACCAAGCAAATCAGTTCTGTTTGAGTCAAAAACTCTCATTTTAGGACGTTTTCTGAGAAGAAAGGTGGGTGTGGCTATCTCCATGGTTGCAAGCTTACTCGTCAACATAACTACGAGCCAGACAAAGAGTACTCTACGCCCCCACTATCTCCACGGGATAGGGCATGGAAAACCCCTTCAGAAAACGGTTTTCGGCTTTCAATCAAATTACCAAATAATAACCGTTTATCAACAAACATTTCCATCGTCCCAAATTGTTTCGGTAGCTCTTGTAATCTCGAAACATCTTGTACACCGCACCACACATCCAAACATGGAAATATGGAAGCAATTTTCGTTTGTTTGTTTGTTTATTACATTTTTCGTGGTATCTAGAGCATTACAGATGGAATGTTTGTATATAATTACGAGACGAATGCCAGTATATTAAGGAATGAGCCACGGCTTGTGGAGTCTTTTGTTGTATCATAAACACGTTGTGCAGTTGATAATTGAGTCTGGGTGTTGATGGATATACGAGTATGAACCTCTATTTTTCCGATGAATGCTTTTCATAGTTACCGCGTGTGGATTATCTGTGTACACAGTTTAATTTTATTACCATCACCCTGGTCCACTTATGGACGAGGAACTCATTAACAGAAAATAATTTCACCATGTGACCAGATGCGAGGCATTTACTCGTAGTTTGACTAATGACCAGCATAGTACGCGCATAGTTTGCGACTGCGTCGAAACCAATTTAATTGGTTAATGGGCTCGCGAATGTATCTTTTGGAAATTTGCTTAATTTTCGGTCGACTTTCGATTGGAAAACTTTCGCTTATTATTGCCCAGCTTAGTCAGCTTAGTCAGTTTAGTCAGAACCATGCAAATTGACGTCGGGGATAAGGTTAATGGGTGATGATACGCGCTGATGAACATTCAATGTCATGACCGAGTAGGAGTCATGCTGTGTGCGGGAATACATGTGAGCAATTTTTAGTGCATGAACGCAATTTCAAGTTCAAGACGCTGATTCAGGAAGCCGATCATCATCTAAGTGCGTAGGTGGATATTTAGGGCTGTTCCCTAGGAGGTGATTGCGCAACTAATTTTTATATTACGACTGCGGTAGTTTGTGCGGTTTAATGCGGAGAAATTTAGTTCAAACGTCATAGCTGAATTTCACGGTTACTAATGACCACTCAAAACAACAGCGATGACAGTACGTACCCCTGACGTACTCCGCTTTGGACTTCAAAATCATCGACACCTTATCATAGTGTAAGACGTGACACTGCCGTCGTATGTAGCCTTGATAACATCTACAAATTTTTCTGGAATGCCAATGCAAAGCGGACTCAATTGCATCTCCATTCAAGCTGTCGAAAGCCTTCCACTTAGCAAGTGCCTTCTGAATGATTGGGATGAGGCGATAGGTTCATCATCCTAGACTGATCAGGCTCCTTAGTCGGTAGGCTTGTCGGTTTCTTGAGTGTCTGTTCCTGAAGCTATTGATTGCATCTCCAGCTTCTTATAATCACTATCGGAATCACTGGTGGACACTGGAAGCTTCTCAACTATAGAAGCATCCTTTTTCCAAGTAAGGGTGGCGCACTTTCTTCTTACGCTGGGAGGTGAGGTGAGAATCTCTCCCAGACGAAACTAAGTGATAGTGTGGGGCTTTCATCCACTAAACTTACCCCCAATTCAACCTCCTATTCCGGGGTACCATATCCTTCTTGCTTCTATAAGTCCAGCTTGACCCCCTGTTTTCGCTCCATACAATACGCAATATTCATAATGATCCTTGCGTTTTTTGTCACTGCATTCTATGTCACTTGCTTTCTAAGTATTTCATCAACAATCTTTTCAGATGATAGCTGCTCTTGAGTTTTGTCTGGTGGTTCCTCTTTAGGACTAGTACTAAAGTCTGCAATTTCAATTGATTCGGAAAGCTTCCTTCCTTCAAACATAAGTTATAGACGTCTGAACGCCACTTGATTCCCGCCTTAAGGGCAATGTTGGGAATATCTTCCGGTCCAGGTGCCTTTTATCCCCTATTTTGCTACACATTTTGATCAACTCAGTTGTGCCGACTAAGGGAATGGTCAGTGTTTCTCTAGTTTCTTTATCCCCAAAGGTGGTCTCTTCACGACATGGGAACAATCCTGTTCAACAATATTTTTCAAAAACTTGATGCAGGTAGGTAACGATGGCTGTCGCCCCTTAAGATCTTTCATAACAACGTCGTAAACTATGCTCCAGGGATTTTGGATAGCATAGCTCTAGGAAGCACTTTTTTTTACTTCTGCTGATGGCTACCTTGAGCTCCCTACGTCTGTCTTGTAGCACTGGTGAAACTAAATGGACGCGGCCGTTGCTCTAAAGTGCGTATATAGCCTCTTCGCTTGATGGCATTTTGGATGTAGCTGATTTCCTTCAGTGTTCCCCAGTTCATGCCCTGACTAGCATTTGTATGGCTTGTACGAATTTGCTGCTTGAAGAACCTATTTCTGAGTCTCTAACGAAGACATTAAGGCATAGCTCAATCAAAATGGTCTGCTTGTTGCAGCGCATTCGCAGAAGAAGTGTTCGAGGCTCTCGTCTTTTTCCTCGCATCCCAGGCAAGTGTTTCAAGTTACCAGTCCCAGTCTGTAGGCGTGTTCATTCAGGTTGATGTGTCCGGTGTACAGACCGATCATCTGTCTTAATTATCTAGATCGTCTAGATCGAGCGCCCTCTTTAAGTAGGGGTGCTCAGTCATGGCTTTGAAAGCGAAGGACCTGTCGAGGAATGAACCGCGTTCATCAGCTCATTCATTCCCTTCTATGTTACTGTGACCCGGTATCCAGAGGAGATTCATCTTGAAGCGATGCCACATCGAAGCGAGTTCCTCTTTACACTGTTCCACCAGCTTGGAAGATGTAGTATTCGATGCTCGAATCTTAATGGCAGCCTGACTGTCAATAAGGAGGCAATGTTTCGGATCGAGTACAGCAAGCACTTCAGACTGGAAGACGCTGGATGAGTCTGAGAGCCGGTATGACTTAGATATCTGGAGCGTTTGCGATAAAACTCAGCACCTATTCGCAGTCCATTTTGTTTCATACTCCTTTATAACCTCATTTCTTTCCCAGTCCACTCTGGATGGGAAGCCTACCATGAAGTCCTTCCTAAAGTTCAGTTTGGTGATAGTGTAGTCGGTAAGGGTCGTTGCCAAATCCCTGAGTAACAGATCCAGAATGTTGCTATGACCGTATGGTTTAGCACCCCAACATCCTGCTTCTCGTAATCTAACCGCGGTACATGCTGATATCCCTATAATATTAAGAACGAGTGGTATAAGGTGCAGAAGAACATTCAAGGCTTCGATTGGACATGATCGCAGGGCACCTGTAGTTCCTATAGCCGCTGTTCTTTGCACTTTGTTTAGTCGTCTAATGTTGTAGTCTTGTTTCAAAGCGGGATACATCCACAAGACCATCTTCGGTCGAAGTCCCGAGTTTTTTACTGCAGGCGTAAAAGGCTACACAGACTTTTTTAACTGGCTGTTCTGTATTAAGCTTCCAGCTGTGTTTTGAATCGAGTAAAACGCCTAGATACTTTGCGCTGGAGGATGTGGAGGGTAGCCGTGGAGACGTAAAGGTCGGTCAATCCTCGCAATTCATTCAATTTTTCATATCACACACGATATGCATATGTACGTTCAGCGCCATAGATTTCTCAATTCATAGCACACTAACCCACAGACGTTCTCATAAATTGAATTTCGCTCTCCAAATGGATTCCCATTTCGCATAATTTTAGTTTATTTTTGTCATTCTCAATAAATGTCCCTAAATGCCAACTAATTCAAACGATAAATTACCAACTGAAATGTCTGCACATTCCAGTTTTTTTTTTTTTTGCAAACTTAATTTTATATTCACGTCATGCCGGCGGGTATTTTTACCAGAGCGCTAGACTCCTGACATCATCCATGCTTTCGATGAAAATATTGGCATGCGGTGGCTCGATGTTTATGATACACCTGCTGCGCCACCCCCAGTCCCACTTGAGTATGAGTGTTGCTGGAAATAATAAAGTTTAACTGCCAATTAGTCAGATACAACTGATAGATACAATTTCATTTGTTTTACGAATTTGCATTTACTTGCACAGGAGTTTGGTGAAATCGATTAGTTTTCAGCAGGATCAAGTAAACATTTTTTTGTAGATACATTTCTATGCATTCTATGGCGCTATGCTTCAATCGGAGAATCTGTCTCGATTTTCCATTGAATCCTAAGCGGTTTATAGATTTGCTCGATATAATCAATGAAAAGGGTTCAAGGCGCTGACCTGGAACCCAATAAATCTTCGTTTATTATTACACAAGATATATACAAATCCACGCGTTCGTTTGTATTGTCCTTCGGCATACTTGAATCGAAGGATACACAGTTTAAAAATAGACACAAATACAACACACTCCGCAAACAGGTAGGGTAATCCGATACTTACGTGTATTTTGTATCTGTAGAGCATGGACGCCTGCCATAATGTATCTCATTAGTTTGTGTATCGTTTTTGCTTGAGTTAAAGATACCTTTTTGGTTGGTGCCGGCTACTTGAGATATTCGTCACTTTAAAAATCCAGTTCATGGGTTTCTGTTGAAGTTTATTGACTTGGATGTGGCGCGGCGTATTTCGTCGGAAAGAAGGTCGAATTGAATTATTCAAGGAGAAAAACGAAAATTTTGTTTATTTAATGCGACTACTGGTCGGGTAAATGGGTGATGTACCTGTTTGGAGGATAGGGTTCTCTCTTGCTAGACAAGGAATTGGGAATTTATGGCAGGGATATAAGGAAACATTTTTGGGAAAAACCGCTGGGATGTCGCAACCAAGTAATTTTTTAATTGTGTAACAGCTTTATATACTCGTACATATGTACATACCTAGGTACTTGTGCATGTAGGTCGTTGTAAATGATCATTAGGCGCCAGAATTCAATTCTTTGGCAATGGTTTGTCCCGCCAATATTTCGTTTCTGTTAAAAGACAGTACGTACATAGGGTCATATGTATGCATCTACATACTCGTACATACATACATGCATCGACAGTTCTAACTTTTCACCCGAATATGGGTACCGAAGGTATTGGTCCTTAGAGTGATGAGTGTAAGTAAGGTGGAAAACATCGAAAGCCATCTATGCCTTCAACCCCTCATGCTCATGGTAACGCCGTCAGGTATTTCATCAAAGCGGGGTTTCAGCCGTACCTGGCTCATTTGTAAGCCAATTTTTATTTATAGCAAGTCCGTGGCCGTCGCGGGGATTCGACATTCCATTAGGGAATGGTCCGCATTTTGGACTTTGCCTTCGCTGTGCGGGCAGTACGCGTTATCCAAAAATACAAATACTTGCCGCAAATATGTGGTCCAGAGCCGAGCTTTTCGTGACCATTTCTATTGTGCGTGTCCACATCCACTTCCTAGTATTTGTAGAGGTACTCCCTGAAGCTTCTATGGCCCGATGAGAACTGTGTCAGGTAGAAGTCTACTTTTCCAGGATGGTGCACTCCTCTATGTATGTTGGGGATCAGCGTATGTGTCCATTTTCCTTTGGGTGTAGTTTTTCACCTATGTTGCCATTCTGCTTGTAAGGCCTCGGTGGTAGTTCTCCTGCCTTCCGGCTAGTTCTCTCTTGGAGCCGCGGACTTTAGACTTTGGCCATGATCTAACATAAATTTCTTTAGGGGTCTGGTTTTCTCGTTAATCTTGGGGTCGTAGGGACGTCAGGACGATCCTGACGTGAAGGGGTGGACTTTTTTTTCGTATCAAAAAACTAAAACTAAACTAATTCGCCTGGAGCATGGGTTCCATAAGCAGCCTGCAAGCTTTAGATTTTGAATTCCGGTTTTCAATCTTTTGTCAAGAATTTGATCTCTCTGCAATACACTAATTTATCCATTTGCAAGAAAAACTAAAATCCTTGGCTTCAATTCAATGTAAATTGTTTGGTTTGGCAGATAGAAATTTGGTATCTAATTGAGCATCTCACCCAAAAGATTGAATCTTTTTGAACAACAACTGATTTCCAATCAGATTGCTATCTCCTTGTTATACCGAAGATGTTTCTAGATACTTTCACTCTATAAGAATACTATTTCACTATTAATTGTACAGCTAATAACTTTAGATACATTTTTTTTTATTTCAGATTCAAGACATCAGTTTTGACAGCTGCTTTATGTGTATCGGGTGAGTGTTTCTTATATTTTTACTAGATTTTTAGAACTTTTTAAATTTATTATAAGAATTCCGAATATTTTATTAGTTTCTACATAAGATTTTCACTAAATTATTCACTGACATTTTTGATTTTAACGAGATGGAAGCAAATATTCAAGTTGCTACCAAGGAGCTTCTGTCATATGCTTTAGTGTCATAGATTGTCTTCTCTCTTGTTTTTGAAGGTTGTTATACCCCAGCTGGATGCCATAAGCCCAGATAGGTCCCTTAATAGCTCCCAAAAGCACTTTGTATTCAAGGCTCGGTTCTGAGTTATTGTTCAGTAGCCAGTGCATTTGAAATCCTTTGACCCTTATTTGAGCCGATTTAGCCTCCTTATGTTTTTTTCCAAGTCGTCTATCAAGGTGAATGCCGAGATATCTCGCATCTGAAGATATAAATCGTGACTTTTCAAATTTTGATGCTGTTACATTCTTCTTTCTTTATGGCGAATGTGGTGTGTACCAATTTATTGACGTTTGGCTTAATTTTCCCAAGTATCTAATCATTTTTCCAGAACACAGACATGGTTTTCAAGCCGTTCTGAGACAGACTTTGCGATTGCATGTACATAGATAGATTAATTTTAAAGGTGCTAGCGTACAACGACCTTGTAAATTTATTGCGATCCGCCGAATTGGAGCTATGGTCGAGGAGTCGAGTATCTCAGAGCACCTCCTCGAGTCCAATTTCTTTGACAGCGATGGTAGATATCCTTTTGATAGTTCACAACCATCCAGGTGTTTCCTTCTTTGGTAGACTAGTGCTCCACAGTCGTGCCCTGGTGCCCTGGGATTTCCTCAACATCTCCGCAGAATATGAAATCTATGCGTTGATCTTTATCCACTTTGCTGAGGCGTTCCTTAAGTCAACAGTGCTCAATTAGTTTCTGTTGATGTTTCTATCGTCCTTGCTTTTTTCCGGTTATTATTATACCCTTAGGGAGAATCCCCAACGTTTTAATTTTTTGCGGTCTTCCTCTTTTCTAGCTTTTTCGTATTGTATGCAGTCCCAGCCCGCAGAATGATTACGGACCAGCAAAAAAGGTCTCTGAACCTTGTCTTGTTAGTTCGTCAGCAGCTCCGTATCCTTCTACTTCCACGTGAGCTTGATAGTGGCGTGGCTATCTGAAAATATCCCGATGTCTTGTTCGCGATACTTTTCCTGATTGCGTAGACCTTTGATTGGAAAATACTGGGGTATATTCACATGACCTTCGTGTTCATGGTTATGGACCGTATAACCTGCTTCAGCTCCTGTGGATGTGAAGGTTCTCTCCGAGTACTACTTTATGCATAAGTGCTTTTTATCAGCTGCAAATATTGACACAAGAGTTTAGTCGCTAGTAGGCATGACCTATGTAAAGATCACGTACAACAGAGGTCCGGTAATACTCTCTTGCGGAACTCCATCTCTGTTTTATTGGGATTTTGTTATGTGAATTTTATATTTTGCTCACAATTTTAGGGTTTAAAAAGCAGCTATCGCAGGGTATCTCAAGGCCGTAACAGCCTTGTCTGGTACAATAGACCTTCATGCCACCACCAATAAATAAAGCGGAGCTGCATTGTTTAACTTCGAATGTCTTCTTATCAAATTGTCTCCTTGCCTTTCAACAAACTACATATTTATTCGCACATGGTACTACCGTTCCCTTAAGTGCCTTGCATCCATTCTACTGACTGAGTATCTAACGCTAATTTTCTTAACCACTCTTTGTTCCAAATCAACAGTACTTTCATACAGATAGATGACCTCGACGAGAGAAACAACTAAACGACGCATTATTCAATTTCTGTGGTCATCGGTACTCGTATAAACAATGACAAAACCATTTCGACACACTTAGTCGTCTTCGTATCTAATTGGTGAAAATGGGGACTGTGGGCTTTATTGAATGTTCCACGTTTTATGGTTTCCATAATACACCTTGAAAACGGGAGAAATAGTGCGCAGATACTCGGGAAAACTATGCAAATTAAGTCCAATGGTAGACTCATTATGCACATGCATTTAAGTGGACGCATTTATCCATGGTTTTGGGGTCATTTGAAATGATTGTTGTCATCTTACTGTATCAACTGTATCTAAGCAATTTTCATTTTATAGAACTCATGGTAGCATTGGTTTGAAGGTCCAATAATGAGGTGGAAACAATGTGCTGGCAAATGTGTATTCGGAGTCTTACTGCATAAGTCCGTCGAGGTGTAATCAATTTAAGGCAATTTTTCTATGAAATTGAAATAGTGAGAGTACTAATTTACAAATTCCTGGGCAGGGTCACCCTTTTTAGATCAATTCTTTCCCACATTCTTGAGCTAAAGTCGTCCAATTTCGATACCACTTGCATTTGTTGGGACTCCCTCTCTAAGGCGCCTCTTCTCTTCCATTTTTAGAACTTTTCGGAGTTTAAGGGTCTTTATAAATAGAGCGACTAGGCCTGTTTCCAGCATAATGAGGTAGTTTGGCCTACAAGATCGTAGTCGAAATATTCTTTTAATAAAATCTTAAGACCTTCTCCAATGACTCATATTTCTCAGCACCCTACTCTCGCGCCGCATAAAATGAAATCGTTTCCGATACGGCTTCAAAAATTTTGCATTTGCTGCTATGGGATAAGCAGGAGAAACATCTTTTCCAGGTGGAATTTATAGCAGCTTCTGCCTTCGAAAACTTCTCCTCTCGATTCCTTTCTATGCTCACATAAATTAGACCCCAAGGTACTCGTATTCCTTGACATCTTCAGTAACCTCACCATTAAACCCTCATTTTTCGCTACGAATATTTTTACGACTGGATTTGTCCAGACTAACAATCAAGCCCCACAAGCTGGAGTACTCCGAAAGGCGATTTGTCATGAGTTGTAACGTTTCCGGGGATCCGGGAAGCAGCACTTTGACGTCCGGAAATAGAAGAGTCTTAATGTGCATTCCAGCAAAGTCAATGCCTCCAGACAAGTAGTCGACAATGTCATCGATAAACAGCGCAAAAGATGGGTGCTCAATGCACAACCTTGCCGCACGCCAGACCTAGCTTGACACCAGTTTACAACCTCGTAAAAGGCGTCTAAATTCCTCCTGGACAGGGATATTCCACAACTTTTTCGACAGCTGGAAGTAAATGTGGGTTATTCATAAAGTGTTTCATTAGAAATCTGGAAAATTCTATCCGTAACTACTTCAGATACGTCATATCCCATAAGCACCTCAAATTTTGTTTTCTTTGACACATTTTACTCCGCTTGCTTGATCCACAAACCATTACGCCTATTTTCCCAGCAGTTTACCGTCCACAGCTTTCTCTTTCCAGCTTTTCAAAGCTATTTTAATCTCCTATAGCTTCATTGAAATCTATCAGATACGAAAAAAAAAGAAGACAATCTGAACGAGCGACGACGCCTTAATAGCATCCAATGATGCGTATCTAATCTACTTACGATGATGTATTGTGTGAAGCGTCAAAACAGAATCTCTTAATCCGCAATTAAACTATCATTTGTACGAGATCTATCGCTGACCTAATGTCCATTTGAACTCAGCTCATCGATGCACTTAAAAATATAAAAATAGTTGACCCACAGTTCCTCGGCGCGCATTCAGAGTCATTGCTGCAATTCAACGATCATTGTTCCAGATTCACAAACTATCGTCAGTCGTTGTGTCATGTTCAGTCAATTTGATCAGCGAATTGGATCAAATAAATTGGAAATCGAAAGAAGAGCTGCTCTACTGGCAGGGTTGTGACGCAAAACGTTATCGTAACGTCAGCGGGAAATCGCGAACCGAGAGTTTTCAACGAACGAAATGTTTTCCTGGAACTGAATCACTTGAGCGCATGCCACCAGATGTAAGGCGAATGCGGGTTTCTAGTACTCTGGCGGTGGTGCTGGAGGGATTTTGAATTGTTTTTGTTTTGAATTTGGAATTTCGAAATCGAATGGATGTGTGGTTGCATGGTGCAGTTTTTGTCTGGCTGTGGCGGTTGATCTATTTTGGATACGTTTACGGGGTCCAAGATACCTGTCAATGGGAGGATCTCGTCGTTCGTGTTTTGGGAGGGAGAAATATGTTTTTTCGATGGCACTTGACATTGGAAAGGGAGACGGGTTTTGTGTCGAATTAACTTTCAAGAGATGTTTTCGATGTGTATTTCGAGAGGCGACTATTTTTGGATTTCGAAAGCATTTTGTGATGAATTTGAATACGATGTGCTGCTGGCTGCATATTTTGGCAAGAATTTTCGATATATTTCTACGTCTATCAGAAGTTTTTTCCTTGTTGAAGCGCCTTCGTCAACAGTTTTTCGAGGTTTTAGGAAGAACCTTCTGGAGAACCTTTATACTAGTCATGGTTTCGATGTGCCTTCATCTTTTTCTATATTTAAGTGAACATTTTAGACGAGCCTAAAGCCTAAAACTCCTTGAGTAGCTTCGTTGGAGTTTCAATTTTTGTCTTTTCAATTGAACTGTTTTTTGTGCAATTATTTCGCGTACAAGCGTTGACTTTTCATGAGCTATGGCTAAGCATGTATGGTCAGCGAATTTTGTCGGTGTCTTTCAAGGGGAGTTTCTCACTATTCGCGAGGCTTCCCGCACGCTTTCTCAACATCCGCCCCAATCTTGCTATCTTCACTGATAGCCAAGCTGTTGACAAAGCCATTGAATCGCAACCAGATCACCAAACTGGTAGACCAATGCCAGGAAGAGTTAAATAAACTAGGACACAATAACTTTGAGGGAAACGAACGAGCGGACGATCTTGCTAGGGGGCTTTCTGGGGGCTTTCTGACAAAAAGAGTCAATTTTCCGCTAGAAGTTGTTAATCGGGTGGACAACGTTTTCTAGCTGCGCTATATCAAGGAAGGCATGGCTCAGTTATAACTAAATTAAGTGAGCTGTTAAGCAGATCAAGGCCAGATATCGCCAGAATTGTAGCCATAAGTACAGGCCATTGGCCAATAGGAGACCATTCAGTCAAGTGTGGCATCGCTCATAACACTTCCTGCCGTAGCTGCTGATATTCTACGGAGAACGAACTTCTTCGTCCCTTTCTTTGCAGATGTCTGGTCCTAGCGACGACCAGACAACATTCTCTTGGTAAACCCTTCTTCGTCGACCTGAGAAAGATATCTGACTAAAGCGGGATTGCAGCCTTTATCCTCTACTACTACTCAGTACCCGAACCCAAAGCAACAGCATTAAAATCCGCTCGGACAGTCAAGCAGCCTAATGCACTAGCAAAGCCAAGAACCAACTCTCAAAATTGGTGAGGGAATGCAAGGAAAAACTGAATATTTTGGCAACTACCTCCCAGGTCAGCCTGTTTTGGCTACCTGACCGCAGATGAACTGGCGAGAAAGGGGCGGGAAACTTGGATACGCCACGGTTACATCCATAGGAGTAGCCTCAAAGACATACAGTAGCGCGTTCGTAAAATACCACTAAAAGAAATGGGAAATTCCTGCAAAGCTGTCAAAGCCATGACTGAGCGCCTCTGCTTCTGTCAGGCAAAGAAGGCGCCCGACCTAGGCAGATGGTCTACAAACACGCCTACAAACTTAAACTGGTGACTTCTAGCACTTGCCCGGCAGAAGGGGCGCTAAGACACAAACACATGGAAAAACACGTTCCGCCCGGGCTGAGTTATCTAAGTCGTTACAGTTCCGGAAAAATCCTGGAATTCGTCAAAAACTCAGGACGTTTCTCAGTGAACTCCATCTACCAGACAGTTTCAATCACTGCGTCCGCAGAGTAGACTAGAATAAGTTTCTTTGCTTTCGTGTATCAACGTCCTGCATTCGAATCGCACGCTCTTCTCTGAAGAATCCGAATGAAATTCCTTTATATCCACGTAAAGACAAAAACTCGGCAAATAAGTCCCAAAATATCTCGAAATTACCCCAATACCCCGGTAGATGTCAGACTGACTCCATAAGTAGTCCGGTTGGTGATCACGAAACTTGCTACAATCGACTGAACATCTGCGTTAGATCGGCCAATACCACCAACAGATGAATTACTCACCCATTTGCGATACATTTCAGCTAAAAATAACAGCGCAGCGCTCCTATTGTCTATTCAAAGCAATTTATACTCAATGCCAAGCAACGCCAATAAATTTCTTAAACATTCCTTCAAAAACGAATAAAATTTTCCCCCTGAACTGCCGCCATGTGTCCCGGAGACACCGCGATACTTAGCGTAATTAAAATTCCTCACCCCAGTCAGTGCAATGTGGTAATTCGACGGAACTCCAATCCGAATGTGGGTTTTTTTTCTTACTCTGTAGCCAGTGATTCCAAGAAAAATGTGGAAACTATTCAATGACAACAGTCGATGACGCCCCATAAAACACTTGATCGTCGAAAATACTACTCGAACAAGTGTACCGATTAGAAGGTGACCAAACGAGCACCTGTGTACGGCAAAAGATACTCCTAAACAACTTTGGCCGGCGGAATAAATTACCGGGCGACGCGTCGCCGATCATCGATGAAGACGACGAGGGAAGACCTAATTGAAATGTTTGCTTCCGATGAGCGTTTATATCAAAAATAAAGAAAAAAAAAAAAAACATGAAAAGGTCGCCTTGCGTCCGCAGTAAGATTTCATCGAAGGCTGACGTTTATTTTGGATTTTTTCTGCGCTCTTCCAAGTCGTAGCGTGGTACTGCGATGACTGTTTTGTTTGTCTTTTTTGGAATCAGTAAGACTTTTCAGATGTGGACACTGACGTAATATTAATTTGTTGGGATCTCGTGTGGGAATTGTATTGTGCTACCAGAAATTATTCGTTTCACGTATTTGGCAATCTATTAAGTGCCACTGCTAATAAGATACTTATCTGTCGTCTAAATGGTGTCCTTCAATCGAAGGAGATAGATATGTAATCTGAAGCCTGTAATACGTAGAGTTGTTCAAACATTTTATGCCACTGATTAAGTTGAATTGTAACTTCAATTTGGCAATCGTGAATAACAAGTACTTTTGGTGACTACATTAGTCGTAGTTGATTTATTACAGTCAACTAATTTTTATTGAATTGGAAGAGCATTTTTTAGGGGGCGTCATCGATGGTGACTTACTAGTTTCATTTCAGTTGATGATTGACATCTAAAAACTGTATTCATCACTTTATTTATTAGTTTCCATGACTAAGGTTGATGTATTGCATCCATCGATTTGTTTGGGAAAGGACTTACCTCAAAATATTATAATTTAAGGCTGAGATTACAGTGGCGCTTTCTATTAAGCAAAAGGTATGTCTAGAAAACAATTAGTTGTTAGTTGTCAATCATTAACTTCAATTGAATCCATTAGATGATTGTAACTACTTTTTTATCGAATAAAAAAGTCAGTCGGCTGTACCAACTAAAACAAATTCAATCAAAGTTTTTCTGGAATTATTACTTTTCGGACTACATTCGCATTTACATAATTTTTATACAACTCATAGAGTTCGTGGCTGTATCTTCTTTTTTATTTGCCCTACTCGCATATGCAACCGAATATTCGGCGAAGACTTTTTCTCTCAAAAGGGTTCAGAATCTGTTCTGTTTTTCTGCTTATCGCCCAGAACACGGCACTGTACAGCAGGCAAGATTAATGTTTTGTAGACTATGCATTTCGTCTTCCGAGTTTTGAAGCCAGTTTCTTTCGCCAAACCGAAGTAGCAGCAATTTGCTTGGGTTAGTCTTCGTCGAATTTCCACTGAGGCGAGGTTCGTGGAGTGGATGTTTTCTCCGAGGCCGTCTGCGTATCCTAGCAACTGGACGGATTTGCTGATGATAATGCCTTCTCTGTTGACGCCTGCCCTACGCACTATCTGGTCTAGTAACAGATTGAAGAGGTCACATGAATTCGCATCTCCTTGTCGAAATCCAGAATAGTCCAGAAGTACTATTTCCGAACTGCACATTGCATCGCGTGTTTTTCAGCATAAATTGACATAGCTGGGTCGGTTTGTGCGGGATCCTGAATTCGGTCATGTAAAGCTCACGAAGATGAATGCTGTCGTATGAAGCTTTGGGTCTCGACTTGAAGTTCATTGTTTTTTTTTTCCAGAATTTGCCTTAATGCGAAAATTTGGTCTGTGCACTGTGCATGCACCTTACCAAAACATCACCACCGTATTTGAAGAGCTCTGCTGGTTCTTCAAGGGTGTGATCAATCCACCGAAACTTTTGCTTTTATATAATCACATCTATGCGTTCCTGGCCCGTTTTCTCATAAAGCTGTTCACTTTGAGATCCCTTTCTATTTGGATGACCCACCTAAGGCGAGGTCGTGCTCTACTGCGTTGTCCCTCAGCATTTAATTTAAAGACTGCGGCCCGGAGCATTGATGTCTATTCTCTCTACGTGTGATCTTAGGCGACTGATGCGCAGTTTTATGACTAGGTCGATGTCGCTTACTTCGTCGTTGAATCTTCTCCACCAAAACCCGTCAACGCAAACGGGACAGAATGTCTTACGAAGATATCTTCATCCGCTTCGACAATGTCCATGCTTCAGCGCCATAGAGCAGGACTGGGATGATTAAGGTCTTGGCACGATTGGCACGAGTTATTCTTCGGTCCTACTAAGTTTCGCTCTGGCACCAAACTCTCGGGATTCAGTTCTCTGTTACACGCTCTTTTCCTTGCCAGTTCATTTGGCTTTTCGTTACCAAGTGCACCTTCAGGCCCCGCTATCCAGACTCTGGAGAGTAAATTCAATTTCACTTTGCACTTCTTTGCTAGTTGTGATATCGACATGGGTCTTGTGATCACGCTAATTGCTGCTTTGCTATCCATCACCACTGATGAGAGATGTCAAGACACAGCCAGCAATTATCACAGATTCTCTCTAATGATTTGGGTTTTGGCATCAATACCACTCTCACCTCTTGACATTGGGCTGGCGTGCATTCGAGATATACATACATATGTACATTGACATCCTCTGAAGATGTTAACCAGGAATTTCTTAAACATGTGTAGTTCTATCCCTTTGTGCAGAAAGGTGGGAAGTATTTCGTCCATGCCCGGTGATTTATATGATGCCAGAGAGCTGATGGTTATCCGCATCAACTAAGGTGTCAATGTCTTCCCATTTTGTTTCAGCCCAAGTAAGCCAACTCATGGAAGGTGTGCCTGCCTCATTGAAGCAGTTTGGGAAGTGTGCGCTAATCAGCGTTTCCAAGATATTAGCTGGAATTGTCTAATTACTAACCGCCTGTAGAAGCTGATAGCTTTGTGGATCCTTGGATAGGATTTTCCTTAATTTCGGTGCTTACGGAATACTTTCCATGATTCCCTTTTGGCATCCCTGGTGAGCTACTTGAAGATCCTTCTACTTTCTTTCTAACATTCCCAGTCTGTTTTTTCGTTAGTTTTCAAAGCTTTCCTTAGATGTTGTCCATCATCCATCATTTTTGCCTAGAAGAACAAGGCTTTACAAAACATGGCTAACAAGAGTCATACGTAAAAAAAATTAATGCAAACCGTCGACACTAAAACTGTGAAAGTCCATGAAGTCATCGAAAAAAGCACACCTATTCTACCACGAGAGTAGATTTGCTTGACATTTCCACAAGCTATTGAGCTGTAGTGTATGTATCTTTGAACCACCCAAACAGCACAAGCATCGTCTGCTTGTTTCATTGACGGACATCCGTCAAAACATCGTCCCAAGCAGTAGCAACAGTTTCGACAGTATCGCATGTTCGGCAATCAATCAGCCAAGAAGATACAAACATCTTTAGTGAAACCCATACCCAGACCGCGAACGAAGCAGAAAATCGATTGTATCTCTTAGATGTCATCGATACATTTTTTCTCGCAAAAAATATGTTTAACTTGTCATCTTGCTGTGACTCGTCCAAATATAGATGGCAAACTGTCAATCGCATGCCCGGGATGGTGTTCTCAAATTCGTTGATGGATCCCCATTCTGCATCTTGGATTTCATCGCAACTGAGGCATCAGTTATTTCATGGTGGGCGGGAAGGATTTATTAAGTTGTACGATGCGATGAACGAGTGTGCATTTGAAGGAATTTACTTTTTATCAAAAAAGAAAGAGCGAACGAATGAATTAAACTGTGCGGGTATCAATTTCCGCTTATCTGTGCTCTGATAAGGATAACAATGAATTACAAAGTCGCGGTAACCTATACATTGTACCCCTCGCCGTTTATCCGTATCCGTATCCGTATCTTTTTGTTTGTTTCCCCCCTGATAAGCAAAACACTCTCGAGGTTTTTTTTCCTTGTTTCTGCTGGGTAAACAGATATTTTGATTCCGTGAATTTGAATGCGATAACAAAGGGCGCGGATTGTTTGTTTATGTTGAGGTTTGGAAATCCAAATTAGCATCTTATGATGGTTGAGAGGATGTATGCATGTACATATCCTTGTAGCCGAGCTCACGAGCTCATTGATTTATTTTGAGTTCTGACGGTTAAACAAAATGATGGCGTTGTTTGTTTATTTTCAAAACAAATGTGATTTGTGGCAGAAGATGATTTAACATCGCATGCAGCCCGGCAATGAATTGCGGAATTATAATGTCGACTCGTATTCTGTGTTGAGTTACTTAATTCGTGTCAATTTGCATGGCTGGCTGGAATTTGTTTAGAGCTACCGCGGAATTTGCTAAAAAGCTGCCGAAAAGTTGTTGATTTTTATGATTTCTTCCAAATTCGGATGATCTAAGTGATGATTAGCGAACTATCTGGATCGTGGTGGTGGTAGATGGTACGTAAAGTTGTTGACTTGCTTCTGAATTTGCTTGACGGAATCTAAGTGAGATTACTGAGATCGACCTTATCTCGCTTGGACTTGATGAACTTTCTCGTTTGTTGAGGCCCTGAATGTTAGCCCAGTAGTCAGCGTGTCTATCGATCTCCCAGCGATGATCCCTGTGATTTTACAGTTGCCAACAGGAATCGCCTCTGTCTTTTGTTCTGCCAAAGCTAGGCATTGTCTGAAAGGTGCGATGGTCTGCTTTGAGTTCAACTCTAACTCTTCTAAATACTTTGACGTAATTGCGTAGCCGTATGTTACCGTCGAAACCTTTGAATTGTACTTCATTAGAGTCTCGCAGCCTCAGTATGCCATCATACATTGTATTCTATAGAAGCCGTCTCAGGACAGAGCCCTGTGGAAAGCCAGCGATTACGGAGTACTCCTTTGTCCTTACATCTACATCGAATTACAGGACCCTTTTGTGGGTATTAATCGTGCTGTATTGATACTGGCCAGAGCAGCTCAAATTTGCTGTTAAACATCGAGTGTAATCACCCCGCAGTATTTTCTACGTCCTCAACTCCAACTTGAATCCTGTATCGATAAAAGATGCCAAAAGGGGATTCAATGCCAATGATGCAACATGTGGATGTATAGTGAATGCGCGAATGCGGAGGAATTGTTAAATGGTCACACCGGGCCAACGTAGCTACACTTTTTCCACAGTCGTGGAGCCTCGTTTCTAAACATCTTTTGCACAAACGGTCGTCATTTGCCATCCTGCACGACCTGACACGCTCTAGCCAATTATCTATCGCAGCACGCACTACCTACATATGCACTAGTACTTACTTACCTAGGAGGCGCTACAGTTTGAGGCGAACTTGGGCCTCAACCAACAGCCTCTCCAGTTAGCCCGGTCCTAACTGCCTCCGTCTTGAACGGACTATAGCATGTCATCCAACGCGCTGAGGTCTCAACTGCCAGGTGGCCAATCACCCGGAGATATGGTTTAGAGCTACTGTCGAGTGGTGTTCGCTCTGTGAGCCGGAGCTGAATCTCCTTGGAATGTCCACAGCTTGTTGACCAAGATTGTTTGGTTGTGGGGCTTCACAGCTTCGTGTAAACCCGTTTTTTTATAAAAAATTCGCCGATGTGTTGACGCCTTTCTAAGGGTCGCCAGCGCCATTTTAGGTCGCTCCTCACCATGCCATTCAGATGCCGCGTTCGCCCCACGGAATTAGTTCAGATGCTTCTCTTAGTAGCCGACGATTTTTGTTTTATTTTCGAAGCCCGTCTAGAACGGCATCCATCATATCGCCGACGCCTTGTCGACCCTAGTTTTATGTTGCTGGCTCATATAGAACCGAAAATATTGGGCGCATCAATCGTGTCAGCATTTATAAGAAAATTGCGGAATACCCTCCTTTTAAGAAGGTTTAGAAATGGCACTCAAATTTCGGACCCACCCGACTAACCAGTGTGGAACGGAAGGTTTCACCTCCATTCACGTATACCACACATAAATAACGTCCATTTTTAAATTTAAATTCGACGACATTGTGCTTATGAATTCGGGCCGCCATTTTGGAATTATTATTGCTAAGGTGACGTCGCAAGGATTGTCTACTAATAAGTGAAGAATAAGTGTCAGTAGGACTTATGTACAAAATTGATAAACAAAGCAAAATACTTTTGTTTTAATTCTCCTCCTCCTCTGTGCTATAGTTCGGGGTCCACGAGTGTCTCAACCAATAATCGCAGTCCCTAGCTAACGACCTCCAGTTGGGCACTCCAAGTTGATTGAGTTCCCCTTCTACTTGTGCGCGCCACCTTAGACGAGGTCGACCTTGCTAGGTGTTGCTCTGTCGTTGCTAGATTCGGAGACTTTGAGGGCCCGAGCATTGGTGTCCATTCGCTCTACATATCCTAGACATCTTAGGCGACTGAATTGAAGTGCTCGTAAAATTCTTTGATGAATCTTCTTCTGCTATCTGTCATCAACGCAAACAGGACAGAATATCTTGCGAACATTTTTTCTCTTGAGGATATCTTCATCCGCTTTCAACAGAGTCCATGATTAGGGGATCTCGTAAAAAGTTTTCGTTGGTTGCTTGCGATAGGGCCTTATTACTCAACTGCCGTTAGGCTTCTGCTGAGGTGTTCTTGTCAGAGTTCATAGTAGAATCAAGGTAGACAAAGTCCCTTACTGGCTCAAAGTTATAGCTGTCGACTGTGAGGTTCCGTCCCATTCCCCGATGGTGTGCGTCCCGTCTTGTTAACAACATATACTTGGTTTAGCCCTCATTTACCTCTAAGCCCATTTTGACAGCTTTAATTTCAATGCTACGAACGCACCAGTGACAACCCCCTGTGTTCTGTCAATCATGGCAATGTCGTCGGCGTGCGCTAGATGCACAGACTTTTGAAAGGTTGCGCGTCTGGGGTTACGCGTTGGAAGTTTCGCGCAATTCTTTCCTTGTCTAGATCTCTTTTTTATATCGAAGGTCTCGATAAGGTCGGCATCGATCTGGATGCAGCAGTTAGCGTTTTCCATCGCCATTCTGCAAAAATGGACGAGTTTGGCAGGGATACCAATACATGAGACATGACTCTGTATAGCTTGTCCCTATAATTGCTATCATATGAGCCCTTGAAATCGATAAAAAGTTAGTGGGTGTGGATTTGGTGTCAAATTTCATCGACTGTGCACTTTTCTGGCCTGAAACCACACTGATGAGGAACAATCAGGCTGTCGATAGCTAGAGAGGGTAGCTTGTGCCGGGGAGAATAACGCATTTCATCTTGATGTCTCAAGTTTTCTTCAAGTTTTCAACTACAGCAGGCGCTCTATGGTCAGAGAATTTTCTATTCTCTGCGTGTTTCGTCATAAATATCCATTGAAACCCCTTCAACGTGCCACAATTTCTGAAGTGTTTCACTTCTTTCGGATACACCACACCCATCATCAACGTCACAGCCAGATAGTTTCGAAATAATTTAGGCTTGCACCACAATATTGTCACAAAAAAACTGTCGTCTCTCCTCGTATAATTGGCCAAACCGATTAATTTACGACTGTCCCCTCACTCACTTAATTCTGTCAGCGATTTCTTGCTCCAATTCTACCCCCGAAGTCCCTCGCTCGTTTATGTAATTTATCATCCCGAAACCACCAAATACTCGTAGATTGTTTATTTTGAGAATTTTCGCCCCATAAAACCCCACTCACAGCCGCATCCGTTTAATTAATCAACTTGACTGCGTCGGTGACCTATTTACCACCATGAAGTTGACTTCAAAATCCACTTCAGATAAAAAATAACAATCAAATTTTCGAAAAGCGAAAGTGAGGAGAATATGTACAATGGGATGAGAAAAACTCGAAAACAAACACAATGGCAACGGCGACCACATTTTGGACACAATTTGAAATCACTTTTCCACGCTTTACTATGGTTGCAGCAACTATGAAGCGCGCACATCGTTTGCGCGAGAGATTTATGCGCGGGTAAATGAAACCTCACCGAGGGGGGTTGAGAGGGGTTCCATCATCTCTTCCTCTGGTAATTGAAAAGCCAGAAAGGCTTAAAAAGTCATCATGACTGAGTCAGACTCAGCCAGTGAAGGAGGTCAAATGTAAGACGATTTATGACAGATTATGCATAACTCGTGTGGATTTTATTGGCCCTTTGGCGATTCCGATTCGGAAACGCTTCGTTGAGCGTGATTATGAAATTTTTGACAGAGAGTACCGTAATTAAAAATCATTTTTCTAAACAAACAGCCATTCCCGTTGGCATTGGCAAAGCCATCTCTCGTAATTGGTCGGAAACAGTATCCGGTGGTGGTAGTCAAAGTTTAATTTCGAATGCATGACCCAATCTATTGTTAAACGTTTTTGTTTTGTTCCCAGCGATGATGGTTTCCGGGTTCTACTACGCACTTGGCCACTTTGTGTTTTTTGGGGGGAAGTTCATTGTGTTGTGCGGCTTGTAGTATCGATTTCCTCTCTCTCTACAGCGGATATATGGGAATTCTGGGAATCCACTTCGATCCGTGTGGGCCGTCTGTGTAATTTCAGATATTGCAACAAAGTTCGTGCCCCTTGGCTGAATGCAATGTGCACAAGGCCTTCACAGAATTGTCTTTGTCTCCTTTTTTTTTTGTTGTCATTAAGGACGCGCATTCCCTGCATATACCCTTCACCAATCAAAACCATCGCTACAATCACACCGATCGATCGTGTGGTGTGCCGATCGCAGCGATACTTAAGTCGGCTTTTTTTTTTCTTGTTCTACTCCTTCTCTTTGCTTTCGTTGCATTGCGGATGCGCGTTAACCTCTAATAATTATCCCCTTTCATCGATTTTTTCCCGTCTTTCGTTGCGGCTTATTCTTGACTCGAACCGATCGATTGATATTTAACGCTGGTGTTGTCATTGTTTGCTGCGGTGGAGGTGATGACGGCTGTGGAATGTGAAAGGCGTTTGACAATTTCCTTTTTGATGTTCCGATACCGACAATACCGACGCACGATGACACACAGTGCGTTTGATGTGATAAAAGATAGAATTATTGGGGGTAATGCCATTGACGGTATTTTAATGCAGACTTGAACCAAAATTTGAAACCAGTTTTCAATTTGATTGGATCCTATCGGGGAGGATTGGGGAGTGATCTTGTGAGGAATTTCCATAAAAAAAGGCCTGAAATTGAAAAAAATTCATGGATTGCTTAATCCAGGTTTGAGGCAATAAGTTGGACTTACATCATCAGTGTCACAACTTGAAGGCAGATCCAAATTCCTTGGCATTAGTCCTCTTTTTTTTTTTAGATTATCCTGCGTTGTAATGATCTTGTGATTTACTGTTGGTCACTTTGGGAGGTACCTACATAAAATACTAGTTTTTTAGGACAATCATTTTGGAAACATACATAGTGGTACATCGGTAGTTGGATGTACTGTGACCTAATATGGCCTATAGTGTGCCCAGCTAATACCTTGGAGAGGTTTGTTTCCTCAATTAGAGTTCCCCTCGCAATATGATTCCTTCGGAATTGTATTTGAGGGTTGAGCACTCTTACTTTGGCTTGTCGAGAACAGTAGAGCATCCGTAGAGCATCCACTTTAATCTGTTTTCTCTGAGGAATCTGAGGATGAGAAGTGGGTCTAAGAGGCATCTGAGGATGAGAAGTGGGTCTAAAAGGCCAACCTTGTCGTGATTTGATAATTGGTACTTGCCCAAGTATTTCAATCATTAGTGGGTCAGTGCCCCTGGAGTCTCGCTGGACTTATTGCAGAGTCTCAAAGGCTTTCATTTGTTGTAGCTACTTTCCTTAAATATTCCTCGACTCTGCAAAGCCCTGTTAGAAAGCCTCTTAATAGGCGTAGGTTATTTTTGCTAAGGCAGGTGAATGCTTTGAATATTTTCCTGAGGCTTCTTAGCTTGCCTCATGCCTGGACTGTTAAACCAGATCCTCGCTCTGTCTTCTTCTCCATCTTCCTGAGTTCTTCGCGTATGGTGGGTGGCTTATTCACCAGAATGGTTCATGTCCAATGAAGGGTTCTGCTGCTCCTTGTTCCGACTCATTGGTTACCCAATAGAGGGTTACCATGCTTTTACTGCCCAATTCATTGACTTTGTGTAGGCATTCCCCACACAAGTTTTGATTTAATGACATGGGAGCCAAGTGCTTTGATAGCTGCTTGACTGTCTGACAATATTGCTAGGTACATATATCGCAGCTATTGTATTTTCTATCGAGATTGAGTTGAAGGCATCTATCTGTAGCATATATTTCAGCTTGAAAGATGCTGGTACTTTTGTCCATAGATTCTGAGTGTTTTGATCTTGGCCCAAATACACCTACTCCCGTTCCTCCTTCAGTTCTCGCGTCGTCTGAGTACCACTTTATTGCGTGGTTGCTTAGTCCGAAGGTTATGGCTTTGGTCGCTTCAATCCTCCTTACTGCTTAGCTTTGTATACAATTTCTTTCAAGTTGAATTTCGTTATCATTTCGTCTCTAGGGATTGCTAGAAGGGGGAGATTCTTGAGGAGTGCACCGTATTCTCTCCAACTGATGAATCGCTCTCTCTCTCCCGGTACCTTCGTTTGCCATTCTTGTCACCAGGTAGCAGCATGGCGACATCGTCGGCATAGGCTGAAGCCATTCGTTTCTAAAAGTTTTATAATCTCGTCGACTGAAGCCAATTGAGTGGCGATAGTACTCCACTTGCGGTGGTACTCCTGTTGACAGCTCCTGGAAGGCTCCTGCAATGTGGAGGAAGGCACCTAGAGTGTATTCTTGTGCATTTGGTAACTTAGTCTTCCTTAGTCTTCCTCCAGCACACTGCAAGTCGGTTGAGGTCGCCTTATAGTTTGTGCGCTACCTTAGGCGAGGTCGTCCTCTACTGTGTTGTCCGTCGGGGTTAGATTCGAAGATTCATTGAAGGCCGGTAGAACCTGTCTGTCTGCAAGCGTTATATCCATGTCAGAGCCTGTCTAGTTTGTCTGCCGTTTCGTCCTCTTCCACTCCTGTGTGTCTAGGAAATTTATGAAATTGGAGTTCATTAATGAGGCTTAAGTGCTGTTAGGTTTTCCATGGCTGGCAATTCCTTTGCTAGGACAGTAAGTGCCACCATTTATCCGCTTAGGTGTCAGCTTGGAAACATCGGTTAGGTTAGGTGATTACCCTCCATTTGCGGTAGAATTCACTTGGACTAGGAGAGATTCATTGAGATACCACACGAGCCGGTCACTTTTGTGGACATCAAGATAAATCATCAAGATGGTTATTATGATGCAACCCACATATTTTACGGGCTTTAATAGAAGGCTGCCGAAAGTAAAGCACCTCGAAGCGCATCGTATTGAAAACAATGTGTGTTCCTTCGTCCGAATTCGGTGGTATTCAGATGCAAAATTCCTTCGGGTTCGGCTCACTCAGGGCTCACAATAGGCTGCGAAAAGGTCTCCTTCAATGCCATACCAATCGATGCCTGCTACTCCTGGAGATTTTATTCTTAGACTTCGCCAAAATCCAGTAGTGTCACGATTAGCTTTGTTTTCAATGGCCGCTTCTACTCTTTGACTAGTAGTAGTAGTGGATGTCCTAGTTAAGCTGCTCCTTTTACTTTGTGTGACGATTCCCAGCAGCACTGGGAATAGAAAAACTGATGAATAAACAATAATTTCAGCACATACTCATCGGCGAAAAGTCTTCGGCCAGTTTATCTCTTCATTTCCAAGCTTAAGCTTAGCCGCAGGGATACGCGAACCATCTGTAGCATCAACACTGAACCCCGTCCCTTGGTATTTTTGCAGAATGCTTGGAATCCACAATGACTACTGCAAAGCGAAGGGGTATTTGAATCTACCTACCATTTTTTTCGCCAATTTTCTTTTGAAAGTGGAACCTCATTGTGGTCACGCCATGTTGTCCGCTTCTACTTGCATGCGCCTCCTAAATCGCAGTCTTCTTCTACTGCGCCGCGCCATACCTCAGGGTAGATTCGAAGATTTTTCGGGGCGGAGCATTGGTATATACACTCTACGTGACCCAGCCACCTCAGTCGTTGGACCTTCAGTCTTCTATCTACATAAGTCGATGTCGAAGTACAGCTGTACAGTTCATTGTTCTATCTCCTCTTACACTCACCGTCTATGCAGACGGGACTGAAAATCACCCGAAAATTTTCCTCTCGAAACAACCAAAAGCAACATCATCCACTTTTGACAAAGTCCATGCCTCTGCACCATAGAGCAGGACTGGGTAGTCTTCAGAAGAATGAAGCCTCTTGGCAGTCACTGCTTTGTTCAGCTTGAGGGTGTAGAATCAATAACTGCGCTTAAAGACTTACTCTTTATCTGGGTGGTTCCACTTAGTAGTTTTTTCGAAGTAATTTTGACGAGTAGCGTCTAACTTTGGAACTCATCTATCGGTCTCAAATGTATGGTATGTGTTCACCAGTTTATCCTGAATCTTGTTCCATCAGCTCACGTAGATTAGCTAAGCATCTAATAAAGTCGCTTTTATGCTCGGTATATTTGATTCTACCTTTCTTAACTGTCTCATCTTAAATCCTTTCAATCCTCGAGGGACATAGGACGACAATAGCGCACCATCTTGTTCGGAACACTGCAACGCGTTTAAGCTGCCTCTAACTCATTCCTAAAGAGGTGACCTGATATATGCATGCATACTTGTATCAATGCACGCTTAAGGGTTGTTTCTACTCGCTTGAACTGTTATTTTCAAAGAAACTTTCCACCACACATGCCGCCTTTTGTTCCGCAACCCCATGATCCGTCGGATTTGGCTTCAATGACGTCCCTTATGTTGTGTTCCAATTACGTTCCCCTTATGTCATACCCGAATCAACTATATTCAGGGCGCGTAGCACTCTTTAATTGGAATATGATCCCTTCGCTTGATAGTGCGTTGATAAGAAAATCCCAAGATTGACTTTGGATAACGTTACCTTCCCCACTTGTTATAACAGCGGCGCCATCTAACACCCTAAACGCATTCACTTAGCTCCATAAACGCCGCCAAATTTCAAGGTTTTCCCAACCTGGTCACATATGGCGTCGGTAGCTTTGTTTGCCGTATCTAAAACCCCTGTTTCCCAATAACAACAGAATATCGTCTTACAACACCACAGCAATCCCTTTAAATGCATTGAACTTACGCAAGTCGTCGCCTTTTCAATTTCTATAAAATGCTCCCCCTTTTTATAAAATTAAGTCTCGATAAATGGAATCACCTACGCCTACACGTGCCTGCACACTTACACACCCATCAACGGGCACTCAATCACACTCCCTAAGGCTCCCCCATTTATCAAAAATAAACTCGAACTCATCAACTTAATCTCATCCGTTTTCCATTAATGCACTGAAATTGGGATAAGATTCCTCTGACACAAGGAGCTACCAACCACGCGTTCATCCCCCATCCACCCTCCCTCCCTCCATCAATCATATGCTGAAGGAATCCGGGAAATTGAACTGCGTTTACCGAGAGTCCTCTGCCTAGGAAGATGGACGACGCGCCTCATTTACGAATAAACGCGTAAATAGAACACCAAAAGACGGGAATAAAATGAATAATGGCCTAGGACTGGGGATAAGGATCACGAATATGGGGTTGAATCGCGCTGGATTGGGTGTGGGCTGAGGTGTGTCTGCCTCGAAAAAGTGAAATCCACACTTTTTCCCTTTTATTTACCTGAGAAGCGTTCTAGAGGCCGAAGGTGTTTTCCCCTTATTTTTTGAAAGTTTGTTGATGGTGGTAGTGGTAATTAGAAGAAGTCATTAAGTCTGTAATTATAACGCCAGTTGGTCGCGTTCGCAAGAGATCACGGATCATAATTTGTTATCGTGTTTCGCTTGTGTTTTTGTGTCTTGTAAAAATCTGTTTCTCTTAATCGAAACGATGGTGGAACAGAGGAGAAATAGACGCCGTAAATGGCTGTAAACTTGAACTCGAAGCTAATGGATGGAATTATGAACACCAACGGAGATGAAGAAGATTTCTTACAGTGGCCATTGAAGGTAGTGAGACGTTTGCGAGTCTACTATAATCCGGAGCTAAAGGCCTTACGCTTTAGCATCCACCTTTCAGCTGGATGAATGGAGTTGTGAATATAATTGAGGAAGTCACCAACGTTCAATATCGAAGGCTGCAGCCTTTAACTTTCTAAGCTTACATTTTCGTTCCAGTTCTATATCTATCGCATTTCACAAACCTATCTATGCACCCAAGGCCTTCGAGTGAGAATGCTGCACATATATCACAGACCGGAAGTTACACTGGAGAGAAAACGTCAAAAAGCGCAACTGTTGCCTTTACTCATGTTAATGAGCGGTGGGTCCTACGTGGGACTCTACACGTCGCAGTGGTAAGGCCGATTCTCTTGTGCGGCGCAATGGTGTGGTGGACCGCCTTGGAAAGGAATTCCAATTTGAAACAAATGGAAAAGGCTCAACGAGTGGCATGCTACAGCATTAGGGGTGCACTGAGAACCTCTACAACAACGGCGCTCCAAAGCCATGCTTCGCCTTCTCCCGACATCGTCGGTAAGCAAATGGCTACCAGTTCTGCTCTTCCACTGAGAAACTCTCGCCTGTGGAAGAATCAATACACTGGTAATGCCAACATACTTATGATGCAACGTCATCTCCCCAAGCTTACCCACCTCTTGGCTACTGAAACTGACCTCAGCTTAGGCTTCAAACATTCGTTAGAGTGGAGGCAACGGCAATGTCCTATACAACCGTTCGCCGACAATCTTTATAGATGGATCCAATGGATGGAGTCTGTACCAGAGTCTTCTCGAAAGACTTAGACATACACCTCGCCTTTAATCTTCCGAACCATTGCAGCGTCTTTCAGGCCAATGTCATCGCGGTTTTCCAAGCCGCTGACTGGCTGGTGGTTAATACTATGTATCGACAGTCAGGCAGCTATCAGCTCCTCCATAGCCAGCATCGTTACATCTAAGGCAGTGAAAAACTGCCGCGTATCTCTGAACGAGATAGCTAGAGAGTACAACACCCTTTGCTGGGTACCAGGTCACCGTGGCGTCCCGGGGAACTGCGTGGCTGACGAATTGGCTAGATGAGGCTCTTCTGGTACTAGTAGCATAATTATAGCCATGCTTATGCTTATGCTAAGTATCTCATACATGCCAACTTAGTCAGCGCTTTATCACTAGGCAACCATTTCGATGGTTTTAATGAAACTTATAATGCCTTTGAGGCTAACATGAATGCCTTCATAAGAAAAATCAATTGGCTCCATGAGCGGACCGTCTGACCCGCCCTGAGTGGCAGCACAATGGACCTACCTTGGTCTTAGTGTACCTTATCGAAGGCTTCATCAACCAACTAACCAACCGATACCATTCTCTAACCTAACTATCGGAGGAGCTGATACTTCCAGAGGGCTAGCAATTGGCTCACCTTCCTTCGATGACAACTCGTGCAGCTAGGTCCGTGCGTTATGGAGTCTTTTCCTCCCTTGCTCAGTTAGTTCGTCCCTAGTCTCTTCGCGGTCAACTTGTAATTCATCGACCACTTGGAGCTAGTTGACCAGTTACAGAAGGATGAGCTGACAACGGAGCAATTGTCGCTAGATTCTAGAAAAAGATTTTCCAGATTAACGTCAAAAGTTCCGACGCGTTCCCCATCCGAAGTATGAAGCAGGGCTTCCTTTTTCCTACCATTTAGATCGGTTCGTATGCAGCAAGGAGCGCCCGATCTATTGCCTTTCCACGAGTAAGAGGGAAGAAGATGTCCACCTGCACTCACCCTGTGTATGCAGAGTTTGCGCCAGCAACTGAGCACCCCCCTAGCCATGCAGGTCTCGGCCTTTGCCTTTCTGTAGGTCATGACATTTTGCACTCTCATAGGAAGCCTTGATAACGGCTATGAGTTTCTCGGGAATACCTCTTCTACGTAAAGCGGTAAAGCGTTCTAGATAAAATTCCGATTATCACTGTCGCAGATTAGTTCAGGCATCAACCATATTCTATACCACAAACGGGGTCCTCCTCCTCTCGCTTTGATTGATTTTCGCTCTTTCGCATCTAATATAAGCACACATGTATGCGCAACTAAGATTAGTAAACAAAAGTGAGTTTTAAGCGTCATCGCACTCGTAAGATGCACCATTACTTTCCAACCCGACTGTAAGTCGCCGCAAGTAATGATCTTCTTTATAACACACAATTCTCAGGTGAAATTACGACTAGCGAAAGCATTTTAGACGCACTTTAGTATAGAAGACGCCGACGATAATGATGTCGACTACGACGATCGAATGAGTTTTACTCTCTCGAGGTCAAGGAAAGTCGAAAACACGACCGTAAAATTGAGTTATCCACCGAAGCAAAAACAAAATCGATTCACTTTCGCTGATTATAGTTTGTCGTTGACTGCATTTTCCAAAATCACATCAAAGGACTCGAAAGGAGAGGTAAAAAAAAAGAAGAAAAAAATCTTGTAAGCGACTTTTAATTGCACGTGTACTCGACCGAAGACGATGGTAGAAAATTGCAGGTTGTCACTTTTTCGATAGCCTCTCATGCTATTTCCAAAGAGATCCTTCAAATGAGGATACCCTCACAAGCAGTCTCTCTCTCGTTTCCTGTTCTTTATCTGGAAGTGAACTGTAGTGTGTACGTGTGTTTCTTTTTTTTTTTTCTATTTCCCCTCGTAGATATCGATTTCATTGTCATCTTCATAATTCCCTGTGACAAATTGTGCATAAAGGAGTTAACCAAAACACATTGAGTGTGTACCACATGTTGAGATAAGGATGAGGAGACGACTAGAGAGTTACACACCTCTCTTGACTTGGATTGAATACATATTGAATGACCGACCGGAAGTGTTCACTTGGATTTTATAATGGGATTTAAAGAGGATTGCAGTTGAGAGTGCAGCAATGAAAATTAGTTTCCCTGCAGAGACGCATATCCTAGGAAGTAAATCCTAATTATTCGAGTATTCAGCAGGAGTTTGAATAAGTGTCGGATTCCTGTGGTTGCATTGAGAGTTGTAGGATCAAGTAGGGTGATTGTTTTATGAAATTTTGATGAATGCGGTGGATTCAGCTGGTGTGGATTGTAAGTCTCAGTCTGGGATGCTGCGTATTTCATGGCGATGGAAACATATTTTCGGACATTTTCTGCTGTCAGTATGCACGTATTTGTACATAGATATGGTACTCAAAAATGCTGAACAGAGATACAATCCACAACGTTGACTGAAGTGGATGTAGGGTGTGATATCCACTGCTGACGTTGTATAATCAACTCCAATTAGCTAACCTGACTCAACAGACCCAATTTAAAGAAAAAAAGACATAATCTTGCTCCGAGCAACACTACAAACAGTAATTAAGTCATTGCCATTCGATTAGTCTTAATCTCCGGACCAAAAAAACTCCAATTTACTACCTAAACGTATCGTGCTTTTCTTTTAATGAATCTTCCTTTGGCCCATCGAAGAAGCAGAAAAATAAAAAGGCCACACACAACCCAGTGTTCTACATTGCAATTAATCTAATCTTCTTATCGAATCCTTTTTTTTTTGCTTTCCTCAAAGACCATCACCAGGCTATGTGCCAAGTAGTAAAGTGAAGCACACAAACCTTGGATAAAAGTTTTTCTCGATCTAATGGCTCTTTCACCAAGTGTACGAGACGAGTATCTATACTCGTATCGCGGTGGGTAAGAGAACTCATTAAAACAATTAAGCACTTTTCACAAAATTTCAGTTTTACAAACGGTCCGTCCGATTCCGTCCAGGCGTCCGGGTACAGACCCGAGCATAAGTTCGCTTTCGCACGATTACCATCTTTACTCGAGCTCAGCTCTAAGGTCCAATTTTAATTTGCGATAATTAAAAAGTTGCCGACTCGCTACGAAATCGATTACAAAGTCAGTCGTGATAAATGATTTCTTCTTTGGGTCTCTGTTTCCCGGGGAAAAATAGATTTTTTTTTCTCTGTACATAGCTACAGTGGAACGATGGAAGCCCTATGTGAGAATTTTATATTTATCGACATCCATATCGACAGCGACGGTAAATTATCTTTTTTTTTTGGCGAAGAGTTGTGCTTCCAACGATTTACGTTTGTGATTTACGTCAGTGGAGGTGGTTATGGTGTTGGACTTATGAAAGATTGTGGACACAAGGAGGCTCATTTTTCTGCTGACTTTTGTTGCGTTCATCCTTAAAATTCTAGTCATGTCGTCATGCAGTGATGTTGTGGCCAAAGAACGTGGCCATAATTTAAAGTTTTTATGGGATGGACACTTGTGTGAGCCAGAATAAATGAGACAATGTATTGGAGTGCGGCAATATTTCAAGCGTAAACTATGTAGATACTCGTACTTCGTTTTGTTTTGCAGCGCGTTACAGAAGTTGCAGTGGGTTCGATGAAGAGTTAAGGGTTTCTATTGAAAAGGCATGTGCTTACAAGATCCGTACTATACCTCGGTTTGATGAACGTCTTAACTTTTTGACGGTGGCCACAGTGTAGTAGGTACTCAACCGGTGCATGATTCAATCGCCGTACGAAAAAATCTACCTTTCGCACCCAGCATGTCGAAAAAAGGGATTGGTATGGTGTGGTATGAGAGAAGTGCACCTTAGAGGGTGCTTGTACAACGCCTTTCAATCCATTGTGATACCCTATAGATTGTGGTGCCCTCTCTTATTTGGTCGCCCTTAGTTTGGTCTTGGCAATGTATGGTGTGGTATGAGAGAAGTGCGCCTTAGAGCGTGCTTGTGCGGCGACTTTGGGTCCATTATGATTCTCTATAGATTGTGGTACCGCGTCTAATCGGTTGGCCCTACAACCAAGGCACTTGCACTCTTGTCGAAGCATATCATGTTCCAGAGTGGAACTTGCGCTAGACCGTCCAGTGCTTTAAAAAATCCCGAAGCGACTGATACGTATTTTTTCGATATCGATGTCGTTTACACTAAGGGTAGTTTTTTCAGCATTTTTTTTGCCAAGCTTTGCAAAAAGGTGGAAGGCTGGTATTTTAAAACCGTTAGCGAACATAGCTTACCTGGTCAGATGACATTTCCAAGCAAAGTATTGAACAATTGTGATATTACTGCTGTAAAAAAGATCCTCCTAGTCGCCTGTCCACTGGTCTGTGGGAAAACGTCGATGAGAAGTGTCAGGTAAGCTCTGTGGAAGGTTATCACTTCGTCGCATTAGGGGGCAGTGAGCGGTTTTGCCTTCGTTGACCTTTAGACCAATATCCTTAGCCTCTACAACGGCTCTCTTGAAACACCCGATATTGTCGATATCGTCAGCGTATCGTAGTAGATGGAATGACATTCCCTGTTGACACCAGCCTTCCGCACCACACGCTGTATGACTAAATGGAAAACCTCGCATGGCAGCACATCTCCTTGGGGAAATCCGGTGCATGATTGGAAGAGTTCCGAAGTGAAGCTATATACTTACTTACTTAGGAGGCTCTACAGTTTGAGGCGAACCTGGGCCTCAACCAACAAGTCTTTCCAGTTGGCCCGGTCCTTAGCTAACTGCCTCAAGCTGTGCACTCCAAATTGATTGAGGTCGCATTACATGCTTCGGAAAATGGTCGTCACCCGTCCGACAAGAGCTCGCTTTTAAGACTCAATATTTTGGTGTCGCGTAAGAGAAGGTCATACCGTCTTAAACGGACTATAGCTTGTCATACAACGCGTTGAGGTCTCGATTGCCAGGTGGCCAATCACCCGGGTGATATGGCTTAGAGCCACTCTCGAGTGATTTGCGCTCTGTGAGCTAGAGCCGAATCTCCTTAGAATGTCCACAGCTTGTTGGCCAACATTGTTTGGTTGTGGGGCTTCACAGCGTCGTGCAAACCCGCTTTTTTATAAAAATTTCGCCAATGTTTTGACGCCTTTCTAAGGGTCGCCAGCGCCATTTTAGCTCGCTCCTCACCATGCCATCCAGATGCCACGTTCGCCTTACGGAGTAAGTTCAGATGCTTCTCTTAGTAGCCGACGATTTTTGTTTTATTTTCGTAGCCCGTCTAGAACGGCATCCATCATATCGCCGACCCCAATCTTGTCGACCCTTGTTTCATGTTGCTGGCTCATATAAATAGAACCGAAAATATTGGGCGCATCAATCGTGTCTGCATTTATAAAGGAAATTACGGATCACCCTGTGCCTAAGAAGGCTTAGAAATGGCACTCAAATTTTGGACCCACACCACTGCACCACTGATCACTGCGTGGAACGAAAGGTACCTCCATTCACGTATACCACACATCCGCCGCGTTCCGAACCGAAAATATTCACAAAATCTCAAACCACACAAAATATGGACCACCCTGTGTCACAAGAAGCTACGCCCTGTGACTTAAATTTTGGTACCTGTTTCATGTCGCTAGCTAGTCTAGAACCGAAGATACCGCGATTTGAAAAATGCGTCACGAATTTTCGTGAAACACCAGGCCACCAGAAATTCGCCGAAAGCAGGACGTATACGGACCCCTCTCAGCGATACGCAACTGCTACTGGGCGCTGTCCGCTACTCACTAATTTTGCATTGAATTTGTTTTGACTGTAGTTTCGTCATTTCTTAACCGATTTTGACGTTTTGGGTATCAAATTAAAGGAAATTTTCTAAGGAATACGATAGGACTTACATCCATACGATAGCGATTTATATTCTATTCATATTTTATGGTTAAAGTTGAACTTAATTTCCACGACGTCGTTTCTTTAAATCTAAGCCGCCATTTTGGAATTATTATTTCTAAAGTAACGTCGCACAGTTTGTCTACAAGTAAGCTAAGAACAAATGTTTGTATATGCGACTTACAATTATTATACGAAAATTAATTCATTCCTTGAAATATCATTCAAATCCTTGAAATATCAAATTTGCTGATCCTAAGCAGCATCATACTCAAAACATACAATTTCCCTGACGATGTCTATGTCTCTATGTCGTTTGCAAGGTTCAACCTTTAATGAGAACGTTAAACAGCGCGGTAGTTTTCTTTTTATTACGAAGTTTAAGGCACTGTAAGACAAAAGAGAACCAAGAGATGATAATTACTAAAAAGGACGAGTGTCTACCTCTGGCCTGAATTGCACCATAGCCTATGTGAACTTTGGTATTATTCATGACTTGCATCGGCTTTCATTCATGAAGTAGCAAAAGACACGAGTAGTAAACGTGAATGTCACCAAGCGACTGGAAGTTCCACCAAAGTACTGCGGCCTTCCGAGTGATCTGTTGTAATATCCCAAATGGCAGACGTGTCCTGGCTGATATCAAGTTCTGGAAGGAAGGTTAGGTTTGTTTCAGCTGACGAGGAGATTATGTATATCGGAAGGTGAACTCTTGGTCAATATACTTTCTCCTGCTGCAAGCCATGACGGACCTTCGCACATAATGTGCTCCGCAGCTTTAGTGTCCTCCAGACATAGCCTCAAGTGTCATTGGTTAGTGCCCATTTTCTTAAGGTTCTATTTGAGAGAACAGTGGTTAGAAGGGACGTCAATCAAATACTTTGCATTGTGCTTGCTAGGACCTCTTTCGATCTTTTCCTAGAGCAATCTATAAATTTCTTTGCAAGGCTAGGACCTAGCTGTGAGTCTCTGTGGGAGTGCTTTTCATCTTGTTCTCTTGAAACAACCGTTTGTAGTCCTGGGCCTGTAGTTTCTCGCGACCATTCGTGTTGTGCGTGTCATATTTTTTTTATGAATGAGAGAACCAACAGTTTAAAGCCATAATCGTAACCTTAGGCCACTGGCCACCACAGACCACTGCTCCACACAGCCAAACCAGGAATCTCTTACAACAGGAGAATGTCTTATTCACTTACTTACAGATGTACTGCCCTAGTGAGAAGCAGACAACGTGCATTAGGTAAACCCTTTTTCGACGACCCTAATGAGTTATCTGGAAAACAGATGGGAGAATTCATCCTTTTCCTGAACTCCACTGGTTGCCTCTACAATAATACCCCTCTTCACTTAATTTTCACGATTTGTGGGTTTCCACGTTTCCATTTTTGTATTTATCTATCGACCCCCTTATTGCGGTTCCATGGCACGTTGCAGATTCTATTTACCCAACCAATGAGATGGAATCGAATGCCATTGTTAGGGTTCTTATCACTCAACAGACGGCACTTTGATTGCGACTTTCAACAATTCACCATCGCAAGCCAATCGACCGGAAATGGAAAAAGATACTCCTCAGCGTAAACATCGTTAATCACAATCAATATCAGCGCGCACGAGAATTCAGCGATTAGATGTTGGGAAAATTCTAAGCACCTCCCCATCGGTGGCCCACCGCACCGCCCCGGACCGGACCGTGTGAATGAATTGTAGACGTACGCGCTGATAAATTATCAATTCCGGTCGCAAATATTTAAATATCAGATCATAAATGCAAATCGAGTGGCCGGCCAACAATGTGGGAGCGCGTCGGCCGTCGGGTCATTAAACACCAATATCCGGCAGAAATGTCAACAGCTTTTTATTATCGACGCGCGTAATTTTCGTGGCGTCTCTGTCGCCGCGCCGCACCGTTGCCGGGACCATTAATTTATGTGAGAAGCAGGAGCCTTTCGATATTAACCACTGATTTGTTTGATTGCAGATAATTTAATTAGCTAATAATGTCGATGGCTTAATTGAAAAGCATTAAAATTATTGGCAGTAAAATTCGTTATTAGATTTGCCGGAATGAATTGCAGCCAAGGTCGCTAATGTTGGTGACAATCGATTCGGTATTTGCGTAACTCACACGTAGTATTGGGAGGTTTATGAGTGGTAGATAGTTTTATCTAAATAAGGCTTTCTAAGCCGACGCAGGGGTATATATTTGATTGAAATGAGTTCATTAATCGCATTCAAATAAAGAATTCAAGGAAATGGGACGAGCAATTCTCTTAGCACGAATCCCTTTTTAATTCCATGAAATTGGTTGATAAGCAGATGGGCTGAAGGAAAGTACACGACAAACTTAAAGCCTTTAACGTGCTCTCCCGACTTGAAGCTTAAGTCGATGCGGTATTCGAGCACATTCTCAATTTTTGAGGCAAATCCGTGCTTTATGTCGAATAGAGGTGGACTCCTATCCACCGTACTATGTTGACGTTTTAGGCCGTTCTGCACCACATTCATCGGCACGTGCAAATGTAGCTTCCGGCCCGGTAGATGTAGATCAAATTATCCGCCTAAGAAAAATCCTAGAGTGACCTTGCGCGACCCTGGTTCCATGGATACCTATGCCGTCTGATGCAATGGCACAAGAACTTCTGTTGCTGTGCAAATTTAGAGTCGACTTCTCCTGCATTCTGGACTGGCTTCGGCCAGAGTCTGAGCCTGGAATGGGCTGTAGTCGAATCTTTACGGATGTCTCCAAAATAGATCCAGAGTCTAGAGCAAATGTCTTCATGGAGGCCGGCAATACTAAACTCCACTTCTCGTTAGGTGAGCTTGTCATTGTTTCCAAGCGGAGGTCTATTGCTATCCTAATGGCTGCCTACTATATTGTAAAAAATGGGTGGAGGGGTCGGAGATTTGAGTCTTTAGGGACAGTTAGGCTGCGCGTAAGGTCTTCCTCAACCCTTGAACCCATTACGAAATGGGTAGTTAGTCCATTCGTCTTTGGTTTTTCACGGCCATACCTCTCGCTAATGTCTGACAAACATCAAACAACATTAGGCCTTTCAGACACGGCATTAGGCACAGGTCTCCTCATTCCTGCGCTCAACACGAATGGTTGGGAGAAGCGAGGCTATTAGCCCTATAAAGGGCCAAGTACACATACACCGCCCGCATAAAAAAGCGAATAAAAATAGCCTTAAACGTAGAAGACCGCACGTGTTCCAGCGGTCGTCCGCACCTTGCTCATAGGACAGCAAAGTTACGGTCTCCCAATCCACCTGACTTGATATCTATCTGTTGATAGAGAAAGGTAATAAGCGGTCTGGACACTCCATAATGAGGTTGACGATGCCTTCATCATTCTGTCTCTTCCTCGCTTTCCGAGACCTCTTTTACCACTGTCATTGCTGTGGAGGTCCACAAGCTGCTGGAATGTGATACACGACCTGACTCTTGCCCATATTAGCCCGTCTGCTTGCCAAAAGTAGATCATAAGAAGGGGCTTAGCTGGTGTCATCGTGAGATTCTTTTGTGCCCTTTTCATATGACGCTGCATATACAAGATCGCAAGCATCGTGGTACAATATCGAAACAAAAAAGGGGTCTCCTATGCAAACGATTTTCAGACAAATCGACGCCAGATTCAGCACAAGCGATGCGATCCACTATCCCGATCAATAGATTTCTAACAAAGTTGCTGCAGAAGTTGGGAGGCTTCTCTACGTGGTTAAATTGCTATCTCAAGTCGATTATAGATGCAAATACCACCCTTCTGGTTCCTTAAACCTCTAATTGATCTCAAAGTCGAAAGCACCGCTGAAATCATGTCACGGTCATGCCCAAACTCCGAACTAATCTCCCAGCAACCCATTTCCCTGAGACTATATCTGTCGATGACCCATTAAGGGCTTTGCCACCACATGATTTATTACGCACACTAAATTTGCATTTACCTCACCAGTAACATGATTTATGGTTCCACAAAAACGTTCCATCGGCGACCTTCTTTCAGGTCTTGTGGGAAACAAAATTGCGCCGCTTCAACCTGTTTTCCATTCAAAGACGAAAGCACAAAAAATCCCAGAATAGAATCAAAATTCTTTGAGATAATGCAAATTATTATCGGGCCCCAGACATCCAAGAAAGCCAAACAAAAGACCATAATTGGAGGCAGAGTGGAATTCCACTCGCATTCACCGAAATAATTTGCTCCTCTTCCCCTTCACCAGAACGGGACACAATCAGATCGGTGCGGCTCCGCTAAGTGAATTAAAAAGAAATAAAACGAAATCTCAATTATTCTGTGGCTTTACACAAATAAAACTCGTATCTGACGGAGATAACTACAAATGAAATCGGCTAACAATGCGACAAGATGTTGGCTCTCCAGGTCCCAGACAAATGGAGGTAAACTCTGTGGACACTCAGAGTGGACAGGTACTTCAGACGTGGGTATGTGTACGCATGCAGAGCAACGCTTGAATTTGTTTGAAGTTTCAAGCTTGTACCTTGGACAAGAGTGACATGCCTGGTAGCGAAATGGTAGCAGTAGACCTATGGTTTGGTCGGAGTGAGAGTTTTTAAAGGCGACTGCACATGGTGACGTAGTGTGGGTGTTTGAGTACCTTTTTTTCGCTAAGAGGTGGTGCCCGCATCGAGTAGGTTAGTTTGGGTAAACGTGGCAGGCTGCAGTAGATGGAATCTCACTTGGACTTGTAAGGTTCATTGAGTTACCATAGAATCACCGTCTCCAAAGAGCCACCCACTAATAATGAAGTGCTGGAGGATACTCATGTTCGCCGAAGCTGTTCAAAAAGTAGGATCCTAAATGCAGTTTCATGAGCCCAGTTCTCAAATGAGGTGCTTATTGAATTGTTCAGCCATCTCGTTAAGAGACAGGTGACGATTTAGGGCAGTTCGTGAGTTACAAGTGACGGATTCACGGTTTGGCTGTCAGTAAAAATGATGATATCCCGCTTAGATATCTCCTTGGAATTGATTCATGACACGCTGCAGTGATTAGGGAGGCAACAGGAGATTTGTAAGTTATGATCATTGGAGAAGACGCCCCCACCCACTCTTGATTCTCTTTTGGATCCATCTGTATAGAAGTACATGGATTCCTTTTGTAGCACAAGATTCCGTTGCCAGTCTAGTCTGGCGGAAATTCAGGTTGTGGAAGAGTGTTGTCGGTGTCTTCTTGAAAGAATTCAAGAATTCATGCGAGTGGCTGCACACTCCGCCACCTGTTCACTATAGAGATGTAAGGGTAGCAAGTGGAAGAGTATTACTAGAGCAGCTATTGGGGAAGTTCTTACCCAGTATCAGTCTGGAACTTTGCCCAATAACACTGCCTCTCTTCTCACCCTTCTTTTTCCTGCACTACCGCGTTTCATCGCATTGGGTTGGACTCTTTTTTAAGACGTTCTAGTGCTCATGATAGGCATCGCATTTTTAGTAACAGCATCCCAAGCCTCTTGGCTTCTAAGCATTTCACGAACCATGTATTCAGGGGTTGGTGGCACGCCTAGTTTCTCTCTCAATGCTTCCATCCCTGCAGGAAACTGTGGCCATTGAAAAATCACGTGCTTGGCGTGCAGTCGACGCATTGTGGGCAGTAGGGACAATTATTGGACTTGAGTGGAAGCATCCATGATACCCTACTTCACGGTGGTATAAATGTATGTACCTAGCTGCCTTTTTCGGAAATTTTCCAGCGTTCTCCTATGTTATGCCGCATTGGTGGCATCTGCTGTCTATCTCCGATTGAAGCGGTTAGGTCTGACTGCTTCAGTTCGTATTGTCGTGCCTTTTCCTAGATTGGTGCCGCATAGACGATTATGGTTACTTCTACTCTTGACTGTGCCTTAAGCCTCCTGTCATGATCCACGCAGCGCTGATGTTCGCTGCCTTGTAACTCATGCCCTGAGATTTTGACTGTTTCAGTCTCTTCTCTGCTGCTTATATGTATGCGTTTGCTTGCGTTTTATGTATGTTTTGCCGGCTTGAGGCCAGTTGGTCACAGCCGTTGCCACAGGGTCATTATTGTAGAGTTACTTAGTTGTTCCACCTTTTCCAGTAACTTGACAGTCAAAATAATTGCGATGACGTCGGCGAAAGCTATAATTTTTGCCTCCTGGGAGAAGCGAGTCCCCATCGTTCATGAAGTCCCAGAGTAGCGGACCTAGCACTGAGCCCTGGGGCATACCGTCGGTGATCTTGTACTCTTTGTGTCTACTATCTGTATCGTAGATGTGAGTAGACATATACGAGTGAGCGTTTTTGGTGTAGAGAACCCTCTTCTGTTAGAGAATCCTCCTCCAGATTTTCCACGTTGAGGGTAGCGAATTCTATGCCTTCCAGCTTTTCCTTACTAACCTTACTAAGTGGGATGTTTTTACGGCTGCTTCAGTCGCAGCTTGGCCTGCGGTATTTCTGGTTGTGGAGCGGATATAGATCTCAGATCTTTCTCTGCGGTCTTTCTTCTTAGCCCATCTATGGGGACTCTCCTAAACCTGTACTGGATCGTATACTTATTTTTAATAGTTTTCTCTGTCAATTGCTCATCAATGAGTACTGACTTGACTTGAATAAGTACTGACTCTCGGCGGTTTACTACCTTCCAGAGATGAGTGTTTAATCCCTGATTCTGGGCGTCTGTGTCATTATGTTTTCTTGGCCGTGTCCGTTGTTCCTTGGAAGGAAGACAGTTTTGGCATGTATTTTAGGGTTTTCGTCTCTCTTGCTGTCAATTTCACTCACTTCCAGGCACTAACTCGCGGTACTACTGTTAGCAGTCACTGTGCTGATTGCTCGTTTACGCTGTCTAAGTCTGTATCAGTATCAGTCCCATGGTGTTCATGAGACACTGTTGAAAAACAACTGCCACGCTCAGGCAAAAGTCAAAAGACTTCTCCTGCATAGACGGTACTTGGTTCCAGCCTGCGTTTCTTAGACACAGATGTGGTGTTGGTTACCACTGTTTTGGTCTTTGCTCTTTCTCGCTCCTCGGATTTGACAAAAAGACGGAAACACCTGGATGCCAATCAACTTCTAGAAGTAGATCTACCATCGTTGGATCTACTTCAGATACTCCGTTTCATTAAGGAAATTGGACTGGTTGCAGTGCCCTAAATCGAGTATAAAATTGACCGGAAGCTTAAACTTAAATCGGGACAATTTGACTCAAAACCCATGAAGTGACAGTGGTGATAGTGGCTTCCCATGAGTATATGTAGCTTTTTGCTCTACAACTTATGCATCTATCGTCCTAAAATGTCCTAAATTCGTTGTTTTTGAATGAAATGATAACGCATATAAGACGTGCTACGTCCTGACCCATAGACAGCTAAGTTTGTGTATGAACAGCAGTATAGGCCGACCTTCAAGTGCTAAAGAGCCTCATCACGATCATTACTCATTATTTTCATCGGACTCTCTTGCTACCGAATGCGTACCTATACAGACCTCAGAAGGAGAATGGCATCCACAGCATGACGCTAAGCCCATCATCGATGGAGTAAACGAAAAACAGGTTAACAACAAACAAACAAACAGACAGACAGACAAACAACGGAATTTTGATCTGTTTCTTTGGAGATTTTCAAGTGAAAAAAGTGAGATCGCACTAAAGAGAAGGGGAAGACCGACCGAACAATTTGGGAGCACAAAAGCGGGAACATTTTCGATTAATGGATTCCTCTTAGTGTGCCCCTTTCCGGGGGCATCCATCTCCTAAACTCTGGCTTGCGCACAGCTTAAAAAAAAATTGGAGCATTACGTCGATGAATTATGTGCCGAAAAGAGGTTTCGAAATTCGTGAGAAATTCTCAGTGTGCCCTCTAACTGGGAATTATGTAAATCGTTGTAACAATTGAATGGAAGCCAGTTGGATCCGCATAGGTACGGGTATATGAGAAATTTATGACCTCTCTGGGGCGCAGAAGGTCGCCGTTCAAATGGCATCCGAAACAATAGAAGTACAAGATACTCGATCGACGCAGAGCGATTAAGGAAGTAATTTATTCATAATTTGATGGTAATGACATAATAAATGTGCGATTCCGCTTGGCTTCGAATGTCTGAATAGACGATGTCGTCGTTGCCGGCTTTTGTTTGACTCAATTAATTTCTATTGTTTGAGTCGAGTTGGTAAAACAAAAGATTTGTGCCCGCGAAGTTCTACTCGTGAGGCCTACAAAAATTTTGAGGAACATCTCCCTGGGAGGTGAGAAGTGGATGAGTGACTTATGTGACAGGCAGGACAAATCGATTAGGAGCCTGTATAATGACTTAAAACAAACAAACAGATATTCGTACGTTGTGCCGCATGCTGGGTCGATGTAACCTCCGTCGATGAAAATGAGAACATGATCAGGTTGACGCTTATGCAGGTCAGGCCTTCTACAGTGGAGAGCAACGTTGGTGCGCCATTAAAAGATTTATGTTCTAGGTCGACACCTTTAGAATGGTTTATGGAAATCTCTGAAAGCAATCGAAATTGTTTCTAGAGCGATGGAATGCAGCCATTGTAATAGATGTGGGACATCGTTCCACAAACTTATGTTGAATGGTAATGAAAAGGCTCGATCTGGGGCTATGCCGTCCACGCTCTTATGATCGAGCAAGCTTACCGATAAAGCACTCCTTGTAGATTGAATTTAGGAGTTTAGGAGGAGTGAAAGCGCACAAAGTTTCTGGAGTGGATCCAACGATGGTTGACATCCTTCAGGTAGTTGATAGACATCTTTTGTCGATTAGCGCTCCACATTCCTTAAGAAGGTGCTTGCACCAGAATGTCCCTGACTCGTGCTGTATGTGAAATGCCACCTTCTTGATAGAAGGACATGTTCTCCAAACCCAATTCGTCATTTTGCAGCAACAATAATTCGCTGATCATGGCTCTGTAGCGCTTACCAGTCACCGTAATAGTGTTGACAGCGCTGTCATTACAGCATTACACGCAGATTTTCAGTGTCCCAGAAGCGATTAATTTGCTTATTTACGTATCCCCTTGGGTAGAAATGAGCATCGTCCTTTATGATGGTTTTCAATGGAAAGTCGCCATCCAAGCCCGTCAAGGTTTAGAAGAGCTTGGCTATGATTTACACGCGATTGACAGCGTGCAATGCCTGATGCACTGTTTCTGCTTTGTACATTGATGAGGGTACTGGTCGAGGTATAGGTCTTATACTTGTGCAGCCAAAGGAGTGATATTCTCAAACAAACGCCTCCTCCGGGGCTGATCACGACTGCTATTATCCCGTATTGAGCTAGTCTCCTAGATGCGAGTAATGTCTGTCCAATCGATGGCACAGGACCACCAAAACGATGACGAAATTCACGTTTTTCCATGTTTTGTCTCCGTGTATTCTGCTTCTCCTTGCTTTACAAATATCGAAGTCGCGATGACATAAGAGACTAAGTTACTTACTTACTTACTGAGGCTACTGTCCAGGGTGCATCTGGGTCTCAACGAATAAACGTCTTTAGTTTAAGGTTCCTTTCCACTTGCGTGCGCCCTCTGAGTTGCAGTCTTCTTCTACTGGGCCGTCCCTCGGTGTTGAATTCGAAGATCTTCCAGGCAGGAGTATTGGTGTCCATACGCTCTACATTACCTAGCCAACTCAGTCGTTGGACCTTCACTCTTCTGGCTAAGTCGATGCTACTGTACAGCACTTACAGTTCGTTGCTGTATATCCTCCTCCACTCATTGTCTATGCAGACGGGTCCGAAAATCACCCAAAGGATTTTCCTCTCGACTCTGCCTTCAACCAATTTTACCAAGTCCATGCCTTTGCGCCATTAGAGAAGGGCTGGGATGATTAAGGTCTTACAAAGGGTCACATTAGTTGTTCGAGAGAGGACTTTGCAACTTAATTGAACCCAAAGAAACAGCATTCGGCGAGCGTTATTCTTCGTTTGATCTCAGCGCTGATATCGTTGTCTGAATTAATAGAGGAGCCTAGGTAGAATCTTTAAGTTCCTCTAAAGTTATATGTGTCTATGGTGACATTCTATGGAAGACTTCGTCGGTGTTGGTTATCCTTTCTTGTTGACAGCATACATATACGGTCTTTGTCGTTTCCATCTCAATACTCACCAACGTACCTCTGACATCAGGCTGCAGTCTTCCGATTATGTCAATATTGTCGGTGTATTAGGATAACTGGGCGGATCGAACTGGTGTTTTACGCGGTGAACTTCGCACTATTCTTTCGATGTTAAAGATGTTGGATGACAGCGCTTCGTTTTGTTTGAATCCTTTTTTTCACATCGAAGGTCTCGGTGAGGTCTTTACTGACCTTGATGTACAGCATGCAGACGTAATTTTCGAAAATGAGTGCATCTTCCCATAGGTTAATGACTTCTGCGCCATTTTCTATTTTGCGTTAAGCTGGGACATATTTACATAGATCCACCTTTTCTTAAATCATTTTCAAATGAGGGTCAACTTTATATTTTTTTTTTGTTTCTTAATTTTTATTTTTTATAGTTTTAGTAACAATTTTAAAATATAAAATTACTCCTTTCTAAAATATACTTTTCTTCTATTTTACAGAACAACGTCCACCACAAGACCATCTCGATCCAGCCTGTGTTCGTCCACTTGCAGTAGGGTGATGAACAGCGCGTTTTTTTTCAACTCGAAGTAATCGAATTCGTTGTCGTTTTAAATTTTTAAAAAAATGTTTTTTGAAGTGCGGTGAATTCGCGGTTTTAAATGTTCCCTTCAAAGAGTGATCCCCTGCTATAAATATGTAAAAATAATCCCCTTTTGCTATAAAATTTCCCGGTCCGATTTAATTTTGGTGTTCATTTTCCTTTATCACGAGATGTCCGCGTATCCTGTTTATTTGTATAAAAAAATAAAAAAATCCTAGAAAACGTCCCAATAAGTCCACCCATGAAGCCACTGATGTGTAGAGAGCGCGCGATTTTTTCATATCCCCGCGGAAGTGGTGCCTGCTATAAAAATGCTAAAAAATAATCCCTTTTGATATAAAAGTGAAAAAAGTGCATCCTTCGGTTAAAAAATACACTAGTGTGTGTTTCCCTATCTTAAAATATCCGTTTTCTCGGTCTTTAAATGTGCCCGTGAATAGCCCCCTGCTATAAAAAAAATCCCCTTTTGCTAAATTTAAATCTAGTTTTGCTTAGTGATGCAGTGTTAATCTTAATCGAAATTTTTGTTAATTTTTCTACGACTCGGCTGTTAGTCATTTATCCAAGTGTGTCCGTCTGAATGTCTGGTGTTCCGTTCGCGTTCGCGAGTGGTACGAGGGTTCTCACTTGGAACTTCAGTGGGCGTTCAACAGCATGATGGTGAGTGTTTCAAAGTTTACTTTTCGCTTTATCATTTTTTACAAGATAAATATTCTATTGACGGTCTATTGGTCTGTTGGTACTTGCACGCTTATTTCTTCGATCGTATAGTTTTTGGTGGAAATTTTTGAACACAAGTTAGGCTAAGTTAGAATGAGTTCGGTGTATGTCTTCGCTAAAACAAGGGGCATACACGCATCGAGGTTAGGTTAGATAGGTGTATTGGCCAAGAGAAGGGAGACTTTTAGACTTCTCTGTAACGTACTCAGGTCAATATAGACCTCCGCCTGTGATGCTTATTGAGGGGAAGCGTTGTATTCCTTAGCCTGTGGAGCATTACCTATCCAAAAGTAGACTGTGATTCATGCACACTACCGCTGTGTCTGGAATGCGAACCATCCTGTCGATTTGATTCATTTACAGATTTGTCGTACAGTTTCTAGATGTCCTGGAAGAAATATCTTCCAAGGGATTTGTTTTTTATTGGTGGCAGAGGCTTGTGTAATGGCACAGAAAGTGGGTAGTGTCCTCATGAAGCTCCTTATCACCGCAGCCTCTACAGAGGTTTTCATTGGTTAATCGTTACCTCTTCATACGAAACCAGAGAGTGTTGTGCCGCGTAATCTTTCATATAAAAGTAGATTTGGGATACCTTTATAGGAGTGATCACGGGGCATCCCTGTCTACTTCTATAGGAGTGATCACACGGCACAACACTCCCTCTCCTGTCTTTTTGCATAAATCTTTCGGTTCTTCCTTGATTAGATAGAAGCCACAGTTTTCTTGTTGTAACACATGTGCTCTGGGAACTCCTTCTTTTATTTGCCTTACTTACACCGTCATTTCTAGTTTGGTACCTATGTAAGTGTGCACGGCGGGATGTTCACTGCCTGGTCGGCTTACTTCTAGTCAAGTGCCGGACATTTCCTAGCCCGTTTATCAGCTATCTGATTCCCTGACATACGTTTATTACCAGGGATCCACCTTGAGCTCTTCACAAGCTTTGATTTTATTTCGGTGGCAGATAGTGTCTCTCACAACCGAAAGATATTTCCCTGAAGCCAGGATGACCACGTCTTCAGCGAAGTGCCGCTGTGAGTCTTTGCTAAAGCACTGGATATTTGGGTGGATGATGACACTGACAGCAGTTTCACCCAGACTATGTCTGTTCCCCCCCTGTGTACACGTAGATCTACGTAAACTCTAATTGCTTCCACTTTTCTCTCGAGTGCAGATCTAGAAATCAGGACACACTTTCAATAAATCATGGAAACCATTGCTAATCTCCCGTTGAACTCATTAATCAAACTAACGTCAGTGCGCACTTGAACTTTCATCATCATTCCATCGCTGTGTCTGTGTCTCTGCAGAGATTCCTCCTCGCAGAGTTGTAAGCAACTTTCAACCGCGTTTCCACACTTCTACCTCGACTCCAGGTTTGTGATTCGATTCGCAATCGACTTGTTTTTTTTTTTTTTTCTCTAACCCCGTAGTTAACTTTCGATAACCACCGTGTAATGTTCTAAATTGACCTCCACCACCTTCGCTATGCTGCGTTACCATCATCACCCTCGTCTCACCTCATACCTCCTCCAACGATGACCGTCGTGATTGAGGATCTCTAATGAAGTCGATAACGCGATGATTATGAGTGGAATGCTTCTGTGTTTTGCTGCTTTGTTCTGTTATTCTCATTTTTTTCGTCGTTGTTTTCTCTCTTTTTCCATCGAATTGATATTAACCTTGATTTTCGATAATTAATCGGGGAATCGGGGGAAAATGAGTTCTCTGGAATCAATCGGAAGAGGAATTCCCTTCGTCAGATCATCGGGGAGGAAACTCAACGGTCGGTTGGGGGAAAGTGACAACTTTATGTGGAAGTTGAATTCAGTTCAAAGGGAGATGACCAACCACAGAGAGTCGGGTAGGGGCCATCAACTGTGTGCTAAAAAGGCTACATTTCCCTAAGGGGTGCGGGAGAATGGGCAAGTTGGATGGGCATACAATGAGTACCGATAACCGCAGGAATTTTTTTCGTTTGCTGCTTGTGCAGCGTAGCAATAACAACTGGAAACGGATGGGAATCTGAGATTTCTCAATGGGGGAAGATACGTTCTGTGATGATGACCATGTCATTCATCATTGTGCAGGTGGTGTTGCCAGAGATCGTGAATTTGGAGAGAACAAGCAATTGACGACGAGGTAGTGAGAGAAGATACTATCTTGTAGCGAAAATTGTGATGAGACTTGCATTCAGCTTTACGACCCCAGAGTCTGAAGAAGAAGGCATGCAGTTGCAGCGATGGGGAAACCGTAGTCGTATCTTTCCGATTTCCAGCAGCTTCTTCGTAGTTTCAGCTGGAAGATTTAGGGTTGCAGTTCGGGTTCCCCTGTGGGCTTTCCTCTTTAAATTGTTGACTTTGTTATTTCAAAGCCCGCGTTAGGATTGTCCTTTGACATTACTTTGTCTATGTCTTTGCACTTAAGCAGGATCTCGTGCGTCGTGTTGCCGGCTTGTGCACTTTACGCCACCGGCACAGAAGAGCCGACTATCCTATCCTGCACCGTAATTTTGTCTCAACTCCATATTTAGATAATTTTTAAGAGAATATTTCGCCTCTTGCCGAATATTTCGACCAAACCAATGCATTTCTAGGCCGTGTGGGCTAACACACGCGAGGGTCTTTTTAACCGTCACCTCCCATCGAGTTGTGCTCTCATTTCATAACTGGCTCGTAAGTAACATTTTATACTGAACGCACTGAAGAGCTTCAAGCTGTTACTTTTTAGCACTTTATCAAAAAAAATTTCTTTTGGATCGAAACATTGATGAGATTAAGGCCTTACCATTACCATACTCGAGATGTTCACTTAATGAAAGCTTGTGTCAATGATGACGCCAAGGTATTAGATGGCGAAACTCGACCACGACTATGGCAATATCGTCCGAAAACCTACGATTTTTGCTTCTAGATAGATTGAGTATCTCATCACTCATAACGTTCAAAAGAAGTGGTCGCAACATAGAACCTTGTGGCAGTCCTTCTGTGATAGTATACATACTATTCCGGCCATCACTTCAGTCATATTTCAGGATCACATCGTGCTTGTTTCACTATCTTCTAGACGTTCTATGCAGATGTCCTCTTATTGCGAAAGTCTCACAGTTCGCGAAGTTGAATGGTCGGTCATCTAAGGTGATTACATCACAATACCTTTTAGCACCAACTCTTCATCTTCTGCTTTCTATGGCCCTATTCACTACTTCTACGCCCATCGTTGATAGCCTTCGAAACCCGTTTTAATGTTCTATTAATCCTTCTTCGTGCTTTCAAGCTGTTGGTGCTGAAACGTTTTAGAATTTTTCTAGCCAAATCCAACATAGACAGTAGGCAAAACCACAATGAATCTCCAGCAACAATGCTACATTTGAGGAGTTGTACTAGTTTCTGCATCTTTAGTGCTCTATGAATACCGAATCATCAGCTTTGGTAGATAATCGCAAACATGTCCCGCCGAGTTTTAGTTGCACTTTTAAGGATTACGTTGGGTATGCCATCTAGCCTAGATGATCCGTTAGTAGCTGCGACTACTTTTTATTTTGTTAAGGGAATTGAGTGTGTTTCTTCTGGTAGTTGGCCCTCTACTAGTTTTGTCTTGGAAACAACCCGTTGACGATATTTTCCAGCTTAATTCGGTGGGCTATTGGTCGAATGCTTCCCAACGTTTTTGGTCGACTTAATTGCATAGATCCTGTGCTTGCTGTTGCCGACTGCTGTTTCTTAGCCTTCTACGCGAGAGGTTTTCTACATCTGGAGCGCTTTGGTTCCGTTTTCCCGCCTGATAGCATTCAGGACGCAACTGACGGATTTCATCACTCCACCAATAGACCGATGTACATCCATCCACCTGTAGTTCTTCTTCGTGACATATGTAGATGCGCCACATGTCCTTATAATGTAAATAATCCTCTGTTCGGTCTTAACGCTGGGAATGAAGAGTAGGCTTGTTCTAGAGGGTACAGAGCCATTGGAATAAAAGAGAAGTTGACCTCTATACCCGTTATGGTCTTAAAATTTTTAAAAGCTAACTTCAATTGGTAGCATTTAACTTCTACTTGCGTCCACGTAGGCTCTTTGTGATAAGGATGGTTCTCCTTCAATCGATTGTCGATTTCAAGTTATTGGAAAAGAAAACGACAAATGGACATGACTTTCCGTACAAGACGCAACTGATTCATACAAACCACATCTGATCCCTAACGAGGTATGCAAGTCTGGCAATTCTCCCAACGTAATGAACACGCAACCACATGGCTTACTTCGCAGCATTGAGATGGTCATGGTGTGCCCGAGTCCATTGCAATGTGGGACAATGTAAAGGACAGTTTCACAGCTCTCGAACCAGATGCAACGGATACAAGAGGAAGTAAAAAAAAAATCACTCGACAGCTCAACCATCATCATCATCATCATCATCGTCAGCATTGGGTTGAGGAAGACGCATCTCCCCGATGGATTCGGTTCACATTTTGTGCACGCTTCGAACCGAGGATATCGTTTTTCATGTTTTCATTTTATCAGGTTTCGATTACCAGAGAGCAAGTGGATACCTGAGTTTTTCTTCTCCTTTTATTGTATTACCACCTGAATTCATTGGTTACCTCTAGTAGTGCTTCAGTGCTCCGCAGTGGGAATTGTGTGAATGGACGTATCTGTGTGTGTATCTTGGCAAAAGAGATAGTTCTCAGGGATACAGTTGGGAGTTGAGATTGAGACGACTGTACTCAGGTGTGTTGTGGGATTTGGTTTTCAGTTTTCAAATCAAGATGACTTGGCCATTGGAGAGTATTTTAATTGATATGCGACGGAGTTGGTATGCTTTCATTCACTTGTAATAGAATTGGATTCCCTTACTATGAGTGCTGCTGTGCAGATAGTTTTAATTGACCATGGCAGGTAGTCTTATGGCGCAAAAGAAGATATCCTGGCAAATAATTAAAGATGAAGTAGAGAAGTAGTTACTCCTCCAAAGGGTAGTGTGCATAAAGAGTGCTAATGGAAGCAATGCTTGGTTGCATTCCGTTTGATCTACACTGCAGCAGTTTGGTGGGAAAAACTGCTGTAAGGGCGAGGAAAGGCCGACTATGGTCAGACTTCCACATTATGCCTCTGGGAGACTACCAAGGGATCGACGGAAACTTATCACATAACCCAAACGCCAGCATTTGAAAGGAGATCCGCTATAAGACAAAGTTTATTGGAAAAACCAAGCAATCATCAACAAAAAGAAAGTGTCATTCTATACCGGCAACGGTTCTAGTATGGACGTTGGCATAGGAGCTAGAGTTCATTGCGAAGTCCCAAGAATAAACCATGTAGATCGAAGCTTCTGTAGATCTGCAAATCACCTCTAAACGAGATATCTACATATGTAGCGCCAATGCGGTGTATCTCTGCTGGGTACCAGAGCATATGGATATCCCAGGAAATGCCTGATGAGTTTGCAAGAAGTAGATCGGCGCTACATGCATCGCAGGCTCTCCCTTTTGTAGCAGTCCGAATTAGTGATTTAAGAAAGCAAGTAGAAAATGAAGCCACCGGTCGAGCGAACCCACGTTGGGTTCATCTAGATATCTATGCAGCAGCCAGGACACTATGTCCGGCCTGTAGGTAGAAAATATTTATTTCTCTGGTAGGACTTAGTCGTCATACCACACGGACCTTCTCCGCCATGATTACTCGGCATTGTGCCATATTCATGCGGAACCTTTCGGCGTACAGCACATCGACTATTGCAGAAGCTGCAGGGATGAGGAAGGAATTTAATCTGTTGGACCCATGGTACTTTACATAGGATTTTGATCTTGCATGGGGGTCAGTTCCTGAAGGAACGAATTCCGGATTTCGGTGGGAGATAAGAGTCTCTTTCCGAGTAGTCTGTGTCTGCTTCGAGCCACGGTTGGTCACTCGCAAGGAATAGAGATCTTGATGAAGGTCCTGTGTTGAGTTCCATTTAACTAGCGAATCTAGTCTTTCCCAAGAGTTTAGTTCCAATTTCAAGTGGCTAATGGTTAAGCCACGAAAAGGTAGTGGAGCTTTGAATGGTAGTGTAGAACCGCGTCTTGCTAGCTCATCTGCGTGTTCATTACCATCAATATCCTTGTGTCCAAGAACACAAATGATTCTGATACTGTTTTGAGCAGCTAGCTGCTATAAAGATTTTGGCAATTCCAAGCAAGCTTAGACCTTAAAGATATGGAGTAGAAGGCTTTAACAGTCGATTGGGTGTCCAACAAGATGTTGATATTGGATCAGAGGTTGCGTCTTCTCTGGCGGATAGGGTCTCTACTACAAGGTTTCCTTCTTGTGACACTGTTGTGAACAGCTAGTTGCTATAACCTTCATCTCTTAAGGTTTCTGTACGGGTCTTGTGCTTTTTACCTTTTGGTAAGACTTCCGTACATTATTCCTGGAGTATACTCTCTTCTCGTACTCTTTTAACTTTTTCTGGAGAAGCCGATGTCCTTCCCGTCTCATTTGATCGTACAGCTCAAGAGCAGCTCTCGTCCTTCTTTGAATCGTCGCTTTGTTTGCGTCTTATTTAGCTGCTTATGCATGCCGGCATTTTTCTTCAAACTAGGGGTTGTTTGATGGTTGTCTGGTGAAACCCAGCACGTCCGTTGCGGTGTCTCTGATGGCATGTTGGCAGTGTTGCCACTGGTCTACGGCATTTGATGCTGGCCGCCGGCATAAGACTCGTGGAGAGATTTCGGGACACGCATTCGGCAAAGATTCTTTCTCTTGCATCTCTTGCGATTAATTTTTCTTCGTCGTGGTACTTGGGATATCCCCATTGGAACCTCGGTTGCAACAAGGTAGTGGTCCGAGTCGGTGTTGGCTGCTCTGTCGTGCGTCGACCGCAATGTGATCAATTTGGTTGACCATTTCGTGATCAGAAGACCGCCAAGTCACCTTCTAAATATTAAGATGAGGAAACCGTGTGCTTGTTATAATTTTTTTTTTTTTTTTTTTTTTTTTTTTTTTTTCGGTTGCGCCTGGAGGTGCAGGAATCTTCAAAAGATACCAATAGCCCGTACCACTGGTTATGCCCGATTCATATATCTGACCTGATGTCATAAGTGTTGGCCAGTATATGCCTACGGGCTAAACCTCACCCCCCCAGAGAGGCACTATGAGAACCGGCCGCGCGTGCTCATAGTAGTAGGAAAGACGTTCCTCTCATTGTTTCATTATATGATTACTACGACTAAGTTACCTTAACAAGTAGTTTACGCTTCTGTAGTGTTAATCGCGTTAGGTAGGTAGCTTTCCAGCGAAGGCACCTACTAATACCGTCATTACATGCGGTTTTCCCTTACTGCGCCAGATCGTACGGTCTTGTTCTTTGTAGTCGGCGCTCGAGGTTTGTCACGTCCAGAGTACGGATTATTTCATTATTGCAATGAACATGAAGGCGAGTACGAAGTTTGTTAGCAAAGTTTGTTACTTCATCGCTCACGGTAGCAATTCCTAGATCTCTGTGAATATCACTATTCCTTATATACCATGGAGCATTCACGATTGCTCTTAGTGTTTTGTTTTGGAATGTTTGCAGTATAGTCATATTGCTTGGCTTAGTACAACCCCAAAGTTGTATACCGTATGTCCAAGATGGTTTAAGCACTTGCTTATACAGAAGCAGTTTGTTGTATACGCTTAACTTCGAATATCTTCCGAGCAGCCAGTACATTTCTCTAAGTCTGATTTCGAGCTCGTCGCGCTTCTTTTTAACATGTGATTTCCACTTAAGTTTTGCATCTAGTGTCATTCCTAGATATTTTGCCTCATTTGCGTACGGTATTTGTACCGAGTTAATGGAAATAGGTAAGTTGTTTATCTTTTTGTACGTAAAATTGACATGCGTTGACTTGGTCTCGTTAAGGACGATTCTCCAGGTCTTTGTCCAGTCGGATACTTTGTTTAAAGCACGTTGAAGTTTTTCCGTTGATGATTCGACTGACTCATCCGTTGCGAGGATAGCCGTGTCGTCTGCGAACGTTGCTACGACAGTCCCTTCATCTTGTGGCATATCTCTTGTGTAGAGCAGGAACAGGATTGGGCCGAGAACGCTTCCTTGCGGAACACCGGCATAGATTTCTTTGAATTCCGAGTATTCTGCCCCATGTTTAACACGAAAGAGTCTATTATCAAGGTAAGATTCTAATATTCTGTACAATTTATCTGGTAAGATTACCCTTAGCTTATATCGCAAGCCTTCGTGCCATACCTTGTCGAACGCTTGCGATACGTCGAGAAAAACAGTAGAGCATATCTTTTTCCCTTCCAGAGCTTTTTCAATTTCATTCGTTATTCGATACACCTGATCGATTGTGGAATGTTTAACTCGAAAGCCGAATTGATGATCCGGGATCAAGCGTCTTTCTTCAATTACTGGGTGCAATCTCTTTAGCAGAATTTTCTCAAAGACCTTAGATATTATCGGCAGAAGCGAAATGGGTCTATATGATTTCTTGTCGTTTGCACATTTCCCCGGTTTCGGAACCATAATTACTTCGGCGGCTTTCCATTGCCTTGGAACATATAGAATCCTCAAAGAAGCATTTATAATGTAGAGTAACTTAACTAACGCTTTTTTCGGTAGCTCCTTCAAAACTTCGCCAGTGATTAAATCATATCCTGGAGCCTTGTTATTTTTCAGTTTTCTTATTGTCTTGTTATAATGACGTTTCGCCCCGCAGCAAAGTCTGTAACCCTTGGTCTGTTGTCAAACGCGGTGTCGTGTAGGCTATGCTTACCAACTGTCCTACCAAAGATGTCTTCCTAGGACATTGCTTGTCGAGGAGCTCGTAGAAATAATTATTGGTGACTTCGTCATTGTCCTTTGTGGGGGCATGAGTGAATATAAGGCTAATGTTGGCGAATTTAGCCTTGATGACTTTCGTTTGACGCTCGCTCACGTGTCGAAAGCTCAAGACTTCTTGCCTGAGTCCCCTGCGTATAACAAGTCCGCATCCGAATAGGCGCTGCTTTTGCTGTCTGTAGCAATCACCGTAGTAGATGTCAAAGTTTTTCATGCTCCTTATGCCCGGCTCATCCCATCGTACTACCTGGATGGCTGTTACAATTGCTTTATAGCAGTCTAGAGGCCCTCTGCTATTTAGTCGGCTGCACGCGGTGATGGTAGACCCATGTGTGCCTCTAACTATAATGACTAGATCTTCTGCTTAGCCTTGGGTCGTATCACCGTAGTTGTTTAAATCGTTCAGGAGTCGCTCGAGACTATACTTAACAAGAATGGTAGTTACATTTTCTTGGAGCTGGATGGCTTAAGTAATGTTCAGCTGATGGACCTCCTGGGATTCACATCACTGTCTGAGTGGGTTTAATCCAGGGGAAATATCTTTTACAGTGCTCTCGAGAGAATAAATGGCCACAAACTAACCCAAACTGTTGGTCGAAGTGGTCTGTCACAAGGCACCCAACTAAGAGTATCTACTCCCTAGTACACGCACTTTTATGGGCATAAAAACCATTTGAATTATGTAAGTCACGCTAATCACACGCCTCATTCTTAACGCCGAACCTGCCATTATCCCTCATTAAATTGTTAAAGATTCCCCCCACAAAAAATGTGCGTTTTTGTCTGCCTCGACAGATAATAATTTCAATACAGGATCGTGAACATGCTTCGTTAAATCGTTTTCGCTGGAATTAATTGATTTTTTTTTTCTTTTTTTTTTGTATCTGTGGCATGAAAATGCAATTAAAAATCATTTTATTACGTTTTTTTCTGTTTTAATTTTAACCTATCAATGGGGGACCATGTTCGAGTGACAGTGCGGGACACCATGCTCCTTTTTTGACCTCCTTGTTGCGATTTGGCCTTTTTTTTTTGGGGGGAGTTTTGTTATTTTTGTAGTGTTTTTTATAATTTTTTAATTGGACATCATTGAACGTCCGGATTGGTCAATTTATTGATAATTTTTATAGTTCGACTGGGAGTAGGTGAATTTAAATGTTTCCCCACCCTCGGTACAGGAGTCGAACTGCATTGACATGTGCTCGAGTGCTAAGCTACATATAAACTCGTGTATTTTACTGATGATTTCTATTCGAACCGAATAACGGGATGTAGAGAGGAAATAGAGATTGAAATTGTTTTACGGATCACCAACTTTGTGTAGCATGTGTGGTGAAGTGAGGTGTGCGAGAACATTGTTTGGATTACATTCCAGTAGCCTATCTCCTCTCCCTTTGTTAGCCCCTAGGTCACTATACAAGCGCTTGCATAATGTGTTTCTCCTTTTTCATTGCATTATCCCTTATGGGATTGGCTACTGACGCGAAATTACCTAAGAATTCGTCTTCATGTCGGTAGTTGTAGATTCGTTATAGGGATGTAGGCGCACTGCGATTTTGGAGATTTATTGTGCTCCCCTGACCTAGAGCTCTGGTCGAGCACCTCCTCTAGTCCAATTTCCTTAATGAATCCGGTGTTTTCCTCTTTTGTGGATCAGTACTCTACATTATCTAAGAAGTTGCCCTGGGATTTCCTCAGTACCTCCGCAGAATCTGCAGTCTCCATGTTGCTCTATACCCAGTTTCCTAAGGTGCTCCTCAAGTCGCCAGTGAGCCGTTGGGGGGCCTATAAGTATGTGCAGTCGATTTTAGTTGATGTTTATACGACGTACCTTACTTCTTTTCCGGTTATAGTTCTCGAGAAGTGCCCTTTCTTAGTTCTTTCAGTATTGTGTACGGCCCCAGACCACGAAATTTTTCTGAGCCCTCTCTTGATAGCTCATCATCGGCTTCATTTTGTTCTACTCGCACGTGATCTGGTATCCAGTAGAAGGTGAGTCTGTTGTTCTCACCCAATAGGTGAGGATTTTGGCAAGGCATTCCCACCCCAGCAATCCAAACCAGCTTTAATAAAGGCTTGAAGCTTTGATGGCGGCTTGACTATTTGACAGTGTCGCGATGGCGTAAACTACCGCTTGAAAAATACTGGGGTGTCTTCCCATAGAAGCCTGGTGCTTCTAGCCCAAGCTACCGCTTCGTACGTTATAATGGGCTTTACCATCATGATGTACGTCCATCTCAGTCTAGCTGGGTTACATCCGCAGATCTTGCTTCAAATTTTTCCGCACACCATCAGTGCTCGCGTTGGTTCGACTAGTACAGCTTCTTCATGTTTCTTTCAGCGAAGTTTGCTGTCTAGTGTCATACCTGGATACTTTATCTGGTGGTGTGGTTCTGCTCCGATCCTATTGCTCCATAGGTTATGGCAGTGTACATCCACCTCAGGATGCCCGTCAGGCTTCTGCACATCATAAGTCCACGCGTTGGGCATACTTTTGTTACGTTGACCTTAATAATTCTATGCGATGTCTAAGTCTGCAGTCAGCAACTTGTAAATCCACTTTCATACTCTTCTGCTGACTCCTTTTCTACATATACAGGGCTCGTTTAATGGCTTCATGCGAAGTATTATCGAATGTCCCCTCGATGTCTAGGAAGGCGCAGTGAACAATCTTTATCGTCCCCAGAGCTCTCTGAATGGTTTCCGTCAGCTGAAATAGAGCCATCTCAGTAGATCAGCCCGCTCGGTGTGCATGCTGACGGTAGTGAAGGTGCGGATGTGTCTAATACGTCCTCTCTCTAGTAGTTGTCAACAGCTTTTTCCACTGTTTTTAGCAGAAACGATGTTAAGCTGACTCGCCTGTAGGACTTCGTGTGTGTTGGCCCTTTTTTTTGCCACTTTTGGTAGCCTGTCTCCACCCCAGGTCTGCCAGTAAAAGACGCGAGCCCTGCTACTGGTGCACCAACGAGGCTGACTTAGATACCTGGGACATAGTGTATAGAGTGGTGATAAAGATGCTTTATCTTTACTGTCTTGGACCCCATACGATCGACAAGTCTTGCGTTTTTCTTTTTTTAACCCGCTGTTCCTCGCCTTTTTTTGGTTCGAACTAAACAATATGGAGCCAAGCAAAGCCTAAAGGACGCTCCTTTGTGTGTTTTACTGGCATTAAATTTGACTAAATTTACGAACACTCTCGCTAATCACCTTCAGATAAATAATTACCCACCGATCGTGCTCTATAGAGCCGCATTCCCACCTCTTTACAGCCATGAGTCTAGGCAAACAAAAACTCTCATAAAATTGAATTTCGAAATCAACACCTTTCTGCTGAATTCAATTGAACGTACCTGCACACGATTTCCCCCTGGTGTCCAACACAAAAGTGAAAAAAAAACAATCTCACGCTCATTGTTTTCCAAAAAAAAGCAGAAAAAAAGAAGCAAAGCAATAATTAGCCCTAATTTCCACGCTGCAGCCATAACCATCACCACCATCATCATCATCGTAATGCTGAAGCCATCATCTTCCAAAGTCATCCCCACGACGACGACAACGAGAGGCTCAGTGAAACTTTTGAGCACGCAAACCTGTGACAATCTCCTCATTCAATGCATGCAACGCATATTACCCTAGACTCTGTTAGAAATGCTAGGTGGCAGACCGTAGTCGGTAGTCGGTAGCTGGTAGTCGCGGAAGTGGTCCCCTTTCGTTGTTATCATTATGACCGCCGCCCGTTTGGGGCTGCCTACACACGTACGTCCTCCTCCAGGCCGATCTACTTCACATGATTGTAAAGAATTAAGATTCCCTCTGCTCTCTGTGTTTGTTTATCCGCGAAATCATGGCGATGCTGGTGATCCGGGGTGACCTTACGGAATTAATTTGAATAGGAGCCCGGGAGGATTTCTTTTTCTCAATTTATTTGTTTACACGTGCTCTCCGAACTCCGGTTGAGATTCGGATCATCGTCGGGTGTTTTTTTACGTTTTTTTTCGTTTTAATTGTTGAATTCATCCGGATGTCTTGCTTTACATGTTCTTTTGTTTATCTTTCGTCTGTCGGTTTACTGGAAACTAGAACAAAGACCAGAAGTGGAGACTTTGGAGGTATTGCTAGGTCGCCGATTCGGTTCGTTAAACGTAAGTGATGACTAACTGGTGGTGTAAAAAACGTTTCGATGGCAAAAAACTTTATGGGCAGTTGGGGTTGAATGACTTTTATGGGGGTTTTAGAGGTTAGCATTGGTGAATTGCTTTATGATTGCCTATTAGAGGACTCGGCTTACCGATAGGTGCTCATCCATGAACTTTCGCTTCAGAATGGAGAGCTGAATGCGCGATATGGAAATAAGAGATCGGTAGAAGGAGGAGGAAATCGAAAGTGACTTGGGTCCTGGTTTCCCAATGACCTATCAATTTGTAGTAGGGTCCGATAGCTTTCTTCTTCAGCAGTGAACTGCGTCCTGCTTGTTCAATGTCTTATAACCTATCAAACATCGCCAAGGAAGGCGTTGAAACTCCATTTTGACTCGCGCGTGGATTGATTAGTCCTCCAGCTTCAGTAGTTATATTTGTTTAGCCTTTTTTTTTTAGTAAATAACTGCTTCATTTGCCTTTCATACTCTGCAGTTCCTTGTACTTTCCTTTTTCACCGAACTACCCAGCGATCGTTTAGTCTTTGGCCCAGAGATTCTGCCCTCCTCTTGGTCTTCCTTCCGAATCATTGTACGGTGACGTTCTGTTCGAGACGTCGGTGTTAGTTGTCCTTTCTTGTTGGCAGCATACATATGTATATGTATTTTTGACCTCATTGACCGTTCAACTCATGTTCTCCGCTTCCGTCTCAATACTCAGGAACGCACCGCTGATACCATGTTCTTCCGATTATGTCAACATCGTCGGGGTATGCGCGTAATTGGACAGACTTTTGAAAGAAGCCTCTCTTCAGCGAGAATACTGCCTGCCCAGCGCAACGTGTCCTTATCATTTTGCTCCCACATTTCCTCGGGTTTTTCGAGGATCTCCGTGAGCAAATGCTTTGTCGAGCTATGGTTTCTGTGCTTCTTGGCACTGGGGGGGTTCTCCTTCTCGACAGCACCCCCGCAACGTGTCGTTACGGCTTTTACTTGGGACTCCGCGTCCATAAGGGAAAAATCGATGGATCTGGAATCAGAATTCGAAGGGTTCGTAGCGTTGTCGTTGTCTGTCGTGTTGTGTTGTGTTGGCCGGTCGGCTCGTTGTCCTTGTTTTACTGGCGGCAAGGCTAGTTATGACAGGCCCTACCAGGGGGCCTGAAGGAACTCGTTAGCGACTGATACATATATTCCGTAGCCTTTCATCCCTGGGCACGGTTTACATGAACGCCAACTCTACCCGTCAGAATAAGTTGACTACGCTTTCTTCCCTTGGAGACCCTACATCGTGGGTGGCCCTACTGCAATCACCCTACGGGATGGGGGGACGGGGCACCATTTCTTTTCCATGGACCCAACTAATTCTTGAAAATTCTTATCTTGGGTCGATAATATGTTGAAGAAGCCCGGTTAAGGTGTTATGTTCGCTCCGGAAGTTTTTCACGCCACTGTTGGTTCCATCTGGGAAATTCGTCAGCTGTCGCTTTATAGTGCTGCTGTTTTTGTCTTTTAGTCAAACTCGCGCTTATAAGTTTAACAAGTTGAATTCGGGGGACGTTTCCGATGACTACCACGTGGAGGTTAAACTAGCACAAATGATGTGTGGTAACGGTGACAACACTGGGTGTCGCCTGGTTGACACCAATCAGAGTCTACCATATTTCTACAACGTCCAACCATCTCGTGCATGTTTACTTGGCTTAAACTTCCCTTCCCACTCCCCCAACCTATCTTGTTGCCCCTATAGTACCGCAAGTCAAGGCTCTTCGTTTGGGCAGGTTTTGTCATATCATGTCTTCTCCTTCTTATGGGTTTGCCCCCTCCTGGGCTCTCGGTGTTCGATTTGCACGCTGTAGTTCCTGCATGATGCTCGCAATAATACTGTTGGCAGTGTCTCATGCTTCCCTCGTTGATAGCATGAACGATATCTGTCTCCTTGGGGTGACTATATTGCCCATCTCTCGTTGTAGGCCATTTCTGGTAGCTTTGCATTCCAGCAGAACGTTTCGGACTTTATCCAACTTTGTATTGCAGACAAGCGAGCTCAAACAGGGACCCTCTGAGTTTGTTACGTAGACTTCCAGACGTGAGGCTTCCAGGGGGAAAATGGCAGTTAATTATAGTACCTAGATACTTATAAACATCCACGACCTGAATTTGCCCGCAGTCAGACGTGCTGGAACTTTTAAAGGTCTTCAGAACAATTTGTGACGCTGGATATAACGGACTGCGAATGACCATAAGTTTCCTTTACAATGATTCATGCCAAGGTAGCTAAGGCAGTTCCCACTCATTTACAGAACCCCACCACATAATTTCCTTACAAATCTGTTCCATTTACAATGACCCACTTCCATGCACTCAATTCGTCTCCTCTGTCTGCTCGGTTACAAATCGCTTTAGCATCTCCTGCTCCTACGATTCTACACACATGTCTGACATTAATTTCCCATCTTCTTCGTTTAATCAACATCATCATCCAGTTGAACAGCGCACACACATCCTCCATTCAAATTCGCCTCCAGGAAAAATGTAAATCTCTTGCCAATCCGTAGGGCCGTCTGTGCTCAAAAGACGAACCCGTAGCAAGGATCTACAAACGAATACAGCACAATGCGCCGCCATAGAGTGCACCCTCCTAACACCAGAGCATAACTCAGAACTTAATGAGATGTGACTTTGAGATTTCCCACCACAACGGAACCTCCAAGTGCTCCTCCATCTGCCGCTTGCTCGCATGCGGCATCATTGCCGGCAGAGCTAAATAGCAATTTGTGGTCGTCGACAAGAGGAGACTCCTTGCTGTTGTAGAGGTAACAACGGAAGAGTGTCAAACTTATTTCTTCGTTTTGCGTCGTGTTGTGGTTATGACCGGGCCAGAATGTGTTTTCGAGACGAACCGGCTTTGATCTTCTCCCGGCGACGACAGGGGGTTCTGACGCACACGACATGGTGACTGGCGTGTGGGAATGAGGAGAGTAGGTGGTGCATTTTGGAATTGCAGCCATTTGGCAATTTGCTGATGGGTAATGGTGATGATGATGATGAGGTCGATGTTAAAGGCAGACGACGAGACGACAACAGACATCGATGGAAAACACATTTGAGTTTGTTGTGCCAAAAAGGACTTGGCAATTGGTTTCTACCGGATTCAATTAACGCGAAAGAGAAGAGAAATGGATTTCAAAGGATTTGAAAGGAGAAATTAACTTGGAGCTCTTTAGGTTTTGCATTCCTTTGAAAGGCTCTTGAACAGTTGTAAGAAATTCCTTTCAAAAGGGGAGTTTGTCAGAGTGTGCTTGAGGATACTTAAGCATACTCGAGGATGCTTGAATATTTAACTAACCATTCACTAGATTCTAGAAAGCTTGCAAGCACACAATGCCCGAAATTTCGAAATTTTAATTTAGGATAGGTTAGGTTCAGTAGGGCTGTGAAGTCATCGTAAAACACCAAGCACCATTGTGTGTCTATGGCAACCTCTTGGGAACCCAAGTCATTTCACCCAATCCCATAATTTCATTCAGAATTTGATTAACTTTTTCTACACTATCAAAGGAGTATCTTCCAAGGTCTTTGCATTCATAAAATAGATGTGTTGTGCCCTCTAAGGCCGTCGATACACCTAGTCTCATTGAGTGCATCCTCAGAAGACAATGACCAGGGAGTATCCCTGTCGCTGTTCTTATCCGTGATGTGCTCAGTTTTATATTTTCCCCAGATTTTTTTCTGATCGAACACCCTATACCATTTTAAGTTGGACTTCCTTAGGTCAGCCAAGTTGAAGAGTCTCTCGAGAATGACTGCCCACGCACATTGGTGGTTTTACTCCCCCAAGTATGTCACTTTGTAGGGAATCTGCTCCTTAGTTAGTTAGTTCGTCGTCACTTTCGTTACCCTCGCAGTGTCCAACATAATTTGGCACGGTTCTGCTTACATAATGTCCTGAGCATGGTGTGGCAATTCGTGTCTGATTTAGATTTCGTGACGAAGGACTCTAGCGCCTTTAGCACAGCCTGACTGTCGATGAAGATGGCGATATTCTTGTCGGATATTGATCCCAGCTTGAACCTCTGCTTGGGATACACAGCATGCGTTCGAAAGCCTCTAGGTTTATATTTTTCAATTACCCCGTACCCTCACTGGTTTTGGAACCATCCCTGTAAACTGCAATTGGATTTTGGAAGTGTGCGACATTCCTTTGCCAGTCCTCTCTATCAGGGTACATTACTTCGTATGGTGTATCGAAGTCAAGGGTACCAAGGATTTCATCTGATCTGTCAGGAATATTGAGAACTATGCCATGCGTTAGTGACCCGAGGCGTCCTATTGCCCGCTTGTAATTTTATTTGTAGGTCTACTGGTAAAAGAACACCTTGAGTGCAGCCGCTCTTAACCATCAGCCTTTTCGTTTTGGCAAATGGAATCTTAGTTTCTTCGAATTGGAGATGCGGTGTTACCAGGCACAGTGCTATCTTACTCCCCGTTTCACAGGATGCTGCTCCCAAGTCTTCGTCACTGGAATTATTCAACAGAACTGTCCTCACGTTGTTTTTTTTTTTTTTTAATTAAGCATGCATGCCCTTCATTGGCCTTTTAGAACAACATGTAATTCCTGTTTGTTGAGTCCCTGGGTATGTTGGTGGCCATTAGTCTAGGGCTTTTGAATCAGTACGGCTGATATGTAGTTGATCAAGCATGCCGTCGCAGCTTTACTGTGATGGTTTATTTGCATCGCCTCCATTATCTTTGTGTTCCTCCTCCTCATCTCCAATTTTTATGGTCATGAGTTTTAGCATGACCTTCCAGATGCCATGTCGCACTTTTACACTTTTCAAAAAGTGGTAACGATTGCCTAAAGCTATAGGAAGGAGCTGGGGTTGCCAACAATGAACCAGTGGCCAACTTTTGAGAGAACTGCAAACCCTCTACTCCTTCTGCAGCATTGGACATTACGTACGCTTCATCTGCAGCACTTGTATATATCCGGCAAACAGATGACTGCCAGTACGAGCATCCATTTTAGAGCTTCTTTGCAGTGGTTCAGCTCCAGCATTGGTAACTCCTCGATCACTGAACTACTAACCATTTCACATAAAAATATCGACTTCACCCCACCGAAGCCGAGATTTGAATGCAACTTCAGAACGAGCATCCCTGCCCGCACTGAAAAGGATAAAGGTGTCGCCTTGGATGGTAGCTCAGTTCACTTCTACGCAGACGGCTCGTAGACCGAAAGCCGGGTAGTGTGTGCTGCCGTCTCTTAAGGCCTGGATTGCAGGACATTGGTTTCCGTCCCCCAAATTTCATGGAAATCATGGCTATCAAAGAAGCCCTATCCTGGTTAAAGTATGATGCAAATCTCTCAAGGATATTAGCATTTTCACTCCACATCCAAACGGCAATCAAGTCCCTGGAATCATGCTCTTTCACTCCAAAAGCCGCTTTAACCTGTCGCTCGTCTCTCTCGGAGAGATGATGGAGCATTTCAGCATTTACCTCTGCTGAGTGCCTGGCCATAGAGGCATTCCGGGAAACTGTAAGGCTGACAGGCTAACTAGAATATGACTTACCAGAGGGTGGGTATGGCCATCGCTGCATGTAAATATCTACTTAAGCTGGACGCTTTCAGCAGCACCAACCATAGATGGAAAAATTGCTCGACGTCTCTTATATCTAGCAGTTCTGGCATAAATGGATCGGAAATGTAGTGCCAGGTTGGTTGTGCTAAAGAGATTCCAGATCAGGCACGTAATTGGTGTCCTCATGGGACACTGTCTGATAGACCAACATGCTAAAAAGCTGGGCCTTTTTTCAAATGACTTTGACAGGAGAGATGGAGAGGAAGATGAAACCCTCCTTTATTTCCTCTGCACCTGTTCGGCCTTATCTCACAGAAGTCTGCTCCATTTAGAGACTCTTTTTTCCAATGGCGTCAGCAAACCGACGTCGACAAAGGCCACGACCTTCTTCTGCTTCATTAAAAGCTCCACAGCTGGTCTGATTAGTTCCTGGGTAGCCAAGAGGAATAGATCCATGGTATCACAATGGACATTTTTTCTGGTCTAAGTGCATGTCTGCCTGCTAGGAGTATGCGTCAGAACCCCCTGTCGTCGCCGGGAGAAGATCAAAGCCGGTTCGCCTCGAAAACACATTCTGGCCCAGTCATAACCACAACACGACGCAAAACAAAGAAATAAGTTTGACACTCTTCCGTTGTTACCTCTCAACTTAACCCAACCAACATATCCAGCGTATTCTTCTTAAGTATTGCATTCCACCATTTAGGAGCTCAAAACGTAAGGATGGGTCTGACTACGACGATGTATGGCCAGTGCATCATTACGGGTTTCCAGTCCCACTTTTTGTCTTACAAATGTAGACAGCATTATGCATCTTAGGTGAGTTTAGGTACGTGGGTAGGCGACTGGAAGCCATCCACAACGCCACACTCAGGTCAATACAGACCCATTGTGATACCCATAGGGGAGATATGTCCCCTGCCCATTGTTAACCCTAGTTCTACAGATACGGGTTCCCATGAACTAGCAAATCATCCAGTTGACTTGATGTAGTTCAAGATGTCGATGAGAGGTATGTTGGATTCAAGGTCGCCCGAGAAATTTAAATCTAAGGTGGATAAGACCTGGAGAGTGACAGAAAAGTGGGTTGTATCCTCATTGACTTCCTCATCTCCACATCCACGACATAAGTCTTCTTCCGTTAGTGTTAGTTTTTCATGTGGTACCGCAGAGTGTTATGCCCCGTGATGACTCCTACCAGTGATTTCCCATCCTTTTGCTTAATCTTGTCGGCCCTACTCTTAGCCTCCCTTACGGCCTTAAACCCTGCTTCGATTCTCAGTGTGCTACGCGTGATGAACACCGAGGCGTCGGCTTATGCTAACGCGCATTCCGGACCTCTTCTGGGCAATTCTTCGACCTTCTCATTACCTGTTATACAAATCTTCATGTCCAGGGACCCATCAGAGTGTAACCTTGTGCTGTGTTCCAAGAGCCTTAAGCTCTTTACGACTGCACTTCACAAGCTAGATAGCAGAAATCGCTTTTTTTATTGCTGCCTGGCCGTCTCTGGTATTGCCTTCATCCCAGTCTTATGGGCGGCAATTGTCACTGCTACGACCTCCGCTTGGAAAACACTGCAATGGTTCGGTAGGCGAACTGATTTGGATATGCCCAGTGGTTCAGAAAAGATGCCGGAGCCTACGCCTCCAACCATGTCTGAAGATAGAGATGGTGCGTCGAGATTTCTAAGCCGACCACTTTTCCAATCCATTTTGCTGGGGAACGAACGTGTTCGGTACATTTCCTATATTCCGTTGTATTTTGTCTCCAACTATCTGACTCCCTAGTGCACATTAGCTGCCGAGGTTTGAACGCAGATATCCAGCGGAAGCAAATTGAGGATAGCCTCCAATCCAGCAGTAGGTGTGGTTCTCATGGCACTTGTGGTGCGTCTTATTGTTAATACGTCTTACGAACTCTCTTCTGCACTTGGAGCTTCCAGTTTAGCTTTTTCTCTAGCACGCTACCAAGAAATCTTGCGCGAATCGAAAGGGATAGCTACCTTTGATTTGAAGGATTTTTTTTAAATTCAATTTGTGTATTTATAGCTGCCTAATCCTAATCCTTCTTCTCATGGAAGTAAATCCAATTTTATGACACCAATCGCCAGTGATCCCATCGTATCGCATTAACATAATTCCCTCGAATGGATTCTCATTACTCAGATAGAGTATCTAATGGCTTTCGCACACCGAAGCTGTGCGCGTCTAAGCCGCAATCGTCATTCTAATGGAGAGCATTTGTCAAATTATTATTTTCTGATCCGTAAATAGCGTTCCTAAAATATGTTGACACTCTGCTCCACATAATCCGTCTGAGGGGTCTGCCACCATAGCGCACATGTGTTGCAGAAATATACGATTCCCCAGCAGTTTGCTGTTCAGGGTCAATTCGATTTGAATATGTATCTGCAAGTAGGTACGAGTATCTGTGAGTTAAAATTCTGCTGGGTGCACCATGGGAAGAAGAAAAACAAATCCACAAATCCATCCAACACCATTAACAGTGTAAACAGCACTCGTTGCGCCGCCTTGTCTCTGATGTAAAAAGTGAAGTACGCCTCCGAGAGACGACTGCGTCAACCCGTTTGGCTAGATAAACAAAGTTGCCAGCTCAGATGGTTATACACCCAGAACAGCCGTCGCACCGCAGACAAACTTTGGTTTTTATTTTTCGAGAGTTTTAAAATTGTATCTCACAGCGGTGTGAGGTGCGGGGTATGAGCATAATAAATCCTGGAAATCGGATTGGGGAACTATTGCATCGTGGGCCGTCACAGTTGTAGCTGCCACTTATGCGGCCTACATTCGAAGCCTGAAATCGCTCCGAAACCCCCCTAAGCCTCGTGTGAGAATAACGCAGACTGTTGGTGTCTACGGTTTAATTTGCCTACAAGCGCAGGTAAGAGTATCTATTGTGAGACTTTTGTTTTGAATTCAACAGATTTATCGATTATGAGTGTAATGTTGAGGTTGCTTGTTGGGTGAGTCTGAGTCTTTATTTGGATTTGTTATGCAGCACTACTTGTGTGTAACGAAAGTACCTTGACCCATGTTTGGGTCCACTACTGTTGTGCTGTGTCATTCTGTGACGGGTGAATGGAAAGCAGTAGCTACGGGATCTCTGTCTGAAGTATCTGGTAGTTGAATTCGAATTTGATTTGGGGAGCGGTGTGACAATTGATTGGTAGCGCAGATGCGGTGTATCTTGGGTGCCCCCCAAGCAGTATGAGGCGTTTTTTTTTTCGTGTAGGTATTTGCATGCGAACTTAGTTCGGTCTGAGGTTAACGACCTTCTATTCAACGGAGAACGATCCAAATAGCCTCAGGAAATTGCTTTATCTGCATTAATCAGAACAAAAATCTAATCCTGTTGGCACTGAATTGAGTTCTGGGCGGGCGGTAAAGCTTTTGCTTAGGCGTTTCGGTTTCTTAGAAAATCCTGATGTGACAGAAAATTTCAGGAAGACAAACAGTTCCTCTAGCAACGCTTGCCTGTCCTAGTAGAAGGAATGGGAGAAGTTGACGAATGTCGCATTTGTACTAATGTAGGTACGAGCGGTAACACCCGTCAAATTTCACTCTCCATGCCGGCTTTCAATCTATGGCTGAATATGCGGATTAAGTGTGTCTACCTGTCTTGGAGGTATCCCAGCCTTCTTGAAACTTTTCTGTTATTCGGGATCTTTCAAATCTGCGTATGCACATAGGTTATCTGCACTCTTCCACTCTCCCCACGGAACTGTTGTTAAGTATTTCTTCGCGGGGCTGGTTAGCCACTTATACTTTGTCCTCTGTATCTGCTGTTTCGGCTCTTCTTAATCTTTCGAGTTCTGCACACTCATTGTGAAGGAACAGATCTTCAACCAGTCGTCTCCTGACTTCCCGGGTAGGTTCATTCTAACCTCTGCCAAGCGTATGCAGTCGAACATTGTGTGCTTTGCATCTTCCTCTTCATTTGGACATTCTGGCCAGAGGGACCTAGCTATCGTAACGAAGTCTGTGGAGATATTTCCGATAGCGGCCATGAGCGGACAGGAATTGCGCAAGGTGGAAGTTGCAGACCTTGATCTTGAGTCCGTCTGCCTTTGCTTTGTTATCCCACCTGGCTTGCTATAGATGTATTTCTTCTGTCTTAACCCTCGTAGTAACGTTGTTCTCTTGTCGTTCGCCGAAGGTGAACTCTTTGCATTACGTTGGCGAGAATGTTGTTAAGAACCTTACCCACTATAACACCGGCTGCTTCGTCTGAAATTGTTTGGAAACCGCATGTTGCTCTTATGGCGCAGAACCTGTATGTAGACGAGATGTATCTTTTTGTCTCCTTCGTTGTAAGGACCCCTGCTCAGACCGGAGCAGTTCAAAGAAAGATGAAGATTACCACTTTGGATAACAGAACTGTCCTGGCGTATCCAGGTCCACCAATGTTTGGCATCATCCGAAAAGTTCTGTCTGCATCTGTGAAGCCTTTTTACTGCAGTACTCCTATACTCCCTCGCTATTATTTCCCTAGTATCGCTTCTGTATCGTCTACTTCTTTATGGCATCGACGATAGAACACGTTTTCCTAAGGCCATACTGGTGGCCGAACAAAGCTTCTCTATCCTCAGCCACAGCGATTGGTTTGCCGTATATGTTACGTCATGGGAACTTCCCGATTGGATCTGGCAGACATATTGGCCGACACTCCAAAGGTTCTCGAGTGGCTTGTTTCCATTGGGTGGCAAGACCAGATGCTGGAGTTTCCGTGGTTCAGGGAAGAACCCCTGCTCAAGCCACCTTTGCATTGTATTCTCCTTCATTTGATGCCGTGCGGTATGCACAGTACGCTCTTAAAGCGCATGTTCAGGGCGCTTGTATATTTTTTTTATTGTAAGACTTGATTGTGGTAGCCTTAGCGTAGCCATTATGGTCGTAATGGGTAATAGTAGTCTGTGACTAAACCTTAGTCCTGCAGTGCTTGGCCCTTGCCGCTTACTTGCTGGCGTACCCTAGCTGCTCCTTGAACGATAGTCTAGTCTTCTGGTTCGATTTTTGATTCTTCTGGTAGTTGAAGTCGTTGTAGTCCATTGTCCATTGCTGTTGATCCTTTTCCTTACCGTTGACGCTCTACAAGTCCTGGTAATTATATTTTATTTACTAGGCCGCTGCTGATTAAATTGAAGTCAATGATCGAGCTTGGACGTCCTTCGCACAATGTGTGTTTATTTCCGGTGTTCATGAGTACAATATCGAGTGGTACGGCAGTAACCACATCTCAGAAGAACTTGTACTTCCAGCTCCAGGCAGCAACTCCTTTTTGGTGTAGTAGTTGGAAAAACTCAGATTTTACTCGTTTCTCTGATATACTCCGTGGCTGTGACTTTTGTTCCCCTGGCGGGACTTTAACTTGCACCGATCACATCACAAGTAACCTACTACTCCGTGGCCACCTTAAAGTACGGCACTTCCTCGTTAATTTGCTTCTAGGTAGCCCAATTCAGCGGCTTATGAATTGGAAGATGCCACCAATGACTCCAGGTGTTCGTCCTGTGGGATTAGCTACTAGCTCATCCAGAAGTTTTTCAAATTATTCTACAGATACACGCACTCATGTATGTAAATGCAGTCGATTTGCGCTCGAATAAGGCCAGTTTTAGGTGATTTCCTGGAAGGCGCGTTTACCGCATGCTTTTTCAAGTCTTATATGGCGTGCAGACGATGGACGTCTTATACCCAGTAGTTGAGGTTTAGTTCGAGTAGCCTCTTGACTCTCTTAAAGCTTTTTGGAACGATATGGGGAGTAACGTCATTCAAACCATTGCTGGTACCTGGTTGTACACAGCGAACACACCATAAAATGTCAAAATAGTTTATCGCATTCGTTCGCAGGTTTTCGGTGAAAAATGTTCGACCGCGCGGTGTTCTCGTAGATATAGACAGCCGACCACATACAGTCGTTAGATACACTACAGAATCGTCAAATCAAGTTGTTTCAACGGTCATACGACAGTTGTATCATACATCCCGGCCAATATTTCGTAAAACTCACAGTAGAGGTCATAGTCTTACTGCGGCATCATTGTACTCGACTTAAAGCATCCTCAGTTCTATAAAAGCGGATAGAAAATATCTACCTTATCGCAGATACTTGTCTATTTTTTCAAAAATCCCAGTGGATTCCACCCGTCCAGGTTTCATGATTTCAACATGGCTATGTATGACTACCCATCAATTGGTTTGGAAATCACTTTCAAAACATCCCCAGCTTCCTGACTTTTCACCCAAACTGCTCCGCAGGATTTACATATCATACGTCTGTCTGTCTGTAGCACTGAATGAAGAGCGAAGAGATTGTTTTTGAAATATATTTTCCAACCCCTGTTGCGCTCGAGTACTGTGAGGGTAGTTTTTCAGTTTTTCCATTTTCCTATTTTCTGAAATTTCATTCGGAGATAGAATTCGCATTTTCTTTTTGCTGAAAATCTATGTTAGACTTAACGATGTGGACGAGAAAGCATACTTACCTGGCGTAGGGGCTACCGTGATCACGAAGGCGGTTCCCCCGGAGTGAGGTCTGGCCATTGCACTTTCGGTTGGATTGACCTCCGCGATTGTTCCTAATGCGAGCAACTCGTGCGTGTAATTTTTGGTAGCCGGGAATGGCGTTCGCGCCGTCCCGACGTTGATATTAAAAACACTTTTAAACGGATAGAAGTAGCTCTCACATCCTTACGATACAAAGGAACACTATGTTCTGTCGAATGGGCATTTGTAGGCGATTTTCGTTTCGTTTATGAATTGTGTTTGTATAGGTGGGTTGGCTAAGATGACTCTCTATTCAGCACTCACGTCCATGTTGTTGGAAAACGGTTATCATCCCTTAGCTCGTGGAGGATTATTGCAACCATTACTTGCTGTGTCCGGAATACAAACCACCACCCCATCCTGTGGATTTAATGTATCTACAGATGTCGTGTCACAGATTTGCGTCAGTTGTTTGATGTCACATATGTGTAGGGAACCATTTATCACTGGACAGGAGCACATTAATCCCTGAAGAACCATCGTAATTCCCATGTGAGACAGTAGCAATGCCCCTTATGTGGTTTATATTGTCCCCGCTCCAAGCCTGCCAGGGCGCTTTGCAAACCGCAACAGATCAGCAACGTTGAGCGTAGCCAGTAGTAAAGTAGGCTGCAGCCTATTGATTTCTGAGGACCCACTAAGGGTCTCATTGACCTCTCCCTGGAAAGAGCATCTGTCCTTTCGTTACCCTGTATCCCGGAATGTCACTGAGCCCAGACCAGCGTCACTACGTTATATATCCTCTAGCCCGTTCCACTTAACAATTGCCTCCTTCACTATCTTGGTGGCAATCACGTAAGCAGAACAAGCCCTAATAGTGACCTGGCTGTCTTTTAGACTGAAGTCTATGCTATCGCAAGTGCAGATGTAAATAGCTCTACGCCTTATCTTTTTTTTAGAGCTATCTGATCTGCAATTGCGATAGCATAGCATAGTTTGTATGTACTTAGTGGAATCGTCATCGCTTCCTCCGAATAGATGCCTTCACCTGAGAGCCCATGAGTCTGAGGCCCGTCTGTATAGAAAACAGTGCTACCTGGTTCAAACCCGACCCATCTGCCGTCTCTCCATTTCAAACGCTCCGGAAAAGACCATCGGAATCTGCGCTTAAAGATAAGTTCCGTTCACATGATATCCAACGCCCGATCGCGAACCCGTGGAATAGGGATGCGAAGCTCCTCAGCCTCCTTCACCTCCTCTGAGCCCTTCGCCAAAGATTACCGTTCGCTCAAACAGCGTGTGGAATACTGCTTTCCTGCCCACGTATTCGATAAAAAGATGCAAGGGAGGAAGGCTCAGAAGAGCGTCCATGTCCATGGCAATAGTCGGAGTTCTTCTTATGTCGCCAGTAATTCAGATCCAGGCAAGGTGCTGCAGTTTACCGAGCTTGCGTTTGAGGAATACCGCCCTTGGCTATCATGCGACCAAGATACGGTCTTACTTACTTAGGTGGCGCTACAGTCCGGAGTTAACCTGGGCCTCGACCAACTGAGTTGCGCATTCAACGTTGGTTGAGGTCCCCTTCACCATGTGTGCGCCACCTTCGGGGAGGTCGTCCTCTACTGCTTTGATCCTCGTGGTTAGATTCGAAGACTCTGCAATACGGAGTATTGATGTGCATTCGCTTTACATGTCCTAGCCATCTAAGGCGAATGGTGTGTAGTTTTGTAGACGTCTATGTCGCTATATAGCTTGTATTGTTCGTCGTACAATCTTCCCCTCAAAAGCCAGTCAACGCCATAAAACATCACGAATGATTATACTGGTCCGACTATGCCAGCGAATACATATGTAGTGAAGCATCTAAGGCCTTAAACCGTAGGTCCTATTGAACATTCTATGACACTACCAAAGGATTCTGATGGCCCTTAAGATTATGGTCTTAAGGTGTTCTTGGGAAGACAGACAATGACTGTTCACGATACCAAGTCCCGACATTGTAAACTACCGCCTGCATGCGGCAACAAAGACCCGGTAGGTCGCTGCTGCTGTGGACAGTACACTCGTCGTCGGCTAAACCTGTAGCAGGATAGCCCTCCTTGCTAAGCCTACCCAGTAGTAAATCAAGCAGTAGGTTCCACAAGATAGTTCGAGAGCACGCCACCTTCTGCAAAGCCTTTAACAACCTAGTAGCAGTAATTCTGCTCCTAAGTATAGCGACGATTCACTCCATCATCATGCGAAGTGTAAAAATCCGTTTGCACTCCTTAATTTCATATCACTAGTCACTAGATATGTAGATAGATAGATAGATAGACTGGTTATAGGCTTGTATGCGCACCGCGGCCTTTGTAGATCTATTATGCTCCTCCGACTAGAAGCTGGAGTCGATGAGATACTCGGCTTAGAGCAACTCCTCCAGTCCATTTTCCTTGATGAATCGGAGTATCCAACGACGGTAGATATTCTTCTGATGTAGTTGATGAGCATCCAGGCGTTTCCTTTTATGTGGATTAGAGCTCCACATTCCTTTAGAAGATTCCCCGGGGTTTCCTCAATATCCCCGCAGAATCTGCAGTCTTTTCACGTTAGTCTACACTCAGTTTCCTGAGGTGCTCCTTAAGTCTACAGTGACCTTACTTCTCTTCCGGTTATAGTTACCGAGAGGTTCTTCAGCCTGTTTTAGTCTAGGGAGTTCCTCCCAAAGTTTCTCTCTGTTGCAGTCTTCTTCCTAAGTTCGCGTGTCCTTCCACGGTAATCTGTGTTTCACAACGATCTCCTCATTTTACGCCACAAATGTGGTAATGAATTCAAAGTGACTTAATTGGCTTCATCGGTGGTTTTTTTCACTGAAAAAGTAATCTACTTTCTGTAATCCGTTTCGGGGGACACTAAACCCCGTTATTTTATTTCCCACAATTGCTAAAAAAAAACGCTACAAAAATAAAACGAAATTGTATTTCCTCTCGCTTTTGACGCTTTTGACTTAATTAAGACAGCAGTTTGCAAAAACCCCACCAACCTCCTATGAAGCAATATATTCCTAATTAAGAGGAGCTCTCGGCGGTTGCACATGCTTCCCAACGGAAACATAATTGCTCCAGAAGAGCTCGCAAAAAATCGAAAAAAAAAAAAATGCTACCAACGAATGCTGTTAATTAAGATCAAAGCCAATTTCTATACGAGAATTAACGGGCAAAAAATAAATGAGAACCGACAGAAAAAAAGAAGCAAAGTGTCAAGCCCGTCCCATCCTCCTGGCAACCACACAAGAGCGTTGCATGTTAATTCATCTTAATGATCGCGCGCCCTCTATAAAAAAAAGTGATGCAACCGAAAACAGTAGCGAGAAAAAGTGTTGGGGGTCAGCACACCATCAAACGGTGGTCCTACACCGTTCGGAGTTTTGTGAAACCCTCGAGGGGATTGTCACATGGGAAGCAGCATCTTCATGTCATCATTTGTTACCAGCAGAACAACAACATGGAAATTATATACTCCACATGCGTCCCACATATGATCGGTGTGGGTGATTATGCAAAACTAAGACGGCCCCTAACATGACACACACACGTACTCTGTATACGACTTCGACAAAAGTTCCTTCTTCAGTGTGCTTCCTGTTGTTTGCTTCCTTTTCATATGGTTAACAGCAGTTCACGACATGGCCTCCAGCAGCAGTAGCAGCTTAAGGTGCGGGAGCAACGTTTTGTCATTAATCTGGGAGTAACTACCTCCATTAACCACCCTCGCAGAGTTTCATCATTTTTACGGATGACTTGAAGCATGACGACGACGGTGAACGTTTTACGTTCCAATGAGTGCGCTATGGGTTGTACTGTGGTCGTTTTCTTAAGAAAAAGACAACCGTACTCACAAGACATGCTCGTAAACAAAAAAAATGTCCAAATCTGGAAGAAATATACTATGTAACTCCAAGGGCAGTGCCACAGCGCGTCGCAGTAGACGAAATCGTTGTACTTTGGGGAAGCAAACTTTTAATTTTATTTATGTTTCTCTTTATTGTTTCGCCTTCCCACACTTTCGTGTGCCGCTTTGTGTACAGTCTCTTGTGGTTTTTATTTTTATTTTTTTCTCTTGAGTTCTTGCAACTAAACAGTCTGCGACTGGAGGTGTGGATCCAGTGCGAATTTTTATCTTTTTTTTCTTTGTGGAACGTAACGATGAGAATAATTTTGTAGCTTTGCAAACCTTTTTTGCGACGAAGTTCTTAAAGATTTTCTTCTTGGAGGACTAAGGAAACCAACTGCATACAGGAGACGAAGGCGCCAAAACACTATGACCTGGAAAATCTATTTTGCATCGGGATGAAGTGAACCACCTCCCTCATGAAGGTTAGTACACCCTTAGTCGCAGAGGTAATCAACTGCACTGAACGTATTTCCTTATGGCAGATATATACGTCTCCTTAACCAATGTGGTGGCGGGTATTTACAGAGACTGTGTTCGGGTGATTCTTCCTCCAAACAGAATTGGAGGCCTCTGGGCCCAGATTTGATTTGTGAAGGTGGTGCCTCAGACCACAGTGGTTTGTGGAAAAACTCAGAACCTTTTAGTGCTGTGGCTTGATTAATCGATTGGATTGTCTAAACCGGTGGATATTTTCCCAGTGGACTAGCCGAAGTTTATGTTCCCAGTCATTAATCAACACTGTGTCGGGAGCCCAGTTGACGCCACAGTGAAGTTATGGTCTTATGAATGCAGATTCCGAACCAGCCCAAGCTAGTTCATCTGCAAGCAACAATCTGCAATTTCCTGGTGACTAGCGACCCAACCAAGTTTCATCCCGTTATGTCTGTCTAGAGATTTTAATTCATCGAAGCAGCATTTAACTGACACGGAGTCCACTGAGTTAAACGCTAGTGCCTTTAGCGTTGGCTTACTAGCGGATATGATATGTACTCTGGCGTCCTTCATACATTTTTGAAGGTATAACCTGGCATCGATCTTAATGGCATGGACTGAAACACAGTGATGCTTATCAACTCCAGAAGAATATCTACCATCGTTGGATCAACTCCAGGTCCTCCCATCAAAGAAATTGGACAGGAGGAGATGTTCTAAGTCGAGTGTCTCATCGACTAGAGGCCCGAGTCCGGGAAACACAGTAGATCTACAAAGGACGTAGGGCGCCTACACCCCAATAACCAATCTACAGCAACAAATGGTGGAATACATTATTCGAAATGGTCCTCCAGCACGACATGAGACGCTCTAACCAATCATCCATCGCAGCACGCACTAAATGTTTAGGCGGCGCTATAGTGAACCGGACGAATCTGTGCCTCAAAATACAAATTTCTGTTCTTAGGTAACTGCCTCCAGTTGTGCCGTCCATGTTGGTTGAGGTCACATCACATGCATTGGAAAATGGTCTCCACTGCTCGGACAAGCACTGCTCGCTGTGAAGACTCAACATTTCGGTGCGGATACCCTCTAAAACGAACCATAGCTTGTAATCCGTTTGAGGTCTGTACTATCAGCTCTCCAATCATCATGTGATATGAAGTTTGGAGCGTTGGTTAGAGCCACTGTGAGCTGGCGCTGAATCTCCTTAGTACAGCTTGTTGGCGAACATTATTTGGTTGAGGGGCTTCATAACGTCGTCCAAACCCGTTTTTGATCAAATTTAGCCGAATTTTGGCCTCTTTCTCGAAAAATGAAGGTCAGTAACTCAACTCCATCACAGTTTCACTCCCCGTCATGCCATTACTGATGCCGAATGGATTGGTGGTCACGTTTGTTCCTCGGAATAAGTTCAGATGCTTCTCTTGCTGACCGACGATTTTTGTTTTATTTCCCTAACCCCGTCTAGAACGGCATCCATCATCATATCGCCGACGCCAACCATAGAAAATGTCGGACCACCTTGTCGACCTTTGTTGTTTGTCGCTGGCTCATATAGAACCGAAAGTATAGGACGCATTAATCGTGTTACCATTTATAGGAGGAAAATTACGGATCACCCTGCACCTAAGAAGGCTTAGAAATTGCGTTCAAATTTCGGACATTCATATAAATCCGCATAAATAACGTCCGACATTCACGTCCCCATTTCGCTTAAAACCCCAAAAATGAAAAGAAACCCCAACCACACAAAATACAGACCACCCTGTGTCATAAGATAATGCTCAAAATAAACTGCACCTTCTGACTTAAATTTTGGTACCTGTTTCATGTCGCTAGCTGGTCTAGAACCGAAGATACCGCGATTTGAAAAATGCACCACGAATTTTCGTGAAACACCAGGCCACCAGAAATTCGCCGAAAGCAGGAGGTATACCGACCCCTTTCAGCGATACGCAACTGCTGCTGGGCGCTGTCCGCGACATACCGATTTTGCGTTGAATTTGTTTTGGCTTTAATTTCGTCATTTCTTGACCGATTTTGAAGTTTCGGGTATCAAATTAAAGGACATTTTCTAAGGAATACGATAGGACTTACATCCATACGATAGCGATTTACATTCTCCTCATATTCTATGATAAAAGTTGAATTTAAATTCCACGACGTCGTTTCTTTAAATCTAAGCCGCCATTTTGGAATTATTATTTCTAAGGTGACGTCGCAAGGTTTGTCTACTAGTAGATTACGAATAGATGTTTGTACGACATTTACAAGCAATAAACAAATCAAAATATTTTTATTTTTCCATATTTTAGTTTTCCATCTTGGATATTTCTGAATACTTTTCAGAAACGAATCACGTAATCGTCGGCCCTAAGGCATTCTCCCTTGTCCTGTTTGTGTAAGAAATCCGTGAATATGAAGCGGGTCTATGGATAGCATATAAGACTCGAGAAGGAGTTTCGGAGCCTTCCCGGACTCATGGTAGAATCTGCAGAGACCTTTTTCGTTTATACGTAGTCTCCTTATGTGTACGTTGAGTTTGCAGTGCCCTGTTAGGATGCGTTGGTTATTCTTGCTTAGGCTGATGCATGCTTCGAATTTCGGTTATAGCTTCGTAGTAGTTTCTTAGTTTCTACATCTGCTGGGAACGCAGGTTCACAGGTCCTTTCGTATATTCTGCTGTGTTTGACGAAAGTTTTAGCAACCTTCCTAAGTCTGTCGACATTGATTTAATTTGCGTTCTAGTATCTCTCCCAATGCATCAAGGAGACAGATTGCGCGATATTGTATCTCATCTCTGTGAAATCTCAAGTAAAACCTACTGTACTAAAAAAATTGTCACGCACTGTCGTTAAGCCTTCGTTCTTAATGAAAATTCATCTAACTAACATGACATAGTGCCAGGAGAAGCTAGAGGGAGGCACAATGTTTATTTTTCGCTAAAGAAATGGAACTCTCGTGTATCTTTTACGCGTTCATTGTTGTGGAACGCGCTTAGAGTTCAACGTGCGCCCAGCAAATGGACAAAGAAGCTGAAGAAGCAGAAAACGACAATGATGGACGCTGGGCTATGACTTTATTTCGCACTTTGAAGTTCTTCAAAACAAACAAAACTCTGAAGAAAGTTTCTTATCTGTGACGCGATTTATTTTATGAGACTAATGTTTTCTTTGTGTTATCGCGTAGATACTTATTTTCTATTAACTAAGAAACAAAAGATAACTAAACGAATAGTCAAAGAAAAAGTTATGAAAAAATAAATTTCTGGTGGGGTGGATTAAAAATAGACGCGAGGGAGAAAAAAGAGGGAGGAGTTAAGCCTAATTTGATATCCATGTCAAATTTTAACAGGAAAGTAACCTTGACGACATTAGCACGGACTTTGAAAAGTCTTTAAGACTTGGGGTGCTTTGTAGCTTAATAAGTCGCTTGAGATGTTTCCTTTTTTTTGGCAAAAGACGGGGGAAATCTGAACGAATGTTCTCAGGGAATCGTGATGGACCCACTATGGTGTCTGCTGTTCTAATGTGCTACTCTAATTAACCTTACATAACCTACGTCCCCCTATAATTAACATTCCATCCCACCCTTCAGAGCCTTATTTCACCATATCGACCTATTTCACTTATGCATACTTTTCACTGTCATCCTCTTTTCTCTGCATGTCCTTACGTTTAGTAAACAACTTGCTTATCTCCCTCTAAAGTCTAAATACCGTCGTTGCTTTCCTATGGAAGCCTTAGAAATATGAGAATACCGAATCTCGACTTTAAACAGTAACGACGATGCCCGTATTCCCTCCAATTTGAGCGAAATCATGCCTACTATCGAAGGAGATTGATAGGACCAAGTCGAAGCCTTAAAAAACTATCAAAGATATCCGAATCCCTTCAACTTATTTTCAGTTTAATTCAACCATAAATCACCGAAGCAGGTTCTCTTGCAAATGGCCAAGGCTTTTGCATATCTTCTAGCTATTTTCACAGCCTAATCGAAAAATTGCATCTTAATTACCAGTTGGGAGCAAAATATTGCACCGGATGTGCGCCCAGTACCACCGCCCCTCCTCTCCGAAACTTCTCCTTCGTATTTAATTAAATACAAGCGTCCTTCGAACTTTGTTATCTTTTAATCCCCAAATGTCTACGTTTCCCTTGGATATCTTTCACCGCAACAAAATACAGACGAAACCAACAACCATTCACATACCGACGACAGGGAAAACAGCTTGATAACCATGCTGGCAGGACGCAAGGATTATGGGTTTTCTTGTTACCATATTTGTATGCTTGCAGATGAGGACAATAGACATGAGCACTCACTAATATGCACTCCACAAACGGATTATTATTATCTTTTGTCCACTCTGCATGTGTGGTCCTTGCAGATACGTAATTAAGGGATTATAGCAAAGGATTACTGCAGTAGGTTTGGTTACTCCTGTGACCTTTGGAATACGATTTTTCTTTTTGGTTAGTTCATCCCAATAAAAGCCGTGGTTGGGCGCACTTTCGATTGTAAATTTATTAGCTTGTCGCTTGGCGGTCTTTTTATAGCTTCGACTACAACGTACTGCCAAACTGGTCGAGTGTGGGCCCAGAGCTGCGTAGACGCACGCGACTGGTCTAGAGAGTGGGTTTCATTCATCAATCGCCGCCCGCAAATGACAGGTGGGATTCGAGACGGTCGCCTTGGTCAATTGATGGAATGTTGTAAGAGGTCGTAAAACGCCGAAAGAGAACTGTAAACGGCCGTAACGAATCAATGCTAATTAATAAATGATTGCACAAAGGTGGAAGTTGGGGCGACAATCATTTGTTATGCTTCGTTTGGCTTGGACTTGTGGCTGGCTCTTGAGACCTGTCAATGGCTCTGTTTATGGGAATCGGAAGACCATGTTGTGTAGGTGATTCGATGTTGTTTTTTTTGTTATTTTGTTTATTTTAATGGGTGCACGTTTTGAATCAAAAAAAAAGATTACTGCGGGCTGTGATGTGTATCTACGCTACGGTGGAGGTGGTGCTATGCTCATGCAAGTATCGCGAAGAACTGCGACATACTGGGCGGGAGTAGAGAATATTCGAGATTTCAAAACGTGTTAAGGTCGGTGATGAAAAGATGATAATAATACAGGCAAACATTAATTTGGGATCTACTGTCGTAACCGTCTATACTCTGAATGCAGATTTAGCAATACTCAGTCAGCAGTACAAAATCGGTCGAAGACCCAACTTCTTGTAAACTATCAAAGAAGTGACTTCCAATGTGTTTTAATCTGCCCCGGGCAATGTCCTGGCATTCACAGACACGTCTAGGTCACTGCGGTACCTGCCTGCATCCGTATTCTCTAAACATAATCTCATCGCGTGCTTCCTCAGCAGGCTTTCGCGATCGGTTTAGTTTAATATTTTTCCCGATCTAGCACTGGCTTCCATGTAGGACTATCTTAGATCACCCAAGTTTAAGATTCTATCGAGAATGATTCTCGTAGCCACGCAAATTGGTGGTTTTATGTCTCCGATTCTGTCACTATGTGGGAGATCAGCCTCTTTTTTGTCCGGTACGTCGGAGCAGTCTCCAGGTACCCAACATGTTCTTAATCCCTAATCATTGTGCGGCTCTCCAGTCAGTTAATAGGCTGATTGTCAGGCCCTTCTAGACATAGATTCCATCTTGTAAAGCAGGTGTAAAGTAGCCTCCAGTTCGGCCCTGGGTTAAGTCCTTATTGCAAAATACATCACCCTTACGCTATGCCCAACGTAAGCACGGGCACTGTGTAGTAGTAAGCTAGGTCGGTAGAGGTAGCGGTTCAAAAGAGAACCAAATTTGACGCCATTTTCTGATGTTATCTGGTTGTGTAGTAAATTTTTTGGTTGAGATGAGAGATCAATAAACCGAACCTTAGTATTCAGGTAGAGGGGGGCTCCAATCTTTATATCTCATGCCTCGCTAACCTAACCTAAGTCGTTGAGGAAGGGTTTATCTAGAGTACGTTCCCTTGAAGAGATTCTTTTTCGTTGGGAACTCCGTAGCTACAGCAGAAGGTATTGCGGGGATGCCAAGACTGGCTGCAAAGTCTCTTATTTTCCAATGGCCTGTACTTATGGCTACAATCCTGTCAATATCTGATCTTGATGTGCTTAGCAGCTCATTTAATTTGTGTTTTTTTTGTAGCTGAGCCATGTCTTTCTTGATATTGTGCACCCAGAAAACGTTGTTCCCCAGAGGTTTGTCCGCTTAAAGAAGGGATTATAAATGCTACCCTTAAAGACTCCTAGCGGAGCATTGACTCTTTTTCCCCTATGGGCTGACCCTTACCTGAAAAAATCGTCCGTTCGCTCGTTTCTATCAAAGTTACTGTGTCCTGGCACCCAGGTGAGGTTGATTGAACACCTAGTTTGTTTAATTCGCTCTGGCATTGGTCTACCAGTTTCGATGATGTAGTAGCTGAATCGATTGGCTTTAATAGCAGCTTGGCTATCAGAGAAGATTGCAGGATTGCGGCCTGAATCCTCAGAAATTCCCCTTGAAAGAAACTGGCAACGTTCGGTAAACGAAAAGATTTCGAAGCGTTCAACTTGTCTGAGAAAATGCCTGCGCTGACTCTACAGTCCATTTTCGATCCATCCTCTTGGATTATTTTACCGCTCGCTCTTCCATTCTGCTCTTGTTCGTTCAATATTTAGCTTCCAACTAAGTTTTCGGTCGAGGATTGTGCGCAGATACTTTGCAGTAGAACATAAAGAAAGTGGCATTTACCTCCTCCCCGTCGTCCATACCGACTTCCTTATCTTCAACTCTCTTCTCATCTTCAAAGTCGATTCAATTTACATCATACTGCCCATCTTCATTCCCATCCCGATGCTGGACGTAGATATGTATGTGTAGCACTGTCACATACTCTCCTTCAAGTGGCGTCTATGTGCAACAATTTGGATGTCAAGCACTTATGGACGGTCTGTAGCCCCGGCAATTGGTTATGTTCGCTGAGTCACACTCCACTTGCCATGATCTTCTCCATCAACATAAATTTAAATTGATATGTCTCCATAAAAAAAAATCCACCAAAAGCCCTGTGCTCCAATCGACCAGCAGCGACGGTCTCTAATTTAAATGCTCCCCAATTAATTCAAACGTACTCGAGCCTCCTGGTTTTATTGTTCCTCTCCGAGTGCATACATTTCTCGGGTCACAGCACAGTCCAGAGTCCAGAGTTGCATGACATGGATGGAATGGAATCGAAACTCTTTCCTTGCAACAGTGTCTTAAGCAGCAAATTACCACGCAACCATGTGTATGTGAGCTGCTTATGTGTGTAATTGCGGGCGAGGTGAAGTGGGTTTCTTTTCGAGGGCGGGAAGGTCATTTCAATTAAACTACTCGCTTCGGATAGTGGTCATTTGAAATAGTTTATCGCTTAGTTTTCTTTGGAAAACATTGCAATCTCTCAAGTCGCCGACGCAAAACAGACGCCTACTCGGAGAGTTCGCGGGAGCGTGACTCTAGATCGGACGACTTTTTTTTTTGTCTTATAAACTCCCGCCAACGCATCTCGTACGATATGGCTTTATCGCATAAATCTTGTGGAACGATTTTTACTTTTTTTATTTTTTTCTAAACATGTCGCTTGGTGCCGTAGATACATGTTGCTTTGGGTGCACCGTCAGATAGTGGGGAGTTGCATGCGGGTCGCTCTGCCGCTCTATGGTGTTTGAGTTAATTTTAATTTATTAACGAGTGAGATTGTTTAGAGGCGTTTTATGCCTCTCACAGGGAAATTCTGTATAAATTGTGATAAATGGACGACTTTGGAAGCCATTTGCTGGGTGATAAATTGGTCATTTGTTATTGAGCGATGGAGAGGAGCGTGTATTCTGGTCTGATCAAAGGAAAAATATCAATTTCATCGGATTAGTGTTGGAGATTCATTTGATTTTGGATATTTTGGTGTAGAAAAAGTGGGGAAATGATAGGAGATAAGTTTGTCAGTACAGCTTTTCATCTTTAGATGTTGTCTTCCATTTCCAGGATGACTATACATAGTAACAACGAGTTTCTGATTCTTTTGTTCTTAGACTAGTTGGAGACTTCAGAAGTAGAAAGCATGGATGGTAAACTACTCGTATTTATGCTCATGCATCTTCAGAATTTTTGAGGTTTTTGGGTTTATTCGTGGGGCGGAGGTTTTATTTTGCGTGAGAATCTGTTACTGGGCCCTTAATCAGTAACGATGTTGGATTTCCACCCACTAAACCCAACTCCCATCCTACCTCCGGTCATGGTAGAACTGCGTGGCTCTCTGCTACATCAGGAGGTGCTTTTTCTCAATCGTCACGGATAACCGTCAAGACCCAAATTTTAAGATCGTAAAATTAACTTGATTCTCTTACTGTACATGGAACTTGCTTTTGCTCAGAAGGCTTCTTTGGGCCAAGAAGGCAATTGAATAGCAAAGCCCTCTCTCAAACTATTAAAGTAACCCTTTATAAGACCTTGACCATCCCAGTCGTGTTCTATGGCGCAGGGGCAGTGACTTGTCAAAACTGGATGAGGTTGCTCTTGGCTGTTTCGAGAGAAAAATTCTTCGGATGTTTTTCTGTACGATCTGTACAGCGACATCGGCTTAGCCAGAAGATCGAACGTCCAACAACTAAGTGACTTAGGTGGCTGGGTCATGTAGAGCTCAAGAACACCAATGCTCCAGCCCGAATCCGAAGGATGGCACAGTAGAGGAAGATCGCGACTTAGGCAGTGCACATAAGTAGAAAGGACCTCAACCAACTTAACGCTCGAAACTGGAGGTACTCGCTAGATAGCTAGCTAAAGATCGAGGTGGCCGGAGACGCTTGTTTGTTCAGTCCTAGGTCACTCCGGGCTATAGAGCCAGCTTAAGTACGTAACATGGGACTTATACAGAGTCTCCTTTGCATTTCGTTTAAGGGTATTGCTACTGAATACCATTTTCGCCGCTTCCATCCACTCAGAAATGCATTAATGACAGCCCACTGCCTGCTTCCGACGAACGATTACCAATTTTGCACAATCCTGCCAGGAATGAGATTACAGAAATCCCATGATAGCATGTCGCCTTGTTTAACTATTTAAGTAACTCATTGCAGTTATTTCTACGGTGCTGTTAATATATTTTCCGCCCTAATTTCTCCATTTGCAACCTTATAACAGAGTGAATGAATAATGAGCCTAAACTCGAAAAAGTGTTCAAATGAATCAGGTGTCGCTTCACCTAATTTTTTCCATACAACTTTAAAAACCACTCAAAATTTATATGAGCCATGCAATCAATTAAATCTCCCATGTCCCAAAAGCATCCATATAACCTACCACAAGGCTCACCAGCCATTCATTTATGCAGCCTTTACAAATGGCCCTCATTATATCCATTGATACCTTTTGCGAATATTCTCATAATCAACACGTGGATCTTGAAAAGGGGCAACCGTCCAATGAGGTGCCATTAGGTTTAACCAAAATTTATTGTTATGTCAGAAATTATTTTTCATTGAAAAAGGGTTAAAACCTCAGAAAATTGATAGCCAGCACAAGTTATGGTCGGAAATTAGGTTTCATTGGTGGTTATGAAATTTCCAGGGTGGCTATAACAATATAAATGAATAAGGAGCTGTTAAGGAGTTGACCTATTGAAAGTGGTACTTCGTAGCTGGAGGAGGACATGAACATGGAAAGAATATGGAGCTCACCCTGAACCGAATTTATGGTGTTATTTCAGTTTAAGACTTTTTATGTTTGCCAGAGAGAGTGTAGAAGTCAAAAGACTTAGAAAAAGGAATCAAAGTTATGGAAAATGTTTTAATAATTCGATGGTGGTTAGGACACTGTCTAAAAGGACACTGTAACAAGGCTTGGCGTACATTTGAATGCTTTTTTAGAAGCGAAGAAGGAGAAACCATTCATCACATGCTTTAAAGAAAGTAGCTTCACTCAGAAGCCTTCTTGATTCAGACACCAGCCTTATCCGTCATCGTTTTGGTCACCATCTACCCAGAAGATGTTTGTACTGCAACAGTCACCTCCCAAGGGCGACAGGTGACCCTCTCACAACCTATTAGACTAGCACTAGTAAACGCACAACACTCACGACTGCACATTAGTAACAGAGGTTGATTGAGTCAGTCACCTCTAATACCTTTATGCACTCTACTATGTTACATACAAGGTACACCTAGGTTCAAGGGGTCGATTGAATCAGTGACCCTACATATCCACTTCAGGCGCAATTAAATCTCAGCCACAACCCCTCCTGAGATAAGTAAATGTCTCCCCGAGTACCCGGTGTCTCCTCCGGTCTACCAAATATGTGGTATCACAATGGACCTACTCTTGGTCTAAGTGTGTCCTGACTATTGCCAGGACAGCCACCTCACCTAACCTAACCTAGAAGCCTTCTATTACAACGATCTAGGCGATCAGATAGAAGCAGATATGAGGATCCTCTTATGCTTCATCAGAAGCTTAAATTAGCTTAACGAGTTGGCAGGCTATCTTTTTAGCGTGTTGGTGATAGCTGGCAGCCACTTCAACTTAACCGAACCTAACCTTATTATTTGAATCCTCTGATTGAATTCATGCGAAGCATGGCTGCCAAAACCGTGATTCGTCTTAGACAATAAAGCTCATGGGAGCAAAGCTTCAATGGACACGGATCTATACTTCGAAGATTTCGAATTGATGTCTATAGCACAACAGACTATGTCGTATCTTATATAGACTTTAACGCGAAATAATTCATTCTTTTCCCAAGAGACAGGGATGTGAATTTTCAAACTCTACACTTTTAACTCTACACTGATGGATTTAAAGTGGTCATATGAACCGGCGCTGGAGTTTTCTGTGAATCCCTAAACGTCATTGATTTATACAAACGCCCGGATGACTGTAGTATCTTCCAAGCTGAAGTCAACGCCATTGAAAGAGCAACAAAGACTATACACGCAAGGAAACTAAACTCCTAGGGTTTCAATCTTCGTGAATATTAAAGCTGTACTCGAGACAATAAGAACGAAAACAGTCTTCACAAGTAGTTTGCTATAAATTATTTCGAAGATAGAACCCTTTTCTACGATACAGGCGAATGGGCAAAAAAAACATAAAATTGCAGAAGGAGTCCCACAGAGACAGTCTTAGGTCCAGCCCTTTGGAACATTATGTACGTCCTAGCGGGGTTAAATCGTACGATTTAGGCGGCGAATTGAACTCTCCGAAACACGAAGTTAAACGGGCAGAAAATTTCCGATGCAATAATGCGGTTGTTTCACGGCTTGTGTCGCTCCATCAATTTTTCAATATTAGACCATAAAAAGCATTATTCGGTAACATCGGCTTCATTTTCGAAGAAATAAGACCCGATGATGCCGTGAGCTCAAAAACCACATCAAACTCTCACTCTTTGTGGGCGGAGAGATTACTCGACAATCATTTTCAAGTTTTCGTTGCCCTAGATGCGAGAGCTTATTAATAAAGCCTTGCAGATCGAAATAGGTCTCGTCGCTCATAATGATTTTCTTGACAAAATCGGCATTACTTGGCCGCATTTCTAACATCCAATCAGCGAACGTACGCCGTTGCCTATGGTTCGCCGGCTTCAGTTTTTAAATCAGTTGAACTTTCTAAGCATGCATTCCCAGATTTGTATGCAAATTGCTGTCTAAGCTGGTTGAGATATGTCCAATTCATACATATGTGTGTACATACATATGTATGTATATCGTTCCATATCCATTAAGCGTGTACTTTTTACTTGACAGCTGTCAAAGAAGGACAGCTTTATGACAGCTAAAGGAAGACACTTCATTTCTGAATAAATTCGGTTTCTTATCAAAGAACATCGAGAAATTTCCAGAAATACGGTTTCCATTCCATTAATTAATTAATTAAAAGAAATTACACCCCCGTCGCACTTTCACAATTAAAAAAAGAAGAAAACTTTGCGTGACTTCCGTTTTTGATTAAATATTTATGAAACGCAATCGTAAACACCATCTTCAAGAAGACGCATAAAATACGGACTCCTATTGAAAATAATTAATCCAGCTACGTCCAGACGTAGTCGTATTCCCAGGACACCAAAATGAATAAAAATGTCACGAACCTAGCCCAGAATGGAGGATAAAAATACTTACAGTCCTCAGCCCTCTAAGCAAATTCTAACAGTGCGCGCACCCAGAAATGCCATGCAAACACCCTCACTAGTGAGTGCAACGTGATACAGTGCAGCCATCAAAAGGGGGACTGTGTGACCCACCCTTAAAAATAATTACTCGGCGGCGTGTCGACTGGGTGCTTTCATAGTCACGTGAGTCGACACTAGCCCATTTGAGGGGGAGATACTTGTAGTTTTTAATGTTAAGTGGAATAGCTTTTACCACTGAAACGGTGGGTCAATGAACTCGGGGCTGAGTGGATTGCAAAGTGTTGCGTATGTACTCGGTTTTTATGGCTGAGTTTATGGATACGGCTTATAGAGTGCTGTTGAAGGGATGTAAGAATGTATAAGGAAGGATATTAAAAAACAGGGATAAGAGCCCCAGACAAGAAATTTCAAGAATTTCTGACGTTTCTGAGCTAAGAAAAGGATGTCTTTTCAAACAGTATTCCTTCCAATTTTGGGTCACTTTCGTATGTCACGAATGCCGCCAGCAAAGTTGGCTTAAAAGGCTTCGATTGTTGATGGTTTATCACCATAAACCTGGGACTTCAACTAACTCCATAGAATATGATCGTGAGCTGCCAAATCACACGCTCCTGGAGGCCAATTGGCAGGTCCATTTCTCGAAAGCAATTAGTCGACGGCAGGTGGTGTGTAATAGCTCCATCCTGTTGGAACCAAAAAACCCGTCGTCATCGCTCTGTAACGATATCGATTGATCGTAAGGGGAGTTCCGGCCTAGATTAGGTTAGGTTAGGTGGAGCAGCATTTCTAGAGCAGCTATTGGTGTACTTCTTCGAAAGGAGATCTTAGTGGGGGAATAAAAATCTCAATAGATCAAGGCGAAATGTTGGGCCAGCTACACGAATTGGGTCTCTCAAAACCAGGTCAGTCATTGGGAAGAATATCCTAATGGCCCTAGAGCAGGCAAATATTAACACATCCCTACCGAGGGAAAGTATTCATAGGCCAGTGTCTTCGGTGAGAGAGCATGCAGAATATGAAAAGACAGACACGTTAGCAACAATTTGTTGAAAGAATAACCCCGAGGGAGATAAAATGGAACCGGAAATGGTGCTCAAACGTTGAAAAATGTGGACAAGTCAAGTGGCAACGGGTTGCAAACATCGATCGCAAACGCTCATTTGGATGGATACTATATCCACAGGACTTAACAACGTCAGGTATTGTTTAAAAAAGATGAAACTTCTAGAAGATGATACCTACAGGTTAACCCTGGATGACATAGATCAATGTCTAGCACAAGAAAGCAGAACAAGCGATTACGAGTGCTGGTAGGAAGCTGTGACGGCTGGCTTTCACAAATGCTCACATTGCTACCAGGAATCGCGGTCAGAAAGATTTAAGAGCGTGACTTTAACTGACCTCTCTCGTGGAAGGAACTACCTGCATAGTTGACGGGATAGATTTCAATTAAACTCTGAAATCCTCGTCAATATGAAGTGCTCAGTCGCGGCACGCTAAAATGTCATTCCTCCCTCTTGGCTCACATAACAATCTGTAAACTAATTTAGAACTTCTGAATCAGAACCATGATAGAAAACGAATTTTTTGGAGAACTTCACAAGTTTCTAGAAAACTGTCCGTTTATCCACGAAATTAAAACACAGTTTCATCCATCCAATGACTGTACAGTCACCGAGAAAAGTTTTCACTGCAACAAAAAAAAAGATAAAAAACTTCAAAAATAACTTAATCATCAAGCTGAACTTGAGAACGCCAAACGGTTGCCTCCTCACAGGGTACTGATGATAAAAATTGGCGCCTCTGACGTCAGCAGAACGTTCATTTCTATTTAGTTTCATCGAAACTTTAACTGGATTCAGATATCAACACGCCTGACGCCAGAAAAATGTTTTGCATTCCATTGAAAGGCAAATGACGGAGCGTTTTGTTGCTCATAGAGTCATGCAATCAGAGGCTGCCTCTGGTATTACGTTCTACAATTTTATCGGAATTTATATCCCATTAACCAGACAACAACGACGATGTGGATCGCGTGGGTAGACGTATGCAAGTATCTGAAATGGAACGCGATAAGCCCGGACCGACTCAGAGCGCTATTAAAGCAGTTTAACAGATTAACAAGCAACCTAAGCACAGCATCTTCCTCGCAATATAAGCTGGATGAAGATTGGTTGTAATGATGCAACGTTAGGTGTGCAGACAGGTTGTGTTGGGTTGGTTATGTCTTTCGACTGATTGAACGGAAGCGTGTAGGTTCATTGATAGTTTCTACACCTTTTTGGGCTTTTTTTGTTCTCTTTTATGGCTGCGCGATTGTGGGGGCCGGTAATGAAGTCATCGCACTAATTTGGATGTGATTGACATGCGTTTGGTCATTACACCCACTTGAGTTATGGGGGAGACTGTAGGCGATGAGTGTTTACCTTTGATAATTGGGGAGATCTATTTCGTTATCGCCCGCAAAGCAGGTTAGTTTCTCCAATGCAGCAAAAGACAATGGTATTTGTCGAAATTGTGGGTTTCAATCCAAGCCTGGGTGGTCCCGAATTTGAATAATCAAGCATTAGCCCATTTTCGTTTCAATTTCTGGATAAGATTGAGATTATAGCATAGGAAGGTATATTATGCAAATATACCCGCATACGTCAACAGGGTACGGTGCCCAAGCCTCATCAGATAAACTGAGTAGAGAAATAGAGACAAATTTAGTTCTTAAAAACGGGAAAACTGAGGGAATGGTAACCTAAAGAGCCCTATGTAATTCTTTGGCTTTATTGGATGACCACGAGAGCTTCTGAAACACAGCAAACTGCTGATGAAAGAACTGAGTTTAGTGTTAACTACCTCTACAAGCGTATGCCATTTATTTACTAATCCTGCTCCAAATAGCCCCTGCTTCTCCGAGCTCGTATCATCGTCACTTATCAATTCAGTTAAAAGTAACTTTGCTGGATCGTCCAGGCTATCGAAGAATCTGGTGCCTAAGCAGCTAAGGCGGTATTACTTGTGAGCCAGGAATAACTTTTCTACGTTCCTGCAGCTTCTAAGTGACAATACCTAGTCTTCTGGTCATGTTCTCGATGAAACAGTGTCCTATTATTCCGTCGAGAAGATCCAGATTTAGCTTCTACGAGTACTTAGAGGCAATATGAACTTTGATCGTTTTCTGTCGATTGCGGACCATAAACTGCGAGTTGTCATACAGATACAGTCGCCAGTGTGCGGCTCTTCTTCCACAGTCATATTTATAGTGACGAATGCCCCAAATTATTAATGTTGCTTACGAGTAGACTCTAGATAGAAATATTCGAAGCGGGTTGCGACAAGGCTATATACTATGTCCACAACTTTTTCTGGTGGTGATCAGTGACGATTTTAGAATGATTTGCAGGTGCGAAAGGATGGAATCGAATGGAGTTTGGTGACAGAGCAAATCTGCTAGCGCTGAAGATAAACTTCGCCAAAAAAGTAAATTTCAACCGACGACCTTCCAAATAAGGATTTTGGAAGTACTACACCGCTCGATGGAGAGAGAGGGTGCGTTCGGTGCAGTCTAAGATTTGAGAAAGTATTAACAGGAGCAGTGTCAAGGAAAAAATCTGCTTCCAACTTTCTTATAAAAGCCAACCTCAGATGGACTAGGCTGACAAACGGAGTCATATCTAGGAAGATATGGCCGAGTTGCAACAAAGCAGAAACAAACGACTTCCACGTGAATTCATTCCACAAGACACCGAGGCACCGACTACGCTCTCCCACAACTTCTGTTTGACAAACTCTTTGAAACCAGAATACCCTGGAGGGTTGTAGACTAGACTAGCAACGGGATCTTGGGTTACAAAAGGAATCAATGCGCTTCCAGACAGAAAAATCTAAAACAGAATCAAGAGTAGGTGGGAGTGTCTTCTCCAATCTCTTTCCACCTCCCTAATCACTGTAGCGCCTTCCAGGGGAAAATCATGGTGAAAAAGGAGGCCTTGTCGTGGATCAAGTCCAAGGAGGTATCGAAGCTGGATATACTCATTTTTACTTACAGCCAAGCCGCGATTAAATCTCTGGAATCCGTCAGATTTAACTCGAGAAATGCCCTAAATTGTCGCCTGTTTCTTAGTGAAATCCAATATTCCCGCTCATTGGGGTGCCGGGGTACAGAAACATTTCAGAGAATTGCATGGCCGACGAGTCTCGGTGAGTCTCGGTAATGCCTAGATACTGCTACTCAAGCTCAATACTATTTACATAACCCATCCCAGATTGGCAGATGCCACTACTTCATCACTAGTCAGAACTGGCCTAAGCTGGATCAGAAACGCTCCAACTGTCTCATTAGACAGAAAACGTTGTCGTTATAGAAAGTGCATTATCGGCAGGCACGCCAACAGACTGGGCCTCCTCGAAAACGAATTTTGCAGAAACTGCATGGATCAAGAAGAGGAAGAAACCATGCTTTGTCTTCTTTGCACATGCGAAGCTGTTCCTGCTCGTATGAAACTCCATTTAGGAGCCAGCCTACTTTTTGAGCAACCTCGGCGAACTGGCTGGTGCAAACATTAGTAGCCTCCAGGGTGTTATTACTAGCTCTTACCGATTCAGTCGGTAGCTCTTTAAAGAAGTTGATCCTCTGGTATTCCTTTCCATGTCTAGAAACAGTCAATTCATTCTATTGCAACATTGCATCCCTTTGGCAATGAATTCGGACTAGGCGATGGAAAAAAAATTATTAGCAAGTCAAGCCCTTAAAAACCGTTCGCCATAATTGACATTCTTTTGCATCCTTTGGTCTAGGTCTTCATTCATCGCCTTCGTAACAACTTCCAACGTTTAGCAAATTAACAGATATCCCAGCAAACATCCTCTTGGATAATCTTCCGCAATCACTCAGCTTTCAGCGTTCCACTGGATACAGGCGAGTCTACTCTCTTCTTGTACCCATAAATCCTTGTAAATAAAATCCTTAACATTTCATAGCTAAAGTGCCTGCCTGTTGTCTATTCAAATGCTTGGCAAATTCAAACTCAAATTTAATTCAATAGACACACACTACTCGTATGCTTCCACTTTGCGTTCGCCTGATGTTGTTTGCTCCAAAAATATTGTTAGTCCTTTGGAGTAGAGCCAGATTAAGAATGCGTTTTGGTTGACAACGCCAAGCCAAAGTACTTTGGGAGAGATCCTTTTAATTGCATTCCAAGCACAGGTTTGTAGCAGGCATAGGGAGGTTTGGCTTTGTAAATAGAAAATGCTATGCAACTAGGACGAAACTTCAGTCAACTTTATGGCTAAGTGGTCCACATAATTTGCAACTAAGGACACATGTTTCGGCTTTTAATGGAGACTCTTGTCTGTGAGTTGGTCTTTCGTTGGTTTTTCGAGAAATTTGACTTAATGGCAAAACTGGAAGTTATTTCATGCAGATGGGAACATGCAACTTTTAGAAGTTTACTGTTCAACATTTATGAATATACGAATAGTTTGCTTTCATCCTGTAGGGACACAAGACATTTTTCTTTCAATTAATTCTGAACTAGTTCAGTTCATTCCTCAAAGAGGAATGCTACTCGATAAGTTTGTTGAGAAGGATCCAATAGAGTCCATTACCGCACACTGCGAGTTGGTTGTATGAGGCCTTTCTCTACATTCGGAGCACTGTCGCTCCGGGTTAGGTTCGAAGGCAGGAGCACTGGTGTCCATTCGCCCTACATGTCATCGCAATCTTACTCGACTGATGCGCAGATTTTGATTCGCTGTACCCGTCATATAATTCGTTTGTTGAATCTTGTCCTCCAAAGCTCATCAACACAAATAGGACCGTGTATCTTGCTTGTTCCGCGCAGGGCATTAGGGCCTCCCCGGTGTTGGCTTGTGGGTTTCACAAAATTTGTTTGAGTGTAATGTTAAAAAACTCACACGTCAGTGCGTCCAATTAATCTTGGTGAGGTTGTTACCGACCTTGGTGAAGTAGATAGCGTTCTCCATCGTCATCGTGCACAGCGGACGAATTTGGCAGGGAACTAAGCATGGTTCTGCGTGCCTCATCTCTATAAATGCGGCCTTAAAATCGATGAAAAGATGATGGGCATCGATTTGGACTTCTTTGGTTTTCTCCAGGAGGTGCCGGAGTGCGAACATTTGATCAAATGCGAACTTCACACAATATGATAGGCAAGACCTTGTTTGCGATGTTAAGGAGGTAGATGTCTCTGTAATTGTTGAATGGGTCTCCTTTCTTGTGGATCGAAACGAAGCTGAGATTCCATTCTTCATGCATTTTCAGATTCCATTCTTTGTATTGAGTGGAGAAGCAGGTATTGGGGTCATGGGGAATATAAAAGGTCATTATATCGTGCTGTGATCGGGAAGGCATCCTATACGCGCAGCAAATTCTAATGTTACTTATTTTTTTTCTTCCTAAGGTGTGTTAGACCTGGAATAGTTGAGGATCCCAGTATCACTTGTCTTAACCACGTGGCAGAGGAAGTGTTCATCATCTTCCTCCTCCTCTTCACGCTTGACGCAGATTATTGTTTCTGTTAACCCGAGTCTCAACGAATGTTTGTTCGTTGTCTGTCACTAGCCCTTCCCTTGCCAGGTCGTCTCCTTTTTTGCTACCTGGTTCACCCCGGTACTCACTAGAGACATACACTCGTCTGACCAAGTCTTAGGAATGCCTTGGCGTATGCTCTCCACCAAGCTATTTCCAGCTAGGCCGGGAGACTGCCGGGTTCAGTAGCCTTGTTGGATGTAAGATTAGATATTGCTAGCCTCACTTCGTTTTGGTCGGTTGGACGGAAGATTTACCTGCCATCGTCTGAGATGTATGATCCAGTCTGCCCGGCAGCGGTGTGTTGGTCTTTGTCGCCGTGAAGGATCCTTCGAACCTTCAGAAACTTGTATTTCAAATCGAATACTTTCCTAGACTCAGCTGATGCTATGACACAAAATTCGCTTCTGAAATTTATTAGAACGGTCCTATTGTATGTGCTCCCTATGTTGCTCCCTACAATTTGTCCAGTATACCTCCCTAAAGCTTTGCCTAACAAAAAACGTTTGAACCTAAGCTTTGACATTACCAAGCGGAACTCACGTGCGATGTTAATTTTGATGTTCCTTGGGACTTCCGAATTTTATATGCTTCCACTGAGTAAATGTGATAGAAGCCAGCTTATTTAAGTGCCGTATGACCTTACATGGCATCTCAATAATAGCTACATCTCCGATAGCCATAACAATCAGAATTTACCATGAATGCCTAAGCAAATCCATCCAAATACGGATGACAGTCAAGCCCTCAACTGTGGCATATCAAATGAATTTGAATTCCCTTCGCTCGTTTAACGAAATCCGGAAATGCGTCTAAGCGCTGCCATGGCACATATCCCCTAGGAATTTATAATCACAATCAAAACAATATTTTTTCCAGCCCGCGCTGCCTCGCACACATTAGATATTCGTATCCGCCGTAGTCTTCTTTAGAAACGGTCAACTCAATCGAGCAATTGCGCCCTTCCGGTTAATCAGTCCATCCGCCGCTTGGCCAACGAATGGTGGTGGCCTTCAAAACGGCCGACCCACGACATTGCTGATGCGCTTCCTCAATCGTTTACGTTGCGGAGGTAGACATAAAAAAAAACACACACACACATTTCCCCACACAGCAGGGGGAAGACACAGAAAACACAGAGTGTGCTGTGCGTGGTGGCATAACAAATTAGCTACAAACCGGTGGAGCCATCCAACTCGCTTGAAGTGGGATAGATGGCCAGCGACGCGAGAGATGATGTGTGATGCCTTCTGCGTCGGTTTTCCTTTATGCCTTGGCTTCAGTTCACCGTGCATCGCCTTCCTCTTGGCTGCACCCATCTGCAGCCCCAGCTGCATGGTTTCATCCGTTCAAGTCAAATTTTGGCGAGGTGGACCATGTGTTCAGTGTGTGGCACGTGTGGCAGAGGAACAATATCACCTTCACGGTTACAAAGAATCAATTCGGTGTCATGATGTTGCTCGTAAACTTCACTCGCCACAGAGTCCTTAAAACAGAAGCAATAAAGAAAACCGGATAAGAGACAAACAAAAAACAAAAGCAGAGGACGATCCGCTTGCCAGGAGCAGGCACTTTTATGAATGACCAGCGAATAAATCAGGAAGTGTGTCCGTGTGGTAAACACACTTGAAACACACAAAAACAGTGTCGCAGCTTGTTGAACCATCTGGAAGGAGGTTCGATTTCGATTCGAATTTCGTTTTTTTTTTTTGGGTCAGAGAAGTAAAATTGGAGCACCCAGCACCACACGCCAACTTATGACCGGAGGTTACGTCAGGTTTTTGTGTTCTCCTGGTATCGATGGCGTATTTGCTGTTTGATTGCAACATATGGCAACGAGTTATCGATTGCGTGGAATTGAAGTGCCACGAGGGATGATTTTTGCACATGGAAACATGTGCTTCAGGTGGACAGAGCGATGGTAAGAGTTCAACGGAACATCTTGCTCAGGTGGTCACGATAATGATGACACTCGTACGCCAGTCTCAGTGTATCTTTATGATTTATGCCAGGCGATTGGGAAACACGTTGTTGGATTTTTGTTGTTTATGTTTCTTGTTTGCTTGTAGGACTAGGTGGGGTTTGATTTTTTTCTTATAAGAAAGTGAGACGGTTATTGCGCCAAAAAGTCGATATCTGTGTACATACACACATGTACTAAATTGTTGTAGGAACTATCAGTCGTAGGTTGGGTTAGGTATAGGGTTCACAAAGCATCAGCGGCTCACTTAGAAAAACCTAGGGAACCTAGAAATAAAAATTAACATTAGAATCAACCGCTAACTCAACCACCCAGATAGATATATAAATCTCAGGACTTTGTTAGCTCCGAGAAGAAGTGACTGTCAAAAGTAAGAATTCAAATATTGGCCAACGAAGAACTGTCATATAGCGCACAACGGGTCCAAGGGTGGCCTAAGTGAAAACCGTTCTCAGTACCGAGTTCAGTCGAGTCTGGTACTATACTTGTGTTGAGAGTTTTCAATAATTCATAAACTAGGACAGTGATATAGCAGGTGACGAGTAGATTCTATTTTTTCTTTCGTCCCTGTAGGTTCTACAGTAATCATTGCGGGGTATACCTAGTCGCGCTGTATAGTTGCCTATTACGCAGTGTTCGTGCAGAGACACTACCCTCACTTGAAGCTTTAGTCGGTGAGATATTCGACTTAGAGCAGCTCCCCTAGTCTGATTTCCTTGATGAGTCGCAGTAACTAGAGTGGATCTAACAATGGTAGATCTTCTTCTAACAGTTGGTTGGAATCCAGGTTTTTAATGCTTTTGTGGGTCAGTACTCCACATTCTTTTAAAAGATGTCCTGCGGTATCCTCAACGTCTTCAAAGAATCCACAGTGTCCACATTGCTGAATACCCAGTTTCCTGAGGTGCTTCTTAAGTCTACAGTTAGCCCTTTAGAAAGCCGGTAAGGATGCGCAGCAAGAACCGGCTACGCTGATGTTTATAATTATTTTCCGTTTACGGTTCCCGAGTTCTTTACCCTGTCTTAGTCTAGGGAGTTACTCCCAAAGTTTCGCTCTTTTGCAGTCTTCTTCCTTTCTTAGTTTTTCCCGTATCGTATGAGGCCCCAGCCCACAAAATAGTTCCAGGCCAGTGAATATGGTTTCTGAGACTTCTCTTGCTAGTTTGTCAGCTGTTTCATTTCCTTCTACTCCCACGTGACCTGGTATTCAGTAGAAGGTGACTCTGTTGGTCAATAGCAATACGAATGTCTTTGCGGCCTAGCTTCAGTGGATTGATAGACTGCTTCTAATCGCAGACTGGCAACAACGATATACTTACAGTGCATGCGTCTCATCGAGACCAGCGATTATTGGCTTTCTCTCGAGATTCTGTTTATTTCCCTGCGTAATGTACTAAACCATTTATTAGCCTCATCCAGAGGATGTGACAGGTTCATGTCAGAGCCTTTCCTGGCTCTGCAACCGCCTTTTCATTTCTGGAGGTATCGTCATGGAAGGCTGTTGATCTCTCGTTCAGTTTAAGTTTACATAGCTCTACTAACCTAGAACTTACCGAAGTTGAGTGCATCGCCTGTATCACGGCTTGGCTGTCCCTTTTTCCCTGTGTATTCATTTCCACAAGTTGTTTTATTGCAGTAGCTTTGGCTTAAAAAAATACTCCTAGTATTCAAGCCTCACAGTAGATTCCATTTTGAATCCGTCGTGTAGATAGCTAGTTCGTCCTCGCTACAGACTTTTTCCTCATCCTGACTCGTCTCTGCTGGGAATTCTGGCACTGAATCTCCAATTGCATTGAGGGTGAGGTGTGCAGCAGTCCGTTTCCGTCTGTAGTCTCGGGATACACTAAAGATTTAGAATGATGGCTCGTCCATAACGCCAGAAATCAGCGGCTCTTAGCCTGAGTGCAGTGTTAGTTCCCGAACTTTCGCAGTAAACGTCTAGTGGAGGAAGATACAATATCGTTTCCACAGCTTCTGTAGGGGTTGTTTTCATCGCTTCGGCACTCCCAAGCAACCTGTTATTTAGATCTTTTTGACGCTCTCAGGATTGCATTTCTTCTGCAGAGATTTCCTCCAGACTACCGACCTATTTGTTAGGATAGGTCTCACCACCGCAGTGTATACTCAGAATGCCACCTTTGGTTTGAGTCCCCCATTTTATCGAAGGCTCTCCTTCATTTATAAATGTATTACGCTACGCTATCAGTCTAAGCAATGGCAAGGATGTAGATGGGAAATTTAAGTTACCAACGAAGAATTTCGCAAAATACTTCAGTCTGAGATCACCCATTGCAATGATTCTGCATTAGGTAACCTCGTCTTAGAAAATGACTACGTATCACTCTCAAAAGGATCTCCAAGTTCATGTCACTTTCATTCACATTATCGGATCTTGAAATGTGAAGAGACGTACAAAAGGTGTCAAGTGTTATCAAATCGCGCTGTGGAATGTTGATCTCGCTACAATACGTCCGACTTAGCCAAGCGGGTCTAGATGAGGGACGTGGTAAAGACGAACACCAATTTTTCGACAGGTGACTAGCTCTTAGTCTATCGACAGGAAATGGTGGGCAGTTCAAATCCACCAGCAACCAAGCACAACAGAGAAACGAATAAAGTCTAAGTTTCTCCAACCCCAAAAAAGGAGTTGCTGCCTGTTGTTCCATGGGGGGTATAGAGTCTGAGTGCTTCTGGGATTTGCTTTCTCTTAGACTTGGTAGAACGCATTGGAAAGTACAAAGTGAAAACCTTATAACCTGCGAATAATTGCTATTTTTTGTGTCTTTGTGTTGACTCTAACATCTTCAGACTTCTTCTTGCCACACCTTGCCTAGAAGGTAAATAGAAAAGCTAGTATTTTATGTCAATCACTCTGGTAAGCTGCTTCTCTTTGAAATTTCCGTAAGCCTTTGACATGTAGTCCACTCCATCATACTTACTTACTTACTAGCTTACTTGCTTGGCTCTACCGTTCGGGGTGAACCTGGGCCTCAACCAACGAGCCTCTTCTGTTAGTCCGGTCATGGATTATCTAGTGAGGAATACATTTCGTCCTGCCTTGTCCTCTACCAATTTTAATTGAATACTACATCGCTAAAAGTTGTAGATAAATGGATTAGCGATCCTGTTGTCAAAGTATAACACTCCTCCCTTTAATGGGAGACCTTGCCGTCAAAGAGAACTTATTCTATTTTGTAAGGCATAATTCAAGAGAAACGCTTTGGAGAAATTTGCAGACTTTTAACATTTCTCCAAAAATCTACTTTACTCCGGCGAAAGCTTTGTAATCCTCGACGCAGTCTTATTCCAAAGAGAAACCTTGTGTAGTGCAGTTCACCGTGATTTTTATTCGTCAGTCTCCGAACCGAAATTCATTCGTTTTGTTACTTTTTCTTTTTTTTATTAAAGTTAATCCTTGTGCAATAAGTAAAGAAGTGTGAAATTTTCCTTAAAGTGTTCCATTTTGTTGTAATTTTTTTAAATGATGCGAGTGTGTGTGGTTTATTTAAATTCTGTTCGGTTCGGACTCGCGTTCGTAGTGTGTGTGTCTTCTTTCGGCTGGGGAACAACGCAATTTGGTGAGCAGTTTGGTAAAAATATGTTTTTAACAAATCTTTTTTGTTAACTGAAAATTACGCAGAGCAGGGATTTACCATAAATTTTGACGGAATTTGTAAAAATTAAGCTTAAGCCTGGTTAATGTACTTTTTAAGCTGCGATCGTAGTTTATTGCAAGCTGAGTTAAATTTAGGAAAATCGCGGTAATAAGGGATTCCTAGATTCGAAATATATGTATGTCCTTTCCATTTACCAGAATAAATTCTTCAATCTACCCGAGATGAAGGACGATGGAGGTTAGTCGCATTCACCGTAGCGACGAGTTTGGAAAACCTGCTACTCTTTCCTTGTCAACGACTTAAACACACAATTGTGTGTCGTAAGTTCACTCTAAATGTTTTCCTTCCTTGAAGTTTTTCTATAGCTTCATCAAAACGGTTCTGAACGTGTAAGTGCAGGTTAAAACTTGTCCATCGTACAAACATTCATTTTTGAACATGATAGCGCTTGCTAGTGACAAACACCCACACAGCAGCAAGTATCTACACAAAAGTCTCCACTGACCACTGTTCTGTATGTTAGTGTTTGTTTATTTTTCCAAAACATGCTAAAACGCGATTGCCATTCACAAAGAAGCTTTCTGCACAAGAAAGAGATCAACCTGGCATACCAACCAGTCTGCAGAGACTTGCGCATTCAAGGTAAAATGAGACAGAAAAATACTCGTCTACCATCCTCTTCTACTTTAACAATTACAACGATCGGGACTCGATTATTTATTTCTTCAATGAATAGAAGTCAAGCTTTTGCTCGATCAAATCCTTTGTTCGTCATTCTCCAGACCCCATTGCAGCTGTTGGTCAGCGCAGTTTCTGTCAACTTCACTCGTGACTGAAGCCTCAAGTGCAGTCAAGTTCCCAACTTAAATTTCAGAACTGTTTTGTTCGGTTTTACTTTAACACTCCATTCTCCTGAGTCCTGGTATTATGTGCATAAAATGTTCGCTTGTAGTGTGTGTCGGGAGTGAGTAGAGTTGTCTCGCTTCCTCTCTCAGCACGAGTCTAGAAAGTGCATCGTGCTAATGTGAGTGTGTAAGCTTGCGATGCTTGATGGTAGAATGACACGGAACTTTCCTTCCAGGATTTCATTTCATTTTTGCTGAAGCGAGTGGGTCGTCTGTTCAAATTGGGATACGTGTCCGGGTGTATTTGAGATGGTTGCTTACTGGATTTGGATAAATATTCTGTACTCTTTTCGGGCACTCCTTTTGGACACATACTCGAATCTCGCTTGCTTGGCATACCAATGGAGGAGCGAGAAAACGTCGCGTGAATTTCTTTGTATTTTATTCATTTTTTTATCACTTATTTACATTTTCAGATATTAAAAAAAAATATGTTTTTTTTTTAATACTATCCTACTATCCCTCATTTGTTGAATGTCCTTTTTTCTTATCCTTGTAGGCTGAAATCTGGATGTCGGTCTTAGGTTCTAAATGTCATCTTACATGTACATACATTTGTAGCACAGTTTCTTTGTGATGCTTGGAGGCTGGATGTCGGCCTGACGTTCTAGGTGTGATTATACGTAGGCAGCTTTCTTTTCATGGGACATTTTCTACGTTAAATGAAAGAGGGCATCTGTTTGAGATAGGTGAGGTACGAGGTACATATAGAATCTGTAAAATGTTCCAGCCCTGAAGTCCTTTTTCATTTACATGTTAGTTTTGAAGGTGTTTATTTACTTAAGATGGCACTACTCTCGCAGGCGGATCTAGGGGTTTATTTACCTGGACCTCTGCGAACTATCAATATATCTAAAGCCGACGGTTGTTGGTTGCTCTTCAGCGGCAAATTAGAATTTGGTGCGTTTTCAATTCAAATTTTTGTAGAAATTCCTGTCTTATTGTTCTGTTTGTGTTAGAGTTTACTTAAGACCAGGATTTGATGTATTCCAGCTCTAGAAGGTGGAAGATATTTTAATTATTTAATAGTTTTTATTGTGTCCTAGTTTTTTATTTACTCAAAGTGTAAGCCAAAGTAGCTATAAAGAGTTTAGCTATTCGAACTTGGCTCCTGATATAAATTTACCTACAAACAATTGTTGCCTTATGGTTTGCACCAGGTTTCCTGTAAAGTTACTCACTTGCATAAGGTGGCGCCACAGTCCGGGGTGAACCGGGGCCACAACCAAAATGCATCTCCAGCCAGCTTGATCTTTAGCTAGCTGTTTCCAGTTTCGCACGTTAAGTTAGTTGAGATCGCCTTCCACTTGCGTGTCTACATGACCCAGACACCTTAGTTGTTGGACCTTCGCACTTCTGGCTAAGTCGATATCCCTATGCAGCCCGTGTAATTTGTCGTTGTATCTGCTTCTCCATTTACCGTCTACGCAGACGGGATAAGAATCCATAGCAGAGGTGAAAATATTCCTCTCTGCTATCGTCTTCCACGCAGAAATTAGTTTGGTAGACCAGTTAGTGATTCTGTTTTCGACTGTTTTACTCTTCAATTAGTCAGATCTGGTAGTTTTCATTGCTTCAACTTTTCGAAAACACTTAAACGACGCTACAGTTCGGAGTTAACATGGGCCTCAACCAGAAGGCCTCTCCAGTTAGTCGGGTCCTTAGTTAACTGCCCCCAGTTGCGCACTGCAAGTCGATTGAGATCCTCTTATACATACTTGTGCGAGATCGTCCACCTACTGTGTTGTGCTTCCGGGTTAGATTCGAAGGCTATACGAACAGGACCATTGGTATCCATTTGCTCCTCATGTCCTAGCCATCCTAGGCGGTTGCTGCACAATTTTTTGATTATATCCATGTCGCTGAACAGCACGTAAAGTTCGTCTTTGAATCTTCTCATCCAAAGCCCGTCTACGCAAAGAAATCAAATGTTTTTCTCTCCAAATAACCGATGAAATCTTCATCAGCTTTCAACAGAGTCCATGCCCCAGCGCCATAAGGTAGGACTGCAGTGATAGAATCTCCTTGTTCATTCGGAATCCATTCGGAACACCTCATTACAACAACGGATAAAATTCAAAAGAAATCCACACCACCTATTGCATTGGATTGAAACTTCATCTTTATTTAATCCACCAACCCTCCTCACTGAATCCATCCACTGCAATATTCTACTCCATCTACAGTCAAATTACCACCAATCTACTACAATTGCAATCAGATGTTTTTGACAATCACTAACTGCGGTTGCGCAGTCGAAAAAAATAAAAATCCACACAACAAAAACCAAAGAAAAAAAGGAGAAAACGAAGAAAACCCTTCACGTATAGTTTTTCTCCATCTACTGTGCGGTTTTACCTGCTTATTTGTCGCGTGAAAATTCATGAATTTTCCAAAGAAAATTCAACCGAATTCAATCGAAATCACTGCTAAAGTGCTGAAGAAACATTTGGGCGCGTCGAGCGTATAAAATTCGCCCGAATTTCCGCGAAAAATGTGAAAATTTAGTGAGAAAACGAAAATCCAAGAAGAAAACTCATCATCAGCGAAAAGCATAGAGGCACATACACACCAATTGGAAGAAAGAAAAATCAATATTTTCCGCAACTTGCTGTGTCGCTGAAAATCTATCCCCTTTTGGAGAATTTCAAACAATTCCTCGGAAAAAAATGGATAAATTGGTAAAAAAGGTAAACAAGAGGGGTGAACAAGTGTATTTGGTAAATTTGTAGGCGTTTGAAGCGTTTATCTGGCCACAGCTGTTCTAAGAAACACGTCGAGGCTTTGTTGTTCTGCCCACAGTAGTGGTGGCCGCAGACCCTCCCTCTTTCGTTGCGTTTATCATTTGCTTCGTTGTCGGAAGCCCCAGAAAATAATCAACAACAAAAAAAAAGTTGTATTGGGTTACAGCACATGGATGGCCCCCCTTGAGCAACGCAGAGAACTCTTCTTGTTATCTATCCGGGAAGGCAAACAGAACTACGTCGCGGTGCATACGAGATTAGTTTTGGAGGGGTGACGGTTTTTTGTTTCTTTTTAGGAGACTACAGCAGGAAGCAATTGATTGTGTCGTGTTTATTTATTCAACAAACTGCACTTGCTCCACAGCCAATTTATTTTATTTGACTAATCGAGCTGATTAAACGGGTATATCTCTCCCTCCACGGAGGAATGACCTTGATGCCGTCACTGGAACGCGGTCAAAGAGAATTAAATGCGTTTCGTGATTTCATCTGTTGTCCGGCGCGCGAGAGGAGAAAAAACAGGTCTTGTCGGTCTCATTAGTCATACTAGGTCGTTGTGAAAACGTTGCAAATTCTCCTCGTGATGTTATTCGCTTTCAAGTGCTTGGAGATCTGGAGGCGTTACAAGACACCGAACATGACACACTTGTGTGGTGTTCACCTCCATTTCTTATCAGCGGTTAATGACTAATATTGTTGACTTTCTTTGTCCCTAGAGCCTACCGAGTCTTATTTCGTTTACGTTTTCATGGTGTTATCAGGTTTGATTGATTGCTTCAAGGAAAATGTGTTGATTTCTTCGTACACCGTACCACGTCTGTGAAGTGGATAGGTCGTATAATCCTCTAGATAAAGTTCTCATTAAGTTCACTCCCTCATGTGCGGATAGGTAGCGAAATAATTAGAGAGACTGTGTTGCATATTTAATCGCAACGATATATTACGCTGTTACGTTGTACGAGTAGTTGTGTTACAAATAGTGCAAAGTACGTACGTACATACATAGATACGCAAGTGAGGGGCTCTTGGAACGCTAAGCGAAATAATTGCATTGTGAGTTGATCATATCAAATGAGGTTTAATGTTTTGCTGACTATGGGTTGATTGGGGGGCTCCGGATAGCTCATCACATAGGGCAACATATGGACAGATCTATCTCGCCTCTGTTGTTTATTTGTGTGGATACTGGGTAGTAGGCTTTGCCTAATATCAGAGTGTAATGTGTGAGCATTTTTCTGCTTATTAACTTTTATCTGGCACAGTACGACTAATCGCAGTGTTGTTAGTCATTCTTTATTTGATCGACCGAATCTAGTCGTATAATTTTAACTCACTGGGCAATTTCACTAGACATCTATGTATATCTCTATATCTGCGAGCTCTATTTCTCGCTGCTGCATAGCCGAACACAGTAGAATTTATAATTTGTAGACGCAGTGATGTAATATGCACAGATTTAGTATCTGTTTTTCAGACACATGCATGTGAGTGACCGCGTTCGAGGCTAAAACAAAACCATGTCATGTTTTTGGGGATTTTTCTACTTACTCGTAAAAATCATCTCCAATGATGTGCAGTAATTGTATCTACTTGTATCTGTGATTAGTTCTAGTAGCACAAGTGAACCAACAAATCCGTCGACATCACGATTATTTGGCAGTTGCGTACAACGAATTTGTAAACCATTTTGTTGGTAAGAGTGATCCTCTGTTTTAGCTTAGTAGATACAACTACTGCAGTGCAGTTTTGGCCAAAGTTTTCCTAGTTGCCTTAGATATCTCAACTGAATTGACGTTGAATCCATTTTGAATTGTAAAATGAGGCTAAGCGTTCCCCGTCGATGATTGACTATTTTCTGCAGACTGTATTATCGTTCGCTGAAGTCCACTAATATAATTGCCTCCAAGTCTCAAAATCTTGTAGCTGCGATGTCTCTCGGGCTTAAGATCACCATTGCTTTTTTGAGCTGGTTCTCCCTTCCGATGACACTTTATGGAACTCCACTTGGATTTTAAACCAAAGTAAAGGATCAGTTTGTTCGCTTGTCACTATCGACTCTCTTTCTCTCTATAACTCACTTTTGGTCTTCATTTCAAAGCTCAATATGTACATTGAATGCGCCGCTGTTTTTGAAAAATATTGACATGACTCGAGAGTCATTAGAGGGACTCCTTCACGTGTTTCATTTTCTAATCAGTTAAATTGGGAATGCACGACCAGATTCATTATAATGCGCAACCATTCTTCTTTTATATGCGTTTGTGTTAATTATTTTGAGTATCACGGCCTAATACTCAAGTTTCCAAATTTGTTTAACTTACCCAACTACGACTCCATTCTAGGGCTATCGCAAGTAAACGGACAAAGAGAGGAGTCCACGTTGTAATAGGTAGTGTATTTAATTTCATGTTTATTTATTTTAATTTTTTGTAATACAATTTGATACAGACCTGCGAAGTCACATGGCTTATCTGCAGGAGATTGTGTACAAATTTGTTCTTTGTCATCAAAGTAAGCAATTGAATTAATTATGTACATCATCATTCATCATGAACAAATGTCTATCTGACTTTCAATTGCAATATGAGATGTTTATTTATTTAATTTGTTTGAATTTCATGCAGTATTTACATTGATTATGATAACATTGAAGGTAGAGTTGCTAGCTACGAAATACTGTTTTAGTCGTCTTTTTTTAGCTTCTAAGGAGACTATTTAAACATTAGGAACTGTGTGCACACATAAGTAGTCTCCTGCCGAAGGCGTTGGAAAAGTGTGGTGCCTGATATATTCCTTCCGCTCTTTTTGTAGTGTTTAAGGAATGGTTAACTGGCATCGCTTCATTTTGAAGATCGTATTCACACTTAGGACCCTCACTTTGATTGCTGTCGTTTGTGTGCTTCTTGTCGATATGAGTTGAGTACTTTGGGACTTTTCAATATGCGTCTGCACCGTACCTCCCCTGGCTAGTATGCCGCATCTTAACCTGCACTCAATAAGAGCATGGAATACATGGTTTTATATGCAAGCTGTTGATTTTTGCTGCAGGCAAGCCGAAGCAAATAGTTTGTTCCTCAGATGGTTGATGTGCATAGCACCACTTTCCTACTTCGAATTCATTCTGCGTCATCTTCGTTGCATCGTTTATGCCTTTGTGACTTACAACTATTGCATATGCGTATGTGGAACACTTATTTTCAGGCATTTCAGCATTCCATTTGTGTACAGTATGAAAAGTATGGGGTCGTGTTTAAACCCTTGTGGAACCACATAATCAACGTCATATTCACTGCTGCTGCAATCTTTGGTTTTAACACGAAATGTCCTCTTTGTCAGATGGCTCCTTAAGATTTTCTCTTAATCCCAAACCTTCAAAGACATTGATTAGCTTGGTGTGATCAAGTGTGAAGTGCTTTAGTTTAAGTTTAAAAATAAGACCAGGACAGTGTGCTACCTGTTTTTTGGCTCCTCGCCTGTAAATTGGTCTAACAAGTGCCTATTTAAGCTTTTTGAGTGCTGTCGAGGTTTTCAAACTTACGTTGATGAGCTTGGTGATGATAGGTAAATATTTGTGCGTCGCTTTACTCTGTTCACATATTTTTGCTCCTGTTTCTGTTATATTATAGTAACAGCTACTTCTCCAGGACGTTCATATGTATGCCAGGTATTCGCGAGACGTTGGACTATGGAAAGCCCTTTTTGTAGTTTCTGAATGACGAACTTGTTCTTAACAGCCAGATAAAAACAAATATTTAAGTGTTTTAGTTAAATTACTTCTCCTTCATGCCCAGAATCGCACAATCAAGGTCAATTGAGCTTCCTGTTTGGATCAAAAATATACTTCACATCGGCACAACCTCTTTAGCTGTGTAAAGCAAGATTTGCTTAGCAGACTTAACTCTTTTTGCTATCGTGGTAGACTACGACCTTAAAGATGGGTCCATCACCATTACATCCACCGGACAATCAACGACTTTATTTTGTTACAGAACAAGCAATTCGCTATAATAACGGCCACTGTCGCAAGATAATAGATTCCCATTCCTAAACTTCGTATCCTTATTAATATTGGTCGGTTCTAACCAATGTGTGATATGCATCAACTGTGATTCTTGACGAGAAGTGCTTCCTCTGTCACTGAGTTGAGTTGCAACAAAAACGGTATTGCGGCAGAAATTACTTGGCTTTCCAATGTTACCGGATCTTTTCCATCCTTACGCAGTAGAAATCAAGGAATCCTTCTCTTACAAAGTAACACTCCAAAAAAAATCGAATCTTTCGAAACAAGTGGAACACAGCAAGTCCAATGGAAGCCTAAGTGAAAAGCAACAAGATTACTCTCTACAACAAATGTGCAATAGGTACTGTATTTTCCAAACGTTGTATGTTTTGGTCAAAGTACATAACCGTAGTCCCCCAAAAACTATTCAGAACTTTCTGACCGCACCTAGGAGTGTACATTTTTTTGCACAAAGACTAGAGCTTAAGAAATATGAAAATAACTTTAGGACCGATCGTTTGTCCCCTAAAATAGTTTGCCTCGTGCTCATGAGCGTCTTTTTGTGTTCTATTTTTGTTATTTTGCAGCTAAATATGTTCTCTTTGAATTGCTTACGTTTCCTACCGATACAACTCCTTATAGCCCTTGCCTTAGTTGAAGTATTAAGGTATTAAGAATTATCTTCAAAATCGCTACCATACCAATAGATAATAATCTATTTCCGTTTTTATATCAGCGCTAGGTAAATACTCACTTCAAGTAGCGAAGTATAAAAGAAGAATCCTTGAGTGGATTCAACGATTCACTTAATATTCTTTCCATTTACCCACCAAAAGCATTTTATTTACTTCCCTTAAGCTCATCAGAATGAATTAATTTTTTTTTTTGTTTTCTCTCCCCCACAGGCCTAGGACACCCGAAACCCAAACCACAGAAAATATTCTCTTTCAATTTCTTACCCCCCTGGAAGAGGACAAAAAATCAACCGCAAATCATCAGCCACATATCACAGAAGCAGCTACCAAGCCCCCTCAATCAGTCAGAAGCCAACTGACTGGCTGAAAGACGGCAAACAATGAATGTGATGCGTAAATTACGCGGCGGTGGTGCCAACAATGTTGGTGCCACCACAAACACCGTCACACCTAACTCTACATCCACCAACCCCACTGGAAATGATGACCCCGTAGCAGAATCGCGCACTCAACTCAGTTTAATGCACCTGAAGAAGCTCTTCAATGAATATACCCATCCAAAAGAACCACTCAGCGAACACGAACGGGATCAGAAACTATATAACATGTTGCCATTGTTTTGCAAGGTAACACTCTGTGGGAAAACTCATTTCCTTCAACTGGTTGAGTTCCGTTTTTTTTTCTATCTCTCATTTGACTAGGTATTCAGTACATGTCCCTCGTCGGATATGAGCGAGAAGTTCTGGGATGTGGTTGCATTTTGCCAGCAAGTTGCTCGCCTGATGGTTACGGAAATCCGCAAGCGGGCCTCAAATCAGAGCACCGAAGCAGCATCAATTGCTATTGTTAAGTTCCTTGAAATAGAAACGAGCGAGGAGACGAGCAGTGGATGGATGCTATTGTCCACGTTGAATTTGCTCGCGAATGGGGATGTTTCATTGATTCAAGTGGGAAATTCCTTGTCCTATTGTGAAAATCTGTGATTAATTTGTGTTTTTTTTTAGGTAATGACAGCTGCGGCGGTACCATCGACTCTTGTGAAATGTTTGTATCTGTTCTTTGATTTGCCCGAAGTCACCGAAGATCCTCCAGCTGAGAATGGAGAACCGATGAGTGACTTTAACGCCATGGAAAGGCGAACCTTGCTGCAAAAGATTTTTGTTCAGCTTCTAGTCAAACTTTGCTCATATCCATATCCGGCTGAAGAGCTGGCCAGAATGGATGACCTGACACTATTGTTCTCAGCGATAACGTCGCCGTGCCCAACGCATAATGTCGTCTGGAGAAAAAGTGCTGCAGAGGTGTTGACAACACTCTCGAGGCATGGATTGAAGGATGGTGTTGTTAGTTACATACATTGTGAGTTTTTTTAATCACATCCTCATTTGAAAGTTGTCGTATAATTGATTTACTTTGTCTTTACAGCCAAAGGATGCATGGCGCTGTGTGTGGATAATATGCAGCGCCTGACAGACGCCAATCCACTGGAGATTGTCGAGATGTTTGTCACGGTATTTTGTTTTCTCAAGGATTCTAGTCAAGTGTCACAGATATTGCTGGACGACTTCAAGGCCTCGCAGGGATATCTGTTTCTCAGTGAATTTTTGCTCAAGTGAGTATTAAACTTTCATTCCTGTGGATGAATGTTATGTGGATCAGAAGAATATGATAACTAGTGGAATACGGATTGCCACCCACTCGACACCCTCAGTTGTCGTTAGGTGGAACGATTTAAAGAGCTTGTGTTGCCATTGAGTGGGCACAGTTCACTAGTGTCTTTTCAAATGATTTCACTTCACTGAACCCACAAATGTACTGAACCATTTTTATTATTTGTTTCAGATTTGAAAGCGATCGTACTCGCTCTATTGAAGTGCAAGCTGCAATCCGCAACCTTGTTCTCATGATCTCATCGCTCTGTATGTGCGGTTTTGCTGAATTGCGGCCACCACCAACGCAAGCGAATAGCCTCTTTAAGATGCAAAATTTCCAAATGCCTCAGGCGACATCGCGCGAGACATGTGTTCGTAATATATACGCCTTCCAGGTTCTGCAAACCGTATTCCTAAAGTCGACTTCACCAACTCTCTGTTGTACGATTTTGGACGCAATATCGCGAGTCTATCATTCAGAGAACGCCAACTATTTCATTTTGGACTCTGAGAATACCCTCAGTCAATTTACAGAGAAAATCCATCAGAAAGGACCGCAAATCCAAGAGAAATTCTTTGATCTTCTAGAATTCATTGTGTTCCAGTTAAATTTTGTTCCGTGCAAGGAATTGATCTCATTGTCGCTTCTACTGAAGAATAACCACTCGACGACGTGCAGTATTTTGTGTCTCAAAACGTTGCTGAATATTCTGCGACATAACAATGTGTTTAAGGATGTTTATCGTGAAGTTGGTATCCTGGAAGTGTTTGTGACGTGCCTGATGAGATATTCCGACCATGTGAGGAAAATCACCAACGATGATGAGAATGCAGAAATCGAAGTAGCTGATAACCTCAGCGATTTGCTGGGAAAACATGTGTTGGAGGCACTTACAATTCTACTGGGTGGAAGTAATAATAATGCGAATGTATTCCGCGAATGCGGAGGAGCCAAATGCACTCATGAACTGGTTAAATTCAAACACTGCCGGCACCAGACGCTGGGAATTATAAGAGAGTTGATTCTGTCGGCGGGAGGAGATGATGATATGCTGTTCATCCTGAGCGTTATGCATTCAGTTCCAGCGTATCAAGTTGAGTTCAAGATTCAAATACTCAACATGCTGCTGGGTTGTCTGAAGGATAGCCACCGCACAAGGACAGTGTTTCGAAAGGTGGGTGGATTCGTTTACCTTACAAGTGTATTCGTATCGCTGGATGGCAAGCTAAATGATAATCTCGAGGAAGAATCCAGAAATCTTGGTATTACACAGGATGATCTCATTTTACTGCTCCAGATTGTGTGTCAGACGTTGGCGACTGCGATGCGTTTCGAACCAGCTAATGCGAAGTTCTTTCACCATGAGATCTGCTCTGCCTCGTTATGCGAGACCCTGAGGTTGCTGGGGTGCTTCAGTAGTGGAACAGAATTGACTGACATTTTTGGCGAGTTTACAGCAGACGGGGAAGTGCAGAGATATTTTCATGAAGTATTCAGTGGCGAGATTCTTAATTTCACCTTTCGAGAGAGTGTGCCGAGGTCACTTTCATACGTTTGTGTAGTGTATCGCCTGCTCTATAGCATTGCTTTGGATAACTTCGAACAACCCAACCTGAATGGAATTGTTAACCTTTTCGTTGATCAAAACATTCATTCACCGAGTCAGGAGTTGCCAGCACAGCATCCGAATTTGCTGAATTTAACGCAACCTAGTCCAGAGCCAAGAATTGTTCACCCGGGAGTAGTCATATGCATGCTGCAACTATTGCCGTCGGTAGGACATCCCAAAGAGCAAGCAAAAGCGATGAATTTGCAGGTCTATCTTTCGGAGATCATCAAGAGTTTGGTGCGTAGTGAACGAAATCAGCAGATTATGTGTGACTATGGTCTGGCTGGTCATTTGTTAAAGATCGGTAGACGTGCGTTGAGTGAGGAAGACAACCCATTGCATGTTCCCCTGCAGTATATTCTGGAACGGTTAGCAGCACAAGCTCTGCAACCAACCGAGTTGAGGGAGTTTCTACGCCTCGGAGAGCCACTATCTTGTGCGAATATAAATCTAGATGAACCCTATTGCATGGGAGGACCTGTTCCTCTAACTCGTATCAAGACTCTGGTGTCTATGACTACACCGAGGGATTTCCGTGCCCATGGATCAAGTACTCTTCCTCCGTTTGTTGAAATGGATATGTCGGCCGAGGGATTTGGCTGCTTGTACTTGCCTAGTTTGGCACCACAGGCAGCAGCAACCAGTGGTGGGACAATTGATTCGAATACTATTGGAGGAATAGGAGCTGGTGACCGGATATTTCCACCACAGACGGGACTGACCTATTCCACATGGTTTTGTGTAGAAAAGTTTTCTGATCCCAAAACAGATCCACACTGTGTTCGATTGTTGACACTCGTCAGAACGATAAATAATCCGCGTGAGGAGAATTTGGTGTGCCTGTCAATTTTGTTGTCAGCGAGGGATAAAGCAATTGTGGTGTCCACCCAGGAAACCCTGGTTACTCCCAGTAAAAGTTAGTTATCGCTATAATCGCATAACCGTCTGTTTTGGTTAAATTTATGCCGTTTTTGTTCTCTTTGTAGATCTTGGAGATTGGGAGCCAGAAGGTTCTGATGATGGAAATGCAAGAATTTGGTGTCCAGATCTTTTACACGAAGGTCAATGGCATAACCTGGTCGTTGTGTTGAACAGAGCCGTTCTTAAAAACTCCAGCTTATCTTTATATCTTGATGGAACTGTAAGTAGAGCTTCAATAGTACATCTTTCGAAATAGATTGAAATTTATGTCTCTTTAGCCAATGCACACACAGAAACTTCATTATATCTCACAAAATCCCGGCGCTGGATCGGCAAATCTTGCTGTTGCTAGCCAAGTATTCGGTTACATTGGCACACCACCTATCTGGAGGCGATATTCTCGGCTCTGTTGGAAACAGGGCGTTTGTCATTTAATAGAAGATGTCCTTTCACAGCAAACAGTTCAAACGATTTACAATTTGGGTCCACACTATATGGGATCGCTGCAGGCACCTCAGATTGGAAAACAAAATGAACCATTGAATCCGCTGGTACCAGAGGATAAAGTGTTACTTGGATTGAACGCAAAGGCAGTCTCACAGTTGACACTGGTGAAAATACGCAAGGTTTATAGTCGAACGGATAATAAATCGATTGCCAAACAGCTGGGAATGAATTCGCATGAGAATGCAACGCCAATTAAGTGAGTAGCTGAATGTGATCCTAGAAAGTGTTCTAGTCACCTCTTGTTTTAACTTTTTTGCTTACACTTTCTTTTTACCTTCCCTGGTGCGTGTTTCTTTACCTTGACTCTTATTCCCATATTTGTCCTTTCTCTTGCCTTTTATAGAATTCTCCACAACTCAGCAGGACATTTGGCTGGTGCTGGACGTTCCCTCGGCGGGGTCGTAGTCGGCTATCTTGGCGTTCGCGTCTTCAGCCCGCATCCCGTCTCAGCGATGATTGACACAGTTGGTGGATGTAATGTTCTGCTCGGAATCATCGCAATGGCTCAGGACGTTGAAAGCCTTTACGCTGGCGTAAAAGCCCTCACCTGTGTGGTTCGCAGCAATCGTGCGGCTCAAAGTGAAATGGATCGCAAACGAAGCTATCAGACTCTAGGAATGTTCTTCAAGAAGAAAAAGAATCTTCTGAATTCTCATATTTTGCATTTAACCTTCGGACTAGTGGGCACAGTGAATAGTGGTCAAGATATGGCAGCCATTCCAAATATAACCGCATTCCAAGACCTACTTTGCGATTTGGAAATCTGGCATGGAGCACCAAACGGTCTGTTGCGTTCACTTCTGGAGCATTTACTGGAATTGGCAGTCGAATCGAATGAAAAGAAGCAGAATGTAAAGATCATGAGAGATCTGCAGTTACTGAATAAGCTGCTGAATATAATCACTGACATTGCGGATCATTCCACGAGAGAGATTCTTTTCTCGCTGGTCGAGACGCTGTTGGGAGGTCAACCGCGACATAGTGACTTACTGCTCTTCGGCCAGTATATTGCTGCAAAGCTACCACGATCTGATCAGCCAGAACGGTCAGTGATCCTTCCATCCATGGCAAAAAAGGATGGAGACGATCTAATGGCTCAAAATATTTACCTAAGGAACCGATGTCTATCGCTATTGCACGGGTTGCTATTCACTCCAAGGAACACAGTAAACTACATCATTTGCGACGATATTTCGAAAACGCTTGGAATGGATTGGCTGCTGTTATTTATGCAGCCACATGTGCACTTTACCTCGGTGATCATTGCTGTAAGGATTTTGGTAGTGATCTGTGCTAATGAGTGCTTCTTGGCGAGATTTAGAGACAGCACACATAATGGAGGCTATTTGAGATTCACCGAGTTGATATCGCAAAAGAAAAGCATTTGCTTGGGTGGACCTCAGTTGAGTTCAGCCGGTTCGGCTGCAAATGGCGGTGTGATGGTGTCTGCTTCATCTACAAATCCCCACACACATCTGCCATCCCAGATAGCTGGAGAAGTGAGGACATCTGTACTGCATGTTCCTGGGTTTCAAATACTCGAGTGGTTACTGCAACATCATTTGGACGTGCCAGAGTTATATTTCTTGATTACAGCTCTGATTATGGGACAACCAGTCAAGTTGTTAGCTTCGGAACATACAAAGTTCGACTTGGATCGGGTATGGTCATTTCTCTGGGGAACGCCAGTTTCCCATGCATCGGCGTCGTCTGTGACTCCAAAGATGAATGTTTGCCCGGAGGCGGTATGCGTATTGCTGGGAATGGTTCGAGCGATTGTCCATACTGCAGAGCCTGCCGAGTGGCTAAAGAGTCATCCTGAGACCATCATACAGCTGCTGTTTTCGTTGTATCAAAATTTGCCAGACTTTATGCCGGTCATGATGTCGGGAGATGTTGTCAGTTCTCTGGTAGCGGTGCTCTTTCCGATGTCAAAGGAATTCGGACCAGATTCGGAGCCAAATAGTGGAACATCAACTCCAACTGATAATTCAGGCTGCTACGTGGTACACTCTCCAATTCAGATGGTACCGCATGTTTCGCTGACCAATCATCCTGTGAGAAAATTTGTCATCGATTTCTTACGAGTGATCGTGGTGGATTCGCTGAGTCTTTCCATGCACGGCAAGTCGACGCCAGTGATCGATCTTGTTCTGGATGCGTCGCCGGAAACTGCAGATATGAGCCACCAAGTTGAATATCAAACCGAGATCATCACCGCTCTGGTAGAACACCTCCTGGCAGCGGATGTATTGGTGGGAGAACAAGCCGCTCTTCCGATCGTACCACTGCTACAGTCTCACGTACAGAATATCGCTCCCAATGTATTTTATTTCACCGCGCGAGTTGTGGATAAAATGTGGCAGGGATGCCTGTTGAAGAATCCGCATGACATTTTCGACTTTGTTATCAAACTGATCGCGCAGGCAAAGCGACGATCATCAGCTTTATCACTGGAACAGCTACATCACTCATTGAATCGATCAATATTGTATCTTTTGTCAAGACCCACAGAGGCGATTACAGAACAGATGTCTGTGCTGGAAGCTCTTCACAAGATAATCACTCATCGTCTGCTGATCTTTGGCGCTGGAAATCATGAGTTAGAATTCATTGGATGTCTGACGTACTGTCTGCTTCAACTGACTGCTGATATGAAGATAATTTTGGAACCGTCGACCAGTCGAAGTACTACATGGCATGTTAATCCTCAAGTAGATGTGATTGAGCCGCGCGATGATCACTTAAATCAGTTGCAAGGAAGGAATTTGATTGTAGGAGCAGCTTTTCGTGTATGGGAGGAGCTCTACGTGTGCAAAAAGCCAGCGATTGAGGAAGTCTTTAAAATAACATTGACTCCACCTCCGAATAACTCAAAGGCTCCTGATTTGCACACAACCCGCGAGCAGGTTATGGAGGTAGCGTCGAAACTGTGGTTCAACTATGTTGATGCTGAGCGCAAGGCTTCCTATCGCATCCCATGGGAAATACACAATCAAATTCAGTCAAAGATTCAAAAAGTGACCGGAGGGCTGACACGATTGGCAAGCCGTACCAAAGTCAAGAAAGATGAGTTGGTTCGAACGAAGTCCACAATGAGCAGAGAAAGCGCATTTGAATGCACAGCGATCCATGTACAGTTGATACGCGATCTGTGGGAGATGCGTTGCAAGCAATACACACAAATGATTCAACACACTCAGCGCTATGTATTCCAAGACTGGATTCAATCTGAGACAGAGCTTACACGTGAACGCGGTCTATGGGGGGCTGAAGGTGGATCGACTTTGGACAAATGGATGTTGGACACCACGGAAGGACCGCATCGCATGCGAAAGAAAACGATGCGCAATGAACTGTTCTACTTGCATTACCCATATCGACCTGGCATTGATTTGCCTGACAACCGTCAATTAAAATACAAAGTGGCCACGAGCTTCGACAGCAAAATCTACTTTATCCACTGTCAGCAGCCGCCGCGAATTCTTTGTGAGACTGATTGCATAACTCTGCATGGTCCAGACAATAAGTCAACTGAAAGTGCAGCTAATTCAAATGGTACTCCACCGCAGAGCCCAACAGGTGAACAGCCTGGAAAGCCAGGCGGCATTGGTGCACCTCAGGAGTCGGTTGATGGTCCAGGTGTAGGTGATGATTTGGATGAGGAGGAGGAAGACATGTCCATGGTTTCGGACAACGAAACATTCCTGCGATTGCTCGAGGAGCAAGAGAAAATTTCCTATATGTTTCGATGTGCTAGGATTCAGGGGTTGGACACCACTGAGGGACTCTTGTTGTTTGGCAAGGAACACTGTTACATTGTCGATGGATTTACTTTGTTGAAAAATCGAGAAATTCGCGATATTGATACCCTGCCGGCGGGGGCATACGATCCAATTATTCCCAATTCTGGAGGCACATCAAGATCGCAGAAAATGAGACAGTGCTCGAAGTTTTCTTATGAGGAAATACGTGAGGTTCACAAGAGAAGGTATCTGCTGCAACCGATTGCCTTGGAGGTATTCTCCGATGATGGACGAAATTATTTGCTCAGTTTTCCAAGGAAAGTTCGAAATAAGGTGAGTTGGGCGTTGGGGTTTGTAAATTGCACTTCATAAAGTTGTCTTCGTATTCCAGGTCTACCAAAGATTCATGTCGCACGCCACGGCGATTGCGGATAATGCTCAACAGTCAGTTGCGGGACAAAAGCGAACTGCAAGTGTCGAACAAACATCAGGCATATTTAGCAGCTTGATTGGTGAGACGTCCGTAACTCAGCGATGGGTGGTAAGTGGGAAAGTCAAAGAATTTTAGCTGAAATATGATTTAATTATTTATTGGTTCGCAGCGTGGTGAAATATCAAATTTCCAGTACTTGATGCATTTAAATACTCTTGCCGGACGATCTTACAATGATCTCATGCAATATCCCGTCTTCCCGTGGATCCTGGCTGATTATGACTCCGAGGAGTTGGACTTGAACAATGCTAAGACATTTAGAGATTTTTCAAAGCCAATGGGTGCACAATCCGAAGAGAGATTGGAACAGTTCTTGAAGAGATTTAAGGTAAGAATGTGAGTCTTCATAAGAAACGACGACCAGTGGGCTTTTTCGTCATATAAGTCCGGTTGATCAAACTTACATTTAAAACCAAAGGATAAAGCTCCTGCTGCAGGCTATCAAATTGACTTGAATTAACGTAACCAACTTGCATCGTCTTCTCCGATGCCGCTTTGTTTTTCTTTGCTGCATCGCGCAGTATCTGTGACGAAAGCACTTTGCTTGCTTGACCAATCGATCATCAACTCATTCGAAGTTATAACCATTTGGTGTCGCTTTAGAGCGAAAATCGCTACATAATCTCCTAAAATTTGATTGTTTCTCGTGTCGTCGATGCCTACCTGGTGCTCTCATAGTGTTCAAATATCTCAACGTACATTTCCACAAGTGGCAAAATTTATAAATTTATATGCATTCTAGGAATGGGATGATCCACATGGCGAAACACCACCATATCACTATGGAACTCACTACAGTTCGGCGATGATTGTTTGCTCCTATCTGGTTCGTTTGGAACCATTCACACAACATTTCCTACGCCTCCAAGGTGGTCACTTCGATTTAGCCGATCGTATGTTCCATAGCATCAAGGAGGCATGGTTATCAGCCTCCATCTACAATATGGCCGATGTCAAAGAATTAATACCTGAATTTTTCTACCTCCCAGAGTTCGTAACAAACTCCAACAATTTTGATTTGGGTAAGTTACACAATTAAAAAAAAAACATGCAGTTGTCTTAAACTAATATTTAACAGGTACGAAACAGAATGGCGAAACCCTGAACCATGTAATTCTCCCACCATGGGCCAAACAGGATCCAAGAGAATTCATCAGGGTGCATAGGAGTGCCTTAGAGTGTGATTATGTTAGTCAGAATTTGCATTTGGTAAGCTCCAGATAAATAAGCTGTCACATAAGAGATGATCCAATTTTGTACGTATTTTAGTGGATTGATTTGATATTTGGCTGTAAACAGCAAGGACCAGCAGCTGTAGAGGCTGTCAACGTATTCCATCACTTGTTCTACGAGGGAAATGTTGATATCTACAAGTGAGTGCGAGTATAAATTCATCGGCTTCCATGTGAAAATTTATTTATTTATTTTTCAGTATCGATGACCCGCTCAAGAAGAATGCCACAATTGGCTTCATCAACAACTTTGGTCAAATCCCCAAGCAGCTATTCAAGAAGGCTCACCCAGCAAAGAAAATGGGCAATTCCCGACATTCTGTCATCGATCCAGGTCCATTAATTGGAAATACAACTGTCCTCCAATCGGATCGGCTGTTCTTCCACAACCTCGATAACCTCAAACCAAGTCTACAGCCCATAAAAGAGTTGAAAGGACCGGTTGGACAAATATTGCAACCTGACAAGACTGTGTTTGCTGTTGAACAGAATAAAGTGATGATGCCGCCATCGTACACAAAATACATCGCCTGGGGATTCGCAGATCATTCACTGAGGATCGGTTTGTATGACTCCGACAAGGCGTCGTTTGTCTCTGAGGCTGCTGCACAGAATTCGGGCGAAATATGCGCCTGTGCTTGTCCGAACTCGAAGATGATCATCACTGCGGGCACCAGTTCGGTGGTAACGATCTGGAAATTTGATGCAAATAGGAAAACTCTGACTGTGCGAAACTCGTTGCATGGACATACAGATGCTGTGACATGCTTGGCGGCAAGTGCTGCCTACAATGTCATCGTATCGGGATCAAGAGATGGAACGGCAATTGTCTGGGACATGTCAAGGTTTACATTTGTACGACAGCTACGTGGACACGTGGGTGTTGTTGCTGCGGTGGCGATTAATGATCTCACTGGCGACATTGCAACATGCTCGGCTACATGGCTACATGTGTGGTCGATCAATGGAGATGCTCTGGCAACGGTCAATACAAGTGTAGGAAGCGCTGACCGCATGCAACAAATTCTCTGCGTAGCATTCTCACAGATTCGTGAATGGGATCAACAGAATGTGATTATCACTGGTTCCACTGATGGTGTTGTTAGGGTAAGGAATAATTACGTGCCTACATTTTGTTTAGATACTATTATATTTTATTTCTCCTTAGATGTGGTCTTTGGAGTATTCTCAGGTTCCAATTGAAAGAAAACTGAAGCGTTGCGCTGAAGTTACCTCGGAAGACAAAGTACCCGAGAAAGATGAGAAAGACTCTGCCAATGAGGCTTCCAAGAAGTTAGATCTGTTTAAACAGATGAAGAGTATGTCGTCCAATGAAGGAAATGGTTAGTTTTTCGAGAGCCTATCATTGGCACCCATTTTGAATCGGTTTTTCTCGTAGAAATAGCTAAATCAGCTTCAGAAAGCAGTATATCGGAGGCCTGTGATCTTTCGGACAAGTCAACCAAATCAGATGATTCCGAAAAGAAGTTAGAAGAGCTAGCTAAGCAGCAAAGAAGGAAAAGTAGTCTGGCGGGTACAAAGTCACTGCACGAGATGAAATCATCTACAGTAGATGACAGTCGGTCAACTGCGCTGGATAGATCCGAGAGCACAGGTATTATGTTAATGGTATTCGACTGGCAATTCTTTTTCTAAAACGTTGCTCTATTTTAGTCGAGAAAAGTGCAGTGGAAGAACGCGCGATACGTCCAAGTAAATCAGATACGAGCATAACTGAATCATTTGTAGTTGTTGATAACGATCAACGACATCGAAATGATAATTTGCTCAGGAAGGGTATGTGAAACTTGTAGTAAATAAAACGCATTTGTCATGAAAATACTTTCTGTAGGCTTTAGATGGCAACGGCAGCTAATGTTCCGATCGAAATTAACCATGCACACTGCTTATGATAGAAAGGATAATGCTGAACCGGCTAGTATTACTTCATTGACAGTGTCAAAGGATCACAAGATTTTATATGTTGGTGAGTGATTTGTTGTTTTCTATTGACTGAGAATTGGGACGATCAATGTAGTAAATCGTGCAGGCTCGGTATTTAGATGAGTAGAGTCAGATGTAGAGTCAAATATTGATAAATAGGTTCAGGTATTTAGGAAATTCACACTCAAATACGCTCCCCATTAACTTTGGACAGAATTTGAGCACTATAAAATATCCTACATTTTTGAAATAGTAGAAGTTTTAAAAACCTTATTATACAGATGCATGTACCGAAATATTTATTTATTTTTACAGATATCAACATTCGTTTTCACGATATTCCCATTCAAAACGATTTTAATTAACTTCGGGCAAAATTTCCCAAGCTCTTATCCTCAATCAACAGAGAACCTCTCTAAATTTTTACTGACTTTTAAAGCAAAATGTTAACTTATTAATGCTTCTATAATCCCTCCCTTTTTAAATATTTAGGAACTATAAAGTGGTTCTTTTTTGCATGAGAAGTTAGTTGGTTATGGTCTTCCCCCTAATTGTTCTATACACGGTTTAGATTTTTCATCTTTCGCTAACCAGTTCTTCACGATGAAGGGGTTGTATAGCTGAATTTTTGTTAGGACACCATTAGGCAAGCAAAGCATTGTACTTTTAACTGCACGTGTTCCGTCGAGTTGTATAGATTTCCATACCAAGTTGCGTTAAAAATTGGAATGCTCTACATTCAGATATTTGTACAATTTATTAGTTAAACTCTCGGCTTTGCCCGTCCGAAAAAAATACCACAGTGTGAATTAAGTATACGGCAAAATATAATGAACTAAACGTTCTCGTTGTTTGAAGGCATAAAATGATGATCCAGAGCGACACCCAGAATGCTCTTTTAAAAATTCAGAAATTAAAACATGCGTATTTAACAATGTAGACATGAATATACATCGATATGTGTGGATATTTCTCGAAAAAGTTGATAAATCCAAACTTATATAAATATTATCATCAACCTTAAGTTCCATTTAACTACAAAAGTACTCGCTACAAACCGTCTGAATCGTATTTTTAAATCATTGAACAGTACTTGAGCTCTTTCGTGAAAACGGCACGAATTTTATGTTATTGGAGGTGAAATAGCTCTCTTTTCGGTGTGAAAAAGAACAAAAAAGAAAGAAATAAGCTCAAAGAGGAATATGGTTGAAATCTGTGCGTGATTTCATTTCAAAGAAAAGAAAAATGTTGTGTTTTTGAAAAAAGGTGTCCTTCACAACAATACGGAAACTATCAAATGTTCATATATTGCGAAGAATTATATCAAAGTGAATTGATCGAAGAAAAATGCCAATTTGTGAAGAATTGATGCCAATTTTAAGCGAACATCTCTTCGACTATAATTTGATGTAGGCTTTAGCATCAACATTTTGAGAATTTTTCAGAACAAAGTACTACCTATCATCACCCTTTATTATCCAAAAATTATGGGAAAAATAATTAACACAACAGAATTCTCGATGAGAACGATCAACAATAAAACATGAAAGCATTATAACAAAAAAGTCAAATTAGACAACCGCCTGTTGCATATCGACGATTTAAAATCATTTGCTGCTTGTAGAGATAGACTGTCCAGTTCTAACTTGAGTTATCTGCATGGGCTTCGAAATAGAAGAGCGTAGAGCTATCCTTTGCTATCATTTTGGAAAAGGGAAAACGGAATACCACAGACGGATTTGAAATAAAGGACTTTCTATGATTATGTTTTATGTATATCTCCTGACGAGAGATACGGGGTTGATTTAAATTGAAAACCATCAGAAAAGCCGGATGACATCACATCTCAACCACCTAGCAAAATAAAAGTCATGTACAAAAAAATCCTCCATCAAAATGTTAATCAAAAATACCTACCAGTACGATAGACCAATCGTAATAAACAAAAGTATATCGGCTACACCTTTTGGTCTTTGATTGATGGGGGAAAACACTGGTAATTGATGTAGCTGTTACCCTAACAGTTATAACAACACACAATAAAAATATGAGGAGAAACACGGAACTTAAGTTTGAACTCAAAAAGATATAACCTGCCTACAAAGCATAGGTACATGTTCGAACATATGTACTCTTGTATATCAAATTATAATTTCTTCGTCGTTAGTATCGAAACTATTTTTTTAAGCAGCTTGGTGTCCTCAATACAAATAATAAATTCAAAAACATAACTCACCGCAAACTCAACACGAAGAAAATCAATAAATCAAAGACATCCATCAGAGCCTAATTCCTTGGGTACTTGTACATATAATTTATGATAGGTTATTGCATAGCCCTATAGCCAACAATTTACAAAATAGCTACATCAATAATAAGATTAATATGCAGAAATCGAAAGTTAAATAACAATCAAAAAGCCTTGCAGAAATAAACCAAGAGTGCCTAAGAAAATATACATGTGGTGTCACTACAATCAGTTTGATAATTCCGACGTCATCTGAAAAATAACAATTCAACGTAATTCAGACGTAAATTAAACAAAATGTTCGGATAACGAATAGAGTCTGAGATTAATGCTAAAGTCTTTCAGATGGAAATGACAGCGATTGATAAAGAGAAACTGTATGTTGGACTAATAATCATAAGTGCCGCGAACCAAACTGCAGACATAAAAAACAACATTTTTTATGCTCTAAATCAATACACTAATCTAGTTTTTGATCTACTACGTTACGGACAACCAGCCGCAATCAATAAAATCGGATGTTGTGGGAAGTCCATATTGTTGTTGAATAGACAACATTTAGATTTTCAGCTGTGTGGTTTTCAAGATCATAGGAGTCCGTATTTGCACAAATATCGTCTAGAGAAACAAATAATATGCTGCTGCCACTTAGTCTCCTTTTAATACTGACGATCTTCCTGGCGAAATTAAAATCATTTTTAAATCAAAATACAAATATTTGACGCAACCAACCGTAAGAAGTCCAGATCCTAGCTTCTCGCGAACGTGTTCACGACAATTCAAAACGCTTATCCATCACAGTACTTACTCTTGGACGTTTGTCAGACATCCACGAGAGGTGGAACCGTGAAATATCTTTTTTTATAGTTTTCTGGGATTCGAATATCGCTCAGTAGTCCAACTGAGCCGAGGCTCCCATTATACATTTCATTAATTTAGTGACACTTTTTTAAGTCAACCTTTGGCTCGGGCTTTTTAAAAATATTCACCGCCCAACACAGTCACTGCCGAATTCTCTTCAGAGGATCGTTTTTTTCGTCTTGGCGAGATCTTACCACCAAACCTAGAGGTATAACTGATAAACGATTTACTCGGTAATATCTGCCATGCTGATCCATGCTAAAGAATGTTATCTCTTGTAGACCTCAGGATTCATTAACTTGATTAAGGATTCGTTAGGATTCATTAACTTTATTTATATTTACGTACAAACCTTTTTAAACAAGTAACAATTTACTACCAAGTGAAGTGGTGAAGTGATAATAAAACAGAGAACAAATAACAATACTGGGCTTGTAACAAGTAACAAAAATTCATATAACACAACAGTGATAAGATCATTAACACAACTAAAACGTTCCTGAATCTTTCGCAATCTTTGCGCGCACAGTTGCATAGTAGTTAATATTGTGTACACCACGCTGCAGCAGGTCTTAAAAGGTTAACTTCATGCAGAAAGAAATTAGTTTTCACAGTTTCTGGGACACATATTTATAGGCACCCTTTATCATAAAAATAACCAAACATACATGGTTATGCTCAATAATTCTAGGCGATGCACGTGGACGAATATTCTCGTGGAGTGTCACCGAACAACCGGGTCGCGGAGTAGCCGACCACTGGCTCAAAGATGAAGGAGCTGATCAATGTGTAAAATGTCACGTCAAGTAAGGTCATTCCCACCATTCCAACATCAAATCAACCAACATTCTTTGCTTATCAATTTCAGATTCAATCTATACGAACGGAAGCATCATTGTCGGAATTGTGGTCAGGTATTTTGCAACAAATGCAGTCGTTTCGAATCGGAAATCTCACGACTGCGAATACTTAAACCAGTTCGTGTGTGTCAGACCTGTTACAGCGCCTTGCGCTCCCAGTCCGTAGAAAGTTAAGCTGAAAGTTCGGTACCAGTATCTTAAGTAATAGATAAGCAGCAATAGAAAGAAAGCATAAAACAATAATCGTAAAAAAAAAAAACCTCCCCTACCCTCATTAATATGTGTATATCCATGGAAACAAACCTCTATTTGTAGCGACTTTTGTATTTTTGTTTACTCTGTGTTTTTTTTTTTTTTTATGTTAAGCATGAACTTTAAATTAGGCAAAAGGTTTTAAAAACAAAATGTGTAAATGTATTGCTTGTAAAACTAAATAAGTAGAAAATTAAACTAAATATTAATAATTTATTTGAAAACAAACCTAGCATGTAAGCAAATTCAATTGATTAAAACACACATAAATGAATAATACAATAATAAGTGTTTAATTCACATAAATATGTACGTACAACATAATAAATACACTCGTATGCATATACATAAACTCAGAGTATCAGCATTTTAGATCGAATTTAGGATCCTCAATTATTTAGAAAAAGAAAACTCAAGAAAAGTATTAATTAAAACAAAATTTAGAAAAATTGTTACAGTATATGTTTAAAAAAAAGAAAATATACATACGTATGGCACTAAAATTATTTACATATATCCAGCATTTTTGTGGTTAAAGGCCAAAACTCATATGTTTTCGGTTTTGGCAAAAGCAATTAAAGAGAAATACAATTTTAAATTGTATCGAAATGAATACTTTAACCCAAAAGTGCTTAAATTGTATAAAAAAAAAACTCATAATTTATATAAAAAACATAAATATTTAATGCATATACATACTAGTACATATGTACTACATAATTACTTGTATATTATACTCTCGCACTGAACGCCAGCACACGTTCTGCGTACTGCGATATTATTTCTATTGGCTCTGCAATAATTATAATTTGTTTAAAATATGTATCTTTATATAATTTATTGAAAAAAAAACATACAGTATAAAAAAGTTAACAAAGCCTATGACATCTTATGTGATTTATTTATGATTTATAGTCAGTCATTGTATATTTTTTTTTTTTTCGATTTAATCTTAGGTCTACCTATGCAACGACTTTAATTTGTTCTTTTTTTATACGTAATATATTTTATTTTCTAATACAACAGATATGCTTAGATGTGTAAATTTCTATTATTTATACTTATACAATAAAGTTTATTTATAAAATTTATTTTTATGATTTTTTTGTACTGAAGTTTTGTTGTCCCCTCGTTAAAGAAAAATTGTTTTACTTTTGTTTCTTTGTTCCTACAAAACTTTAATTTCCAAATGCATGGATTATTTTGTGTAACAGCTCTGTGTCTTATGTATTTTACTGGTAAGATTGCGATAGGGAGTTATTGAAACTTTTCTCAACTGGTTTTGAGGACCTTCACACCGTTTATGCGACAGGCCAAAGTGCATTAAATCATTGCGGAGTGGATGGTTCAATTCATTTTTATAAATAGCCTTTGAATCTGGATCGAAATTTCCAATCCACATTTTTTCATTTCTCTTAATAAACCGCATTGAGAATTTTAAAAAGGATCGTAAAAACATATAAACGCGTTCAACTCACATTTTAAACCTCATTTTGGGAACAGCTCTGTCACGCTCCATCATTCATTTCATTTACAACCACTTGAAATATACAGAACTGTGAGCTCAATCAGCTAATTTTTGAAAATCGTAATTTTCTCTCTTATTTTGGATCGGTTTCCTTATGTAAACACCATCCTCTCCCCCCAGATTGAACCATAGTGGTATATTTGATTGCGATTTAAGTTGCCACATAAGCGAAGTACATACACAAATCACTTATTGTGATTTTCTCTGAAAATATTTTTATAATAGCTGACGTGCCTTGACCTAGGTCTAGTCCATGCCATGAAACACAACAAAATCTTCTGCAAGTTTGCAAATCAAAGACAGTCATTTGATGCTTATGAACGCAATAAATACCGAAAAGGTTGCAATAGAAATGCAGTCTTTTTAATATATAAAGGGTCTCCCTAAAATATATTTTCCTGTTCCGGTTTACCCTTGATCCACAAAAAAGTTGGTATCAGTGTTGTTAGGGAGCGAAGACTGTTCTTGTTGAAATCCTTAAGTTTGCATATTCTTTAGAGGGTTCCCCCAAAAAGTGAAAACATCGGGTTAGGACGTGTTCCTTTTGGTTAGCTTTTCACAATCCGCTTGGTAGGAAACGATGTGCTAGAAGTAAAATATGCAAATTGTGGCAGTGCATATGCTTTCATACAGCCATTTACTTCCTTGTTTCCATGTACTCATCGAATTTCTTGATGACGATAGGTTTGTTTTGTAGAATTTTTCTGGAAGCGTCGGACCTGAAGCCTTCTTAATCGATAATTATCTAACCACATGTATTCATACTCATTCCAGGACTTGCCTCAGATTTTTCCACAGCCATGACCATTACATACCATTCCGATTTGAACGCTTTTTAAAGAAAAAAAAACTGCTTCTACAGTTCAGGATGGTGATCTCAATCTTTTGGGATGTCCGCTGCCTTTCGTAAAGAAACTTATTTAATCATACATACGAGTATATAGCTCAGTCAACAATTGTCATTTCGATACTATAGTTTCCCATAATTTGTTACGGCAGGGTGTGGGCATAGCGTGTTTCAACTCCGGATTCCTTTACAATGATAAAATCGTTCTTAATTGTTTAAATATGAGTCTGGCATATTTGGGGATATAAAACTGTATGATGATAACTATTCCTTTTCTGTTTTGAAATTTTAAAACTAATTGGATTCGGATTTGGGCGCCATTGGAATCAGCGGCCCAGTGATTGTCAAGCGGACAATTTGTTGTGGGGTTTGCTGACTGATGATATTGTGTCAGTCCAGAGTTGTTATTTCGATATTGGAATCCCTCATCATGAAAACATCGTTCTCAAGTGTTCAGCTATAAGCCCGGTATGTCCGAAGGCATGTAACTGCCATAATCTACTAATGGATTACAATTGCATAGAGAGTTTGGAGTGTCATTGAAATGAGGTGCGATTCTAACTGGTTTTCGAGGTACGATAAAAAGTGGATCGTCAAATGGATACTGTCGCGGTTAAAATCACCTCAGTTTGTTTTGTCCTATAATGTCAGTTTGATAGTGCGAACTTGAACTTTCACTTAATGTTTTACCTGACTAAGAGATCTAACCGAACATAATATTTGAGTCAGAGATTTTCGTTCGTTCACTTGGCAGAGGTGCGACGATGAAAGAAGTGCATATTGATTCCGGTATCGGGGGTCGTCGAGTGCTTTGCACTTCTCGTGATCTAGGACAGAACTTTTCCGATTTTAAGATTCAAAGTCATAAAGTAGACATCATGAATTGCATGCTCCGAACTTGGACCTTCTGCTGTCCTTTTTAGAGAACATTGTGTACGGTGTTTTTTTCCATTATTTGATGGTAGTGCTGCAAATAAGTGGCAAATCTTCAGCAAATAAACCAGGAGCATTCTAGTAGTTTAAGCTATGTTCATCATGATTAATGTAGATTCTAATTTTTGATTCCATCTTTTAGCAATCGGGTAGTATGGGGTTGTAAGAAACTTTAGTTACTTATGCTTCTCAAATATCTTGCAGACTACCAATACTCCCAGTTTCAATAAGAGAGTGTCGACAATTGAGTTCATTACTGCTGTATGATTTCTAGATCCTTAAGGATAGCCTTCTCGTGCATTCTTGTATTTCCAAGCAATAAGATAATAAATAGTTGCAGAGACGTCTCTTTTCTCCTTTTTACATTCTCCTTTCAATCAAAATTAATCTCAAATTGCTTAATTGATTCGTTTGGCATATTTTTCGCTGCATGACGTTTGCTTTGTTTTTTCTGCTTTCCCAAATTCTATCATCTTTTTATGTGTGCACATGAAAAAAGGACAATATAAAATGATGTCTTATCCCGTTTTTAATTCATCTACAAAATACACCGTAGATCATAAGAAACAAGTATTAACAATTAAAGGGTTATAAAAATCCCGTTTACATTTAAGTATCACACAATAAATAAATCACAATAATAATATCAACAAGGATACTCTCCTTGGGTATGTGTAACACAAAACACCACATTTTATATCAATTTATTTACGTAACTAAAAAAGACAAATATATATGTATTCCAAAAACTTTAGAGAAAAACTAAATATTCACTCACATCCTTAAAATGAAGGAATTGGTCCATTACACACACTCACGTAGCACACACATCCAACAAAAATAAAAAATAAAACTGCACCCAATCACGTAATATATAACATTCATATACAATTATATATATTCATATACATATATATTATATAAGCATATAGCGAGCGTAGATAAATAAATTTTAGATGAATAAATGTTGAAAGGATAATAATAAATGTTAAACACCCAGGAATTGTAGTCCTGAAAAATACAAAAAAAAAAAAAAAAAAAAATCCGAACAAAATGAGAAAAGCCATTCAAAGAGTTATTGCATTAGTATTATTTGTAAAGAAACAAGGATACTCAGAGATGAAAGGGAAAATACTAAATAAAAGATATATTATATGAATGATAACTGCATTTAAAAATGTGTCGTTTGGTCCTTTTTCTTGCGTTTTGTGGGTGCATAAAATGTTAAATCGCCTCTAAGAAAAACCATCTTTGAAGAAATGCCCAAGAAAATATTTTCTTTGATAGATTCCTACAAGCAAACGATAAAACATAAATAATCCCATTTCGTCAAAGGATAAGAAAATATAAAGTATTCCCAACCTTCAATCGGATCTTGGGGCGATTTTTGCATACGAGAAACATCTTACGACACAAGGAATTCGTTATAAACGTTATAGAAAGTATAAAGAGAATCCTTTTCTATTATTTTCTTCTACATGCAAAAGAGGATAATAGCCAGTCCATAAGAAGAAGAATTGTTTGAATGTCTTTTGAAATAATTTAGAATTCTTAAGGACATTCGTCTTAACGTTTCTATGCCGATCATTTGTGGAATAAAAATATTTTTGGGGCTATCAAGGAATCTATGGATTTTCGAATTTGTGTCGCCGTTGGACATCTTTGGGGTGGAAGAAATGTGGATGGATAGCCCATCAATCCTGTGGACAGGGGAAAAATCCTTTGACGTGAGAATAAAACAAAACTAATAAAATATTGTCGATTGTGGGAAATTTCACATGCGTTTGGGTTAGGTATACCTCCATTTCTCAGCAAGGATTTAGGCTATTTCTTTTAATTTGAAGCAAAGAGATAGTAAATAGTCGCAGAGACATCACCCAAGGAATATTTCTTTTGAAGATTAGATCCGATAATAAGTTGTACTTACGTACTTAAGTCGGCGTAGGAGAGGGAGAAGTGTGTTTCAGACTAGCTTAGGCTAAGGTTGTATAGACTTACGAAGGTTGTTGGCTCTGGATATCTAGTTTAGAAGCGATTGGCAGATCCTCACAAGCCTTAATGGCTGCTTGTCTGTCATTTTATTACATATGTTGTTCAAACGTATGATTTCCGCAGCCTGTATAATGGCTGTGATTTTGACTTGGAAGACACTGTAGTCTGCCGTTAATTCTAAAGGAATGGTTTATTTTTAGGGCTTCGCAATAAACATCGGCTCCTGTGCCAACGTCCGTCAGTATAGAAGACTAATTTCTTTTCGTTGCTGATTCTCTGGTTTTGCCAGTAACTTCTGTCAGGAATTCTGATAGCGGATCTCCTTTCAAAGCCTACATAGTATCGGGTTCTTGTGATCGGTTTCCGTCGTTCCTTAGTATTGGACATACGAACAATACCTTTATAATTTGAAAGATGGCTTCTCACATATTGTTTGATATTTAGTAATTTTCGCGCTATTTGTGTATTTATGTACGGTATTGGTGCTTGCACTCGGGCAGGATTCATCCACTCTTCATCATTTCGTCCATTTGTTCGTTTCATATAAAGTTACTATGGCCAGACATTCAAATGATTTGAACGCATCATGTGAGCCCATAGTTCCGTGAGATAGAGGTGCAATAGCTTCTTCTGCTAGCAGCTATTTACATATTAAATTGGATGGATATTCATGTTACTGGGGATATTATTCCGAAGTTTGTTGAATGATCTACACAATTGAGGTGCTTCTGTAATAATTTACATGCTTACTTGGAAGACGATGCTTAGATTTGAAAGGCGTTGGGTTAAGGGATGGGGATTCGTCTCCTTTTGCAAAATGACTCGCGAAATACATACCGGTTGAAATCCATGCATGAGCCTATGTAGTTTGTAGTGTCTGTACGTACATACTTTGGTTTACGAGTGCCTCAACTATTTCTCTGCCTCCCTGTGAGGTTCTTCAGTTTCTGGTATTTAACAATGGCCGTCGGACAGAAATGATTTAAGCGTAGTTTCTTAATTTTGTTTTTGTGTTTTCAAACACTTCTCTCTGAAAATAGACCGAATTAATGAACCAATTTTGTTAAGGATGTGATGCATGTACCAAGAATGATTGAAATCGAATATGAAAGTAAAGGTTAACATTTTTCAGAGGTTCTCCCTGAGTGGAATGACATTGTTTACGCTCTTCTCCGACCGCTCTTTCAACAAAGTTTTTGAGTTTTAAATTCATAGATAGAAAGATATAATTCAGTTGTTGCCCTTTTGATCAATTTATCATCATCATGTAACCTGCGTTGTTCAAAGTCGGACATATTTTCCACTCTTTCTCTTCCTATTTTTAAAAAAAAAAAAACTTCTTTAGTAAAACTCCGACAAACCAGCTTCTCCAGCCAGCACTATCATTTGTCAGTTGTCTCTGGTAGTATAGTTCACTTGCACTGCTTCTGCATAGTTAACATGAAATGGATTCAAAAACTCTTCATGTCTTACTTATGGTTTCGATCCACTCTACGTAATTCAGGTATCCTAAAGCGTATCTTCTTAATGAATTCCAGCATCGTGTCTACAGGAAAATTTGACGGGATGTTAGTCTAATAATAGAACCAGTTCATTCACGAATATTCCGAATGCAGAGAAGTTACCTTTGATTTTATACATATGATTTGATACATATTTACAAAACTTGAGTGTGGAATGGCTGTAACAAGTAATCTTCAACGCAAAGGTTTTGATGTCGTCCTCTAAACATGGATTATAAGCAGTCGATAAACGCAGGTTGTTTTGTGTTCCCACCTGTAGTGAACCTATTAGGATGCACCTTAAGGCTCTATCGTCTATTTGAACCCCTTTCTATTGTTTGTCAATCACCCTCCCCTGTATCACCTACAATTCTATCAATTCCTTTGAAGATGACAGAACTCTTGACTTTTGACTTTGCTTCAGCATGTCGTTAAGTTAGTTGAGAAACCCATATATGTATTTCCACTTCCCTTTCTGCCTCGTATATACATATCCTCAATGGAGGATAAGGCTATAAATCGTACAAAGAATTTTCCTTTTCAAACCTTCACGCTTCTACACCATATTCCATAATCATTTTCAAGTTTCTTTAACGGTAGCATATCACAGACTGTGCAAGCTTAAGTGAAGTTTTCGAACCCTTAATTCTTGGACCTCTAGCTTTTGATATCCCGGTCACAAATCTGCATTGCTTGAGTCTTGTCAAAAATTCTTATCACCAACCAGACCAATAGGAAATCCTTTCGTTGATATTATTCAACTCCACAGTGAGTTCCACAATTTCCACATCCACCTGCGAATGTGAGATCCTTATACAATGATGAACTAAGCGAACTATCTCCCTTCATGAGAACATTCCCTTACATCATTCAGATCCTGGGAAACTCTGACAGATGGACGAAAATTCCTTGATACTAAAAGCATCATATTCATACAAATTGCTTACTTCATCAATTTCCCCCTACTACTAGTCCAGTTCCCATACGGACTCATTATAAACTAAAACAAAATTTTAATCATCACCTACATCATCACTTTTTAACTTCTTCGTGACATGTACATGTTAAAAATAGAAAAAAAGCAGCAGTAACTCATCCTCTTCCACCCCTATTTGCATCCATCTAACCTTTGCTACACGGTGGGAACTGTAACTGGTGTGAAAATTTGTGTAGTGTACCCTCTTGACATTCATATCCATCTTCTAATCGGTTTCAGGCTATAGAACCATACAAAAGCCGCGTTTCCACTTCACCCTCACATTTACCCATTCACTCACTCACCCGGGCAACAGCTTCAATGACCAAACGAAGTGCGTGACTACAACACGGATAACACGTGGTCCAGCTCACATGAAGGTATTAGCGCGTAACACACAACGGATGATTACATTCCGTAAACGTAAAACACAGGATAACACCGCGCTTCGTAGAGTTGCCGAGGAGCGAAATGATTACAAAGGTGCCAACCACCCCTTTCCTACACGGAGAGAGGGTGGTTGAAAGCAAAACTCATCTCTGCCGACAGACGAACACATACTCACACTCTCTGGAAAGTTGGACAGATAAATGAAGGATTCACATGCAAGGCTAAGAGGAGGATTGTAATGATTTTTTGCTTTCATTCTGTTTCACTTTTATTGTCAGGCAATCAGGTAATTCGAAGGATAATTCTAGAGAACGACGACGTGTTTTTGACTACGACTACTGGGTTCGGGGTGCTTGATGCATCGTCTGTAATGGAACACAGATGGCAATCACGGAGAAGAATTGTCGATGATTTGATGATGATTTTTCAGTTCCATTGTGCGTGTGTATGATTGTATTTCTTGGGGGGAATGGTGGTCATCTCAATTCGACGGAGAATTAATTTTTATGGCAGGATAATTGCGTGAGCTATGAGATGGCAGTAAATCGAAAAGGAATACACAACTACACGTCTGTTGAGGGTGTGTGTATTGGAGTGATAATAGAGCGGTAATTATGTTCGAACGACTTATTGTTAGTTGTTGTTTGGGGTTTTGTTATATGGAAGATGTTGTGGTAGTTCTTATGGAGGATAGGTGGGAATTAAGACAGTTGGTAATGGTCTATCGAAGTTTTTGTGAGCCTAAGACTTTACATTTCAGTCATCGAGGTTTTCTGACGTATCATGTTTTGTATACAAGTACATAGGGCTCCTGTCCTGTGTTATTTCTTCGTGGTTTATGCGATCTGACAGCAGTAAACTCCTTACTAGTTTTCGAATTCCAATAACAAGCATTGTTTTTGTTTTTAGGTTTTCGAGGCGACTTGACCTTCATAGCCATGTCAACTAGTTCAACCGCATCAAGAATGAAACAGAAACGAGGTAATCTGCTCTCCACTATCCCTGTATTCCAATGCAACACACAAGCGTATGTACATCTGTAGCATGGTAAGTCCAAGTCAATACCCTTTTTATATGTAACTATTCGTGTACTAAGAACTTGGCTAACATATTCTCACAATCTGTGATCATCCCCTGTGAAAATACAAAATCCTTCTGTAGTTAGTTAAGGACCCACTGTGTGTTCAATTCCTGTGGTTCAATGGCGGCGTCTCTTCTTTTTTTTTTAGTCATCTAAGGTGATCATTAGACATACCATTGAACCAAAATGCCTTTGAATAATGTCGTAGAAAATGATGTGTTTGCGCACATGAATCTGGTAATAAAGAGACTAGTAGCCCGGGTTGCCACCATGCACGATTCTCAAACTCAGTGTTAGATACGCTACTACGTACTAATTGCCACCCAACATACTTCTACCACTCTCCGCGTGGAACTGGTTAGCAATTCATGCTATGCATCTTGTGTTGCTGCTTCTACTCCTTGCTTTTGCGGTTTTTTTGGAGCTCTTTTGCAAATTCCTGCTTCCTGATTACTCGGGATTCTCCTTTCATGGATCCTTGCCATTTCATTCGCGAGAACGTTGATAGTAATCAGTGGACTCTTGGAGTGGAGTTGTAATACTTTACCCCCTCGTCGGTTCGGTACCTCAATTTCCTGTTAGTAAAGTAGTTTGTAACTATCCTCAATAGCATGGCGTACCCATTCTGGCCAGTGATCTCCTTATAATCAACCAATTTGCCGAGTTAAAGGCGTTTTTGATACGCCTGCACATCATTTCTTTATCCTTCCTCGCCATCTTTTCCCTTTGATCGCTTTAAGCTGCTGTTTTGATTATCGCTTTTAAAGCATCAACGATAGAATGCGTCTTCTAAATTCGAACTGATGGTCTGACAGATCCTTTGCTGTCACGAGCAGTGCGTGATATATTATTCGTTCAAGGCCTTTCCTAAAGTGTCGAGAAGACATATTTTGCGATACGTTGATGGTTCTCCAGGTGTCTTGTTTCGTTTTGGTAGCAGTACCAAATGTTGAAGCTTCCATAATCCAGGAAAAACTCTTTTCTCTAGTCCGGCCTCTTTTGAACGTCAGTTTTATTGCCTTATTGGGAATGTCAACCGGTCCGAGCGCCTTGCATAGCTCTTCCCAAGTAATAATAGGGACGGGTTCCGTATTGGTCTCTCTAATTATGTTACAAATGTGTATAGACGTTGGACTTTGCGTCGGGCTTTTAAACACCTTGTCCTGAGTGTTTTTATAGTAGCTTGATGGACCTCTTCTACCGGCTGTTCTTCTGTGCTGCTCTGTGGTGATAGTACTAGTAGTTAGCTGCTGCGAAAGGGTCTCCTTTCCACTACTTGTTATGCTATCGGCGCTTATGATTTCGTCTAACTTGTCTTTGTCGAAGAGTTTCTTTTTCCAATTTAGGCCCCGCGCAGGAAACTTGCTTCGCTTACTTAGCTCGCTTTGCTTGCGTCGCTTGCTTTGCTTGCGTTGCTTGCTTTGGTTGCTACTCTTGCTGACCCTATTTCGCTTGTTGAGCTTGCATCGCTTGTTGAGCTTGCAACGCTTGCCTTGCTGAAAAAAGAGTGTACTGACGATATTGTGACGAGACGCGGCCTAAGGAATTAAGTGAAATAATTTTATTTCTCAATATAATCTCCCTCGAGCAAAATGCATTTCTTACATCCAGCATACAGTGCCTTAATACCACCGAAAAAAATATTATTTTTCTTTGCCTTCAAAATTACTTCCGATTGACGGTCGACCTGATTTCGTTCTCATCTGAAAATCTCCGGCCTCGTAAATCCTTTTTCAAAAAAAAGGAAAAAGTCGCTCGGGGCCTAGTTTGGATTGTAGGTTGGGTAGTCTAATTGTTGGAAAATCTGTGTCTTTTAAAGCCTGTCTTAAAACCGCGTTATTCTGCAAAAACAACATCCGCAGCTTTTGTACAACCGTTCCACGTGCCTGAGTCAATAAATATTGACCATTCATCGTAATCCCCTTTGGCAGGTAATCAATCAGCAACACACCTTCGCTGTCCCAAAAAAAAAACACTCGCCTTAAGCTTCCCTGCACCGTGGTCATCTTCACAGCTCGCCCTTGTTGAAATAAGCGAGCCTTTGGACTCTTTGCTGAGTATCTCAGGCCGCGAACTTATCAGCCGCCCTCGTACATATGTATGTAGATAAACCGGTGTACAGATTATAGGTCCTTCTAAGACAACGAATCGGCAGATGAACTAGCTAGGGCTGGATCAGAATCCGCTTTCATAGGACCAGAACCGTATTACAGAGACAATTAACGACTGGGAACACCAACTTCGTCTTGACCACTGGGAAAATGTCCCTGGTCTAGACAATCCAAGCGTTTAACTAACTCCTATAAGGAAATCCTTAACTTAGATAAGGAAAGTATTAGGAAATTAGCAAGCTTCCTAACTGGCCACTGCGGACTGAGATACCGCCTTAACAAGATAAATCCGTGCCAGGTTACGGATTGTGGATTCTGCCTCGAGGAAGATAAAGCCTCCGAACACATTCTCTGCGAATGCCCGGCTCTGCACTGGCTAGGGAAACGTACTCTCCACACGGCGATACTTACTTCAGTGGAACTGAAAAGATCCACTGCCAACGACATACTTACCTTCATTAAGAAGGTAGTACGTCTTTTGGATTAACTCCAACCTCTCGGTACAATAGACCTTTCAGGTCGCAGTGTCGATGCCATGCGGGAAAGGGTTGTACAAGAGGAAAAAAAATTGGTCCTTCGTTGAGCTAGGAATAGTTTTAAACCTCAGAAAACGTTTGATTTTTAAATTGTTTATTAGCAATTGTTTGTTGTTTGTTACATTTTTTGTTATATCCTTTTTGTTTTTTACATTTTCTTTACTATTCTACAAAAAAAACAAAAACCTTATAAGTAAAATAATTTAATATCTTTGGTTTATCAACACATTTTTGAATTTTTAACAATATTTTCCTTTGATTATACATAAACTTTATTTTATTTTCGCTTTCTACAATCATTGGTGTGCCTGTGTATTTTTTTACAATTACTTTTAACAAAACATTGCATTCTAAAGCCACCACTACACCCCACACACAGAGAAACATATGTATTTAGACTTAGAGGCCAGAAAAAAAAAGAACCAAGTCAAACCAATTTGATTCGCGTATAGACCCCCCGGCAAAGTTGTTTTTCCATCTTCCATCATCATCATCATCATCGTTATCATCAGGACGTGGCCAAAGTTTAGAAAAAAAAAAGTACAGGTGACGAGTTTTGAAACCACCCCTTGGTATGTTGGAAAATCATTTCCGTTAGATAATCAAAAGAAAACATAACATGGCGCGAGGTGGATAAAGTAATAATAAAAAGGACGATTGTAGCGAAACTTTGCCGGGAATTAAAGAACAACATTGAAAGTTGTAAGTTCACTTTTCCATCGCGTACTGTTCCATGGAGTACATGTCGCGTAGCAGTCGCGCTATGGGTACATTCCCGATGGTTTCCTTAAAAAACAAGGCTTCAATGGTCGATGCACGTATTGTCCGGAGTGAGGGCAGCAGCAAGAGGAGACGGCCAAAGCGGGTGGCCTGTCGAGGATAGCGTATACGGACGTGGTCGGAGAGAATACACTGGGCTTGGTCTTGGAGCATTTCCACCGGTTGGACATCACAGAGACCTGGAGTTTCGGGAGCGAAGAGGGAAATCGCCTTCATACAGCCAACTTCACTGCCATCGGGTGTGACCTGGCGAAAGCGGGTGAGAATTTCTTGAATTGTTTTCATTTCCGTGGTGGTGGCTTCGTCTTGAAGGACTCGCTCCTTGATCATTGGCGAGTCAAGAATTGGCGCCAAATCGAGGGGGATACTCCATTGGGCGAGATTCAACAGGAACAGCTCCTTCCAAGATTCCTAGAAAGGAAAGGAGTTAGAAAGCTTCACAAGGACTATTCAGTTAACTCACCTGCAGTAGCAAATGTTGATCATTCTTTGACAGCGTTTGGAATGGCATCAGGCACTTGACCCATCGGACAGCCATAAAGAGCAACCTCGCCGTGGTCTCCTGCAACATTTCCCACGACAGAAGCCGTGAGTCCATTCCAATCAACGTCTGCGGCAGTGGCGGAAACAAAATGGAGTTATGCACCTGATACTGGATAATTTCTTGACATTTATCCGGACTGAGCAGCAACTCGAGGAAGCCATTCTGTCGTCCTTGAAGCCCATTGGCATTGTTATTGTTAGCCGAGGGACTGTTGTTATTCAACGGCACAATTTCTTTGGGTGCAGGAGGCAGTGTAGGCGTTGACGATGGCGATGATTCCACATTCAGCTTAGGACTTGCCGAGCCCTCAGACCCCGGCCCACCGACACTGGATATACTCTGAATCGAACTCGATGGCGACGGCGAAAGGTTATGCATTGGCTTGTAAAAATCACCCTGACTGCCGCCTCCACTGCTGGGCGGCGATGTTGTCAAATCGAAGCTGGGAGGCAGACGATCCCCGCCGGGCATTTTTGACGCCTCCATGAGATTATGATGCATTTGTGGCAGCAAATGCGGTGGAAATGGCATTGTAGGCGGCGGAGGTGGCGGCCCACCTATTCCTGGGGCTCCATGCAAATGCGACGGTGGCGGAGGATGAAAGCCTCCTCCATTGGGATGTGCAGATATATGTGACGTATAATTAAACGAAGCCGATACATTTGTTACCAGAGAAACAGGAAGATGCGGATTCGGGTGGCCCAATCCATTGGCATGGTGATGATGATGATGATGATGATGGAGCTGAGGATGAAGTTTTGGCTTCCGGGGACCGCGTTCATGTTGAACAGCTGAAACGAGAAGAAGAGTATTTACTTTGTGCTTAAAATCGGATTAGCGCAATTATCCGGTTGGGTAGAGACCGGAGTTTGTCATACCACCCTTAAGTGTATGTCAAACAAAAAAGTCCGTAAGACATTTTGATTTTATTTGCATACATCAAAGTTTGTTTCCCGTCTAAAGGAGACCCATGCATATGTCAATAGGGAAATTATAAAGTTCATGAAACCTGGAAGGAACCCTCCTCCAAATGAGATGGAGAAAGCAACTCACTCGTCCCTTTGTGTGATTTAAATTTTCCTCAAGATTCTGATTTGTTCAGAGAGAAGATGGTGGTGGCGGAGTTTCCTTGTACAAAATGGGGGCCTGTCATCTTGCGGAAGTGTGAAGGTTGACGTCTTAATGACGATGTGGGAAGTGTGTGTCTGTGTGGGAGAGGCAAAAGTACTTAGTCAGCAGCAGGGTTTTTTGTCCTTTTTTTCTTAAAGCAGGGTTGACGATGTTTTTTTCTTTCTTATCCTTGAGGAGTTTTTCTTCCACGAATCGATAAAGGGTTAATGTGTAGGTGATTGAAGGGAAGAAGTCTGACAGTGGTGTAGTGGTGGTGGTGGTGGCTTTCATTGTAAATTAATGGGATATCAAGGGTGCTGTGGTGGTTCTGTTTAATTGAATTTTTGAATTTTTCAAAAGTTTCATGACTTGAGGCAAGGATTTGTGTGAGTCGAAGTTACATTTTTCATCACACCCACACGAAGTTGGAATGACATTTTGTGGAATAAAGAGTTAGACGTCGTAATTGGGTGTGGTGTTGGGAAGATGATCCACAAGCTTTCTCACTTAGCAAACGAAAATCTTTTTTGACAGGGAATCCTTTGAATATCGAGTAGGAGTGGTAGTAAAAATTGAATTTGTTTAGCAATATTTTGATTTTATTTTACATAGAGGGCATTGGCAGACGCCATCAGCGGGATAGAGAGAGAATTTTTTACTTTAAAATTAAAAAACAGTTAAAAAATTAATTTTAATTCTACTTTAGCTGCCTCTGCATAACCGATACACCTATGAATTTTAATTTTTCTGTGCTTTCCTAAATTTCACACGAGTTTTTTTCGCTGTATAGCATAGCACATGATGTATCTCAGAGTTGCCTCAAAATTTGATGGTTAGTAGGACGTTCTTTTTCCTAAGTATAACCTTTCAATTGCACTTTATTGCCCTTTTCGCTTCTAAAAGTTTTTATCGCAGATAAGTGTTTAAAGTCATTGAAGGTTTTAAGGTTACTCCAGGGTATTTACACTCCTTCACAATCTCCATTTCTAGAGTACCTTCCAGATTCATTTCGGAGCACCATTATTTTGGATTTACTGAAGCCACAACAAGTGGTTAGTACGTTGGATCGCTGAGCGAGAGGTTCGGCGTTCGAATCCCAGAAACACCAAAAAGTTTTTTCACGGCCCTACCTCTTGCGAATGTCTGACAAACGTCCGAGAGTAATAACTGTCAAGAGAAAGCTTCTCAATTTGCCTTTCAGATATGGCTCTAATCTTAGGTCCCTTCCATTTGTGTGAAAAATATAACACGCACAACAAGAATGGTTGCGAGAAGCTAGGCCCTGGACCATACACAGTCTGTTGTGCCAAGTATTTGTATTTGTATTTGAAGCTAACTTTGAGGTTCCACGTAGTGCAATGTTGTCGTAGCCTCTTTTTATCATTAGCATCACCGTCGGGGTCTCCGTGGCTCAGTGATTAGTGCGTTGGACTACTGAGCTGGAGATTCGAGGTTCAAATTCCAGAAAACACCAACAAGTTTTTTCGCGGACCCGCCGAGAGTAATAATTGTCATAAGAAAGCTTCACAATTTGACTAATCTGTTAGCTGTGTATTATATTTTTTTTTGAACTGAATAATCGTGCTACAAAAACCACCAAAACGTGTCTGCATCACGATTTTTGAATCGCCCTGTTAATTTTCTAGACTTCTCGTGCAATATCTCGAGTTAGATACGCTAAATGTTCAGCGTTTACTTATCCCGGTTCGTTAGGCTCGTTGGAGCATAGTTCACGTTCTGTGATCTTTGATGATATTGCGATCTAGGCACCGGGACTAAATTGCAATTTTTTTTTTATCTCTAAGCTCGTTTTTTCCCTTCGAGATATCAGCCCATCCCTTTGGAGGTCGATATTTCTTATGTGCCATCGTGCATTAACAATATTCCTTAGCCTTTGTTTTTAAATATTTGAACAAAATTTCCGTTGTCCTTCATAGTTGACGAATATATAATGTACTCTGCCGGCCATTAGTTTGGAATCACCATCTAATTTTTGCATTTTATGTATTTTTTTTTATATTTGGACTCGTCAGCCCATAGCAACTTGATCCAGTCCTCCATCGTCCAATGCTCCTTGCTCCACAGCAATCTTTTAGCTCGATTTTGAGTCCTGAGAAAAGGTTTTCAAACTGCTATCGTGACTTTTAAGCCTGCTTCAATTAAGCGCCGCTTCGCGGTAGTTAGAGAAACAGAAACTGATGAAACCATAGAGTGATTCAAAACTTATGGCTGGCAGTGTACGTTCATATTGACTTCAGTGATTCCTTGTATAAAAAAAAAATTTTATAGACTGATGGTGGCGAGTCAAAATATTTTTCTGTATTTTATTTCCGATTCCGTTTTTTCCTTGCTCTTTCCATCTTAACTTAGCATCCAAGGTCGTTCCAATTTCAAAGATGTTTTGCTTTTACCGAAGTACTTTTTGGTTGATAGTTGCCGGAATATGATTTAGTCTTCTGTTGATGTGGATCAGCTTCATTCGCCGTGGTATTGTCTATCTATAAATTATTCGTACAGCTGATTACAGATGTTTTGATTCTACATTGTTCTTTCCTACCTCTAGGACTGCAATGTCATCAAAAATTGTGGCCAATTTTCTAGCTCAGGGAGATCACCAGTGCATAGGAGATACAGAATAGGCCCCAGCACGCCACCTTGTTGAACTCCTGCTTTAATTTCTTTTAGTTCTGAGTACATATCTTCCACATATTCTGTGGACTTAGGCAACTGCTGAAAGATGTCTTCTAAATCCGAATTGATAATTTCAAATTCGATTTTTCGTCCAATAATATGGTTAAGTCCGTAAACAGATAGTTTTTCGATAATCGTAGGTATAACTGGCAGCATTCGAATTGGCCTGGAGACTTTCTGGGCTAGGAGATCATTATTATTGCAGAGGCTAGGAGCATACTTTCGTAACTCCTCCCACATTTTTATTTTAAGCCAAGCCACATTCTAATTTTCGAACTCACCAACTTCCAAACCTTTAATTCAAGCAAGCCTTAGCTCAATATTTAAGAAAATACGTTGTTTTATAAAATACCACCACCATCTATAGAAATTCCCTCACATTCCCCTGGTCACCTGCAAATATCAACTCTGAATTAATTTCCCATTCAGTTCAAACACTTGTCGCCTAAAATATTGTTCAACTCACAAACTGAGTAACTAAAACAATCAAAGTAATTAATTGACCACTCACCCCATCGCTACTGACCAACAACAAAAAAAAAACATCTGCCGTAGTCGTGCACCCCAGGTAAGATGCGCATCCCTTCTGCTCTCGATTTCCCACCCTCACCCCATAGAGTGCGCATCTAAACGCCCCTAATTACGCGGGTGTATTCGTAACAGAGGAAATCAATTTAAAAAATACACCATATTCCATGAAAAATAAGCAAATAGATGTTCAAATCTAGCGACCGTTAAATCACCCCCTTGTCGCATCAATAAAAAAAAAAAAGAAATTCAAATAAATTCCGAGGGTTGCTCGCGCTTTTGCGAGAGTGCAGCCATCCGTGTCAGTTCTCATCATTCAGTTCATCATCACCTGATGATGTCGATGTTGATGATGATGTCCTAGCCTGCACGCTATATGTAAAGCAATTTCAATGTTTCGCGCCATTACATTAATAAAATTCCAAATTACATTAAAATGAATGCGCTATCATCAAACACGTAAAGTCGCTGAACAAACAAGGATACGCGGATTGCGTGTCACATCAGCAGGAGCAGCAGCAAATAAGACATTCAAGTGGAAATGTTGGGAGAAAAAAAAATGGCGAACGTGAGTGGGGGATGTAAATTGTACCACTTCACCTAAATTCTAAGTGTGTGGGAAAATTTCCCAAAGTGAACACATTTTTTTTTTTCAAATTTCTACCCCTCTGGTGGAAAAAAAATTGTGATCCTTATGGCGGCGAGAAAATGCCATGAAAAATTGCTTCACATCAAATGATCCATAAAGAACTGAGAAAATGCGGAATCCACTCAATCTTTCTCCGCAAGGAGCTTACGAAGGACTTTTCGCCGCCCCATAAAAAAAAAGAATATTGTTTGTGGTGGTGGTTGACGATGGTAGGAGTTGGAGAACATTTTCTAATGATGGCTGAATGGTGTGTAAAGTGGGGGCTTAAGAATAAACCCCCGCGCTAAGTAAACGGGAGTCTTTAGGGTGACATAGAGGGTGGGTGGGAGTGGTCTTAATAGACGCATTATGCGGACCAACTATAGACAAGAAACAGAAGTCACATTCTTTCACTTATGTCGGCAAATTGTAACCCACCATTTGCTGAATTTAATTGCTGTCTCTCAGGTAGATTTTGGCTGCAAAAGACACGATTTAGGCCAGTGGCGAAGCAAATAAGGTTGTAAGCAAGTACATGGTCCACTGTTTTGTGCTGAATGCCAAAGAAATGTTTAATTTGTGAGACACCTCACCACACCTTTTCAAAGTTAAGTTTTCCTTTACACAGAAGTAACAAGGACCTAAAACCTGATCTTCGTCAGCTACTGCTCAAAAACTAGGTAAAGTTCTCAACTATTTTCAAATTAACGCTGCTAACTGTGATATTGTTTAGCCAGATGATAGGTTTCCACTCCGACTTAAAGCCAAATCTCAGTTGATTCTATTAAAATCTTTGGATGCTACTTCGTTCACGAAAGTTTTTGATGCTCTTGAGCTAGAACACTTCGTACGACTTTTTTTTCGAAGAATCTTAACTTTATAGAGTCTGAGTTAGTGCTTAACCAACCTAGGTCCTGGAACCTGGGTTTTAGAAAAGGAGAAACCAGATCCCAGAAACACTCATACTTTATACGTCCATTGTACTACCAGGCAGCGACTCCTTTTTTTGGCGTTGTAGTTGCAGAAACTCAGACTTTATTTGCTTCTCTGCTGTGCTTGGCGGGTGCGATTGCTGTTGCTGGGGTTTGAACTTACACCGGCCAGGTCACAAGCAAACATTCTATCTACTTCTCCATGGCCTTTAAATTTTTGTAAATTGTGTTAATCTGCGATATAAGTATTCAGATCGACCTTCTCTTTAAGCCTTTTAAAACCAGGACCAACTTTGTAATTTTTTTTTATAGTTTTAGTAACAATTTTAATTGAAACTTATTTCTTTCTAAAAAAGACTTTTTTTTCTATTTTGCAGAACACCGTCCACCACAAGACCATCTTGATCCAGCATACATATGTCCGTCCACTTGAAGTAAGGTGATGAACAGCGCGTTTTTTTTTCAACTCGAATCCGTTGTCGTTGTAGATTTATAAAAAAATATCCTTTGAAGTGCGGTAAATTCACGGTTTATTTCGTATGAAAATATTGGTCCGTTTAAAATTTCCCTATGTGCTACAAATTTATAAAATCATTAAATGTTTCCTTAAAAAAGTGTTCCGCTTCTATAAATGTGTAAAAATAATTCCCTTTTGCTGTAAAATTTTACGGTCGGGTTTAATTTTGAATATCCTGGGTGTTTGTGTAAAAAAATAAAAAAATCCTTACTACTCCACCTGTAAAACTCCTGATGTGTAGAGAGTGCGCAATTTTTTCTTTTCCCTGAGAAGTGGAGTCTGCTATAAAAATGTGAAATAAATCCCTTTTACTATAAAAGTGAAAAAAGTGCATTTCCGTCGCTTGACAAGATTACACGCGTGCGCGTTTCCCTGTCTTTCAATATCGAAATCCGTGGTCTTTAAAAATACCCCTGCAATAACCCCCTGCTAAACAAATCCCATTTTGCTAAATTTAATTCTAGTTTTCTAGCAGTGTTATTGTTAATTTAAATATTTGTTAATTTTTCTACGGCTCGGCTGTTAGTCATTTATCCAAGTGTGTCTGTCTGTTCGGTTCGCGTTCGCGAGTGGTACGAGGGTTCTCACTTGGAACAGCAGTGGACGTTCAGCAACATAATGGTGAGTGTTTCAAAGTTTACTTTTATCATTTTTATATTACTGGATGCATGAAGGCTAGTTTTGAAGGTATAAGCAAGGTAAACATTCCTTGACGGTCTATTGGTATTTATTTGCTTATTTTCGATTGAATGGTCAATACCTCGATTGATCGTATACTTTTCGATCGAAATTATTAAATTATTAGGATAGGTTAGGTGTATACCCTCGCTAAAGCAAGGGGCAAACATTTAGACCAAGGTTAGGTTAGGTAGTTGTATTGACTAAAAGGGGGGAGACTTCTCTATAACGTACTCAGGACAATATAGACACATTGAGATGCCTATTGGGGAGAAAAGTGTATTCCTTAGCTCGTGGTGCATTATGAACAGAGTTTAACAGTAGCCAGCGTTCACTCTACTGATGGTATCTAAGTAGACAATGTCCCTTTAGGTAGCCCGTCAAGGTTATTAGATCGTTTATGTTTAGGTCGAGTAAAGGCGTAGGATTTCGTGCATCCTGAACCCACCTAAATTGATTTGTTGCCCGATGGTATTTGGTAGTCGTCAGGTATTACATCAATTTTGGACTCGTTGGTCTTAGAAATGACGTCAAGGTTGTCGTCCTCCTTTCAGCTCCGTTTTCTGGGGATGTAGCACTGTCTTTTTTAGAATGTTTTGAGGGGCCCTTCTGTTCAAATGCAGCAATAGCTAGACGTTGAGTCCGATGTATGTTAAGGCCATCCCTCAAAAGCATCTTAAGGCGTTTGAGTCCAGCTCCTAATACCTCAACCTTTTTCCTTATGTTTATGCCATCATTGATTGCTGTCTCAGGGTTATAGTGGTTAACCTAGGTATTCTCTGTCCTCACAAATCTGGCAAAAAATTATCTAAATCAGTTTAAAACAGATATCGTCAGTCAGTCGATTATGGTTTATTCACTGTGCCCTGTATAAAAGCCGCGTAAACACTTCACTCTATGCTCTAAGGATCTTTGGGCTCACCGATTCAAAATATTCAAGTCTTTATCCAAGGCAAATAATCAAACATCTTTGTGAACACAATTAGAGGACTCATCTTCCCCACTTTGCATGTATAAACCCGATCAAATTTAGCCTCCGACCTCTGAACACAATTTTTTTTTTGTTAGGAAAGTCGTAGTCGGGTAGAAACGATATCACAAGCACACAAAACGTGTCCTTTAGCAAATTAATATTTTCTTAAATGTATTCCCAACAAATTGTTTTCTACGTAAACTTCTACTGCAAGACTCGTGTTTGTACAAAAAATTACGAAGGGCCCCGGCCATTGTGGAACGTATTGCAGAACTTCAACTATTTCATCGAATCCTGTGGACAATTAACATAATTCATACACACGTCTTCTATTTTCAGTTTAAATGCCATTTACCCAAAATGTTACTCTCTTCAGACACATAAAATAGCCACAAGGAGTTTACTGACATTTTCCCTATCACACACATAATAATCCCGGTTAAGTCCACATCAGACTTTCGCAACGTCCTCCTACATTTGGCATATTCCGATCCCAAAATTCAAATTGTCAAGACATTCGCTTGGAGCCAAAAGGCAAAGATATTTACCACACAATCCTTAAGACATCTGACAGCCAACAGCCGACAGTCGACATCGTCCTTTTCAGACCTTCGTTAGTAATGCTCCGATGCTCACAATTCCTACCCACTATCTGCCACTGTCTATGTATATCTGTCACTCCATCCCTAGCTCCATTGTTTCTTTGAGGGGCGAAGTGGTGGGGCTTTTATGTATAAGTAATGCTATCATATTCAAAAAGCTTTCGGTTATTCAAAGTGAAATTAACTGTTTATTTTTAGCCAATAAATCGGATTAGTGCGGTTCCTTTCTTTCTTCTACAGCGTGCATCGTAATTCTCGCTTCCTTGGGTCCGCTAAGAGGGTTGACTCTGCCACAGATTGAGATGGCATGAGTGTTTCCAAAGAATTCACTAAGAATTCAAAGCCTGGCGTGAGACAGTTCACATATGCGTTAGCCATCCGCAAACATGAAATTCAAAAGCTACAACCGGGGGTTGGGGGTGGTTTTAATTACGTGACATCTCATCGAAGTCATGTGTGCGTGAATGTACTGTAGGAAGGGGTGACAATTTGATCTGTGTGCCCAGAGAATTCTGTCAGCTGTGCCATTCTAGTTGACACATAAAACTGTATTTTTTATTTTTGTTTCATGTTTTACCGTTGCCTTTTATAATCCTTTAACAAAAACGCCGCCAGAAGAACATGGCCCGAGCATTGATGCATCATCATGCATAATCTATTCGATGTTGAATTCAGTGTGAATTTTCGATCTGGACAATGTCCACTTTCGTAGCGCCGACACTGGTCCCCCTCAACCCATGTCCTTGCTCAATGTGAACATGGAAAATAAACTGCAATGTCATGTAGAGTCGATTTTAAATATTTAATCCTATTGTATGTCAATTGAATGAGACTGACTGCATTTGGATCCTGGCTACTGAAACCTCCTCTCTATCGAGGCAATCTCTGGAATGTCAATGGGGGAAGGAGGTGTGGATGTGTGTGAGTGATTTGACGTTTCACACATTGTCGTAGCGTTGCGCATCAGACACCATACACACCGACGGCAATGTCAGCGTTGGGGGTGGTATCTGCATTAATAAATCACCTCGTGCACTTTGGGACTTTGTTTTAATCGCTTTTCGAGTGTGTCTGTGTGGGTGGGTGCATTAATGAAAACGAAGGCTAGGACATGTCACCAGGGGTTGAAGTTCCCAGGTGACTGTTAAGGTGTAATGTCATGTTAGCTTATGAGAGAGTGTGAAGCGGTGTAATGCCGAAGGGGTTGCAGAAGTGAATTTTCATTGGACTTTGATGTGTGAGAATGCCGCCGTCAGCTCTGAGTGTCGGTATTGATTGGGACGAATTTGTTTCTGTTAAATGAAATTTAATTTCTTTTATTGTGGTTCACTATGGAATGCCTTATGAAGGGAAACAAACGTAAATAACAAATTTTTGTGTATCCACAAAAAAAGCCTAAAACCGTCATTTTTTTTTTTTCAAAAAAAGTCGATCTTACTAATTTCTGAACAGTAGCCGCAATTTTAAAGTGACAACAGTCTCAGCAGTTTTTTTTATGAGCTCCAAATGCAAATATTCCGCGCAACAGACCGTATGTGGTTCGGGGCCTAGCTTTTTGCGACCATTCGTGTTGGGGATGGAAGGTACCTGCAGTTTAAAACCATTTCCTTATTTTTTTTTTAAAAAACTTCGTTCTGACTAAATGGGAAGATTCCAGTCAAGTACTGATGAAAGTAAAACTTTGCATTAAATTTGGTGGGTGAGTCTAGCTTTTTATAACCAGAGAAGCCACCGTAAGTTCCAATTCAGTATGAGCTGATTAATGCTGATTAGTTGGTTGAAGTTGAAGTTGAAGGTTGAAGTGAGTGCCAACTGTTGCCAAGAGAGGACAATTGCAATACCACATGGGTCAGGAAAAAATGTCCCCGCCCACTCGTTAAACAAGTTTAATCCTCTGATGAAGCATACGAGGCTCCTAATACCCACATTTCTCGGACCGCCTAGATCGTTGCTATAGAAAGCTCCTTAGTGAAGCCTTCTTCTTAGAGAAAGAGCTGGCCAGGTTTCTGTTTCTTCTGCTTTAATGCAGCTTCTATAAAAGTCGTTCGAATATACGTAAAGCCTGGTTGCATGCTTCCTTCCCTATTAGACAGGATCGTTGATGAGACCTATGTATCATATGTATCGTCAATTTACAATCTGTTGAGAGACATCAAATCCTTAAAGCTTTTTAGATCTAGCATGGACCGCATCTGTTTTGTCCTTGCCCACCTAAGATTTTCTCCCTCTATAGCATTCAGCTTACAGTTTAGCTTTGAGTTTACAAGCAGCGATTGGTATACCTTTTTCTGGAAGGATGGGTATAGTTGTTCCATATCTGGCGAGTTCATCAGTTTTGGTTGGTTGGTTGGTTTCAGAGGGTGAGCTTGTGCTTTGCACTTAGGCCTCTATTGGGCCCGTCGTGGGATCATGAGAAGTATAAATGGAAACTGTGTCGTAAAGTGATCGGAAAGTCGTCTTGCTCGTCTAGGTAACTCTAATATGTCACTTTCACTGGCCGGAGTCCGATAGAATGTTTATTGAGGTTGTTGTGCCCACCATAATCAGAATATCCCTATTCCCTGGCACCTAACAAAGGTGATTGTTGAACTTTTCCGCAACCACTATGACAGATGATCGGCAGTCTAGAGCTGGTAATGAGTTTAGAGAGACCGATTCCGGGGATTTGATTGCTGTTTGGCTCTTCGAAAAGATGCGAATATTCCAGCTGGTATCACACTTTTCTTAAGTCAAGTTAAGACTTCCTTGATCGCCATTATTTCCACTTGGATAGCGCTTCAAAGTTTGGAAGACGGAAAGATAGGTTAAGCTTCTCGGAGAAACCACCTCCACCAACCTCGTCGTTAAGTGGTGGCCACGGAGTAGTAGGTAGTGTGTTTGCTTGTGACCTGGCCAGAGTAAGTTCAAATCCCGTTTGGGGAACAACAATCACAGCCACCAACCACAACAGAAAATCGAATAAAATCTCAGTTTCATCAACTACTGCACCAAAAAAGGAGTAACTGCCTGGTAGTACAATGCTTCTTGATGATCTTTTAGGGATGGTGCCTCGGAAGTTTTTGTCAAAGTTTAGACCGGGAATGGTGCGGGCTGTGTTTTCAGAAGGGGTTTTCAATTTATTCAGAATGGAGGCGTGGTCAAAATCTTTTTTAGACCACTGTGAGGTTGCTGCACTAGCTGCCATTTGCTATTAAATGATGTTAGACAGTGCAAATAGCACTGTTAATCAAGTACCTGACCCATACGACTATCAGATGATAATAGATGAGGTCCTTCGTACCGCATAACACTAAAAAAATATTTTTTAAACAGTATGTCTGATAAAACAGGCTAAATTCTTTTTGTAAACTTCCCACAGCAGACGACGCGGCTCTGGCTATAGAACAGGGTTTACTTCGAGATTGTGAATAATATGTTTTAAGTCACCAGGGCTTAAGGGTGTTCTTACAAATTCTGTGTCTGTCTTTCATCCTGCTTGACAAAAATTCCTTAAAGTGAGCATTTGTTGGTGGCAAATGCTTGTTTAGAGAAAAACTTAAAAATATCGCAAATAAATCATAGAGAGATGCTATTTTTTTCCGCCTCTTTTTTTCGAAGAAATTGATGTCAAAACGAATGGCTTAAGCCGTGGACTTCTTCAGGAAGCAATGCATATACTCTCGGGTAACTCGAAATTGTACATAAATCTATCAGATTAATTTCTAACTTGGATCGCCGATGTTAAGTTAACTCTTACTCAGTGGATCTGGCCCAGGCTTCAAGAACAGTTCATACTTCAAGCCCTCCTCAGATTTTCTACTCAGTGGCTGTGACCCAGGCTTCAAGAACAGTTCGTACTTCAAGCCCTCCTCAGATTTCCTACTCAGTGGCTGTGGCCCAGGCTTCAAGAACAGTTCGTACTTCAAGCCCTCCTCATCCTGATCTCATTTAAGTTGCAACCTATCCCAAAACAAGAAAATTCAATATTACTTGTGTGATACTATCATTTGCCATAGGACAACCATAATGTCGGCCTAAATCCCCGAGTAATTGATCTGCCAATCAAAAGTCGAGCATTAAATTTCACAAAAGATTACATGTGAACTATAACACTCCTGTTCGTCCTTTTCACTTTGCCAATCGATTTGTTATGTGAAGATGTCATTTATAAAAGAGAAAAAGTCTCCCCCGAGTTCCATTGAAACTTTCATCTTCTAACTGACAAAAAAGCGATTCTTATGATTATCCTGTCGTTACTATTGTGTCGCATCTAATGATCCATAAAATGATGGGATCTAACCTTAATCCTTCTCCCTCATCCCAAATTCAACATTCAACGGGAACGGGAATAGTGGTCTTGTGCCTTATACTTGCCCACTACAACCACACGAAACGAACATGAAACTTTCTTTTTTTCTTTTGTCGATACAAGAAAATTGAAAATTCTCCTTGAGGGGGTGTACTTGGGAAAAAGTCTCTCAAAAAGCCGATAAATACAGGACAGCCAAGACGAGAAGTGGTTGCTTCTTTTCTGGTTTCTGGCCGTGTGAACTCCACAGCAGGCAGTATCCTGATGTTTTGCTACTGTTGTTGTGTATATTCTTGTGTAACATGTAATTTACCACATAACACTCGAATAAAAATAACATTAACACCCGGAATCCCAGAAAAGGACACAATGCCAGTGGGATTACAAAATGCCACCAACTCTGGTTGGGTTAGGTTGGGAGGTTTCTATTGTTTTCTGTCGGAAAACCAATGTTATTTTCAGTTTTTCCAGGAAACCCCAACTGAGTAGCTTGTTCTCAGTGATACCGGAAGTTTGAAAGGAAGTCCTAGGATTATAACAACCATCAGCATCGTAGAAGGAAAAGGATTTTCCAGCAGATGGGGGAGCCCACAACTCTCATTTCGAATGCAAATTAGTTTAATATTTCACAGAGGCAGCAGGGTATTGTTTTCAAGGATCTAATAGACACCTTGAATGAATTTTGCTCCATCATCAAGGATTCTCGTTGCGTTGTTTTTCCAACAAAGTGCCAAGGATAACAATTTTAATTTTCCATAATCAGGGGTTGGAATTATTTTGGCTTTTTGTCGGTTTGCTTGTTCTCTTGGTGGATGTCATTTAAATAATTTTTTTTTGTTCCTTGTGGGAGGTTGTTTTTTTAAGGAGAGTGATCCTTTACGTAAAGTTTTTTAATGATTTTCAGAATATTCAAATTTGGGGCTGAGATTTTATTCAACTTACCATCCTTGTTCATTGCGGATTGAAAACATTTCGCTAGGCGGCATGCTCGACATTGATTGCGATGGGTTTTGTCAACGGGACAACGTCCTTTGAGATCACCAGTTGCTTTGCAGGTATATATCCGATTTCTGTGTATACTGCGTTTAAAGAAACCCGAACATCCTAGAAAAAAAACATAAGAGTTAGGGTTACTTAAAAAAAATTGTTGGTTATGGTACCAATTTTCATGAGATCTCCCTTAACTCTCTGGAGAAGGTTTAAAGACATGCACACTAGCTAACAATCGTTCGAAGCCTTCAAAGGCTTGTAAATATCTGTCGAAGAGCGTCTAGGGGAATGAGTGAAAGGGAAACTAACACTGTTTTGGTGTGAAATAAATGAGGTCGAAAGCAATCCAATTCCAAGCAATCCAGCATAAGTGGCTGACACCATAGCTAGGTATCACAGGATCCCTGCCTCTGGATACAAATTCCCTTTTCCTTAAAATGGTTTCTACGCCTGATTTATAAATATTTGATGACTAATTTAAAATTTAATAAAAACTATCCTCAGCTTGGAACTTATAGGGACCGCGGATATGTGCATGTATTAGGCTACGCTAGTGTTACTCAAGGATGACTTGCCCACTCATAAGACATGTATTGAACTATACTTCAACCTATAGGTAGAGGATACGAGTGTGAAATACACAGTAAAGCATTCGATTTTTTTGTAAAAATTGTTTCGTATGTCTCCTTAAAAATATTCCAAAGACCTGCCAAGCACGCACTTGCAAAGATCCTTCCATTAAGAGCTTCATTTTAAATTCGTGAAAGAGTTTTCTATTCCCCGAAAATGTGCGGATATTTTTATTCCGTTTTAAGGTATAGACTCTACCGCTACATGAGGAATGCGATATCTGATAAATGTTGACCTCGGCTTTTTCTGCAAATGATTATCCTTTTGGGGAAGTTTTGCACGACGTTTTCGCATAATTGCGCTTGAATCGTTGGTCGATCATAGGCGTGGGCCTTATTCTTAACGTGTGCCCAAAGAAAGAAGTCTGACGGCGTTAAATCGCACCATCTAGGCGGCCAATTGAAGTCTCCGAAACTCGAAATTAGGCGTCTAGGAAAGTTCTGGTTGTTTCGGGCCTTCTCGTAGGCCTATCCTGCTGGAAATGCACATCATTCAAGTCTAGTTCTTCGATCTCAGGCAAAAACAAAAAAATCGTGGCTCTTAAGTTTGGAGCTAGACCCTTGGACCCCACACGGTCTGTTGCGTCAAGTATTTGTTTTTGTGTTACTGTTCGGTTGCGCATTTAATTAATGGTGCCATCGGTTTCATTTTCGAAGAAATAAGGCTCGGTGATCCCGTGAGGCCAAAAACCAGAGACGTTTTTGATGACTTAGATGCGACAGTTCTGCTTATTAAAAAAGTCTTACAGATCGAAATTGGCTTTATCGCTGATGATGACTTTCGTGGAAGAAACAGCACCACCTGCCTGCATTTCTAACATCCAATCAGTGAATGGATAGTGTTGTCCATGTCGGTTTCACTTTTTGAATCAGTTCAACTTTGTAAGCATGGAGTCCAAGATTTTTGAGCAAATTGCGATGTTGGCTGGTTTGGAATGTGCCTAATTGCTGTGAACATCTTTTATTGGGCAAACTTGGATTCTCAGTGACACTTCCAGCCACAGGAGCAATGTAGCCAACTGACCTGGTACGAGAAGGAGTCACCAGATTGCTGACCTGACCGGGTGATTCAAATTTATTGTTCAGGTTCGCAATAGCTAGGTGAGAAGGTGCTTCACTGCGATGGAAAAAGGTACGAACTTTACGAAATGTCTTCGCGAAATTTTCACAATTCTTATGCGTTTGCTCTCGTGTACTTATATCGTTTCACTTTTTGAGCCAGTTTTAGCTGACAACTGTCAATGATAGCTTTGTATTTAAAAGGTTTAAAATCCCGCTAGATTTAAAATGCAAAGCTCTTAAAGTAGGTCCTGGATTACGTACGGTCTGTTGGGCCAAGCATTTGTATTTTTTGAAAGGTCTTCTATTCCTGTTATAAAGGATCTCTTAGAGCGGCATTGCCTGAATCTTTTTTTCTAGCTCGTCTCATAGATTGTCGTTAGGCTCCTTTTTTTTAATTATTTCTTAAGAGCTCTATAGCTCGTACTAAAATCTCGGAGAAATGTATTAATCCTCACACTACGCGCTGATTATGGCGGCGAATTTTTTTTGAGAAGACTCGAAGTCCAAAACCACAGAAAATCCTCGTTAGATTCTCCTTCTTTTCCTTAACACTCCTATTTGGCTTATATACATGCGTTGATCTAAGCGGTTAATCGAACCGAAACCCAATTCTGTCTCCACTAAATTCTGCTGAACTCCCAATAAAATAAAACTCTGTTAACTACTGTGGCCTGATGGTTTCGGAAGAAATACAATTGCTGACGAGATAGCCAGGAAGAGTTCAGCGATGTGCACACATATGTGCACCTAAGCTAACCTTAAACTTAAACCAAGCCGTAACCTAAACTTCCTTATAACTAACCTAACTTATTCCCTAATCGCTGTTACACCTTCCCAGCGTCTCTCCCTTCTATGGGTTCATCATAAACCCCAGGCGTGAGAGATGTTGTTGGCAAAGGTTGGCCAGCAAAGGACACCTTTAAATACAGTACGGGTATTTTAAGAAGACTTCTGAGCTTCCTCTTCGATCATTGCCGTCTATCTCGTCTTAAAAAGACTGACCCTACTAAAGATACCAAATGGTGAACTCTGCTTCTAAAAAATTGCGTTCAGACTTCAGTTGTGGAGATCTCCAGCGTCGTTGTTTACTTCATTTACCCTCCATATCACTGTCCAGCCACTGAGATACTGTGAAACCTAGAAACAAAGTACGAGTCCTCACGGAACATTGTCTCATAGGCAGACGTGCTGGGAGGCTGAGTTTTCCCCTTAACAATTTCTGTAGAAGCTGTACAAACGAGGAAGAGGAAAAAACTATGACCCACCCTTTGTCCACTTGACCTGCCCTATCGATTCTGAGAAGGAAAACTCGAAGATCTTGGTGATCTAGATCAAAAATCTTGTCTCTGGATCAAATTGGTTTAATGCCTGAACGGGGAATCACTTTACGGCCTGGGTTCATACCGAAACTGGTCACCATGCCTTTTGTCTCGTATGGGAATTTGCATGTACGTTTCCGGTGCTGATAATCCGGTTCTCTCGTTTGTGGTGTCACAATGGAATTTCCTTCTGGCCTATACGCGTCTCTGTCTGAGCGGGGAGAACCCCTGAACCCAATCCAGGCTAATCTCAAACGCATTGAGGTATCTAATACACAGCAACGTTGTCGTAATAGATCAATCGTCACCAAATGAAGCCTATAACCATCTATAATCAAGGCTGTATCGTGTCCCTATCTAAACATCGGTTTGTGTGAACCATCTATCGGTAAAGCCTTCTAGTTTACGATCAAACATAAGTCATGTCTCGCCAATCGTTTCGGTTGCTTATAATTTCACCATTCTCTCAATAAGACAGTGCCTTCGAAGCTTACATAAACTACTGCACATGTTAAGGACTTACCATCACAGCTGTATATTCCATAATGCTTCCCTGAGCTTCTGTCTCCACAAACTTTACACGGAATGTCCAGAAGGCGATCTCCTGTAAGAACATAAAGAAAACCAAAAAAAAAATTGCTTAAAAAGTCTTAAAACGGATCCAAAGAAAAAGGAATAATTCTTTAATTCCTTGAAGAAAAGGAAAGACACTCCCCCAGTAGTGCGACATAAAAACTGTTTTGCCTTCACAGACAAAAATCCTTTATAAAACAAGCGCGTACGGACTTCCTCCGTTTCTCGTCCTTCCTCCTTATGGAGGAGTAAACATTTTCTTCACTTTTAATTGAAACCGAAGAAAGAGTTAAGTGGAGCACGGTGATGCGGTGGTTTGGCGCAAAGCAACTAAATAAAAGTATTTCCCCCGCCGCCGCCGGTGAAGGACAAGAAAATCCTTTTTACGCTACCTACTTTCTTTGCAGTTTTTTTTTCTATTTTTTTTTTTATTCTTTCTTTTTGTCGCCTTCCGCGGCGCTGCTTATAATGTTTGTGAATCCTTTTTTCTGTTTAATTGCCACCCAGTGGTAATTTTCCCATGACTATTGGAGGAATACAAAAAAAAGGAAAAAACACCGAAAGACACGAAAACTTAATGGTGTCCTTAATTAGTTATTCGAAAAAAGGATTTTTCTCTTAGACTGCCGGGAGAAAAAGGTAACCAAAACGAATTAGCTTTTGTTTATCCTGAAAAGGATACCACACACTTCATACGCACACGCAATGAATGTTGCTGTTTGAAGGATTGGATTTAAATGAAATTATCCAGGATTACGCAGAAAATTAGTTTTTTTTCTCACTTCCTTCTGGCTAGTCCTTGATTTTTGCCGCATATAATAATACACACCACACACGGACACACTGGGTGTGTGTCCTTTTGTTGATTTAATTTTCACCAAAACGTCTGCCACTCAGTTTTGTGCAACACTTTCAAGTGGCCCTCATGTGTGTTAATCCCCTGGCCGTAGGGTGGGTCCGGCCGAGGGTAATCATCAATTTGACACTTGTCAAAATACAAGGGGTTGACATTTAAACGGTGGCACGTTTTCCTATTTCACGCGTTGCTCGCTTTTGCTGCTCGATGTTCAAGTGCCAAAACGGGGGTTGTGTGTCGAATATCCACAGACAATTGAATTGGAATTGAAATTTTAAAGAATTGTCGACGGTTTTTGTTTTGATTTGATTTTAAAACTTTATAACCAGCTATTTGATGGGAAGCGTATTGTGAGTGTGAAAGCGACCAGGACTCGAATTGTTTGAAATGAAAACAGAGAAGACGTGACGTGTGGGTTGATTGAAAAGTTTAGGTGTGGAAAGTATTTTTTTAAAGGTCCTCGAGTCTTTTGTTTTGCTCCGTGGAATAGAAAAGGGTATTGTGTCACTCTTTTATGTGGGAACAAAGTAGAAAAGAGTTCAAGTGGACTGTTTTTGGGAAAGTTGAATTTGGCTAATTTACATGGTGAGCAATATGCTTTTAAGGCACTTTACAGAGAGTATGCATTTCAATGAGGAACTCTTGAGGCTGAGTGGAGTGTAGATTAACGATGGAATCTATTGGGTCGATGCCTGTAATCATTTGGTCTTGGATCAAACTGAAAGTGGACCGGAAGGGAACTATCATAGAGTGGAAGACATCCTAAGTTTGTTTCAAGCACCCATTATTGTGTTTTTGATAGTTTTTCAGGATTGTGGAACCTTTTACATAAGGACAGCGCCCGAGATGTCTGTTGATTCCGTCTTGAATAGATTCAGTTTCTTGTCAATGTCAGAGTTCCATCACTAGCCACATTCATTTGTTCGGTGTCTCCATCTGATTTTCGAACTTCCGGATGTTGACACTTTAAATTTGAGCCGCAGATGTGACGTATTAAGCTGCGGACAGTCTAGTGATTGCAAGAAAGATGTTTTTAAAGACTTAGGAGGTGGCGTTAACGGGCTCAGTAGTTAGTGCATTGGGCTACTGAGCGGGAGATTCGAATTTCGAATCGAGGTTCAAATTTCGAATCGAAAAAAGTTTTTTAATACTATCATTGGGTAGAACTAGAGTCCACAAGCGGGTATTTCTGATCCTTTCAATAGCAATCAGAGGATTTGATAAATCCAACTTCACAACTTGGAATCCAATTAATTTTTCTAAATACCGAGTCGCTCGCAAATTGTTTCAATTCTAAAATTTATGAAAAATCATCGAACATAAAAATTTCAAAATCTTTGAAAAGAAATTGTTTTTCACAGACTTTTCAGTTATATCTCGTAGAAGTTGATCCTGGAAAAGTTATGAGTGAAATGAAGCTAGTTACACTCTATGTTCTCATTTTCGACTGCAGTTCTAAACTTAGGAGTGTTTAACTAACTTAGTGCATGAAGAATAGGGCGTCTGGCTCTGCAAAACACTGAAGTTCTCTCTGACTTAAGTTGCTTCTCAATTGTCCTGCATCACCTTTGCTTAGGACCAACACTCTTCTGCCTTATTGAGCTGATTCTACTGCGTGGCGTATTTTGGAATGGAAACTTCTTCAAATCGTATGGAGTGACCTATCCATTGCTTCACCCTTGTGCAGGACGTCTTCAGCTTTTTAGTCCGTACTTTGGTTCAGCTAGTCGTTGAAGATCCACTTTCTTACGATATTACACAGAAAATTGATTCGTTTTCCGTATTTGAGTAGTCTTTGCTTGGTTTTGTCCTGAAAACTTTGTTGTTCAAAATTTTCCGTAGCAGATTTGCAAAATACAAATATTTGCCGCAACAGACCGCTTGTGGTCCTGGGTCTTGCTTCTCAAATGGAAGGCACGAGCAAAGCCACATTTATTGCTCGGACGCGAATCTGTTGCCTACAACCAATTCAGTGCCACCATCGGCTGTGCTTCCTAAACATATGTAAAAAGCTCTAAATTCCTTACTTTTTTCCTTATTTATCTTAAACTCGACTTTATTTTGCTAAGCTTCCAAATTTTGAACCATTTTCTAGAAATCCACAATGTTATGGAAATTATCGTCGGCGTAATCAAGGATTTTCGGGTACGACGTCATTGCACACATCAATCCTTAGTTTCTTCCATGCAATGTTATAAAAAGTACCTCACTGATGACTACCAGAAATAAGAGCTTGAAAAGTATACAACCCTGAAGTACTCCACTTGGTCAAAGTCCTCTGATGACATACCATTGTGGAAAATATTACACTCACTGCATAATTTTTTCAAGAACACCTCCCTCCTGCACAAAGCTTGTAGACACCATCTCGGCTCATGATGCCTAAAGTATTTGCAAAGTCAATGAATAGTAGATAAGTAGAATAGAGACCTTTACTCGATGCAAAAATACAAATTTTTGGCAGTGGTCAGGGGCCTAGCTTCTCGCTATTTTTCGTGTTGTCTAAAAAAAAGCAAAGTCTTTCTCTTAAGGAAGCGCCGCCAAAAGGATTCCTTAAAGTCAATGTCAAAATGCTTCGTAAAGAATTTTCTTTGTCAGTTTTTAGCGAAAATATGGAAAAATGATTTAAGGTGCCTTGATGGACCCATTTTAGAGTCCAGTATTTTGTGATAACTTAACTTAATGACCTATCTTCGAGTATATTGAATAGAATTTCCTAAATACGCCCACGACTGTTCATTCCGTGACTAGGTAAAAATCCCTCCTCTTTCTTCCGCAAACGGATCGCTAATAATTGTACGGAAATTGCTTGGTATGTCATTCCAATTGAAATTATTTTACAAATATTACGACAATCTTAAAATTTCGGCCATTAGGGGTCACAGCTACGTCAAATTGTAGAAGGAACTCTCTTTTAAAGCGGTTTCTAGAGTAATTGCACTGTTTGAGATGGAATCTGATAGTTTTAATAATTTTTGAATATTGGTTCCTTGAAGTTCATCCACTTTATCGAACAATTCATGCCCCATACCTGTGCTCCACAAACCTACGTAGTTCTGCCCACGGCTTGAAAGAGTTTCCACTTCGCTCCCAGGCCTTCTTCTTCGTTACTTGAAGAATTTGAATGTCATCAGCTGGGGTGGTGAGTTGCTGGGGTATACGAACCCAATCATAAATTCTCAAACCACTCGGGGAAAAGTGCCAGTCTATTTCAGGCCGAGCTCTATGCTATAAAATATGCTTCAACATCAACCTAAACTCGGGCATTTAGGATGCCTTCAGAAGCACTCAGACTCTATACGGTCCATTGTACTACCAAGCAGCATCTACTTTTTTTGTGTTGTAAGCTCTGAGCTTCCAAATCAGCCCTGTGCTACTTTGAAATCTGCAAAACTTGACCCAAGGCACCAAAGTAAAGCTTTGGGTGGGACCAGGCCATATCTGCAAACCATGCAAAGTGCTCTGGTCTGTTCATCGGACTCGAAACCTTTTTTGGAATTTCTGATTCTATTTTCAAATATACGCTACACAGACAGATGGGAAAGCAATATGTGCACATCCCACTGAAACAACATTCAAGGACCCAGGAAAGACCCAAACAAGCAAGACATAAGAAGACTTGTGATCTTTTTTCCCGGTAACTGTCAGCTCAAGTAACACCTCCATAAAATCACTGAAGATATTATGAAACCATCGAACACATACTATGTGAGGGTGTGGCTCTGTGCAACACTAAAAGGAACATTTTTTCTTAGAGAATTCATCTCTCAAACTGATCTGAGGAACTCCTCCGCAGCAGCAATTCTGGCCTTCATTAGGAAAGTGGAATAATTTTGGCATATGGTACAGTAGTAGATCGTCCTTGGTCGCGGGGCCTTTACACTTATGGGCGTAGCCCAAAATTATTCAAAAAAAAGTGGAAAAGCATCCCGCAAACGTGCAAGTAGCTTTTCAGGACAAGCCTTGGTTTGCTTATACTTTAGTTGAGGGTATTGTTCGTTATACATGAAGTGATTCTTTGTTTAATATCCAGCCCGCTGTCATCGACAGAGTTAAGGGGGTAGCTTCGACAATGAAAGAAATAATTTTATACTTCAAGGAAGTTAGACTTAGCGCCGTGGCTCAGTGATTAGTGCGTTGGACAACTGAGTGAAAGTTTCGAAGCTCGAATCCTAGAAAACACCAAAAAGAGAAAGTTTCTGAATTCGCTTTTGGGATGTTGTTTTAAATTGTAGGCCCTTTTAATTTGTGAGAAAAAATACGACACTACTACAACAGGCCCTGGATCACATACAGTCTGTTTCGCCAAATATTTGTATTTTTATGACGCACTAGACTTCCTTAAATGCTAGAGGACTCGTTGGGGTTTTCCAAACACAACGAATTGCCAACATTTTATTCTTCTATTCACAGACATTTAAGAAAACCCTCTTGATAACTTTCTTGGTAGAAAATGAATGAAAAGTAATAAATTTCATTTTTCAAAGTTCTTATTCTATTTTGGCTCCTTTACGGGGAAACTCACGGAGCAACATCTTAAGAATTCCAATCAGAACTAAGACAGCTCCTACGTTGAAGTTATTGTCCACAATCTACGTCCTTAAAGGGTATTCATAGGAATGCTTCAAATAATTCACTCAGGTTGGTAAGAATGCACTCAAGGGATGCGATATTGCCGTAGTCGTGTTTGTTTTTTGCACAAGTGATGTCGATATCGAAAAAATAGATTCAGCACTATTAACGCCTGTTACCAGTTGGTGGTTGCTTACTGCAGTGAGATAGTATTTCTTGTTCATTATAAAACAATCTGAATCTGCTTGATGATATTTAAGAACTAATTTCAGTTCTTAAATCGTGATTGTTGACTGGTTAAACACTTCACTAAAGTCGAACTTAACACCACTTCTTATGGAAAAAACCTTCAAAAACTCTTCAGATTTATTGATAGCCCTTTGGGCAGCACAACAAAGTTAGGTAATGTGTAGTGTCCGTCGGCAATAACTACAAATACCCACATCTTCTAGAAAATCTTTTAAAGTCGACTTTTCAAAAGAAAATATTTTTTAAATCACCTGTTCCCATTTTCCGCTGATGGAAATATTTAAAACCTAAGGTATCCAGGGCGTCAGCAGTTTTTCACAATTTCTATTCGAAGTTCTTTTAAATTTTCGTGCTGACAAGTTACGAGAATATCACAAATTTAAGAATTTCACACGCAAAATACTTTTATTTTTTATTTTTTAAATTAACCGATTCACCGAAATTTTAAAAACAAAGAAAATTCTTAACTTTCGAAAATGTCTCAACTGGACAACTGAATGGAAAACCCGTGTTTCTATTTAGACGAACAGTACACGTCCTTCTCACGGTAACTTTGCACAGTCAGTGACTTCGACACGACTTATCTTCCACTCGAAAATGTAGCTGCTGATACTACTACTGTTGGCTGGTTGGTTTCCCTGACATCCTTGTGATAGATGATGACAAAACAAGGATGACGACGACGTTGATATGAATTTGATGATGATGACACCATCTGCTACCGACCGACCGACCAACCAACCAACAAACCAACCAACCACCACTACCACCGCCACCACCACCACCACCATCATCATCATCATCAACATTTCCCCCGTCAGCGATAAATTTTGATATTGGCCACAGATCTCACCCTCCGCGCAACAAGCCCGAACGAACGTAAAAAAAGAATCCAACTAGCTTTTCCCAAAAAAAAAGAGAAAATCAAAAAATAAAATTTTATCTGTAACGAGGGTGGATGAGAAAGGATGCGCCGCTACTCTCAATTGATGCTCTCGAGAGAAAGAGAAACAAAGTCAGGAAATACAGAAAGAACGCCCACATACACGTCGTTTGGCATCCTTGAAAACATCCCCTATTTCCTTGTGGCTTTCGACAAATTCACCACAAAATGTCAAGAATGACGAAGTTATGTATTAAGTAGCACACACAGAGAGAAAGAGTAGCAACAGCAACCCCCATAGCACACACATGTGACACGCATTGAAAGTTAACTGCACCATACAACGGGGTGGTTTTCATGGAAAAAATAACTCCTGGCAATGCCGCCGCTTCAATTACAGCTATTATGCACTGACCTACCAGCTTTCTGTACATAAAACTGTCCGATAACTGCCGTAATGAGCCGTAACTACTACAAGGGTGGATTTTCTTAGCAACAATGCCGTTAGGGGATATTTTCATGGACTTGCCAACTTAAAAAAAAAATACTCACTCCACTGAAATTTTGATGAAAAGTGCATTAAGGAAAAAAATCAAAAAAAAAATCCAAGAAAAAGGGCGTGGATATGTGTAATGAAAAAAAAAAAAAAACATTCGCATCCTGACAGGACGAAGGATACACGATACACGAATATGTTTGGCCGCGTGTATTCCGTATGAGGGTTGATTTACTGACTCCGCAAATTGAAATGACTTAGAATGGTAGAATATGAGGTAGAGATGAAGATAGACTCACACACACACACACATACGCTCTAACAAGCAGACAATGTACAAGGGTGGAGCCATCCGAACGGATACCGAGAAGTGCAAATGACATTGACTCCTGCCACATCAGTGAAGATAGGTTACTAACATTTTGCACCACCATCACACAGCTTCCTGTGTGTGTTCCTGCTCTGGAGGATGTTGTGGTTACATTAGTAGCAGTAAGTCGTTCACTCTCCCTCCATGTGCCCCCCAAAAAATTTTGACTCTTGCGCGCGTTTGTGTTGGTACGGCAATCCACCATTTTGAAAATCCTTGTAATACTCTCACAAGAGAGTGTTAGTGTGATGAAGCCACACCTCCTTGTCATTGGAATATGCCAACCACTAAGCGTAAAGCAAGCCAAAAAATCACTTTAAGCGTCAAGAGCGCATACGTCAGGATTGGTCCAGTGAGTGTAGTGGTGAATTCCTATCGTGCAGATGGACCTCTTCTTAAGTGCGGCGAGACGGAGAAGGATATGGAGATATTTTGTAACGGAAAAGCTAAAAGCTACAATTTTTCTCGGCACTAGCTGACATCACACAAATTGATTTTTCCCGTTTTTAGGGGTTATGTAGGTTCCACGTGCATATAGAGAGGATACACTTTGCTGAAAATGGTAGAGGCAGGGGCATGAAGGGGTGGGGTGGGTTGATTCCTTGTGATTTCCTCTTCTGATTGTTCTCGTAATAACCTTTTGTTATGTTTATTGAACGTATAAACTGCGAGTTTTATGGACACAATATTGTGAGTTGTTCGTTGAAAGGAACAACTGTGCATGGACGACTGTGGGGCTAAAGGAAGCACTTATTGCAACACTATACGGGAGGAGATTTTGAAATATTTTTTTTTTAATTTGTGTAGTAGCAGAAGGTCATGAAAAGTGGAAGTGTTATTCATAAAATACCCTTATGGGTGTGTATCTGTCTGAAATGCGATATCTCGAGAACGTTTCCCGGTGTGGAACATCTACAAAATTCACATTACTGAATCCGTGCTAATTTTTATATAAAAATTTATGTTTAAACAATTACAGGGAGGTACAAAAATAATTGCATTGAATCTGAAAATACAAATACTTGGCGCAGCAGAGCGTGTGGGTTCCAGGGCCTAGGTTCTCAAATAGGTTACCTACCTACAGTTTGAAGCCATATTCGAAAGGCGAATTGAAAAGACTTCTGTTGACATTAATTTATCTTAGTCGTTTGTCAAACATTCACGACAGATGGGACCGTGAAATAACTTTTTTGATGTTTTCGGGAACCCGAACTTCCCGCTCCAAAACACTAACCAATGGGCCACGGTGCCACCATCTCTCATTTTTCAGGCGCTTATATATTTAACATGCATATGTAGTTGTACATGTATGAATACTCATCTCAGTGTCCTGCAATTCCTTTCTTTAGAGCTGTTGGGCTACAGTCGACTGTAGTTTTCTATTAATTCTTCAAACAATGTTTCAGGAGAACCTAACACTCTCCTTTGATTCTTTTTGCCATATCCTTCCACTTTCACCTGCCTCTTCAGAACTTGGCTGTCTAAGCTTTAGATACTCGATACTCGATTCTCTCTAATGATTTGGCAGTCTTTCCCCTTTATGCGTCGCCAGCCAACTGCCTCTAGTTTAGCAAAGAAAACTGAACTTTCTCGTACGTCACTGTATTGTTTTCTAAAACAGGATTCGAAGGCCAACTATCGCCAGAGCTGATGACATGGTTTTCAACCATAACACCTTGGATAATCGAATATTAATGGTTAGGGCTGGTTAGGTGAAAGTCATCCACAACGCCACACTTAGGTGAATGTGATACCCATAGGGGAGATGTTTCTGCCGCATGCTTATTGGTTGCCCTGGTTCTGTATCTATGGTTCAACTCCTTGTTTGTAATGAGCTTCCAGACCATCCAGTTGATTTGATGTAGTTTAGGATGCCGTTCACTGGTCTACTAGATATTTCTCCTAGGTCCTGGAAGAAGTGTCGCCCGTGAAATTTGTGTCAATGGTGGATGAGACCAAGTGGTTTGTTTCCTTGCTGACTTCCTCATCTCCATATCCTCAACATAGAGAGTATTACTCCCATCAGGGTAGAAAGGGATTTCCTATAATTTTGCCTAAGCCTGTCGGTCCTCATTTTGACAGAGTAAACGCCAAATTCTTCTTGTAGCCGCGCAAGAGTCCTGGGAGGCCCATCTGTTGTTTCCCTCCTTTAGGTATTTGAACACTGCTTCGAGCTTTAGTGTGAAAGGAGGGATGGATATATCAATATCGTCGGCGGATGCGAGTGATTGGACGGACTTTTGAAAGATTTATGCCTCGCGCGATTTTTACACCATTCTTTCAAGAACCATGTGAAAGAAGTCGCATGACAGCGCGTCGCCTTGTCTAAATCCTTTTTTTGACCTCATAGGTTTCGGAGAATTCTTTACCGACCTTGATAGATCAGCAAGCTTTCTCCATCGTCATCCTGCACAAGCGGACGAGTTTTGTCAGGGATGCCAAAACGAGGCATTGCTCTGCATAGCTAGACTCTATAAAGTCTATCATACGCTCCCTTAAAATCGATGAAAAGGTGGTCGATACCGATTTGAAGCTCCTTGTTTTTTTTTTTTTCGTAAGATCTGTCGTAGTGTGAACTTTCCTGACCTAAAACTGCACTCATATGACCGGATCAGGTTGTTTGGGCGCTATTTAAGTCGGTGTTAAGAAAACTGATGCCTCTATAGTTGGCCAGTTCAGAGAGGCGCGTTTTTTGATTAGGATGAATCTGGTGCCATTCTCTTTCGGAAGGTGTTATGGTCACCCTTTTACAGGAGTTCTAAAAATGCATATGTTTATAGGGTGGGAGAAAGTGCTCTATTTTTCTTATTCTAAGAAATCGACGAAAAGTTTTACTTTAACAAGGTAACGTTAAATGCTTAACGATTTTTATCAGAGGACTTCCGTAGAAGCTTCAGGGATGAGAAAGAGGACAACACTTCATCTCCTATGCACTTATCCAGCTCAATTTGCTAGAAGATGCTTGACTTTGTAGCGTTTCCTTGCGATGACCTTAGTAATTTGGCGAATGGAAGACGTTAGAAATCTCCATCTAACTTGAGTCTAAGGTGAGATATGCAGATATATTCCTTATTCAAGTCTAACTAAGCTAGCCTCATCTTTATAAAAAAGTTGTTCTTAAACCCTTTTTTGATGTCCGACTTCATTTGACTTCGACTTTTCTTTCCATTGTGGAACGTAGATACTCTCAATGTGATCAGTTTTTGTTGGTAGTAGACTTAAACAGGGTGTTAAGCTACTTACTTGATTCTCCCCTCTTTTCACCTCGATCCGCTGTTTTTTTTTTTTTTTTGATAAGTTCCTCAAACTCCTAATGTCCTGAGCTAACCCAAAACATAAAGCAACGTTCGTGTATTTCTCGCAAACAAACTCTTATGAAACACTCCCCATTCAAATCAGAGAGCCCAAAATGGTTACCCTATTCCAAATCGTTCGCCACAAATCGAAATCGAATATCCTTCACCCACCATCACATCCCTGGCGAAAATTTAATCCAACAAATTGATTATATGATTTTTGATAAAACAAATATTTACTGAACTTCAGAATCCATGTTGTCACGTCACCCTGAATGCCAACTTCTGTCATCAATCCCAACCCGTTTCCATCATCACACATCCACACAACAAGGACACTTTTGTGCCAACCCCCATCACTGAGCAAACTATGTGGTTGACCTATACAGCAGTAGATCTGTGCGCCTTGTGAAATGAGTTTTTGCTTTTCATAGACCTCACCGAGTACAGGAGCTAACAAATTTTATTGATTTCTTCGGTTTAATTATGAGCCCCGACAGATAGTCCTTCACCTGTCCCCGACACCATTTGTGTTTGTTTTGCCAAAACGTCACGAACAAATTGATTTTTCAATTTCCTTTCTCCGCCCCTGCCACTCACACAATAAGTGTGAATGCGAAGTTTGAGTGCGATGGGATCCAAACATGTCTGACATGATGTCCTGCGAGGGGGAGGCTACGAACTCAAAGAAAATCGAGTTCCGTTTCGGGCATTAATTGAATTAACGTTCATCGTTAGCAAATTAGAATGAAAAAAAAAGGGATAGGCAGCATCATGTAAATCTCTCAGCCGGATGATGGATTCACCTTTCAACTTAAGCCCTGGTAATTAACCTTATTACTCGTTTAGGGATTAGTATTGGGGGGGGGGCGGCAGTTATGTTGTGGTAGTTGCTTCTGGCCATCCATTCTCCTCGAAATTCCACCGCAACGCTCTTACACAGAGGCTGTGTGTTTTGTGTAGTTGAAGAGCCATCGACCGACGATGATAGTGGGAACAGAAACACCTGCAACGGTGGTGTATTGGGGGTGGGACCGTTTCCATTAATTTTTTTTTTTTTTTTTTGTCTTTTATTTTTCCTCTGCCTTTATAGTGTTTGTGGAAGCTTTAGTCTAAATTATTCTTCGGGTGATTTAAGAAGACGCGCATAACTGAATGCATTTCGGTTTACGCGCATCAAATGACGGGTGTGTGTGTGTGTGCTACTGATTAATGTTAGGACACATTACTTAGGTGGAGAACATACAATTTCAGAGGACGTCATTCGAGTTGTCAGACTACAAAGAGCCTTTATTAATTCTACTGTTTTAGACCATGACCCTTAGAAGCCGGCTCTGCATGTCCGTCTGTAAGTGACGATTGGTGGCATTGGAAAAACGCCTTTTCACTCACGTCAGCATTAGAGAGATTGAACTGAAAATCACGACTGGTTAGCCTCTTCCCTGGTCTTTTTAACCCACGTACGAGTGCAAATATCCACGACTTCCGCGAAACATGGTTAGATGGTATTACGATAGCCCATCTCTCACGAGACATATTCCAGAAGGATTCAATCGCCACTAATTGAAGAGCAGGCATCTTACCGTCCAAATCTAGAAGCATAGACCCTATACAATCCATTGTACCACTAGGTAGCAACTCCTTTTTTGGTGCAGTCGTTGGGGAAACTCAGATTTTATCCGTTTCTCTGTGCTTGGTGGCTGTGATTGCTGTTCCCTCAACGGAGTTTGAACTTACAATGGCCAGGTGACAAGCAAACATACGAGTACTACCGACTACATGAGGAAGCTTACAGTTCTTGTTTGACCATGTCCCCAACCAACATGCCTCTCTAGCCAGCCCGGTCTCTAGCTTCCAGTCTCGCCCCGCGATTTGATTGAGGTCATTCTGGGCGGGCGTTATCCATTGCACTCGGAACTTTCTGACCGTGTCGCCGTCGCTGGATAACCCACAAGAGTAGGCATCTCCAAAATTAAAATCAACAGCTGCAGGCATCACGAGAGAGCACAGTGTTATAATATTGCTCCTCCTGAGAGAAGATCATCTGAATTCTCAAAACCGTTCCAGGTATTTGCTTCCTGGCGGGATTTCAAATACAAGTCAAACGCTTCTTTATGTTGACGTTTATTTCGTAATTAGTGTCAAAGTGCCGAGGCTATACGGTCTCGTTTACGTCGATAGGGCCGTTTACTACTCGCACCACAATTTTATGAAGTTTGCCCAAGTAAACAAGATCTCTCTATACGAAGTGGATTCGGTTTTCGATCAAGTCTTCCCCTGATAACCAAGACTAGTTGGCCTCATTCTCTATTATGCCGTCTATTATCTACAGAATTTCTTAATCACTGGGAGTATGGATGTATTCGCTTCTTTGCCGATTCCATCCTGGCTAAAGCACGCTCCTTTCGGTTCCCATTGAATGGTGCCTGTAAAGCATTGCTTGCTTGATTTCGAGATCAATTGTGATCGTCCATCTAACAAACTTTTTTTTTTTTTTTTTTATAATTGTTAAGCTTGTTAAGAGCTGGTGCTACCAGATAACTTATTGTTAGAAGAAGATTCCCTGACACGCCTATTCCGATGTCGTTTACTTTGACTATAACACTGGATATATAGTATATGTCCATTGCCCCTACTGTCTTGGGTATGTTGCAGTATGGCACTCACGTTTGCAGCTAACAACTGATTTTTTTTTTTCTTGAGTAAGGGGAGGGGGGTAGAGCTAATCACATCTGCTTCAACAGCCAGGCCGCGATTAAGGCTTGTTCTGCTCACGTGATTGCCACCAAGATCGTGAAGGAGGCAATTACTAAGCTAAACCTGCTTGGGCTGTGTAATTCCGGGTCGCTAATTTTATAAACAAAGAATAGACCGCTCTTTCTAAGTGTAAATTCCAAACTGAAAACTTTGTTTCTTGAGCAATTTAAGCATTGGTGTCAATACGCTCTATATGACTCAGCCACCTCAGACGTTGGACTTTCACTATTCGGTCTAAGTCGATGTCACCGTACAGTTCGTCGTTGGATCTCTTCCTCCACTCCTACCTGGTGATGAGCACAAGTTTTGTTTTTTCCTCCGTTGATTTGAGGTCCCTAGATATAAGGCACAGATGTACCATACTTATTTCCTCTATCGGATCTAAGAGCTTGTCCATCCCGAATTTAGCAATATCATCAGAAAAGCCTTGAATCTGGCCTAGGTGATATCGCTTAGCCAATGCTACGCGAAACTATTAATTGACTATAATATCCACTAAACCTTGTAAGCATCTTAAATTGTTGTTTTAAATAGTTTCGTTCATTCCTACCACACCATCAAAACTAAGACCAAACGTCGTTGTCCAAGAGTTGACCAACTGTCATCAAAGCCTCTGACCCTCAACAAAAACACCCACCGCAAGCATTATCTTCTCATAAAACCACTAGTGAACACGGCAGGAAGTAAAAGAACAAAACAACTGTTCAAGTTCCCTTGGCCAGACAAATTGATAGGATTAAGGTATGTAAATACAAAGGATGTCACTTCATTTATCATGGCACATCTCAGTGTCGTCCTCGTGCGGCTTATCGCGTGTTAGACACTATACACCAGCTAACACAAGTACAACCGACTTTGTGCGGCAGTGTGGTAGAAAGCGCAGACGAAAATGGCGTTAACAGCGCTGAAATAACAAAAAATTGTGGAACATAAATCCCCAGCATATAGCCCAACAGACATGCCACAGATGTATTGCTTGATATTTGTATGAGAATTTATTTATTTGTTCTCCTTAAGTATCCGTCAACGTCGTCAAATAAGGATCTCATTTTGGGCACTTAATTTTCTCGTTTTCCTCTGACGTTAATCATCTGTCAAAGTTTGTTTTTGTATCCATTTTTTTGTTATTTTTGTGAGGAACCCCACACACAGATTGAAGGACATTCTAATTCAAAGGAAAAATGTCCTTAAAAAATGCAAAGCAAATAGTGGAAACCGCTCTAATAAGACAACAATGAGTCCCGATATCCTGCATGAAAAATAGGAAAAAAAATCCTCCTCGACGCTGTCCTGCTAGAGATAGAGAGAGGGAGACGAAGAATTTTAAAAACTGAAGGAGGAAAAAACTGAATCCTGTTACTGTTAATTTTTGCAACGTCACGAAATGTTTTAGTCCTGCGAAACCGTATGCATACTCTCAATACGAATGCCGACTGGAGGACATTTTTCCATCGCGGTATTTGATTTTGATTTTCACATTTTTGCGTGTGCTTCTGCATCCTTACGGTGTGTAACCGTTGAACTTTTACAAGGATCCAGTATATGTACGTAGCTTCATTGGAAATTACAGTGATTTAAGTTGAAAAAAAAAAACACATCCCACAGAAGATTCCTCGGCAAACAGCGCCACAAATGGAAAAATTTTAATGTATCTGGAAGTTTCTTTTATTTGCGTTTCACCTTTTACGTATGAAGGGGCGGTGTAATGTTGGTCTGGTTCATAATGAAAGGATTTTATTCCGAGCGGAGTTTTAAAGAGGACTTGTGTATGCGAATTGTAATTGATTGTAAGCCTCTGATGGCATGTGCAGTTTGCTATTCCTTTGGCAACCTTGTGTAATCATTTCAATCAATTCTGATAGTAAGCAATAGGTTAGCAAAAAAAAAACTTCTGGGTTTTAAAATGTCTCTTTCACACGGATAGTAGGCATCTGTCATGAGGTTTAATTCACCGCTTTGTATAGAAATTATGAAAATAGAACCAAATTGTAAGGATTTCAAAACCGAAATACGGGATTAATTGTTTCATTTTGGGAGTCTACTGTGTAGCTAGCAGGACCTTAGTTTAAGTTGAACGTAGCCCCATTCGACTTAATTACGCCTGAGCTGCTTTGTTTTACATCCTTGAATCAGAGTAAAAATCAAATTGATTTGCAGTCATTCAAATTTTTTTTAGATTTCACCTTTCGGATGCGGCATTAAATCGAAGGTCCTTTCCATTTGTGCGAAGTATTTTAACATACACAACCCGTACGACTGCGGGAAACTAGTCCAGTTTCGGCAGAATTGAGCCAAATATTTACTAGGATCCAATTGCAAGTACAGCAAACCAACTTCAACCAATAGGCACAGGCGATATGTAGCCCTGCTTGGCTTGGGACTTTTTTAACAACGTTTTAAATGCAAGCAATTTCTATGCTTTTCCCTTTCTATCATGAATCAATTTGTACTACGTGCTCTTTCAATGGGATTTGCTTTTGTGTTGGATATTCGAATGTTAAGCAAGCCACTCATTAGCCTGCTCTTTCTTTCAACTTATTTCTCTGATCGATCGGTGGTATGTCTAACACTCGAGCTAGCCTTGGGCTTAGGTTAGGTTAGGTTAGGTTAGGTATGTGGGCTGACCCATTGTGTTGCCCGTTTAGGGTAAAATAAATCGTCCCTTACTATAACCCTACGTCTATACATTTATACACCACATAATTACTAAATTACCTGTTATGTGGTCCTTCACATACAAACCATCTTGTCGATTTGATGAATTTCATTGGCGTTCTGGAGAGTTCCCAGGAGCCTTGGGCTCAGAGGCTATTTAAAACGACAAATCCATTGTTTACTAGACAGCAAATGTCCAAAACAACTCTTGTATTTGTCTTGACTCAAATTAAAAAAAAAACTATCTCGAAAGAGGCACTCACTCGAATCTCTTGGAGAAATCAAAATACTAACACTTTTGTCATTTGTATTAAGAAGGAGGCTAACTATCTCTCAATTGGTTACAGCCACTGTGTTAGCCGCTCTTTCTCCGTATCTCGAATTTTTTTAGTGAAAATGAAAAAAATAAACTCCACTCAGGCCGTGTCCTTGTATTGTGACTTCAGTTTTCGAAAATTATGCTAAACACATTCATAAGCTTATTCTCCTTCTATCACGAGTTTCGTTTCTCAATCACGTTTACCAAAGACTGTCTGTTCTACTCGCCATGTACATGCCTATGTTGTGTTACCAAAGACTGTCTGTTCTACTCGCCATGTACATGCCCATGTTGTGTTTTTGGGATTGGATGCAGAAGTTCGCATAGAGCTCACTTCACATAATCAGCTAGATTTACGTCCTATCTCATTCAGATTGGCTGCGTAGAACCGGGTAGACTTTCTGAGCCTTTTTACGTCTTGAGTTCTAAGCCTCGTTATTTAATTTTCGAATAATAATTTTAATACCCGCTTTCAAGCACATGAATAAGTGGTTTATTTCCTCATAGATGCCTTAAGATTTTTCTAGTATTTGCTGACACTGTTTGACGCTCAAAATCTTGACCTTTTTTACTAGTGCTAGACGACGACGATGATTTCAATAAACGAATGGGATTCAACGTCAAAGAATAAATTTAAAAAAAAGTAGAAAACACGATCAGTCTCCACCTGTTTTTCTAGTGTTAATCGCAATAGAAACCTTACCCTTTGCTACTTAGGTCCAGGGTCTGGGTTGCTTTTACATGGCGCCTAACTACCTGAAATTTTAAAATTTCTACAGATTCGTATTCGTAAACTCGAGATTAAAAGTCGACAAAAAACCTGCTCTCGGGCTCGGCCTTTGTTTGGCATTCTCTGTTTTCGAAGCAGCCACTATGATTAGGCTCAATACATTCACATCATAGGTAATCTCTATTCAGCAAATTATTTTGTAAGCCTCCCTTGCTCTTTGCCTAGCTTACCATGTAAATGAAGAAATTGTCTCTAAATGTCTGCATGACCAGCTGTGTAGTTCTATCTCACCCACGGTCAGACTTTATAGTTCCATGGCCAATACTCCCAGACATTTTGCTTTCTCTTGAGCTTGGTAGGACAATAATTTTTTTAGTAAAGTTAGTGCGCAAGTGCTGAGTAAAAAAGTGTTTTGCGGAATTTCTTGTTTAGTTGAAGTTTAAGTGCTATCTTTCAAAACGAGCCACCAAGTGTAGAAAAAGATGAATAGTGAGCTATTCTCTGGAACTCACACATTCTTTAGAAGCTGTCTTGGATTGAAAAAGGTTAGTGGACTTGCCAAGTATTTTTATGCAATTTTTAAATTTAAGAACAGCTGAAAAAATGAGGATGTAATTTATATATGTAAATCGTTTCCAATTCCGATTTTCAAAAACAAGGACATTCTTTTAAAATCTGTATTTGTGTAGATAGGAACGATAACAAGTGTGCCTCCGTTCCGTGGTATACTTCTTTCAGTAAGATACGTTGTTGGTAACACAAAGGGGGTCATAAGAATTCGCTCCCTGTAGAATAATGATTTTGAATTGGGATGATGTTTCTGTAAACAACCGATTCGTACGTTATAGAAGTGACTCAGATTTTATGTTCGCATCCGTACATGTACATAAATACACATGTTCATATGTACATACATGTAAAGATATTTTTGAGTGTTTGAATTCTTCTTTTCTCTTCGCCTTTTTCATCTGTGAGGTTGGTCCTCCACGTTCTAAGACGCTAGGATCTTCTTTCCTGCTTTGTCACATGGTCCAGGTGCTGTTCATTTACATCTCTGACAAAGGTAATCAGCCAGGTCGCTTGCGATCGTTCCCTTGTCCTTGCCAATTGCTTGATACGTGACTCTTATCCTTTCACATCACATAATCATACCAATTTCTTTCTCGTAGTTTATCTCCTATTGGCACGACATTCATGCTGACTCACTGAATATTTTATTTTAAATTTGGTTTTTTATTTTTATTTTATTTAAGATGTGTTTATTTAATTTTTAGTAAGGTAGTTTTGGATATATTTTCGAATAAAAAAACGATGCAGGAACAGGGATGGATGAGAAACTGTCAGCAAAAAAAAAAAAACATTTTCTTGGATCGGATTGTACAGCAAAAGTAAAAAAAAAACATCTGCAAAGTGGCGGTGCGCTGCTTTTTCGTAAAAAGTTTTCGTAAATACGATCAATTCCAAGAATTTTTTGCAAATAGATTGCCAAACTTGTGCCTTTTGCATGTCAGGACAGTTTATTGCACGATACCTTCATGCTCAGCTGAGTTTATACATAGAAAAGAAGGATCCGGATTTCGTGGATACCTTGGATACTTTCGTCCCACAAGGCAAGTAGTTGCTCACCCAGTCTCTCCTTGTTCAAATTAGTCCAGCTTCCATTGATTCTCTTGCACTAAATAGTGAGCTCGTTTGTCCGAACCTTGACTGCGTCATCCACAGTTTTTGTTGATACGCCTGCATGACATATTCTCGTAGTCTAACTCCATTAAGTAGCAGTAGTGACAAAAAAAATATATCTTTATGAATAAATCCTCTGTGGAATTACTTACCTTACTTACTGTTTACTAAGAGATGCCATATTGTACCTCATTTTATCCTGCCATATGAATTTTCTTGACCTTAGACCTTATACGGTCCAGGACCTATCCCCTCGAGAATATTCGTGCTGTGCGTGTTATACTTTTTTCCAAAAACGGAAAGGACCTACAGTATAGAGCCATATCTGAAAGGAGAATTTAGAAACTTTCTCATGACATTTATTACTCTCGGACGTTTGTCAGCCATTAGCGAAATGGGGCCATAAAACAACCTTTTGGTACTTTCTGGAATTTGAACTTCGAAGTTCCTGGACAGTAGCTTCTGCAAATGTACTTTCAAAAGAGTTTCTAGGATTTCCCTACAAGACTAAGTTGCTCTAAGGCTTGAGAAGCTAAATTTTTCAAGTAATTTGTACTTTCGTGTCCCCACTGTTTAGCCTTGCATTGCGTCACTGCAACATTGTGACAGAAAAGATGAGTAAATCTCAGTACCTGTGTCTTTTGCATGCCTTCTTTGTCAGAATTTTGTATTTCCTTAAGAAGGTTCACCGTCCTGGAATCGATATCGAGCACTATTCACGTGTCATATTCCATCATTCAAGGAATTGGCCATGTTTTCTCGATTTGGCTTCTTTCTAAACAAAAAAGTCATTTACTTTGCTCAAAACAACTTTGAAGTTCCTTCATCGCAGTAGCCAATCTGATCGATTGAAAAACTTCTTTATAAATATGCTCTGAAATAATTTAGTATATTTTTATATGTCGCTCATATAACACCAAAAAAGCAAAATTTTAGTGAAATTAGTAAAATTCAAAATCTTTTTTTAAAAAAAATTTGTAAGGGACATTCAATTGTTACATTATTACAGTCCTTATATTTGAAGAATATAATGTCCTTAACCTCACAATTTCCTTTTTTTTTTTTTCTAGAGTAAAAGAGTATTTTGAAAACAATTTTCGAACATGTGTGATTCATCTATGGCCTGCGGAGCTGAATGCGACCCATCGACCGGAATATACGAGGTAAGTTTTAAGACTCATGCTTTGTTTACGTATGTTTTGTTCCTTACCCCTACCCAAAGCAGCCATCAGGAGGGCGTTACGCGTCAGCGCAGTCAGAAACTCCATTTTATCCAAGATTTCAAGCTCAACATCAGTTTAATGCATACGGATCGGGCTATGGTCCTAGAGGAATTTCTGAAACTCGGGAAATTCGCCAGACATTTACATATCATCCAAATGTAACACCTCCACAGGATTACTACTACAGTCAGCATTCTCCAAATATGGCTCCTCATGAGCCTTATGAGCCTGTTAGGACGTATAGTGTCCCTCAGACTCATACTGGTTTTTCTGGTGCAATGACTGCAACTGCAACTCCTACCAATTGTACGTCTCCTAGGTCCCATGCTAGTGCACAGAATTACATGCCGATGTCCTACTCATCCCATAAAATGAATGGATATGAAGCAAATGCATATTTCCCACCGGGTCATATCACTCCACAGCCTCAACCACAGCACATTCTTTTCTAAATTAAAAACTAAATCTCGACGATGCTTATCAAGGTAAGTAGGTTACCTTGGTTGCCTTGATAAGCATCCCCATTCAAGGCATCCTTAGTAAAACCTAATTTTTTTGTTTTGTCTATTTTCAGCCTATGGATAGCGGCTTTAACAACAACAACAACAACAACAACAGGTCCCACGGTTATGAGTTAAGAGGCAGTAAAATGTACACCAATTGTGACTGTTGGAGGAGAAATGGACTGCAAGACAGTTGCCCCCGATCGACGTGTCAAGGCAAGTCTGGCGGTTTGAATCAACCCAACTCAAATTATGGTCCTGCATCGTATCCTTTAAAATTAACCAGCATGACAATGGGGCTTAACAGACGAGGCTATGAAAGATCTAATGGCTTTAAAAACCCGACTGATTTCTCATCGTTCGAGACACCCAACAATAGTTTCCAACAATACCAGGGAGATATGTCACTTCAAGTGCCTGCCGGAACTGAATCTTATCCAGGTCCACAGCCAATGGATGGCATGTCAGAACCGCCAAACTGGGGGAATGCCAATCAGCAAGGAAATTACCCATGTAAGTGTTAGGCGAGACGTTTAGGTGTGATTTGAACGTGTTTTGTTCTTCCATCCATGAGCCTAGAGCTGAACCTAATCAAATTTACCCCGTCTCCATACTTACAGGTTATATTTAAGAAGGACGTAAGGACGTTTGAAAATGATTGACACTAAGTTTAAAAATGTATTTTTTTTTTATCAATAAAATTTGAAATTTGTTATTTTATAAATAAGGTAACGATGTTTAAAGCTTTAAGTAGTGATTCTTGGTATAAGCTGTGGAAATCGTGGAAGGCGACTTTCACAGATATCGAGTTGCTTGTAAATCTTTCTTTCTTCTAATCCTGAGGAATCTACTTGTCAGTTACTACATCGAGAGTATCTGTGTAGCCAACCGATTTCAGCAGTCAATAGTTTTCACATCACAGCCCCAGCGGAATTTCTGGAGTTTAACCGAAAAAGTTTGAAGTAATCTTGAAGGATGTCCATCGAGGTAACTTCTTTCCCTCGATTTTCGTAACCTCTTTTCGTAAAAGTATTTTCTCTTTACAGCAAAGTAAATACACTGTCACAACTTTCTGCTGATTCTGTTTTTTCCCCCGCTACAGTCCGGGGTGGACCTGGGCCTCAATCAACAAACGTCTCCAGCCAGTTTCAACTTTCGTTAGCTGATTTTAGTTCCGTGAGTAAATTGGTTGAGGCCCTCCCACTATTTCAACCGAAAGGAAAGAAATATCATTCATTCCAGGTATTCCACATTCATTGGGGTAATTGATTATATATTCTAAAGTATCTTATCTTGTCTTTTCAGGTAAATACGTGATGTCATTGTTGCTAAAGATCTTCATAGATTACAGTAGGCAACAGTAGAATCACTACATCTTTATCCGTGTTAACCCATTTTTGAACGCCTATGTCCCGCTGAAAGTGTTTCAATATCCATTCTACATATATTCCACCCAGAAGGCATTCCAAAGACTCCTGACAGTCATTTCTAGGTAACGATTCGTAACTCTTTGTAACTTTGTCTTAAAGCAATTATTTTCTAGAGCTTCTTCTCTTTACAGGAAACGGAACAATGGTTTGGGATACAAGGATTTATTATTATAAAAATTACTCCACGATACTACCTTCGTAGAATGTGCATTTAGTTAAGTTGGACCTTTCTCAACTTTTTTTTGTACAAAAGCAAGCAACCTTAAATACTGAGATGCCGACTACATCGTGGTGATTACTTTCAACAGAAAAAAAATACTCTTCCTGTGTACTGCATACGTCATAACTACACCTTTCTACATGCACTACAATCAACCAACAGCCTAAGCATCAACAGATCCACACTACAAAGTGGACATTATCCTACAAGATGATATCCGCAACTGCTCTACGCATTCACCACATTCCACCAAGAAAGTCCAACATCAATCTAGCAAAACCTTTTTTTAAGACTATAAGAAAAAAAGTATACACCCTGTATTTTAATCATAGTAGTGAAGAAAAATAAAGTACACCCTTTAACCTGAAATATTGGTTTTGGTTTTATTTGGATTTCATTTCGAGAAGTCTGAGAAATCTGTTGCAAAAATGTGTTCAAAATCTCTCCAATAACGCGTGCCACCCTGTATTCGAAGATCTGCTAAGAATAAGCTACACCCTCTAACTTAAATTTTGACGCTTGTTTCATGCCGCTAGCCCATGTGGAACCGAAGATACAGGCGTCAAAAATACCCACTAAATTTCCATTTCGAATTTCTCGTGAAACACCAGGCCACCAGAATTCCTCAGAAAGCAGCAGGTATACCGAGCCTTTTAAACACCAAATTATATTGCACGCAATCACCCGCTGCATACTGAATTTTTCCTTTATTTGTTTTTGCTGTAACTTGCTTGTTTGTTGACGGATTTTGATGATTCTGGTGTCAAATTAAAGGAGATTTTCTAGAGAAGAATCCAAAATGGCAGACTCAAAATGGCGACAGGAAGTTTTCGAGAAAATGCAAATATTGCTCTATTTACATGTTGGAGATAAACTACAAACCGTAGGAGCGAGCGGTTTTCACCTTCCTTAAGATCAGATCAAGGACATTATAGGAAAAATAAAAAATCGGAAGATGGTGGTATAACATTTTCGGAGAGAAAGTCACGGATTTAATACTTACGTTTATCGTAAAATTAGGCGTTTGTTCGCCAATAACTGTGAATGATTCCTATAAAAATCGATTCTTCATTTAATTTCCTTTAATTCGACACCAGAAACGTGAAAATCCGTCAACAAACAAAAAAGTTACAACAAAAACCAATCAAGGAAGAATTCAGTATGCAGCGGGTGATTGCATGGACTATAATTTGATTGCGCTTGAAAGGGTCGGTATACCTGCTGCTTTCTGAGGAATTCTGGTGGCCTGGTGTTTCACGAGAAATTCGAAATGGAAATTCAGTAGTTATTTTTAATGATCTTCCATTCTAGTCATGCTAGCGACATGGAACAAACTCCAAAAGGTGTGTAGTTTGATGTTTATCATTTTTTTCGAATACAGGGTGGTACTCATTTCCTAATGGATTCTAAACAAATATTTACAACGATTATTAAAACACATATTTTGAATAGAGTGTCGTTTATTTTTAGCATGATTTTGCGTACAGGGTGGAGTTTTACATGGACAGCAAATTTATACAAAAATATTTTGAGTGTTTTATTTTTAATTGACAAACAAATAACTATGCTTAACTTATTGAGAGATGAGTTGCTTAGTATATTAAAACATTATTGCAACTTCTTGATAAGTTCGATAAGACCTAGCAGGTTATGTTCCATGTTGAGAATTCTGTGGCATGTACTGCGGTTTGGTTTAAGCCAATTTCTTCTTGGTGAGTTGTGCTGTCGAGTGTCCAGAGCATAGATGGAGGAATATGGCTTAGATGGTAAATATACTTTTTTTGTTGTTGTGTTGTTGTGTTGTTGTGTTGTTGGTTTAAAGGCAACAACTTTAACAGCTTATTACAGTTGCAAATGAAACAGTACAGCTTGTTGCTTTGGATGAACTGACTTATGGTGACGTTGATTTATCTGAATATCCGCTATGCACACGGATTTAGAAGAACTTCACTGGGGATTTTATTTTTGAGGCTTATCCTATAAAGAACACAAAGATTAGAAATTCATTTTATAAACCAAACTACGAAATCAGTTACTTATTTGTGTTCCATGTTGAGAATGCTGCGCTGTTGCCAATACTAAAGTTTGGTGCAAACCAGTTTCTCCTTGTGCAATTGTGCTGTCTAGTGGGCCCAGTGCATAGACAAAGGAATAGGGAATATGGTCTTGTAGTCTTCTTGAACTTCTTCGTTTACCAGAAGTTCCACCTTCTGGAACTGGTGTTACTTATTTTATCTCCTCCACAACTGGTTATGGTTTCTACTCTGGTTCCGTTTCAGTTAAACTTATGTTTCTTGAGGTACCTCAGGTATGTAATTGTTCCTTTTCGACAGCTGTTCTACCGGAACTTCAATAGTTTCTTCAACCTTTACCTCAGCTTGTCCTCTTCTTCTTCGACTGGCAACTTTTTTTGGTTTCTTCTTCTTCATAACAACAACTTCCACTTCGTCTTTTTTTCAACTGTTTGTGGAGCTATGAATTTGATTTCAACTTGTGCCTCATCAGGAACATCTTTGACAAGTTTCTTGAGCTGGAACTTTACTTCTTTTGGTATTTCTTCAACTTTCTCTTCTTCTGGAACGGGTTCTTCGGGAGCTTCTTCTGGTTTGAGAAGTTTGAAGCTGGTAACTCTGGATGCTTTGGACTAACTTATTGTAATGCTGATTTAGATGAATATTTACATGCACTTTCAGTGTTACTGCTGATCCTATAAGGAAAAAAATATTAGAAAATATTCAAGTACGAAAGGAGTAACTTGCTTGCTTACTTAAGCTGGTGCTATAATGCGGGGTGGGCTGGGTCTCAACGAATAAGCGTCTCTAGCCAGCTCGATCTTTAGCTAGCTGTCTCCAGTTTCGCACGTCCAAGTTGGTTGAGGTACCTTTTCACTGCGTACGCCTGACTCGCGGTCTTCCTGGGGTGGATTGGAAGATTTTCCACATTCCACGAAGGGAATGACATTGATTTTAATGGACTTTTCGAGATATAAGAAACTACACTTCAAGACATGCATCGCCACAAATAGAAAATATACTGCACTGAGAAAACAAAAGAATCGGATACTACGGGACCATTTCTTCAATAATTCCAGTTTCTCTCCATAACTCCCTCAATCTTCTCGTTCGAAAGGGTCAAACCAAAAGGATAAAAAAAAGCTACTCAAAGTCTCAGAAGCAAGAAAACGAAAAGGAAAGAGATTCAATCAGAGCTAGGTTGAAGCAATCGAGGAATCGAAATCGAGAAATACCGTCAAGAAAGCAAGTGAAAATTCAAGAAATTCGTAGAAGGAGTTGATGTCAAAATCGATGGGGATACTAAAATCTAGCAAGGAACCAATCATCAAAGAAATCTTTCAGTTTGTGTACTCAACTGACTCTGAGATAAATATTTGACGCAACAGACCAAATGTGGTTTCGCACAAGTGGAAGGGTAGGTTCAGTTTAGAGCCATATCGCAAAGAGCTTTGTTTAAAGTCAGAAGCTAATAACAGATTAGTCTCAAACGTTTGCCAGACATCGAGAGGTGGAACTGTTGAAACAACTTTTGCAGCTCAATTATGAAATTCCCGGGGAATTTTTTCTCTCGAGAATTAAATCCTCCTATTCTAAATCAACGGGGAAATAATTTTCACTTTGAATATAGGAAAAGGATTCGCCTGAGCAGAAGTGAAGAAAAAAGGAAGCACACACAGGCGTTCTATGTAAAACATGGTATTTCCGTTGTTGTGGGATGCATTGGCGTTTTCTGGAATTCGAACCACGCGCTCAATAGTCCAATGCACTAACCACTGAATTACGATGCAAAATGATTATATGACAAGTCCACAGCCAGCTAGACTGGGTGTCGCTCCACTCGGATCTGGCACAAAAATGTTCACTGGAGCTAACAGTCCACACACGCAGTAAGGCTATAAGCCTATAAGCTCTCAGCCAGCCTAACCAACAAATTAAGCAAGACTACCCACCACTTTAGCTAAAAACGTTCAGAAATTTTATTCGAGAAAAAAAAAAAAATTATCATTTCCAAAGTCATCTATATCAAGTCCTTGCTGCAGTGTAGCTAGCTGCTTGAAGTTGATTCATCCTTAGTCCATCCTCTTATTGGTTTTTTACATTTAAGACTTCTATAACTACAAATTCTTTATGGAAGGTATAATGACCTTAGAAGTACTTACATGGATTATGTGTTTTATCAGCATTTGAGTGGACATTTTGCTTTAGGATCAGATCCTTGTGGGCAGCCAGCAGGCTTAGGAGGATTGTTAGGAGGTGAATTACAAACTGACGCATCCTTGCATTGCATTCGTTTTTTATTCTTTCCCATTGTCTTATAGGCGTATTTAAGGGGAAATTTTGAAGGACAGCATTTTGGAACGGGCAGGCACATGCATTGCGGTCTGCCTTGACACTGCGAACGTGGACACTGATCTTGAAGTCCATTTCTTTTCCAGCAACCGCAATTCGTATACAATACACCGGCTCTCAACTCCCGACTGCTGCATTTTTTCGGCTGAAAAGAGTCCAAGCAGATAAAAAAATTCCAGTTATTGTGTTATAAGGTACAGGGATGCATTATCAAGGTCGACTTACCTTGATATGCATCATTGTCTAACACGCCATATATGGTGCACCGGGTAAACACGGACCACAGGGTCCCATTGGTCCGCATGGTCCACAAGGTGCACAAGGAGAACAAGGACCACAGGGGCCGCAAGGACCACATTTAGCAACAATCGGCCCATTGGGCAAAGGTAGACCACAAGGGCCAGGTCCACAGGGACCACAAGGCCCACAGGGACCACAGGGACCACAAGGCCCACAAGGCCCACAAGGCCCACAAGGCCCACATGGACCACATGCTCCAGGACCGCAAGGACTACAAGGTCCGCGAGGTGAACAGGGACCACAGGGAGGATACGGTCCACACGATAAAGGTCCACCTGGTCCGCATGGCTCGCAAATTGGATACTGTCCACTTGTAAAGCATGGCAATGGGCCACAACTCGCAATCGGTGTTGGCGGACACGGTTGACTGGGCTTATAACGAATCGGTCCGTTCTGATAGCAGCAATATTCTCTAGGTGGCGGAATATCAATGACTTGTGGCTTCGGCTGGCAAAGGAACGTTTGGCAAACTTCACGAGGCTCACAGATTCTCTTCGGATAGCACACAACGTATGGATCAGGAATCATAGAAGGATAGTAGATAACTCTTGGTTCGCGTATCATTTGCGAGACCCACGTCAACTTGGGAACCTTTATAACACGTGTAACGTCTACCACCTTGGGTATTGTAATCTGACGACATCGATTCACGACCATAGGCTCCGGGACGATTTTTTGATTGAACACGACTTTTTTTTTGCAAATAAGACGAGGAGGCTGCTGTATTGTGACACATTTTGGTGAGGGAGGCGGTGGCCTTGGGGCACACTGCGGTAAGGCTTCTAATTCGGCTCCCGAATAACATTGTGGCGATGGCTGTTTTGATAATAAATAAAAACAAAAATGGGCCTAAGAGGAGTGGCATACGCTCTCGAAACTCACCTCGTACGGTCCCGAACAGGGATCGCATGGAGCACAGCATGGAATGCAAGGATCGCACATCTTTAGATTATTCTCTGCAAAAGAAAAATTACAGGTTAACACCGTCTGCATCATCCGATGCTCACCAATTGATCACCTTTTCAAATTTTTATTTAAATTATTTCAATTTTTTTTAACTAAAATTTTTTGATGTTAACGGGGAGCCAAACAAAATTATAATAAAAATTTTCAAAATATTTCGTTTTGAAAACTTTTCATTTTCATTTTAATTGACTGCTAGATCAGTTGCTTAGAGAGGTGTTTTTTTTTTTTTTTTTACTTACCTGGATCGTAACGGAAAGGCTTTTGAGTGAGTTCAGGTTTTTTTCCTCTTGCAAGCCGGGCAAAGGTTCAATTTGCTAGGCATCTTGCGTTTACGCGTAGGTGGATCTTTCGGAGGATGTTCAATTATGAATGCCTTGTTGTTTTCCATTGTCTTTATATAGATGTCACCCCCACCCGGACAGGCACCAGATGAATCTGGAAAAATAGATTTAATGGGTAAGTTTGATATCAAATGTGAATTAATTGAGGAGATATGAAGCGAAGAACTTCCCAAATGAAGAGATAAAACAAACTTCCCTTGATTTCCTAGCAGATTGGATGCATCTTTAGAAAAAGTTGGCCCTAAAGGTTAAAAGTATGAATCTGCGAGGTCTTCTTGAATTTTGAACTAAATTAGTTGACTATTCCTCAGCAAGATTCTGATAGTTTCGATGAATGAAAAATCTCGAGGTCAGAGGAGATGTATATTGGCATTAAATGTTTCTGATGGATGCACATATGACGCAGATATGACTAACTCCAAAAAACGGAAGCAATTTCTATCAATCAATATTTCATTCTGCATGCTCATTGGCAATTGAGGGTACTTTGTACTTCGCTACGCTTTTCGTAGAATCAAAATGCGAAACAAAAAACACCTGACACTTTTAGGCTGCCTCTTACAAAAATGTTCTTACAGTCAGTGCTATATTAGAAACTAAGCCGGAGGACGATAATAATATACGCATGCTGGCAGCTGGTAGTCTAGACATCAACCCGTTGGATTGCAAGCTATAGTCCATTTTAGGGTGCATGGCTCGACACCAAAAGTGAGTCTTAAAAGCGAGCCTTGCGGTTCGACCTCAATGAACTTGGAGTGCTCAGCGGTCATACGGGACACTCAATCCTCAGCGAATCCCGTTAGGAAGAATAGGGAGAGAAAAACCTTAGAAAAGACTGACAGGATTATACACAGGATAAGCTGCAGTGACGCCTTTCGGGAAATTAAGGAACAACTGCGTGACCAGCATGATATCTAAATATCAGCAGTAACTGTGCATCGTAATCTCATGGAATTCCAGCTCAACGGAAGAATTGCCAGAAAGAAATCTCTAGTGTCACAGAAGAACCGAAAGAGAAGACTTGCTCTTGCACATGCTCACAAGGTTCTTGAAAAAAAAAATTTGTGGAGCGACGCAAACAAGTTCAATCGCCTGGGATCGGATGGCAAAAAGTACACAAGGCGACCAGCGAACCAGGAATACATTCCAGGTTCACCGTTAAGACCCTCAAACATGGTGGCGAGAGTATAATGGTGTGGGCAGCGATGTAATGGCACATTATTGGACCCATCGTAAAAATTTGTGGCATTCTGGATCAACATCAGTACAAAAGCATTCTAGAGAGCCATAGTACAACACTAATGAATCTATGCATGTATTACGGACATTTATGCATGAGAATGATCCGAAGCATCTATGCGACTTGTGAAGAGCCGGCTTTCGGAGCAGCAAATATCGATACTGGATTGGCCGTCCCAAAGTCCCAATCTAAATGGAATAGAGAACATTTGGAACAAAAGTGGAATTTATAGAGAAGGACTAAAATCCAAAGAATTTGGATAAACTTTGTCAAGTCAGCGTGAGATACTATCCGTTCGGGTAGATCTAAACGTTTAGTTGAAAGTCAGTTTTTGCATATAAAATCGGTCAATTTGAGTTGTCTATCAATTTATAGAATTTGTCGGTGTTTGAAAACTGACCTTATGTACAATAAAAATGTTGGGAAATGGATGTTTGTTTGCTGTTTCTTTGGGAAGGTCCAATCCCCAACAACTTAGGAGACTCTACACAAGACCTTAATCATCCCAGTCCTGCTTTATTTCGCCGAAGCAAGGATTCTGGGCAAAAGCGGATGAAGATACCCGCGGTAGTTTTGAGAGAAAAATTCTTCGTAAAACATTTGGTTTCGTTTGCATTGACGGAGCTTGGAGGCGAAGATTCAACTACGAAATATACGAGCTGTATAGCGACATCAGTCTAGTCAAAAAACTGTTCATCAGTCGCCTAAGATGACTAGCACATGTAGAGCGAATAGACATCAATGCGAAAGTACAACGCAGTAGAGGACGACCTTGTCTTGGAGTACGCAATTGGGGGCAGTTAACTAAGAACTGGGCTAACTGGACTTGTTGGTTGAGGACGGGATTCACACCGAACTGTAGTAAGTAAACAAAAATGCGTTGCTCCAGCCCAGTGGCTTAAAATTTACTTTACATAAATAAAAAAATTTATTGCTTTGCAAATTCATATCCCACAGTAAAGTGACCCCAGGACAGGACGTATCAAGACCAGCCACTATCAGGCAAAAAAAAAAAAAAAAATGACGCCAATAGGATTTTGTGAATTCTCGGAGATAGTAGATAAAGAAGCTGCCAAATGTATGAGGTCTTAAAAAGAGTAGGCCTCCATTCTGGAGCATCTTGCGTTGAGTACATCAACACGACGTCATAGAGCAATGCTTGCAAGGCGTCCAACGCAACGCGAATGGTCACGAACAGCTAGCCCCGGAACCACACAAGATCTGTTGCAACAGATATTTGTTTAAATTAAAATTGACGCGAACCAAAAATACAGGTACGCGGTTGTTACTTTCATAGGCGCACGCAAGTCCGCCACATTGAACTTATCCGCGATAGAAAGGGAGCGGTTTTTTATATGTCACTTTATTTAATTATACATATGTAAATTCATGTACAAAACAAACATTCAAACAAAACGACTTCAATGCTCTAAAGCTGCCAATATATCAAGAGCGAAGCTATAGGCTTTCGTTTAACCAACCCATAAGCAAGACTTATTCAAATAAAATTACATTATGGGCCTCAGTTAAACACTAGGCGGTAATGTAATGGAATGCATTGATCGAAATAGCTTGGACTCAACAAGCTACTCCGATCAATCAAAGCCATGACACCAATAAGCATAAAGCCAATGGCTCTTAAGCCATCACAAAGGGTTCGCAACTGATGTTATTGCTGACGTAATCTGGCTTTAAGGCTTTAAAGTCCCAAATTCTTGTCACATTTTATTCGTATAGTTCAAGCCTGGTTAGTCCTCAGCAGTGACCTAAAAAAAACGAAGATTGTAATGTCAGCTCGTTCCTTGAAGTTGAGCTAATCTGAGATTGAGATGACTCAGCTGCTTCAAGGAACGAGATAACCCCATCGATGGCATTTCTACAGTTTTCATGAGACCATTGTTCCTCAGGCGAGTCAACTCTGAGAAAAAAAATTCATTCTCTTACTTACCCACACACCCTTGTTGGTTGGTAGGATAGTAAGCAATCTTGGATCTGTAGCTTGGACCTGGTCTACGGTATGGTCTGCCTAGAACCAACCATCGTGGTGATTCATCCTGCAGGCCACCCCGTTTACAACACTGCCAAGTACTATAAAGTACATCAGCCTTAACCTTTTTAGTGATTGTAGCATATGGCTAAAAGGAAATAGGAAATTTATAAAAATACCGGATTCAGTGTCCAGTCCAGGATCTAAGCTCCATTTTGGATAGCACACAGTAAATATGAATCACGGCCATTAAAAGTCCTTACCAGCCTAATCATTACACGCTTACTAGGTTCCATTAGCAGAGAAATAATCCTTCTTCTTTTTCGCGGTTTTTTCTTTCTACAATCTGGTGTGGGTGGTGGAGGGACTGGAGGGCGTTGTGGTATAGCTTCTAATTCGGCTCCCGAACAAGATTCTGGTGATTGCTATCCAAGAGGGAACATAGGAAATGTTTGGACATAAACATGCTGGCGACGTTTCGAAACTTACCAAATAAGGTATGGGACAAGGTTCACACGGCCGGCAACAGGGTGAACATTCGTCACATCTGGGATAAGAAGGCTCGCACATTTTCAATTTTTTTTTATTTTAATTTTTTTTTTATGTTTCACTAGAATTTTGTTTGGGGGCCGGAAGGAAGTATATCTGTTATATTTCCTGGTTTCCCATATTGTGTTTTTCTTATTTGACATTGGAATTCATTAGAGTCCTTATTTCAGTTTCTCAAGTTTAGAAAATATGATTTTTAACTACTGTACTACCTATGTTCGTTAAATAAATGAATCACGTTTATAACCTCTTGTCGTAGAGAACTGAAACTCTTCAGGTATACAGACACAGACGTTCACAGAAAAAACGTGATGAGTTTTTATCCTTAACACATCCTTCAATTACCTAACTTCTAAGCTAAGAGCAGTCAGCGTCTTCAATATTCTTTAAAAAAAATTGCGTTTAAAAGGTTTTTTAAAGAAGATAAAGAAGCTGCCAAATGTATGAGGTCGTAAAGGAGTAGGCCTCCATTCTGGAGCATCTTGCGTTGAGTACATCAGCACGAAGTCATAGAGCAATGCTTGCAAGGCGTCCAATAGTATAAGACATAAAATATCGGTCTTGAAGCTTGTCTTAAGCATATTTTACATTCTGCACAAAACGCGGCCTTTTATCAATTTATGTTCAGCAGTCCCGGAATGGCATGTTCATTGGAATGGTTTCCTACGAGATTACGAGAAGCCAACACATTATAATCCCTGCCTTTTCTTGCAGAAGTCAGACGGCCTTTGAAGTGCTTCTCAATGCGTCTTCGGTTGCAAGCCTTTATGATAATCTGTCCACCTCACAATGTATTTGCTGTGACTCAGTAGTTAGTGCGCTGGACTACTGAGAGGGAGGTTCGAAGTTCGAATCCTAGACAACACCAACTAGCAAACGTCCGAGAGCAATAATTGTCGTGAGAAAGCTTCTAAATTTTGCCTTTTGTAGATCGCTTTGTGCGAAAAAAGAAAGCACGCAACGCGAATGGTCACGAGCAGCTAGCCCCAGAACTACACAAGATTTGTTGCAACAGATATTTGTTTGAATTAAAATTGACGCGAACCAAAAATACAGGTACGCGGTTGTTACTTTCATAGGCGCACGCAAGTCCGCCACATTGAACTTATCCACGATAGAAAGGGAGCGGTTTTTTATATTCCAATTTATTTAATCATATATAAATTCATGTACAAAACAAATAACTTCAGTGCTTTAAAGCTGCCAATACATCGAGTGCGAAGCTATAGGTTTTCGTTTAACCAACCCATAAGCAAGACTTATTCAAATAAAATTACATTATGGGCCTCAGTTAAACACTAGACGGTAATGTAATGGAATGCATTGATCGAAATAGCTTGGACTCAACAAGCTACTCCGATCAATCAAAGCCATGACACCAATAAGCATAAAGCCAATGGCTCTTAAGCCATCACAAAGGGTTCGCAACTGATGTTATTGCTGACGTAATCTGGCTTTAAGGCTTTAAAGTCCCAAATTCTTGTCACATTTTATTCGTATAGTTCAAGCCTGGTTAGTCCTCAGCAGTGACCTAAAAAAAACGAAGATTGCAAACGAATTTAAAGTGCCAAATCGAACCCAAGTTGACTCAGTTGTACACACATAGCTGACGGACTTCAGGTACGTGTCACAACAATTCCTAGCTCGCATGCATCCCTCATGAACTACCAAATCTATCAACGCTGCGACCAGAGTTGAAAGGTTAACCAAAACCTCCATCAATAGTGTCAGCTCGTTTCTTGAAGTTGAGCTAATCTGAGATTGAGATGACTCAGCTGCTTCAAGGAACGAGATAACCCCATCGATGGCATTTCTACAGTTTTCATGAGACCAATGTTCCTCAGGAGAGTCAACTCTGAGAAAAAAATTCATTCTCTTACTTACCCTCACACCCTTGTTGGTTGGTAGGATAGTAAACAATCTTGGATCTGTAGCTTGGACCTGGTCTACGGTATGGTCTGCCTAGAACCAACCATTGCGGTGATTCGTCCTGCAGGCCATACCGTTTACAACACTGCCAAGTACTATAAAGGACATCTGCCTTAATCTTTTTAGTGACTGCAGCATATGGCTAAAAGGAAATAGGAAATTTATTAGCTTCTAATTCGGCTCCCGAACAAGATTCTCGTGATTGCTATCCAAGAGGGAACATAGGACATGCTTGGACATAAACACGCTGGCGACGTTTCGAAACTTACCCCATAAGGTATGGCACAAGGTTCACACGGCTGGCAACTTCTGGGATAACAAGGCTCGTACATTTTAAATTTTTTGGATTTTAATTTTTTTTTTATGTTTCACTGGAATTTTGTTTGGGGGCCGGAATGAAGTAGATCTGTTATGTTTTCTGGTTTCCGAAATTGTGTTTTTCTTATTTGACATTGGAATTCATTAGAGTCCTTATTTCAGTTTCTCACAGTTTAGAAAATATGATTTTTAACTACTGTACTACCTATGTTCGTTAAATAAATGAATTACGTTTATGATGACATAAAAATAGAAGTAAGCGTTAACTGGGAAATTCGAAGTTAAGGTCGGAGCCCACCAGCTGTCAAAGTCTCATCGTCTTTTGCCGACAATAATAGTGACGTGACAACCCTGCAGAATACTATTCATATTTGGATTAAGGCTTTAAGAAATACGGGTTTAAGAATGGGCCGTTGACGCATTGTCGTTTTTTTGACAAGGAAATTGTGATGACCATATTCAACATCGAGTGAGGTTTACAAATATTTGACGCCACAGACCGTATGTGGACGCCGTGGCTCAGCGAGAAGCTAGGCTCTGAACCACATACGGTCTGTTACGCCAAATATTTGTATTTGTAGGACACGCAAAGCTAGGCTTCAAAACCACAATATCGATGAAGTAGTACAGTTGTTAAGTGCTAGTAATCTAGTGACAAGACTAAGAAGAATCAAACCGTTCGAGTTAGCAATGAGAAGAGAAAAGAAGTTTTAGCTTCATTAAGGCCTTAGGATGGCTTAAAATTAAGCAAAATTAGGGGTCAACAGGGACTGGTTCGCAAGCAAGTGACACCTTTTTTACGTTTTTCTATATCGACATGAGATTAAAACAATTTTGATTTCGATGATAGATTTGCCATTACAAACACTTTGTGGCTGCCTAATCAGTGAAGATACAACTCAACCTAACCTTAAAATACCTTAAAAAAAATACTCTTGGTTGACATGCCTCCGTTTCCTTCCTTTTTTTTGAAAACATGCCCGTTTTAAGACTACGTTTTTACCGTCTCACTACAACAAAACTGTTTTGCCCTGATGTTGTCTTTCGTTAAAGCATCCCAGACAACAAGGTGGTCTTAAGGTGGTCTGACTGCCAGTGTGCAGCATCAATGTAGACTTATGCGACAGGGGCTCAAGAACTTCTAAGCCTATCATACTCAACTGAAAAGTAACTAATCCCCCTAAATTTTTTGGCACAAGCTAGCACAATAGCTATCCCCCTCACATTTCATCGCGACTTAGGTATTCGCGAAATAAACAGAAACAGAATACACGTAGACAATCCATGGAGTGCTATACTTTTCAAAAATGCGGAATAATTGTGACAATATTTTCGACAAATAATCGGTCAACGGCTTTGGCTCGATGTGAATTCCGACTTCGATTCGCTGCTCGTGTGGCACCAACTGGGCCAACACCGCGGCATTCATCCAGACGACTCTTGGAGACTGGCTGAACTTGAAGCAAACGTCGCTGGTGTAAGATCAGCCCTTCCGTCGAGAATATCGCTGCTGACGCCCAAGAAGACTTTCCAACATCAAACAAAGGGAGGGTCTTTACACCGAATATTGAAGATGTACTCGGAAAATATGCAAAACAGTGCATCAGCTGTTAGCTGTAGACCGCCAATCGGGTGTAAATTACAACCAGAGATGACAATGATTTTGAAAATCATCATGAGCGACGGGGCTCATTTCCACTTATGCAGAAAATTCCTGCCGTAGGAAATCTAGTGAGGGCTTTTTCGTATAAACAGGATTTGCTTCCCTATCAAACAGGATTCACTCAGTGCCTACCAATATCAATAATCCAATCGCAATATCTGATTTTGTTTACTTTATCAACGAGCTTTCAAAAATTATTCATAATTGCTTCATTTGGCTTTTTGGAAACACCTAAAATTTTATTAAGAAAAAAATATTTTTTAAAAAAACTAATTTTTTGAGGAAGAAACAACAAATTTAAAAGAAAAACTTAACCTTTGAAAAAGAAACGAAAAAAACTAAAAAAAAAAGCAAGCAACATGTGCGCATGTTACTCTCTTAGCGGATGTAGAGGAACTTGCGGTCCCTATGGACCTTATGGAACCTGTGGACCTTGTGGTGTTCTATCGTGTGGGCCATACCCACCAAGCCCACCAACTCAGCCGTATGCATGCGGACCTTGTGGTCTGCCAATTGCATCGGGACCCCGAATGCCAAACGGATCAGGTGGTCCTGCTGGTGCTCTATATACAACAGGACCTGGAGCTCCTTATGGACCTCCTGGACCTTGGGGACCTTGTTCTCCACATGGGCCATTTGAACCATTGGCACCAAATCAAACGTATTGTCCATATGGCCCATGTTCAGGTTTTCAGTATAAAGTCTGTTAAATAGTCTCCAAGCCACTGGATCAACTAGGTAAGGTTATGAATATTTATAGCATCAAGTCCAAGACAATCCTTGAATTTTTTTTAGCTCGTAAAATGGGTGGAATTCGAAATCGGGTGCATGTCCTAATCTTTTCAAGAGCCTTCAATGCGAATCGAGATGCTAGATCAAGGATGAAGCAAAGTGAATATTGATTAGTTTCGATGAATTAAGGTGTAAATGTGGCGGACTTCAACGTGAATATGGAGAATCTATCAAGGAGGGACTGCAAACAACTTTAATATTGAGATAATTTTGTCTCCAAATATTATAACTAAAGAAAACGAAAATGTAGTTTTAATTTTGTTGCGAGTTTTTTGTGGAGATGTAGGATCACTTGGACTGCGATTTTTGTGGCTAAAGAAGAATTGCATTCACTTATTCGTTGGTTCTCAACCTTATTTTGGTGTACCGGCTAGAAATGCCCACTGTATCTCGGCGTGGGCATTTCTAGGCGGAAGATTCGACAGGCAAGCTGACTACTAGGCCAATCTTCAGGACCTAAAGCAAGTGAGGAAATTTATCAACTCCAACCGATTTAAGACGAAGACTTTATTCGATTCAACGGCCTACTAAACGGGAGAGATGGCAGAATAAATTTCTTTGCGTTTGTTTGACGCGAGCCTCAATACAGATTTTGATTAAATTATATAGGCTAGTGCAAAAGATAAGCGCCATGGGTCAGTGGTTAGAGCGTTGAGCTGAGCGAGAGGTTCGTGGTTTGAATTTCAGGAATCACTACTGTCAGCTGATTTTTTTGTTTCAAACTTCACGTTCAACAATGCGTGCTGCCAAATCTGACGATACATCGAGGATATACGATTGAACCAAAATATGTGCTGGCAACTGTCGATTGTATCGATAAAACTCGATTGTATCAAGTGCTGGCACCCCAGTTTTTTCACGACCCCACCTAACCACTGAGCTACGGAGCCCAACTTCCTTATAGCTAGGCCTCGAAAAAACCGTGGCATGTCCATTCTGCAATGAAGATGAAAAACCCTGATCCAAATCTTAGGAAAATGCGTGGCCCTGACTTGCAGATGAGTCGACTCTCTGGGGACTTACCAGATCGACGAGAAAATACAATTCAGATTCTTTACTTTTTAAGGGAAACCAAATTGGGCGGGTGCTGAGTTTTTGTCTGAGAATAGTTTTGACTAGAAACAGAAGGTTATAGGGACTAGAGATGCCATGCGGTCATGTCCCTCTTCTGTTCTTCTGCACCTTATACCACAAGATGCCGTACGGTCATAGCAACATTCACTAACATTTGTTACCTAGAAATTTGGCAACAAATCTAACCCACTATACTATCCCCTAACTGAACCTTAGGAAAGACTTCATTATAGGTTTCCCATGCAGCTTGGACTGGAAAAGAGGTGAGGTAAGTAGTAAGGAGTATGAAACAACAATTTATACAGATGACACAAAAATGGACTGCGGGGTAGGTGCTGGAATCTTATCTGAAACGCTCCAGATATCTGAGTGATACCGGCTCCCAGATTCATCCAGCGTCTTAAAGGCTGAAGTGCTGGTAGTACTTGAAGCTTGCCGCGTTTTGAAAGACAACCCTACATTGTTATCCTTAGTGATAAGCAGGCTGCCATCAAGGCAATAGCATCGAATATTACATCTTCCAAGCTGGTGTAAAGAGGAATTCGCTTCGCTAGGCCATCGCTTCAAGATCAGCCTCCTCTGGGCGCCGGGTTAAGCAACATACAGGGGAATGAACGGGCTGATGAGCTGGCGAGGCGCGCTTCAGCCCTCGACAGATCCTTCCCAAAGTGTATTCAGATCCTGTTGCGATCAGTCAAAGGAAAAATTCTCTCCCACTTTCTATCAGAGGCAATACAGAAAAGGGACTATTTCCAGACCTAGAGAACACTGTGCAAGTACTGTGTTTCATCAAGACCGCAGGATGGATTACAAACTAGTTAACAAATTTAAAATAGCTAATACCTCAGCCCTATCTTTGTAAAAGTCACCATTAGAAGCCTAAAATAGGTCTAAAAAGCTGAAAAGCCCTGTTAAACTTCAGATTCAGTTGGGTAGGGCAAGTATAAAAACCCCAACCTACTGTATTCGTGTATCTTTCCCTAGTTAATGGAAACAAAGTTAATAAAGAGAAAATCTTTGAAGATATCCAGAAAGTAGCTTTGGCTAAGATGACTCCTGGAAAGAAGTGAAAAGCGTCCTCGATACTCGAGGACATGTAACCATCATCAAACGAATGAAAGTGCGTATCTACAAATGGAGTCTTTCTTGCTGACAAATTCTTTATAAAAACTACCATAGGATATATAACTCTAAAAGGTCTGAATATACCCCTTCCTCGTAAAGACTAAGACCACGAGCGGATGAGGAAGCCAATACCCTACCCAATAGACCCTCCAATTCCATTGCAAAGGACTATAGCTAGTCAATCACACTCGATTATAGAAATAAACACCTGCTAAAAACCCTTGCATCTAGTAGTTGATCAATTAAAATGAAAAAATAAATGAAAAATATTTTTAAAAACAGCTCATTTTCGAATCCCATTTCGGCTCAAAAACACAAATCTAATTTTGGCTGAAAAAAATTTCAAAATTTCCCTCACATAAAAAAAAAGTAAGTCCGTCAGATAAGAAAATACCCCCTTTGCAGCCCCTCAATTTGTTTTTATTTTTATTTTTTATTTTTTAATTTAAAGAAATTTTTGGAATAAAAAATGAGTTGCTGTGGTTGCGGTAGCTGTTGTGGCACATGTGGTCCGTATGGACCAGGTTCAGACGAATGTTGCAGTCGTGAGCTAAGGGCCGGCATCATGTACACCAACTGCGACTGTTGGAAACTAAATGGCCTTCAAGATCAATGCCCTCGTTTAGCATGCAAATTTAATTGCTGCTGTGCCGGGGGCTGTGGTGCAGGCTGTTGCCCTTCGTCTTATCCGCTTAAATTTGCCTACATGACTCACGGAATTGACAACAGAAGAATGAGATGCCGTGCTACGCCTGCTTCCTGTCCTAAACCTTATCCATACCGTTGCCAGACATTAACGTATCCATGTAAGTACAAAGCTACTATAACGATAATTATACCTATATATTTAAAAAAAAAACCTAATTTTTTTAAACTTTTTTTCTAGCGGGCAAAACGGCAGTGCTGTGCCCAACCTAAACGTTGTTGCTTGTGAAAAAGTAACTAACACCGAGGCAGCACTTAAGAAAAAAACGCAATAAGATGTTGTGGAATGAATATTTAGGAATCAAAACTAAGTCGCAACGTCAAAAATCAAGCTTTTTAAATCAAGATTCTTTGTAAACTGCTAGGAGCACCAAGCTAATTATTGTTAATGTGGGCCGCTGGTAAATGCATTTTTTGCGCAAATCATTACCCTAAAAAGCTTAATCTGAAAGGCAGATGAGTAGGTATTCTGTTAACTGTCCCAATCCCAATCTTGCACTGCTTTTTGGTATCCCTGCTTTGCAAGACATGCGTTTACGAACGTGCCCGGTATTTAAGTAAAAAGAATCAGAAATAAAAAAAACCAAAACAAAACTTTTGTTTCATTGAATTTCTTTAGAAACTAGAATTGTGTACCTGCTGCTGCTTGTAGAAAGGCATTTCCAGCAAGGTCTCCACTCTTCTATCTCTCGGAACGATTTGCCCAACAAACATGTACCCAATCAATTTTTCTGTAACGTGTGCCCTATGCCTTACTTTTTTCCTTCTAAAGCTAATCGACATGCAACTGAAGTATGGCGTTTTAACACCCTTGACGTCAGCATGACTACCGCGACAGCTCTGATTGAGTGGGGGCGCTCGATCGGAAGCAGGTTTGCTCCCGCTGTTTTCTTAGGTGCCTTTGACAACCCTACCTTTGAAGCTGCCCTAAGGTCCATGGCAGTGGACGTAGTGGAGAGAATTTTCGCTATGCTTAGGTGCGGAATCACAACTGCTACTCTTGCTAGTAGCACGAATTCAGTGCAGACTGTAAAAGGCTTTGTACAAGGTGGCATGCTATGGACCACCTTATGGAACTAACTGGTAGACTCACTACCGAGTAGGCTTAATGAGATGGGTTACTATAGGACAACGAGTGTATTGTCGTCAGCGGCATCGACCTACCGGCTCTTTGTTGCCGCGTGCAGGCGGCACTCAACATTGTCAGAACTTGGTGCCGTGAACATTCATTGTTCGTCAATCAAGTCAAGACTGAGAGATGATGCTGTTCACTATGAGGAGAAAGCCACGTCCTGCGAGATGACCACCCTTCATGGGCAACCAGTTACAACTTCCGAACAAAGTTAAGTACTTGGAAGTCATCTTAAACAATAAAATTGCTTTCAAAGAACACCTTGAGATCAAGTTCCTAAAGGCAGCCAGCATAATTCCTCAAAGGCAAGCTCGGTAAACTGTACCATCTTGCCTGTGTCTGTCGCAATGGAAGCTCTTCTGAGCCTTCCACGCTTGCATCTTTTCATTGAGTGCGGTAATATTTGGCGAAGTTCGCAGAGATGAGTCTGAAGAGTTTCTTAGGAACGTAACTTTCAGCGCCGATTCTGATGCACTTCTCCGAAATATTCAGAACGGAGAAATGGCAGATGGATAGGCTATCTATAGAACATAGGTGGGATAACCATATGACAAGGTCTTTTCCTTCATAACGAGCTTGCATAACCAATTAAGAAGAAGCGAAAGATTAAGATGCGAAACGGCACATACAGGATATATCATAAATGACTAACCAGCCCTGCGAAGTAATACCTAAGGGCAGTCTTCCGAACCATCTATCGAAATGTATGTTGCATTTGCATGATAACTTTAAAAACCTTGATTTCTTCGTGCAGAATACTCCAATCTCTCCAATCGGCTGAGAAATGTTCTTGTGACTTCAATGGGTCGGCGACCATGATTTGCTGCCTGGCTTTCAGTTAGCTGGGCACACTTCACCGTGTTCATCGGTGAATTGGAAAGCCTGCACCAGACGAAGGGTCTCATCCACACTACGGCCAACAGGAGTAACGGATAAGACTCCCCTGGGTTAGAAGTGGAAGATATAATGAAGAAGCTGGAAGACTTTGCACACAGCGATAAAAATGACTAGGGCGATGCCGCTGGAAGAATAATCCTTGTACCAATTTCATAGCCTAAGTTACAAAAACTCCAATATTTGACGCAACAGACAGCATGTCGTCGATACAGTTATAAGAATCACAAATGAAATTAACCGGAGTTTGGAATACATTTTTGTATAAAATTGAATATGATCTCAGAAAGTTAATTTAAAATAAAAGGTATCTTTGGTTTTATGAGCAAAGTGCCACAACAGTGAAGAAGAGAAGCAAAAAAGCCCAAATGTGTCCTCAAACCCCTTTACTAAAACTACATACGTAACAATACTCAATCCTCGGACGTGTCAAGGTCGAATCAGAATTAGTTTTATTGAAAAAATATACATTTTGGTTTTCCAAGTCTCTTGTCAATCCCTTGGAGTCTACCACTAGGTTCAATAATTGGACCAACTTCCATCAATTTAATGTCTAAGTCCGACCTTTTTTTGCACCATCATATTGGTTAATGTCACAAAACAATCAAACAAAAATTTCTACTAAAACACTCTTTTGAAAATTGTGGCACAGTACTATGCCACTAGTGAAAGAGAATCAATTATTCCGCATAAAATGTTAACCATTTGAATTTGAATCCACCCAACAGAGACAACCATAAGCGCCCTTTATAGAAGCAAATAAAAATCTCTACATTAAAAGATGAATCTTAAAAATTAGAGAAAAGTTGGATGGATCTCACTGATACCACTATGACTAGTACAGGAAAGAAAACGACTTCAGACCTATAAAATGGCATTCAACGCTATCAATGACGCCTCACCATTTACTATCACAGGGCTTTCCAAGACAGATCTTCAGATACCACTACTTGACAAAAAACTACTTCTCTACACCCCATCAACCAATCATTTTTTTTATTAAAAATATTCGTAAAAAAATTTCTTTCGAACAACCTCATTGAGAATTTATTTAGTTCAACCAAACACACTAAATTTTAATCGATTGAAAAACTTTAAATTAAAAACAAATCAAAAATAAACTCGTCAGAACTCGTCAAATAAATTAGCTCAAAGGTAAGCAACTCAAAATTTCGTCGTAGGTAGCAACAAACGGTTATGGAATTGTTTATTCTTTAGAAAAAAAAAAATGTGTACTCCTTGCGGACCTTGTGGACCTTGTGGACCTTGTGGGCCTTGCGGACCTTGTGGTCCTCGTGGACCTTGTGGACCATGCGGACCCTGTGGACCCTGTGGACCATGTGGACCGTGTGGACCTTCCCCTTTTTGTGGGCCAAGTGGCTATAGTCTTCCACGATGCGGGCTTCCTAGCTATCCATTTTGTGACGTTCCAGTTCCACTGCCAGCCGGAGCAGATAATTGCTACGTTAGTCCACCATTAATGGAAGGTGGCATTCCTGATCCTCGAGTTTGGAATAATTGTCGTCCTCCTGCGTGCTATCCCTGTTATCTATAGGAGATCATAGAAAAGTCAATTCAACTTTTGAAGACTTACAAAATCCAGGGATAGATTCGCATGTATTTGTTGAATTTAAAAAAAAAAGAAAAATTACAGTTTTCGATTTTGAAAAAACGTTTCAATAAATTCCTTGTACTACCAAAAGTTGAGTTACCAGAAGTTGCTTTTTGTATCGTATGGGTTATGGCTTTCATTTTGGCAGTAGGGCACTGCCGTTCCAAACAATATGGAAAAGAAGTGTTCACGGATGGATTAAACATCGATGGAGAACCGGGAGTGGATGTCTATTGGCGAAGGCCACCTCTCAATCACGCAGTCCATTTGTAATAGTTCGCGACTGTCTTTCAGGTCTTAGGGTCCGGATCGGAACTACTAAGCGGGGATGGAATCGACTAAGTTGACTATTGATAATCAAAATCAAATGTTTTACTCAGCGTAAGTACCGAGACCCAAAGCAACAGCATTAGCATCTGCGCGGACAGTCAAGCAACCCAAATTACACTAGCAAATTAAAGAACCAACTCAAAATTTAACAGAATTTTCAGAAAAAGCATAGATACACCCACGGTTACAACCATGAGAGTAGCCTTAAAGGTTCTTAAAACCGCACACATCAGCTCATTAGAAAAACACTACGAAAACATGCGGAAAGACTGCAAATACCGAATTCAGCAAGCTGCTTCCGTCAGGCAAAGAGGGTGCTTGATGTATTGGCTTGATGAATGGGACTGGCGAGTTCTAGGACTTGCCCGGAATGCGACGAAATGGAGGAAAAAATCAAACACTTCCTTTGCGACAAAGACGCTTAGACACAAATACCTGGGAAGACACGTACTTCGTTTATCTTTCGACACTTGGCTCCATCGAGCCATCGAATGGACATCGGGGATAGACGAGGGTGGGATTGTCACTGACCACTACACAGTATACCAATACTTCTATGACTCCCATCCCTCCCATTGAGACCATACACTGGAATAATGTGGAAGAGTCTCTTCCTATTCACGTCGAAATCTCTCCAAAAATTATGGCAGCGCAAGAATGAAAATTGAATAAAACTTTTCGAGTAAAAAATTGTCAATGGTACACGAATCCGACTGAGTACAATTGCCGTTCCAACAAAAGAACTGTTCCACAAAATTTCAGAAATAAGACAACGAATTTTAGAAGATGCATAGCTTGCAAGTTTATTAAGTAGAAATTCTACCAGAATTTCCTACATGATTCACCTCCCCCATTAAAATGTTTTCGTGTTTCCAGTTTTGCTAAAAAAAAATATTCAGCACACAAAATCTTCCCCAGATATGTAAGAGCCGTCTGCCTTGCAAGGAGCAGGGTACCGGGCTGGTGGCTTCATATTATTAGCAATCTAATAAAATTTTAGAGGTTAAATATATTCACTTAGACAAAATTTGTTTTCATTACATGGATAGCAAGCAGGTATACATGGAACAAACCCGCAAGGTCCACAAGGTCCGCAAGGTCCGCAAGGTCCACATGGCCCACAAGGTCCGCAAGGTCCGCAAGGTCCACAGGGCCCACAAGGTCCGCAAGGTCCGCACGGCCCACAAGATTTACATGGGTAACCGCAATAAGTAGGATAGCAAGGACTACACATCTTCTAAAATATAGCTAAATAATGTAAAAAAAAAAAAATTAAACATTTAAAGAATTCATCGGATTAAAAAAAAAATATAAAAATTTACCTAATTTAGATTTTTAAATATAGAACCTAAATATCACGGGCGTTTTGGAAGCCGAATAAAAGCTGAATGGAGTTTCCAAGTCCAACGATTGCTTTATATAGGTTTTTTTATTGACATAAAAGGAAAATATAATCAAATTTGCTCAGTAGTTTTGTAACAAGTGCCTAGAAGGGACTTCATAGTCCTTCAAGCCTGTCTGTAAGTCTAATTCGGATTCTCCTTAAAATTATGAAACGGGTGGATGAGGGTGGGACTAGCACTACATATTCTACTAAGTAACGCGAGCTCTGCGAGACTATTTTGAGCTTAATTACTCAAAAATATTTTCGGGTTAATATGTAAGTACTGGTTTAAATATTTACTGGATGTGCTTACAGCATCTTCCCAGCAAGAAAGCATAGCCTGGGGTACCAGCACGTAACTTGATACAATCGAGTTTAATCGATACAATCGACAGTTGCCAGCACATATTTTGGTTCTTGTGCTTATGGGAATTTTATTTGGAAAAAAAAAAATAAAAAATTTAACCCAAACAAATTATATTATTTTGAGTTTATTTTATTTAAAAACAAGAATTATAAAGAATTTTTAATATTATTTCTTATATTTTGGGCAATTCTTGATAGATTATCATTCAAGCTTAAGTTTGAAACTACATTAGCTTCTGTGCTATATGTCACCGTACTTGTACCCTCCTTCGAATGGTAGTCTAAAATGAATAGGCATTATGGAGAGCACAACACATATTCATTATTCGGCTGACGGTTTCTGGGTGAAATCTAAGTTCCCGCTCATTGGACAGGCACCTCCTTGCTGACCCTAAACTACAGTACAAAGCTCAGAAAAAAAAAATCAATTTTAATATTTAATATTTAACCCACATAATTCTAGTGGGTTGCTTTTATCTCTGAAATACGTCCTTCTAATTTTATTATTAGCTCCTTCTCCATCCTCACTTTTTTATTTGGATTTGGAAAATGTTTTACGAATTTTAAATTAAAAAACACCCATTTGACACTGCACATTATAGTTCACAATGACATTTTTAAGTACAAATCACAGTAAAACTCGTTTCAAGTTACCTGCTGGCACCCCTGGCGTTCTATATGAAACATGCTATTCCCGGTGTTGTGGGATGCATTGACGAAACGCATGTTAGAATAATTGCGCCCTCAGAAAATAAACATCTCTACTATTACAACAGAAATGGATTTGATGGTTTAAATTTTATGCTAGTAAGTTAGATTGCGTTGGTTTCAAATTAATGATTACGCTAACAAATTAATACGATAAATTAACTATACAGTTGTAGATATTTACGGCGACCCTGAATTCAATTCTGTTTCAGCCCTCTTCCAAAATTATACCACTTCCTCCTTGCTTCATTTATGAAACCCGCATGCTATATCGCGATAAGCTTCCATAAGATTTGACATAAATATTTTAATTTAATTATATTTTATTGCTGGAATGGTTATTAAAAAATAGAAAGCTTACATTTCAAGCAAAACTCTCGTTTGAATTATTAGAGAAAAACTTTGGAGGAATTCCGTTAATTTTTTGATTTTGTGATACCTACTATTCTACCAATTTTTTTACTTTTTTGAAGTTGGTTTAGAATATTAGGAAAGTGAAAAAGGAAAAATATCCCACAGTTTTATTTTCCAGAATACGAAAGAGAAAAGTGAAAAATTTCCCGTGGAATTTTTATTCATGATTGGGCTGTTATTCTTTGTCCAACACGCCCATCCCTCCCATTGAAGGGAAGCGTTTCTTCATATTCACGTCGAAATCTCTCCAAAAATTAAAGCAGCGTAAGAATGAAATTGAATAAAACTTTTCGAGTAAAAAATTGTCAATGGTACACGAATCCGACTGAGTACAATTGCCGTTCCAACAAAAGCACTGTTCCACAAAATTTCAGAAATAAGACAACGAATTTTAGAAGATGCATAGCTTGCAAGTTTATTAAGTAGAAATTCTACCAGAATTCCCTAAATGAACCCCCTCATCCAGTAAACTGTTTTCGTGTTTAATTCTCAAATGTTCGTTTTGCTTAAAAAAAAAATATTCAGCACACAAAATCTTCCCCAGATATGTAAGAGCCGTCTGCCTTTGCAAGGAGCAGGGTACCGGGCTGGTGGCTTCCTTTTATCAGCAATCTAATAAAATTTTACAGGTTAATTATATTCACGTAAGACAAATTTGTTTTCATTACATGGATAGCAACATCCACCACAAGGTCCACAAGGTCCACAAGGTCCACAAGGTCCGCAAGGTCCACAAGGTCCGCAAGGTCCGCAAGGTCCGCAAGGTCCGCACGGTCCGCAAGGTCCGCACGGTCCGCAAGGTCCACACGGTCCGCAACATGGGTAACCGCAGCAACCAGGATAGCAAGGGCCACACATCTTCTAAAGTATAGCTAAATAATATTCAAAAAAAAAAATTAAATTCCTTTACAATTCATCGGATTTAGGAAAAGAAAAAAAAAAAAAATTTACCTAATTTAAATTTTTAAAATTTAGAACCAAAATTTCACGGTCGTTTTGGAAGCCGAATGAAAGCTGAATGGAGTTTCCAAGTCGAACGATTGCTTTATATAGGTTTTTTTATTGAAGTAAAAGGGGAAAAAAAAGTTAATTAAATTTGCTCAGTAGTTTTGTAACAAGTGCCTAGAAGGGACTTATTAGTTCTTCAGGTCCATCTGGAAGCATAGTTCAAATTCTGCCTGAAATTATGAAACGGGTAAACAAGGGTGGGATTACCACTATACAGTCTACTAGGAACGGCGGTATCTGCGAGACTATTTGCTGCTCATTTACTTATTCTACATCAATCACGCCCTCCGCTAATGTCATGTACTCGCACTTGAGCTATCCCGTGCCAATTTTTTTCTATGCGTATCGATACATAAGGTGTTCTCTTGATGTATCAGCAAAATCGTTAAATCCTAAGTTATGGATTTGGTTGCAAATCGTCTACGAAATACTGAATTATTGGGACAGTATCTGGACAACTGTGTCCTTATAAAGTGTGATATCCTTCGCATTGGAAATAAGAAAAGAGCTTATCGCACACTTAAGAGAATGCGATTTGGAATGTGAAGACTTTCCTCGAATATAACTCAAAAGTTCCTAAATTGCCAAATATTTAGCTTCAGCTAGAATTGATTTAGTACAAATTGGAAATTTTAAAACAATGCTTCAACATTTTATCGGATAATAACTCTTCAATTATGCGTCATCAGGTTCCTAAGAGTCAATGGCTTAAAATTTTATTTGTCTGAGAAAGAACGTAGAATGCGACAACCACCTTTTAGGAGCTTATTTCCATCACGCAAAAACAGCCTGCTTCAGGGAATTGGGTATAAAGGCTGTAGACTAAACGATCTTGTACTGGTTAGGTACATACCACTCTACACATAAATAAGGACAGGTGGGATTCCTTTGACAAAAGTAGATGTACCTACAAAATAAAACCCAACTTTGAGATGTGGATAAATCGGAGACATTGAGAGTTAAATTTCTACATAACCCAGATGTTAACAGACCATGAATGCAAATAATTTCCATTGTCAAGCTGCACAGAAATTGGAAAAGAAAATGGTAGAGGTTCTCACCCCGGAAAAAGTCACCCAGCAGATGGTAAAAAACCAGGAAAACTGCGCTGCGATTAGCGAAACTATTAGTCGCCGTAGGTTCGTAGTTAGTGCATTGCACTACCGAACAAAAGATTCAAAACCCAGGAAGCACCAAAAACTTTTTCACGGTCCCAACTCTCGCGTATGTCTCACAAACTTCCGAGAGTAATAACTGTCATGAAAAAGATTCTAAAAAAATCCCCTCGGATATGGCTCGAAATTATAGGTCCCTTCCATATGTATGGAAAAAAATATAGCTTGCGCATCACGAATGACCATGAAAAACTAGGCCCTGGACCACATACGGTCTGTGAAGAAACAGCGCCAAGAAGAGCGAAAAAGAGCAGAGCAGCAGCCAGATGCAAGTGTATGTACATATGTATAAGGTTAGAGTCTCCCTCCTCGGGATGAAAAGCTTGCCAGCAGTGTCGTGAGAATCAGGAGTAGAAGGAAAGGCGGGTTTGGTGGGTGGAAATATAACACTATTATTGAGTATGTGCTCAGTTTCGTCTTTGAAAGATTTCCACCATCCAACTGAAAAAAATGTTGATTCTGACACCAAAAGAAAATCTGCCCGAATGTCAATGTACAGTACAATGAGAGTGCGCTAGAGAAAACTTCCATCCTCCCATTATTAGCTGTTTTAGATTCATTGTCTTGTACTTGATATAAGAGGCAATCTAAGGGACGGTGGAGTCCCTTATATCATTCTTTTCGAGACCAACTGAGCTTGAATATTCAGTTTAAGGCTGAGTTCCTTATCAAGAATAACCCCTAAGCACCTGGCATAGCCTGCAACCACCTCATCCTCAAACAAACGAGACGATTAGTACCACCTTGCCACCAAATTCAGATGAGTGCTCTTAGAATTTATTATAAGCGGATCATAGAGTGGCGGGAGAGAGGGGTTTATTGCATATGCTTGTGAGTACATTGATGGATCAAGGAACGGAAAAAGCGCACGTTCCCCTACGCATACGGTACAAGTGTAAAATGAATTTAGTGCTTTTTACAAGTAATGAAATCTAATGAAAGCCTCACAACAAATTTAGAACTTGTCCATAGGTTCAAGGACAGAGGAGAATCTGGTGGGGCACACGATAAACCCTCCCATGCAATTGCAAATATGCAATCCTACTTTATTTTCTAAAATTTTAAACCATATTTGCTTTGGGAAGGTGAGGATATATTCATCACACAGGCCGTCGTTTGGGCCCGTTATATTACAAAACTAGGCTTAACGAATTTGTAAAAAATTGTATCGGAGCAGAATTAATAGTTTTCGAGTGAAAACTCGAAAAAAGAGTCCACGCAAATGCCTCCGAATTCCCTTAATTTTCAGGACGAGTTGTAAAATTTTTCATGAATGAAAAGTTGCAAAATTTGTATGAATGAGCCAATGCTAGAAAATAATGGAATTTTTTTGGACACTATCTCGAAGATGATGTACCTATGAAAAAATCGTACGTAACTTTGGAAAACACCTGACTTTTCACGAAATTCTGTTCTTTAAACGAAATATCTTGAAATCCACACGACGATGAGCAAATACATATTTTTCAGAAGGTTTAAGAAAACAACGAATAGTCGATTACCTCCTTTTACTAACTCTTTTTATTGAAGGAACCTTTAAGGATTTGGATCACTGATTCAAGGAGATCGCTTTCATTCGATGTCCTCAATATAACGGTATACGGTATACACATATAAAATGATGTGAAAACAATTCGAAATAAAACAACTTTGCATTCTTGAATCACAGCACTCATAAATTAAAAAAAAATATGAAATAAATTTTCGTTTTGGAAAATTCCTCACATTTCGGCTCTATTTGGCTAGCACAATACAGAAAATTCTAATTTAAAAAAAAAAAACCTTAAACATATTTTAAACTAGTAAGAAATAATCCCTTTTCAACATGTGCAGTCCCTGTGCTTCTATCTGCGGACCTTGTGCTGCACCATGTGGGCCTTGTGGGTCCTGTGGACCATGCATCACACCATCCGTACCCTGTTCAACAGGCGGACCCTGTTGTGGAACATATGAGGTAAGATTTAATAGCTGTTGTCAAAGTCTCTGCGCATCTACATTTTGTATCTTTAGCGGAGTTGCTGTAGCCCATGTGGGCCATTGGGCCCCTGCTATGGTTGTGGTCCCTGTGGACCTGGTTGTGGTCCAAGTTTATTTGCTTGTGGCCCGTGTGAGTATGGTCCGTGCGGCGGGCGGTGTGCCGGCCCGTATGGATACGGATGTGGACCAGGTAGTAGCGGATGTTCGCCATGTGGATTTGGGTGTGGCCCCGCTTATGGATGCTACTCTCCTGTTGGGCCTTGCGGCCCATGTGGTTATAGAATTTCTTATTAAATTGCTGCTATGTTTGAAAGGCAAGTCTTTAGTTAGCATCTGATTTAACTAATTTGACTCTATTTTCTTTTTGCTTTTTTCAGCCAACTTTAAAAATCGATCGTTTAATACGAAGTTCTGTCTTATACTCGACTTTGCATTATTGTAAACGAAATGGAATTCAAGACTATTTTCCACCCTCAGTGCAAGGAACAACTTGTACCCCAATTTGTACCCCATATAGCCGTAACCATTACAGTAAGCCTTATGCGTATGAAGAGGTCTTTAATCCCTGTAAGTTATTAATAACCGCGGTACGTAAATATCGTTCAATATAATTTCAATTTCAGGTGCACAGATTCAGCGGTTCAAGGGAAGCGTAGGATTACGATCCTTTAAGGGGCCTGTATTTTGAAACAGTGATCCCCTTGTGGGCCATGTAATTGGTTTGGTCATCTGGATTTGATTATGAGAATGGCCTGTGTTGATACATGGTCCCCATGTTGATACGGGTGTCGCCCGTGTTATATGGATTCTATTCTCCATATGATCCTTGCGGCCCATATGAATGTAACTTTTGCAAGTTTCTTATAAGCGTTCAATTCGAATTATTTGATTTTTTTAGGCAGCCAATTTTTTAAAAAAGACGCGAAATATATAGATTTTGGATTATGGCAAGGATTCAGTTGCGCTGAAGATCAATAATTAAGGAAGTGAAGCATAGTAATGTCAGTAACACCAAGCAAAGGGGAATGACAAGAAACTATACTTGCAAGATGTCGCCGCAAACAGAAAACATACTGCACTGAGAAAACAAAAGAATGGGATACTACCAGATTATTTTTTCTGGCGAAAAGTTTGGTTTTGAATTTTGTTTTGTTTCTAAATTAAAAATAAATTAAACGTTTTTCTACTAATGTATGTTTTTGACTTATGTATACCTTGCACTTCCATTTGGGAAGTTTTTTTTTCACTACACGCATACATTGTAAGTTGTATTGAAGGCGGATACACTCGTACCAAAACATATGTTTTAATCTTGCTAGTTACAAGAAAAAAAGGTCCAAGATACAATCTTTGTGGACGAAGAAAATAGGCAACCATTCATTACTTTCATTGTACCTGCCCAGCTCTTTACCGAAGAAGTAGGCTTCACTTTCTAGTAAAACGATCTTGGCGATCAGAAGCTCAAATTGGGTTGAGGTCTGTTGGCGATAGCTGGCAACTACTTCAAACTAACCTTACCTAGGTGCAACAGAGTTTTATTCCCAATGCTATTTACCGTGAGAAAACCTAATTTTCAAGTTCACAAGCACGCCTACTAAGCAGATGAATTGAAGAGTTTTCCTGATCAAGAAAAATCCTAAATGAAGAGGTGAGACTCTGAAAAACTCTGGTAGATGTTTTCTAGTATTCCAACTTCCCGCCACGGCCATATACATATGTACATTTGTATGCACTTATTCTGTAGAAAATGTTGGTATGCGATACCACAATGGACCTACTAAATAGAATGGGTTAATACCGAAGCAACCAATTAGCCTTACTGGTGCTGAATAGATTCGCTCGAGAAGTAGACGTGAAGTAGTGACTATTCAATCAAAAATATTTCAATAGACCCTCATAGAATGAAAGTAACAATTCCCGATAGTTTATCCTTTTGCTATCATAGCCTTCATTTAATCCACAAATATTACAATTTTAAAAGCAAAAGTAAACATTAAAAAAAATGCATGAACTCACCGTCATGTTGTTGAACGTCCACTGAAGTTCCAGGTGAGAACCCTCATACCACTCGCGAACGCGAATCGAACACCAGAACACTTCACTTTTATAGCAATGAGTACTTTTTCTTAACAAAGGGACCACGAATCCTTAGATTTAAAGACACGTTTTCATATTTTTGAGCTTTGTAGCCTTTACATGGAATTTGCAAACGACGGAAACGAATTTTTTAATTTTTTTTTTGTAGCAGAAGGGAATTATTTTTACATATTTATAGCAGAGACCACTATTAAGGGGAAATAATTTTTTTTTTTTTTCAAAAAATGCCCATATATGTACATATGTAGTGGGCTAAAATTTTAAAACAATAAATAATAAATAAGCCGCGAATTCATCTTCACTTCAGAGGATATTTTTTTTTTAAATTTACACCGACAGCGAATTCGGATATTTCGAGTTAAAAAAAAACGCGTGGGCCATCACCTTACTTCACGTAGACGAACACAGGCTGGATCGTGATGGTCTTGTGGTGAATGTATTTCTGAAAAATAAGAAAAAAAAAATTATTTTTTACATTGAAATTATCACTAAAATTATAAGTTAAAATAAAAATAAATTTTTAGAACAAATTAACAAAAAAAATTATGAAGTTCCTGATTTTGAAATGCTTAAAGAACATTTCTTTGTGAATACGTAACAGCTTATGACAATGTACAAGGTGTCGCAAAAAACTAAGAATTAAGGATGAAGCAGAACATCTTCAAAGAAGGCGTTTAAAAAGAAAAAAACCCGCGCTTTAACGCAACGTTACCGAGACGCTCATATGCTAGTTTTTCCAGAAATCATGAAAAAAACGTTGGAGAACAGTCATCTTTCAAGGACCTGACGGATTTTGTTATTCTTTTCATTTTATTAAGGAAGACAGCAAGACAAGGGAGACCTTCAAGATTTCATGGATTTCTATTAATATATTAGTAGCCTCTTACGTTTCATCAGAAATTGGTCGTAACGAGTATGGAGGGATATTTTTCCATGGTCCATGTGCTAGCACAATCGACCTACCTTAGGTCTACGTCAACCACTTCAACCTATCCTAACATTGGTTGGAGTCCCAGTCTGCCTACGTTCAACAAGAAATACGCCGAATGTATACACTGTCATAACCGCATCTATGCTAAATCGAAACTGACACTGAAAACAGATTATCAATACTGTAGTTAAATCTAGGATAGTATTTAGTTCACTAATTGTCAAAGAGTCTAAAGTATTTTGACTGAAATGTAAAAATCAAAAACAAATATTCAAAATAATTTATGGCCCCTAAGCAATAAGAACAAATTATCTGTCGAGGTTTTTAAATAGACTCGGATGAAAAGGTAAGTAGCCTCTAGGACTTCCATACATATAACGATCCCTCTTTCAAATTCTACAGGGCAGAACTGAAAAAAAGCTTCTTTTAAGAAGAGGAAAAAAAATATGGACCAGCTTTCTGCTAAAACCAATTCGTTGATACATATAGTCGTGGTGGATAGTTTGGTAGTCCTGGATAGAGTGTGCCATCTGGACAGTATAGCTTGTTTAGCTAATAGACTTAGAAACCTACCACCATGCAAGACGGACTCTTTGCACAGTGAAAACGAAAATCCGCGTGGCTCGAAATTCAAACGCCGCCGCCGCCGCCGCCGCGCAACAAAATCATGATTTTCCACAAGCGTGCTCCAACGATTACATATCCGTAGTCGAATTAGATTCCGTAATCTGGCTAAAGAAAGTTATGCAGAAGATTTCCTTGTTTCAATCTCAGCATGGGTTAACTTTGAAGACTAGAAAATACCTCTTAGAATGGAACTTGTGAAGTTGCGAGTTAACTTTCTGAATAAAGTCAAAGTAAATAATATGTTTTTGTTTTTGCTGGGTAATTAGTGGAGGTGTACCCTAAGACAAGGCAGAGTTAGGCTTTTACAATTTCGGATTGGTCGACAGACCGATTGATAGGTACAGTATGTTGTTAGTGGAAAATACAAATTCATTTAAAAGCAATGAGTTTGTAGTCACATGCCTTCAAGCAGAAAAAGTATCCACAAGTCTTGGGCCACAACAAAATGGAAAATAGAAAAAAGTAGGAAAGAGGTGCGAGTCTGCTGAATTAAAAAAAAATGCAACAAGTTCAGTATTTGTTGGATTCAATTTGATTTAAAATGAGAGGTCTCAAGATTTTAGTCTATAAGTCCTTCCGATTCAGCAAAACAGCGATCACGATTTTAAACTCAGCTTCAGTCAAACCCAGTGTCACACCTTTAAGTATACACAAACAAACTGAAGGTACACAATATCTAATAGAAGAAGAAGTATAGCTACATCTTCTTCGACTACGTACCTCGTCGCGGTGGAGATACTCAGTAAGGATCTAATGATCCCGGAGAGCGATTGCAGTAGGGCCACCCATGCTGTACGGTCTCCAGGGGAGGATGTCTGAAGCTAAAGTGTAGTCAACCCATTCTAACGGGTGGTGTGAGCGCTTATGTAAACCGTGCCCAGGGATGAAAGGCTGAGGGATATATTAGTCGCTAACGAGCTCCTTCAGGCGCCCTGGCAGGGCCTGTCGTAATTAGCCTTACCTCCAGTAAAACCGGCTATGCTGGCGGTGGACGTTTCTCACCGGCTTACTCGTGGGACCATGAATTTTAATAAAACAAAACCTAAACTAAAAAAACAAAAAACAAACATTACAACTTCTGAGGCTACGCCTCCGACTACCGCTACAAACAAGGACAACGAACCGACCGACAGACATGCCTACAGAGACACGACAGACTACGCTAACCCTTCGGATTCTGAGTCCAGATCCACCGACCCTTCTCTTTCAGACGCGGAGTCCCAAGCAAAAGCCGTATCGGCACGTTGCGGGCGCGCTATGCAGAAGAGGAATTCTCCCAGTGCTAAAAAGCACAAAAACATTCGCTTGGCTAAGCATTTGCTCACACGGATTCTCGAAAAACCAGAGGAAACGTGGGAGCAAAAAGACAAAGATACGCTATGCTGGGCAGGAAGAATTCTCGCTGAAGACGGCAATCAACCCGAGTCGGGAGGACAGGCCCCTTCCTCGAGTAGGAGTGTGCCACTTGACAGCAAGAGGCTACCCCACAAGCCTTCGCGCCCAACCGCACAAAGCAAGCGTCAACCCGAGTCGGGGGATCTTGCGAAAAACAGACCTTCGGGAACCACTCCGAGCAGTCATCCTGAGTCAGGAAGTAGCTCGGCCTGGTGCCCAAAACAGACTCAACGTCAAAAACACCAAGGTCCCAAGATGATGCCTCCAAAGCCCCAAAGAAGGCCAAGAATACCGAGACAGTGCTCAGGTCCTACAATGAGGTGGCGAAGGATCATCTGGTCTACGGCATTTGTGACAGCGGCAACGAAGAGGGCCGAATCAGCGGAGACACTTGGAGGCTCCTAAAGGCAAGACTCTCGTCAGATGTACTGACGTATTGTCTCAAACATCCAACCGCTACGCCACCGACCTTCTCGGACGCTGGTTGGTACCTCAACGGCGCAAAGCTACTTAAATGTAGCAACAACAGCTCCATAGAATTCATCAAGGAGGTAGTACCAAAGCTGAATAGCTTATGGGCTGACGCCGATCTGTCGGTAAGCCACTGGAGCGACATAAAGGTCCGTCCGAGAGCGCGCACTTGGATTCCCCCAGGATCATGCAGCGAATCAGACATCCTGAGCCTGATTCGTATCCAAAATCCCGATCTCCCAACCACAAATTGGAGGATCATTAAAGCCGATGAACCGGTAGAGGCAGGAAGGTTAGTTTCATTCCTCCTCAACCAAGAATCCCTGGAGCTTTTAAGCAAAAGGGACTACAAAATCTTCTACGGCATGGAAGAACTGGTGCTGAAGGTACACGAGAAAGACGAAAGGCTCATCTCGGGTATGGTATCCTCTCTCAATAGCTTGGGGTTGGATACCGAATCGGATAGCCCTCCGTCTCAAACGCAACCGATAGCCACCACCTCAAACCCAATTGAGAAATCGTCAGCTGAGTCAGCAGGCGATAAATCGATAACTGAGCCAAACAGGCATAATAGTGGTGAATCTTCTGAGTCAGAAGATGGTGACACCACAGTAATAGAGGCGTCTGTATCAGTCAGCAATGTTGCTCCGACTGGTACAGATTAACCTCCAGCCTCTGCTAATTTAATACTCCGCCTGCAGACAGGAGGAGAGGACATTGCCCTTATCCAGGAACCTTGGGTAACAAGCGACAATCGGATAGCTGGATTAAGGGCAAATAACTATTCTTTGTTCTATGCAAAAGGATTAGGTAAACCAAGATCCTGCATTTTAGCGAAAAATAATCTCAAAGCCTTCTTCTTACCAAATTTCAGCGATTCAGACTTTGCATGTGTGGAGTTAGACCGCGGCGGGAAAGAAAGCTTATGGATATCGTCGGCATATTTGCCCTACGACGACACAGGCCCCTTACCAGCAACCAATATACGCGAGGCGATTAAATCAGCCCAGGCAGGCAATATCCCCATAGTGATAGGTGCAGACTCGAATGCACATCATAACCTCTGGGGAAGCACTAATACAAATGCTCGAGGTGAGTGCCTTTTTGAATTCCTCTTAGAAACTAACCTCATAGTATGTAACATAGGTTCAGAACCTACTTTTATTAATAAAATTAGGCAGGAAGTATTAGATATTACCTTAGCCACCAACTCCCCAAAGCTAAATATTGTGAAATGGATGGTATCGAAGGATGTATCTTTATCGGACCATCGCTACCTACAATTTAGTCTGGAATTTACCAAACCCCCAATAAAATCCTTTAGGAATCCTAAGAATACTAATTGGGAAGTTTATAATTCATATTTAAACAAAAAACTCAACAATGAAATCTTTCAACCAAGTTCACCATCCGAAATTGACCAAATGGTAGACAAAGTGTCCAAATCAATGAATAAAGCCTTCTTAAAAGCTTGCCCGATCAGTTGACACAAAAATGGAAGCAAGCCACCTTGGTGGAATGCAAACAGCAAAACTACGAAAAAGTAGTAGGAAACAGTGTAATTTAGCTAAGAATTCACGTTCTCCAGAAGACTGGGACAACTATAAGAACAGTGTTAAGGTATATAAAAGAGAGTTAAGGAAAGCTCAAAGAGAATCGTGGAGACTATTCTGTAGTAATATAGAAAAGACAAACGATTCCAGTAGATTGAGGAAAATACTTTCCAAATCCCCTAATATGCCTAGCTTTATCCAGAAACCTGACGGTGATTGGACCAAGTCCACAGAAGAAACATTAGATCTTCTCATGGATACTCACTTCCCAGGAAACTCGATAGATACAAACATACCTATATCGCACCCGCACTCAAACCTGGATGTTCCGGATGGAATAGTTAACACTCACAAGTTGCAATGGACTGTTAATAGTTTCCACCCATACAAATCCCCAGGATTGGATGGTATAACAGCAGTGGAACTACAAAAAGCCATAAAGCTTTTAACCCCCTGGCTATACCAGATCTTCAATAGCTGCCTCAAATTCGGCTACACCCCCTCCTCATGGAAAAAAGTTAAGGTGGTCTTCATACCGAAAGGCGGTAAGACCTCGCAATACACTCCCAAAGATTTCAGACCAATTAGTCTCTCCTCTTTCTTCTTAAAAACTCTAGAAAGACTAGTTGATAATTATATTCGCTCGAAACTCAAGGAACATATCTTATCCAACTCCCAACATGCTTACCGTAAAGGTTTCTCAGTGGAAACAGCTCTACACTCGCTAGTAGGTACAATTGAAAAATCACTAGCCGTTAAAGAATTTACTACGGTATCTTTTCTTGACATTGAAGGAGCCTTCAACAACGTCAAAACAGAATCCATCATAAGTGCACTCGCAAATATGGAAGTTGATCACTGCCTCCGGACCTGCATAGAACAAATGCTGAACAGCAGAAAAATTCTGTCCGAGCTCGGGTACTACTCAACTAAAAGGCTAGCACACAGAGGCACACACCAGGGAGGTGTTCTCTCTCCGCTACTTTGGATACTAGTAGTGAACAAGCTACTTATTTCACTAGAAAATAAAGGCTATAAGGTCGTAGCATATGCAGACGACATCGCCATAGCCATTTCAGGGAAATTCCCACAGACCCTAAGAGATCTAATGGACTCAGCGCTAGATATAACAGCAAAATGGACTGATAACGTTGGACTCAACGTAAATCCGTCCAAAACGGAACTTGTATTATTCACTAGGAAATACAAAATTCCAATCATAACTCCGCCTAAGCTTAGAAACACGGAACTCAGCTTTACGGATAAAGCAAAATACTTAGGTCTAACCCTTGACAGTAAACTTAACTGGAAATAGAATATTCAGGACCGAACCAAGAAAGCAGAAATCGCCATCTATACCTGTAAAAAGGCTCTTGGTCCTAAATGGGGTCTTCAACCGAGAATAGTACACTGGCTGTACCAGGCGGTAGTTCGACCAATTCTACTTTATGGCGTTCTCGTCTGGTGGCCTGCACTTGATATCAAGAGCAATACCAACTCTATGGAACGAGTACAACGATCAGCATGCATATGCATCACAGGGGCCCTCAGGTCCACTCCCACGGCCGCCTTAGAGACTCTACTACACATGTTTCCCATCGATATCTTCGGGAAAATGGTAGCCTCTAAAGCAGCCTTAAGACTTAAAGAATCTTTAAAATGGTCAGACTCACCAATTGGCCATATGAAAATACTACTTAACTCCAATATTAGGGATACAGATTACTTATCCCCGTCTATTGATTTTAATATAAAATATAATACCATTATCCCAGACAGATCAGCATGGGAAAACGGTAACATTCTAAACAACGCCGCAATTGAAATCTACACTGATGGATCCAAAACATCGGAAGGTACAGGTCTGGGAATATTCTCTGATGTACCTCTGCTAAACGCAGCTCTCCGACTCCCAGACTACTGTAGTATTTTTCAAGCGGAAGTATCGGCTATTCGTGAAGCAGCGCGCAGACTCTCTTTGTACCCGATAGATGGTAAGTCTATCGTCCTTTACATAGACAGTCAGTCGGCGATTAAAGCTCTGGAAACGCCAACAATAAGATCTAAGTTGGTCAAACAATGCCGCGAATCTCTTAACGAGATTGCGGACAGATGTTACATTACTCTGTGCTGGGTCCCGGGACACAGAAATATTCCAGGCAACTGCAAAGCAGATGAGCTAGCAAAACTAGGCACCGGATTGCTTCTAGCTGAAAACAGAGACGTACCGGCACCCCCAATACAAACGATAAAACTTCGAATGTCTAATGAGGCACAAGAAATCGTAAATAACAGGTGGAATAACTTAAGCACGTGCATATCGACCAGGAAGATCTGGCCCATACCAGACGTAAAGAAAACTAAAAAGCTCCTGTCCTTAAATAGAAGGAATATAAGCCTAATAGTAGGAATAATTACAGGGCACTGGCTGATAGGTAGGCACGCCATCAGATTAGGAGTCCTGTCAAACGATTTCTGCAGAAGCTGCAGAGATGAGGAAGAGGAGGAAAATAACCTCCACCTCTTAGAAACATGCCCAGCGCTAGCTAACTTAAGAAAGAAAATACTAGGCAATTACTTCTTTGAAGATCTAAGTGATCTGTCCAACATAGACATCATAAATCTACAGAGATTTATATCAAAATCTAACTGGTTCAGCTGACACTATACACATATATACACATATATATTTTACACCTTCTAGCATCGTAAAGCAACTCATAGTTATCTGCAACAAAGCATTAGGTTAGAATGATTCAATCACCATACCCACCCGTCATCGTGACACATACCATCTACCCATAGAAGGTTTGTACTGTAACAGTCACCTCCCAAGGGCGACAGGTGACCCTCTCACTACTCACTAGATTAACACTAGTAATCACACATCATTCATGACTGCATATCAGTAACAAATGTTGACTGAGTCAGTCACCTAAATTACCTATATGCAATCTATTCGCTACCTGTACGGTTCACCTAGGTTCAAGGGTTCGATTGAGTCAGTCACCCCCAATACTCGCTTGCACCCGCTACCTTCACGGTACACTTAGCCGCTTAGGCACAATCAAATCCCAGTCACAACACCCTGGGATAGCATAGGTTTTTCCCCGAGTACCCGGTGACTTCCTCCGGTCTACCAAATATGTGGTATCACAATGGACCTACTCCTTGGTCTAAGTGTGTCCTGGCTATCGCCAGGTCAGCCATCTCACCTAACCTAACCTAACCTAACCTAACCTATAGCTAAACTGAAGACACTCAACGCATTCTCTTAGAAAAGTGATGGCGACAAACATCGGACGTTCCCAGAGAGCCTTTGTAGAGCCTTTCACGGCAACTGAAACAAAGGGTAGAGATATTGTTCTGAAGGTCAACGAGGACAAAACCAAATATTTAATGTCGACAAACAAACCGTCATCTGTTCACCGCTTAGGACAAAACGTCACAATCAACAGCTACAACTTTGGCGTAGTTAAGGAGTTCGCCTACCTCGGAGTAAATGTTAACACTACGAGCGACACCTTAATGGAGATCTGGCTAAGAATTACCCTAGCAAATAGCTGCTACTTGGGTTTGGTTAAAAACTTCTAACACGAAGGACGAAAATGATGCTCTATAAAATTTTAATCCTGCCACTCCTACAATATAGCACCGAATGCTGGACGAAGCGGAGCAGACCTTGGACTTCTTCGAAAGAAAGATACTTCGTCGAATATTTGGTCACACACTCGAGGAATAGTCGATTACCTTCTTTTACGAACGCTTTTTATTGAAGGAACCTTTAAGGGTTTGGATCACTGATGCAACGAGATTGCTTTCATTCGATGTCCTCTATATAACGGTATACGGTATACACATATAAAATTATGTGAAAACAATTCGAAATAAAACAACTTTGCATTCATGAATCACAGCACTCATAAATTAAAAAAAAATATGAAATAAATTTTCGTTTTGGAAAATTCCTCACATTTCGGTTCCATTTGGCTAACACGTTACACAAAATTCTAATTTAAAAAAAAAATTTTCGAACTCCCTTTTCAACATGTGCGGTCCCTGCGCTTCTATCTGCGGTCCTTGTGACGCCTATATACCTTGCATTGTACCATGTGGGCCTTGTGGACCATGCGGCCCCATCACACCAACAGCATCCTGTATAACAAGCGGACCCTGTTGCGGAGCATGTAAGGTAAGATTTAATAGGTGCCGCCAAAGTCTCTGCGCATCTATATTTTGTATCTTTAGCTGAGTTGCCCATGTGGCCCAATGGGCCCTTGCTATGGTTGTGGCCCCTGTAGACCTGGTTGTGGTCCGTGCGGCCCATGTGGATACGGATGTGGACCAGGTAGTTGCGGATGTTAACCATGAGGATTTGGGTGTGGCCCCGCTTGTGAATGCTACTCTCCTGTTGGGCCTTGTGGCCCATGTGGTTATAAAATTTCTTATTTAATTGATGCTATGTTTGAAAGGCAAGTCTTTAGTTAGCATCTGATTTAACTAATTTGACTCTATTTTCTTTTTGCTTTTTTCAGCCAACTTTAATGTTCCCAACTTGTACCCCAATTTGTAAACCATTTCGCTGTCGACATTACTGTAAGCCTTATCCGTGTGAAGAGATCTTCAATCCCTGTAGGTTATAAATAAGCGCCGTACGTAAATTTCGTTCAATATAATTTCAATTTTAGGTGCAAAGATTCAGCGGTTCAAGGGAAGCGAAGGATTACGATCCTTTAAGGGGCCTGTATTTTGAAACAGTGATCCCCTTGTGGATACAAATGTGGGCCATGTAATTGGTTGGGTCATCTGGATTTGATTATGAGAATGGCCTGTGTTGATACATGGTCCCCATGTTGATACGGGTGTGGCCCGTGTTATATGGATTCTATTCTCCATATGGTCCTTGCGGCCCATGTGGATGTAACTTTTGCAAGTTTCTTATAAGCGTTCAATTCGAATTATTTGATTTTTTTAGGCAGCCAATTTTTTAAAAAAGACGCGAAATATATAGATTTTGGATTATGGCAAGGATTCAGTTGCGCTGAAGATCAATAATTAAGGAAGTGAAGCATAGTAACGTCAGTAACGCCAAGCAAAGAGGAATGACAATAAACTATATGCAAGACGTCGCAGCAAACAGAAGACATACTGCACTGAGAAAACAAAAGAATGGGATACTACCAGATTATTTTTTTCTGGCGAAAATTTTGGTTTTGAATTTTGTTTTGTTTCTAAATTAAAAAAAATTTTTCGTTTTTCTACTAATGTATGTTTTTGACTTATGTATACCTTGCACTTCCATTTGGGAAGTTTTTTTTTCACTACACGCATACATTGTAAGTTGTATTGAAGGCGGATACACTCGTACCAAAACATATGTTTTAATCTTGCTAGTTACAAGAAAAAAAGGTCCAAGATACAATCTTTGTGGACGAAGAAAATAAGCAACCATTCATTACTTTCATTGTACCTGCCCAGCTCTTTACCGAAGAAGTAGGCTTCACTTTCTATTAAAACGATCTTGGCGATCAGAAGCTCAAATTGGGTTGAGGTCTGTTGGCGATAGCTGGCAACTACTTCAAACTAACCTTACCTAGGTGCAACAGAGTTTTATTCCCAATGCTATTTACCGTGAGAAAACCTAATTTTCAAGTTCACAAGCACGCCTACTAAGCAGATGAATTGAAGAGTTTTCCTGATCAAGAAAAATCCTAAATGAAGAGGTGAGACTCTGAAAAACTCTGGTAGATGTTTTCTAGTATTCCAACTTCCCGCCACGGCCATATACATATGTACATTTGTATGCACTTATTCTGTAGAAAATGTTGGTATGCGATACCACAATGGACCTACTAAATAGAATGGGTTAATACCGAAGCAACCAATTAGCCTTACTGGTGCTGAATAGATTCGCTCGAGAAGTAGACGTGAAGTAGTGACTATTCAATCAAAAATATTTCAATAGACCCTCATAGAATGAAAGTAACAATTCCCGATAGTTTATCCTTTTGCTATCATAGCCTTCATTTAATCCACAAATATTACAATTTTAAAAGCAAAAGTAAACATTAAAAAAAATGCATGAACTCACCGTCATGTTGTTGAACGTCCACTGAAGTTCCAGGTGAGAACCCTCATACCACTCGCGAACGCGAATCGAACACCAGAACACTTTTCACTTTTATAGCAATGAGTACTTTTTCTTAACAAAGGGACCACGAATCCTTAGATTTAAAGACACGTTTTCATATTTTTGAGCTTTGTAGCCTTTACATGGAATTTGCAAGCGACGGAAACGAATTTTTTAATTTTTTTTTTTGTAGCAGAAGGGAATTATTTTTACATATTTATAGCAGAGACCACTATTAAGGGGAAATAATTTTTTTTTTTTTTTCAAAAAATGCCCATATATGTACATATGTAGTGGGCTAAAATTTTAAAACAATAAATAATAAATAAGCCGCGAATTCATCTTCACTTCAGAGGATATTTTTTTTTTTAAATTTACACCGACAGCGAATTCGGATATTTCGAGTTAAAAAAAAAAACGCGTGGGCCATCACCTTACTTCACGTAGACGAACACAGGCTGGATCGTGATGGTCTTGTGGTGAATGTATTTCTGAAAAATAAGAAAAAAAAAATTATTTTTTACATTGAAATTATCACTAAAATTATAAGTTAAAATAAAAATAAATTTTTAGAACAAATTAACAAAAAAAATTATGAAGTTCCTGATTTTGAAATGCTTAAAGAACATTTCTTTGTGAATACGTAACAGCTTATGACAATGTACAAGGTGTCGCAAAAAACTAAGAATTAAGGATGAAGCAGAACATCTTCAAAGAAGGCGTTTAAAAAGAAAAAAACCCGCGCTTTAACGCAACGTTACCGAGACGCTCATATGCTAGTTTTTCCAGAAATCATGAAAAAAACGTTGGAGAACAGTCATCTTTCAAGGACCTGACGGATTTTGTTATTCTTTTCATTTTATTAAGGAAGACAGCAAGACAAGGGAGACCTTCAAGATTTCATGGATTTCTATTAATATATTAGTAGCCTCTTACGTTTCATCAGAAATTGGTCGTAACGAGTATGGAGGGATATTTTTCCATGGTCCATGTGCTAGCACAATCGACCTACCTTAGGTCTACGTCAACCACTTCAACCTATCCTAACATTGGTTGGAGTCCCAGTCTGCCTACGTTCAACAAGAAATACGCCGAATGTATACACTGTCATAACCGCATCTATGCTAAATCGAAACTGACACTGAAAACAGATTATCAATACTGTAGTTAAATCTAGGATAGTATTTAGTACACTAATTGTCAAAGAGTCTAAAGTATTTTGACTGAAATGTAAAAATCAAAAACAAATATTCAAAATAATTTATGGCCCCTAAGCAATAAGAACAAATTATCTGTCGAGGTTTTTAAATAGACTCGGATGAAAAGGTAAGTAGCCTCTAGGACTTCCATACATATAACGATCCCTCTTTCAAATTCTACAGGGCAGAACTGAAAAAAAGCTTCTTTTAAGAAGAGGAAAAAAAAATATGGACCAGCTTTCTGCTAAAACCAATTCGTTGATACATATAGTCGTGGTGGATAGTTTGGTAGTCCTGGATAGAGTGTGCCATCTGGACAGTATAGCTTGTTTAGCTAATAGACTTAGAAACCTACCACCATGCAAGACGGACTCTTTGCACAGTGAAAACGAAAATCCGCGTGGCTCGAAATTCAAACGCCGCCGCCGCCGCCGCCGCGCAACAAAATCATGATTTTCCACAAGCGTGCTCCAACGATTACATATCCGTAGTCGAATTAGATTCCGTAATCTGGCTAAAGAAAGTTATGCAGAAGATTTCCTTGTTTCAATCTCAGCATGGGTTAACTTTGAAGACTAGAAAATACCTCTTAGAATGGAACTTGTGAAGTTGCGAGTTAACTTTCTGAATAAAGTCAAAGTAAATAATATGTTTTTGTTTTTGCTGGGTAATTAGTGGAGGTGTACCCTAAGACAAGGCAGAGTTAGGCTTTTACAATTTCGGATTGGTCGACAGACCGATTGATAGGTACAGTATGTTGTTAGTGGAAAATACAAATTCATTTAAAAGCAATGAGTTTGTAGTCACATGCCTTCAAGCAGAAAAAGTATCCACAAGTCTTGGGCCACAACAAAATGGAAAATAGAAAAAAGTAGGAAAGAGGTGCGAGTCTGCTGAATTAAAAAAAAATGCAACAAGTTCAGTATTTGTTGGATTCAATTTGATTTAAAATGAGAGGTCTCAAGATTTTAGTCTATAAGTCCTTCCGATTCAGCAAAACAGCGATCACGATTTTAAACTCAGCTTCAGTCAAACCCAGTGTCACACCTTTAAGTATACACAAACAAACTGAAGGTACACAATATCTAATAGAAGAAGAACTATAGCTAAACTGAAGACACTCAACGCATTCTCTTAGAAAAGTGATGGCGACAAACATCGGACGTTCCCAGAGAGCCTTTGTAGAGCCTTTCACGGCAACTGAAACAAAGGGTAGAGATATTGTTCTGAAGGTCAACGAGGACAAAACCAAATATTTAATGTCGACAAACAAACCGTCATCTGTTCACCGCTTAGGACAAAACGTCACAATCAACAGCTACAACTTTGGCGTAGTTAAGGAGTTCGCCTACCTCGGAGTAAATGTTAACACTACGAGCGACACCTTAATGGAGATCTGGCTAAGAATTACCCTAGCAAATAGCTGCTACTTGGGTTTGGTTAAAAACTTCTAACACGAAGGACGAAAATGATGCTCTATAAAATTTTAATCCTGCCACTCCTACAATATAGCACCGAATGCTGGACGAAGCGGAGCAGACCTTGGACTTCTTCGAAAGAAAGATACTTCGTCGAATATTTGGTCACACACGCGCGGATGACGAATAAAAGAGAATATTTAACCGTGAACTCTATAGTCTATGAGCTGTACCAAGATGGTGACCCAGTCTGGCAGACCAAGACCGTTCGACTACATTGTGTCTGCCACATTGAGCGAATGGACGCTCCAGCCAAGAGGGACTTCGAAACTCAGCTCTCAGACTGGAGGCGGCAAGGAAAAGCGAACTTCCTTTATAAGGATCGAACAGTCACGGATGCCAGGATGCTAGGTTTGACGAACTGGCAACAGCGTTTCCGGGAGTGAATGGAATGTGTCTCAGACCCGTTCAGTTGTTCTTACTGACCACTAAGGTACGGCATCCACTTCAAAAGTTTAATAGGGGAAAAAAATATTGATTTCTCAGCTGGGTAGAAGCAAAAGTTTCAATTGAAACCTCGAGAGATCAAACATTAACACGAAATCCTTGCTCATTTTAGAAGCCAGTAAAACTTGTATGGTGTGCTAGAACAGCAAGTAGTACAGCAACTGTCAAAAATGAAATGAAAATCAAAAATGTTTTGAAATGAAGCGAAATCAAAAAAAAATATTAAAATGTAGAATCGAAAAAAATCATTCGAAATTCCTTTTCAGTCCGCTTAACACACAAAATTTTTGTTCGGACAAAAATTAAAAAAAAAAAAAAAATGTGAGCCGTGTATCTACATTGTCTGAAATTATGTAAAACATTTCTTATTTATTTCCTTTTTAGAGCAAAACCAATTTAAATCCTTCCTTTTAAAATATGTGCGAGCCTTGTGATCCTTGCGCTGGTAAAAATGCCGCCTCACATTGTCATAGCGGACCTGGACCTTCTAGACTAACTAAACCATCTGAGTGTGCTAACTCTGTAGTTGGAAGATTCAGAACACCTCCTCCTTGTAAATATGACTGTCCATGCAAGGCACATTGCTATGAAATACCAGTTTGCACGAAATCCAAGCGGTATGCCAACACAGTGGTGTTCGAAAAAGGTAATCCACCGTGCAAAAATCCTTAGAAGAACTAGGTTACATTTTGGTAAGCATAATCGGGTAGTCTAAAGGATAATTGTGGACCTGTAAGGTTATGCCTAAAGAATGGTGGAACAGACAGCAGAAAGTTCTGCAAGAACTCCATAAATAAAGCCAAGATAAAAGGAAAATTTTTTTTTTTTCATTCTATCACCGGCATAGGTGCCATTTAAGACAGTGAGACGTTGAATTTTGACGTTTATGTTGGAGACCGATGAAAATGGATTATTAGACTAAATGTAACAAAAAGTTCAACAGGTGACACTTAAGGAAGTTTCAAGCAGGTCCGCTTTTAAGCTTGGTTTGACAAACAAAAAATGCTTCGGAGGCTAAACTATTTGAATGCTTACGTTAGTAACATGACTGCCAAGCAATGACGAGAGTACACTTTTGCCAAAGGGAAGTCTATTATTCTATAAAATATTTGAGGTGACGAAGTTGCACCAACAGTAGCGCCTTTATATAAGGCGTAAAAATGAACAAGTTTATGCAGTTGGGGCGGCTCAGCCATTAACAAATGATTTGATGGAACACCATTCCGGATCATGGCTTCCAACGTCCAAAAAATATTTCTGAAGGATAAACAAAAACGATTAAAAAGAGGCAAGGCTTAAACTTAAGTAGGTGTCGGGTTCTATCAAGTCGGCATAAGGTGAAAGGACTTAAACTTGAGTTATATTCTACTATGAGAAACCTGGGTGCCGTGCCTCAGTTGCGGGGGGTTCGAGGTTGAAATCCTAAAAAAAACACACAGTCCCACCACCTGTCGCGAATTTCTAACAAACGTGAAATGCGTTCTATGAAAATAGAACCACAATTGAAATGCTTTGGAAATACAACACTTAACTCCAAGCTTTCTGGGAAACGAGATCCTGAATAGAATGAACATAGGGCTAGAGTTTGGGACTACGTCGGATAGCAATATCAGTCATTATACCACTTATGTCCAATGGGTCTCTAGTCCGGTATTTTGCAACATAAATTCAAGTACTAGCACCACTTGGAACCATAACTTACAAGGGACTTTATGATCAGCCTCTAGACGTGTTTACCAAAAGCTTTACAATGACATGAATGTCTGCGAGTAGAGTGAAGCACATGTGGCGATGTTTAGATTAGGTTAGGTTAGAGAAGGGCGTGTAATGCATATGGATACTTTTGACTCGGATGCCTTAAAGTCCCCTTGTGAGTCCCTTCGTGTTTTATTGAAACAACAAACCCAAAAATAGTCGACTGGACCCACAACTTTTGTAAGTTTGTGAATTGATGAATTTGAAAAGATCCAGTATTTCTATTTTTCCTTGATCCGCCCCACAGAGTGGAGTCCGCATTCCGGAGAACTGAATAGTGGTATACGAGATATGTTGGATCTGTATATTCCTCGTCTTCGCAGCTTGTAGATACGTATATCGATGGTCTCCAGATTCCATTTGCAGAGCATGGCTCTACGGCTTTATGTTCTCTTTTTGCTCAGCTCTAGACATACAACTAAGTGTTTTAAATGACCTTCCCGTAGCTAACACTAGTCAATGCAGGCATATGTATGTTTCGATGCCACAGACTTCAACCTTGCAACCAGACGATGTATTCCAGGCAAAAATTGGAATTAATTTAATGGCAATAGCCACAAAAAGGTTCTCCCATTAAGCGATATAAAAAGAAACAAGGGCAGCTTAACCGCATCCAGTAGATGAATGGATTTTAGTTGAACCCCCTAGTAAAACCTATGATTCTCTAACAGTGGCAACAAATCCGAGGCCATTATTGGTAGTTACTAGAGTACGCCATCCAACGAAAAAACAGAGGCACAGGAATCCCACTGAAACTGGTACATCTAGGCCAACACCACATTAAACAGACGCTCCTCTTATGAATGAACATATACGTGGGCAGATCCTGTTTTCACCTACTAGCCTGACTTAACATCAGACACTGTGCATTTTCATTCATTTTTAATGCATTTTATTTTTTGGAATTCATTTTTACTTACGAGCTAGACAAAAACGCTTAAAACTAGCTTAACTAACTTAACTTAATCTAATTCTAACTTACTGACCCTATGCGGGTACTCTAAGCTAAACCTAATGCTTAAAACTATGTCTTTCGACGTAACCTAACTTAAAATTAATTATTTATCTAAATGACTTAACAACTAGGATAACTAAGAAAAATTTAGAAAAACTTAGTAGAGGAACGTGTTTTTTAAACTATAATAAAAGTCTTACATCTAGAACTTAAAAACTACCTTAAAAATAAATCTTAAAACTAACTTAACAATAAGCCTTAAAACTACCTTAAAAAAAAAATCTTAAAACTACCTTATTCTAAACTATATACATGTATATATACAAAATATATATACATATATATGCACAACATATGTATACACAAGACATGTATACATACATTTATGATTTTTTTTTTTTTTTTTTTTTTTTTTTTTTTTTTTTTTTTTTTTTTTTTATACCTACACCTAAATCTTAAACCTATGTAAGCCGGCCAGGCCAGCTTTGCGCCTTAGGAGGAGCTACCCTGTATCATAAGGAAACGACGAGGGAGTTCCCTCTCCGTCCCCTAACCACCAGAATGTCTGATGCTGCCTTGCTACGTCTCGCAAATCGCGACCTGCTATCGCTCTACTGAACCGAAGACGCTCCGTCATGCTGAGCGCGACGTCTCGGTCGTAGTTGAGTCGCCTATCCACAGCTGTCCGGGCAACATGGAAGATTAGCGGCACCGCTACTTTGTCCTGTATCAGACCTTCTCTATCTAAATAGAGGAACGCCTCTGGGGGAATGAAGCCGTTAAGGCGCACGCTCTCATGATACATATCATTGGGGTAGTAGGCCCCAGAGATCAGGTTATTCATCGAGTTCATTGCTCTTGCAATGTGCCTTCGAATCATCTTGATCAAGAAATTATCCACCCTGCTTATGTCCGCCTTGTTATAAAGGATCTCATTGGAGTAGAATTTTATGTACTGAGACTCTGGTGTTCTATATAAGCGAAGGCAGGCCCTTAGGCAAGCCCTCTCAAACACCCGAATCCTTTCCAACGAGCTTGCTCCCACGTTGAACCACACGGGACAACCATATACGAGCATGGGCCGAATGAGGGCCATGTAGCAGATTACCTTCACCCTCGCATCGAGTTGGCTGCTATAAAACAGTCTCTTTGTGAGGGCGAAAGCCGCTTTGGCTCTGGCCAGAGCAGCATCTATATGTTTGTTAAAATATAGATACTGGTCTAGCCAAAACCCAAGGTATCTGACTACATTTCGAGACGCTAATGGTTGTCCGTGCTGTCCCACTATTGAGAACTTTCGCCAATTCTTTCTGGTATCCGCAGAGGCCCCAGATAACGACGTCCTAAACAGGATGGTTTCCGACTTCTGGAAGTTGATTTTCAACTTCCAGTCGTCGCAATATCGCTTGATCTTATCGAAGTCACGCTGCAAGAGTATTGCAATGACCTCGATCTTTGGTCCTGATCTGTACGCTATCAAGTCGTCGGCGTACGCTATAGCATGGTGAAGAGATCCTACAAGATCACTTGTGTAAATGTTAAAGAGGATCGGCGAATTTACCGCACCCTGTTGCAGACCATTTTTAATATCAAACGTACCAGCAGAAGTCACATTGCCATTTTTCACAATGAACTGTCTACCGGTGAGCATGTTACAAAACATGTATAGCAGTGGTTTACTTATGCCCAGCCTACTCAACTTGTAAAAGAGTCCCTCTAGCCATACGGTATCGAAGGCCTTCTCCAAGTCAACCAGGCAGGCACCCGTGCATTGTTTCTTGCTTTTGTTCCATTGGATATCCGACACCAGTTTAGACGCGGCATGTATTGTATCATGCCCCGCCTTAAAACCGAATTGGTTATCCGGAACTATATTCATGTCCTCAACCCACTTAGACAGGGCTCTATTGACCACCTTTTCGAATACCTTGCTGATGTTCGGAAGGAGACTTATTGACCGGAGATTTGCCGGATTGGACGTATCTTTACCCCTTTTGGGAATAGGATGAACCACCGCTGTTTTCCAGTGCGCCGGATAATGTGCATTATTCAGCGCATTGTTAAACAGGATGGTGTAAATGTTCACCGCTTCTGGAGGGAGATGTCTTAGCACAATGTTAGACATTCCGTCGATACCCACGGATTTCTTCCTTCTCAATGATTCGAAGATCGCTTGGAGTTCTACCTTCGATATGAACGGGGGATGTACCTCCACATTGGCGATGACATTATTTGCCATATTATCGTCATTGAACTCGGTGAAACCATTGTTCTCTGATCGCCAGTGCTGTATATCATTTTGAAGGTAAAGGTTGTGCACAAGGACTCGACTTTCCAGGTCGTGGTTCGGGCAAATACTATCATTCACCTTATACACTTCCTGAAAAGTCGCTCCTATAGCCTCTACCTTCTCCTGCGGATCTTCGATCACAAAGAAGTTGTCATCACTGACTGCGTTCCCTGGATCTATGCCTGCTGTTATAAGTATATGTACGTTGCTCGTCGTTCGGGGGATCTTAAGACATGGCAGGTCGTTCTGATTATTCCTCCGAAATATTTTATTTATTTGCGGGAACATACTCGGGTTGCTGGATTTTACAGCCCGAATTTTTTTGTTCCAGTGCAAATTTACAGAGAGTCTGTAATTTTCTTTTATTAACTGTTGGAGGTTTTTAATCAACGACTTAAGTGTCCTGATCTCCGAGTTTTGTCTGTCAGTAAACCGCCTGTACAAGGTTTTAAGTCTTGACAGAAGTCTACTTTTTTGTAGGTGAAGTGCGTCAATTGTTGCGTTGCGGTATACGTCAACGTTGTCAGTATGTTGATACCGAGGTATCGTGCTGTCCATCGTTCGTTTAATGGTCTCGTCCATTCGTTGTAGGTATCTGTCGATCTCCTCATTTGACAGGTTCCTATTGGACGGTGGGTAGAGCGAGTTCGAGGAGAGTGCTCTTGTCAGTACTCTGGAGAAGCGTGTCCAACGCGTCCTACTGTAATTGTAGGGGTACGTTTGGACAAACTCCTCCAACTCCGCAATCTCGTTGGGAATTGTAATTTCGGCACTGAATCCGCAATGGTCACTGTCATACACGAATGTATGTAGGCAGTTTCTCGTTTGTCGGTTCGTGTTGGTCAGTTGTAACCGTACGTCGAACAGCAGAAGATCCAGATAGGAGCCGCCGCTAGGATACGACGGACTATCGGTAGCTTTCAAATCGAGTCTATACTCGACATTGTGTAGACCCCACCAATTGAGTAGTAGGTTCCCCCTAGAATTTGGTATATTATTTCCCCAATCACTATGCTTGGCATTTAAATCTCCAGCCATAATAAAATAGTTCTCCTCCGACTCCAGCCTTAGACATCGAAAAAGTGTCTCGAGCTCTGTTATAAATGAAGTGGTTTGAGTAGCTCCGGAAGCGTAGACTGCGACCATGTACAACCTTTTTCCACTACGGAGAGGGATGCACACGATACAGGCCTCCAGTTCCTGAAACCTCCGCACTTCACCGCTGTACACAGCCTTATAACGCAAATCTTTCCTAATGAAGATCGCAACACCTCCTCCTTGAATGGAGTTGGGTCGGTCTCTTCTTACAATATTATATTTATTGTGCCATAGTTTGTGCTTCTGGGATAGCTTAGTTTCGCTAACCAAAAGTACGTCAGGGCTTTGGTCTTCTAACAATTTAAAAAGTACGGTTCTTCGCTCGATCCTTATCAGTGAATTAACATTCACCGCAAGGATCTTTAATGATTTCTCCGCCAACGTAGCCATTACGACTGGTGGTGCGCTAGGTCCGGCAGAAATGCGTAGATCTGGTCTACCCGTTTCGCCTGCTCTTGTAACTGACGCTGAAGCTGGCTCATTTGCCCTTGAATTGAGAGCAAAATAGCCAGCATATCAGACACTGTGCCATCTAGCATACATTCAGTATGCTTCAGTCCCGCTTTACTAAATTTTCAGCTTTGCGGTCCTAGCTCCTACGTTATGGAAACATAGCACAGCGAGATACATCCTATCCTATTTACCATATATGTTTATTGTTAAACTTTAACCCCTAAAACTACATAAAAAAAAGTTACAAACACAAAATCTACGAAAGAAGTTCGTTGAAAACCCAAAACAGCAAGTTCGTCTGCTACAAACAAACCACTGTAAAGGAATTGTAAATATTTTTTATCCTAGATTACTCTAAAATCCAAAATCAAAACGAAAACATATGAAAATTCAATTTGAAATCAACGTTCAGCTCGAGAGACATTCAAAATTTTAACAAAAAAAAGTGAGAAACTTACATAAGTGTAGCCGAGGACATTTTTATTAAAAAAATTGAATTTATAGCGTAAAATAAAAGAAGAAAAAACCTTTAAAAATATGTGCGACTCTTGGGGTAATTGCTGCGATAAGAATGGATGCTGTCGTCGTGGAGCACCTAATCAGTGCGGGCCATCTGGACAGTGCAGTCAGTGTGGACCGAATGGGTGCCAATATTTACCACGTGCTCAGTCTGTAACCAATGCACACCCAAATCCTCCGCCATTAAAGTATACCGTTCAGTCTTGCGACGCTTTTGGATGTGCAAACTCAAGACATTGCGCAAATGGACAGTGTTTCAAAAAGCAGGGCCAGCCTCCAATGAGAAAACCATGGATGAACTAGGCTTTAAACAGATGGATGCTGCGGTAGGATGACGAGAGATGGAGGTAAATGGAACTTAAAATAGTTCTGTATGACTGTAGGCCTTAAAATAAAGCCGAGATAAAAGGAGAACATAAAGTTGTTTTCTTTTTATCACTAGAATGGGTGCTGATTGTCCTTTCATTTTGGACTCGTACTTTTAAGGAAGCAGGGGAACAAGTTTTTGTTTAGCATTGAATCGTGCTAATGTGTAGGTGATGCTCTTTCCATCAAGGAAAGATAAGCTTGAAGTGAGGTAGACTGTTGGATCAGGGATTTAGTTAGGGCTGTGTTATCGACTGATGCCATATTTTAAAGAAAAATCAAACCAGGACGTAACTTTTTTCGGAGTAAACTTTCAGCTGGACAGACAGTTGTGAAATGGAAGCCTTTAGAGAAAAATCCAAGTTCGACCATCGCTCATTCTGCCTGTCCCGACAATATAAGGAAACAGCTGAAAAGAGCATTTATTTAATGAAGAACAGAGATATGCTCAAAGACTGAAAATCTGTTAAGAACCTAGAACTTAAAGCTTTACTGACGCTCATTAAAAGCCTCAATATGGCTATAAAAGGCTTATATGATGATGAAAGAACGAGGATCTGCTCAACGACCGAGAATCTGTCAATGTAGCGAAATTAGGAACGTAGAACCTACAGCTGATCTGAGGTTCATTAAGACCCTCTGCATATGTACCTTCTGTTTAAAATTATATGGACAAGTACAAAATATCACACAGGTCGTAGTGCACACTAAGGGCACTAGTATAGTATGCTCAACGACTGCCGCATAGTCCTGCTATCCATGATAGCTGAAGTGATGGAAAAAGTCCTTATTGCACAAAGAATTACACGGGCCAATAAGCCATGTAGAGTACAGTTGTGTATAGACGTGAGACAAAGACATCAGCAATCAAACAGCATACTGGGTACTGACTGGGATGCCCAACCTTTGAGCATGCCTACGTAGTGTCCGGTTATTCATTCGCGTCAGCCCTTAGCCTGAGTCAATGTTTCATTAGGGGTCGTTAAGGGTAACATCCATGATTACTTCTTAGATCTGGCCAACCTCGGATGGAGTACGCTTTCTTACTTATTTGCTTAACGGGCTTCCAACCCGTGAAGGGCCCCTACCTGAGACACAAAAGCCTTCCATCCTCTTCAATTCTGGGCAATAAGCTGCTTCCAGTTTTTCAGACCAAGCGCTCTGACATCCGCTATAGCTTGGTCCTTAAAACAGAAGATCGGTCCTCCTTGCCGTCTCGAACCTGGGTTTTGAGATTCAAAGATCCTCTTAGCTGGAGCATTATTGTCTATTCGTTAGATGTAGCCGACTCAGTGTAGTCGACATCCACATCTTGATGCAGATCATAGAGTTCGCGGTTATATCTTCTTCTCCATTTGCCCTCCCCGCATATGGGACCGAATATTTGACGAATAATTTTTCTCTCGAACGGCACCATAGAGCAGAACTGGTAGGATTAGTGTCTTGTGGAGCATGCATTTTGTCTTCCGAGTTCGGAGTTTTCAACCCAGTTATTTCGCCAAACCGAAGTAGCTGCGGTTTGCTTGGGTTAGTCTTCGTCGGATCTCCACTAAGGTGTCGTTCGTAGAGTTGATGTTTACTCCGAGGTAGGTAAACTCCTCAACCACCTCGCAGTTGCTGCTGTCAACAATGACGTTTTGTCCTACGTAGTGGACAGATGCTGCTTTCTTTGTTGACAACAACATGTTCTCTGTTTTGTCCTCGTTTATCTCAAAACCAACTCGTTTCGCTTGTTCTTCAATTGCCGTAAAAGCCTCTATGGCGGCACGCTGGAAACGACCGATGATGTCAATATCGTCTGCGTATCCCAGCAGCTAGATGGATTTGTTTAAGATATTGCCTTGGAATACACTTTCTAGTTGTACTAAATATACCAGGTACCTAAATGAGGTACTAATCAGATCAAGACCCAGATACTGCCAGGATTATAGCCATAAGTACAGACAATTGGCTAATAGGAAACCCTGCAGCTAACCTTGGCATCCCCCATAACTCCTTCTGCCGTAGCTGTAGAGATGCTAACGAAGAAAAATCTCTTCTTCACTTTCTTTGCAGATTTCCGACCCTAGAGAGAACCACGCAACGTTCTCTAGGTGAACAGTTCTTCGAGAACCTGAGACAGATACCTGACAAAATGATTATAGCCCTCATCCTATTCCTGATCTCGAAAGGCTGGGTTAAGCACATCTCTTATTTTAACCGAAAACTTTACCAGATTACCATGTAACATGAGTTGCAGAATCAAAATGGTGGAAAATAGGGCTGATTGAATCCTCTTTTGAACCGACAATTTCTTTTGGTTAAAGTCGAAATTTCAACATCAACTGCAGGAAATCAAATACATCGCGAACGAGGGCTTTTGAGAATTGTTCGAACGGACACCAAAGCTACTTAACAGCTCGGGTACATAATGTTTCACACATATGTACATATGTACAAATGATACATACTAAATTAGTTTAGGTAAACGGGTGCCCTAGGCGACGGAAAGCTGTCAACTTAAACTAATGATGAGTCCATGATACATACTAAGAGAAGTGTAGCCTGCATGAAACACTCCATGTTTTCCGAACAACTTTAAAAATTATTTAAAAAATCTGAATATGCCTCGATAATATTACAAAGTTTTGATATTCGTAACCAAAAAAACACACAAATTTTAGGTCTCAAAATTCTAAATTCTAAAAAAAGGTAACAGAAACGCGATGGCATATATTTCTTCAAATAAAAAAGTCCGTATCTGTTTCTTACTGTCTTGCAGAGCATCCTTCATAATTTAGATACACTTCGTACATTATTTCAAAAACATAAAGAACAAAAATGTGCGATCCCAGCACTGGCTTTTTGTCATGTGATCCTATTTGTCCACGTGAACCTTGCTGTACACCAGCGATGGTAAGTTTGAATAGAGAACTTAATTTCGAAATTTATAAAGTGAAAGAAAATGTCGCTTCAATAAGGATAAATGGCATCCGATGGCTTTGTCAAATAATTTTCTTTTTGTTCGTCAAATATATTTAAAGCATCGCATGATTTTCTGTATAATTTTAGCACGTGGGCCGAATACGATATAAATTGAAGGCCGGTGTCATGTGGAGTACTTGGGATTGCTACAGAAGAAATGGCGTTCAAGATCAGGCCCCTTGTAGACTTCGTGTTGGCATACCAAGACGTTATTGGTATTTACTTCCAGAAAATACTCCTCTTCAACCCTGCCAACCCCGTTCTGGCCGTTGCTAGAAGGTAACTAAAGTATACTTTATGCAGTCCATATCTAATTGTTTAATAGTACATGCAGTAAGTATCAGAAGTCGTCAATACAAACAAGAGAGTGAGGGTGATTGAGCACAGTAACAAGCAAGAACGTGTATCTAAAAGCATAAAAATATTTTTGCTAGCAATTTGGCATGTAAATTTAATTTATTGCTTCATAATAATAAAGTGAAAATACCTATAGATAACTATGAGTCTAATTAGGCAGCCTAACAAAACGGACTGAAACAACATCAAATGCAAAAAAATATAACACGCACAACACGATTGGTCGCCAGAAATTAGGCTCTGGACCAGATAGGGTCTGTTATGCCAAATATTTGTGCTTTTTGGAAGGACCTGCAGTTTGAGCCAAATCCGAAAGGCAAATTGAAAAGTTTTACTATCACAGTTATTAGTTTCGCGAAAGGCACGACCGTGAAAAATCTTTTTGGTGTTTCCTGGGATTCGAAGTACGAAAGCCACGACGTCCATAAAGATGTCACTATAACGTGAAGGAAATTTTTGAGTGTGTGAATATCTCGAAAACGGTGCATCATATGTGTGTAAAAAATTATCCAGAGGTACGCCACAGGTAGGAATCGTCAACGAAATACGCCATGTATCATGTTCTTTTGAAATAAGAAATCGTACTTTGATACCCTAAGGATATCTGATATTGGCAAGTACCTAAAAATCATACTTCACCCGAATTTTAACTGAAAGCTCAATGTCAGTGAAAGAAGAAAGAAAGGCTGCGACCGCTTTCTATACTTGTAATCGCATCCTTGGCAGAAGAAAATGCACAGCATACCTTGACTTTGAAAAACCATTCTCCTGTATTTCGCAAGTATAAAAAAAATAGGAAACCAATGAATTAACAAAAGACCAGCATATATCCTTGTAAACGGATGGGTCAAAGATGGATATGGGAACGGGGCCGGTATATTCGCCGAAAAACTAAACACGCACACCTAAATCAGACTTGCTGATTACAGCAGTGTATTCCAAGTAAAAGCCTGGCAGTAACAGAGCCAGCTAGGACGGTATCAATGATGATTTTGTCATTTTTATCATTTTTATTGACAGTCTAGCAGCCATTGAAGCAATTTTTTAGACTGCAACCAAACTCATTATAAATCCATTACTCCCATGACATGCAGGGCTATCTAACGTTTCCTAAACGAACTTTCCAAGTTTCTGAGGACACGAAGGAGACTTTAATCTTCAGCAAGGGTAATATGGGAACCCAGTGCTGGAAGTGGAATCAACCCCTCTTAGCGGATATCACAATAGGCCCACAAGGACCTAAGTGGAATGAGTCGAGACGATTTAATGATAGGACACACCCGTGATAATTTAGATACAAATATACATATGTATCTAAAAACCTTGTAAGATTTGAAATTCTCCATAAGTTGGTTTCCAAATACTCGCAAGTAACATCGAGGTCTAGTATGAAGTACTTGGGATATCCAAAAATACTCGAAAATTCCTCGAAGGTGATGGGAATGTTTGTTGAAATTCATCTTATGAAAACTTTTTCAGTCCAAATTGTAAGTTTTAAAATACTGCACAAAGTCGCTGTCGAATTTTTCGTTTTTGTACGGCAAAATTTTAGACTTTGAATTCGGTGGGTGCAAAAATGAAAGCGTGCCTGACTTTATCCAGGAGTTAATGGAAAATGTTTTCGAATCTTAATACATCTTACGAAAACAATAATCAAAATAAAAATACTAGACTTTCAAAATCTCTACTAAAAAACTATCACACGTAAGCCTCGATACAATGATCTCAATAATGCCTCTACGACTAACATTAACCACCACTGGTTTGCTTTTGATGTGGAATCTAAGTAAAGTTTAATTATAAATACAATATTGGCGACAGTAAATAATGTCGCGGTAATTAAGTTTTATATCCCAAAAGAGCGTTTGTGAAAGATAAGAAAAAATGCAACGTCTACAATCCACCTCAACATGTACACATTTACCATAGGAAAACGGACCGTCTTAAGCCAACCAAAATAAAACAAAATATTTAATAATTTGTGTAGTAACATACGATCTGCTCCTGGCTGATAATTTTTTTTAATTTTTTACCACTAAACTACTGGCCTAGTAAAACTTCAAATGACATCGAACATACGTAGCATCCATAACGACACACACATTGAAAGTTCATGGAATTCATTTGCCTATCTCTTTAGCAGATACAGAACGTCTATTCAGATTGAAAAAATGACTTCTTAAAGATATTCTCGATGTGAGCCGGCACTTGAAAATCAGTTTGAATTCGTCGGTCGTGGAATTAAGTTGCTTCGAAAAGAACTAGTGGTCTCGCGATATTGTGTAAGTACTGCTTTGTAGTGAAGTGTAGAAAATTTTGTGTAAAGTGATAAGGATTTTGTTTTTTTTTTTTTTTTTTTTTTTTTTCTGGAAAATTGGGGTAGGCGATATCCACAATGATGAAACGAAAAAAAAAAAAAAAAATTGTTACAAAATTTGAAAACAAAAATTTTCAAATACATAGGAACGGCTACATTTTTGACGAAGACTTTATGTAGTTTTGAGATTATTGTGCAATAAAGTGGGGGTTATCTCTTGGATTTTAATTAAAAATAAAAATCTATGTACATATGGTGGAATTTGGCAAAAAAAAATAAAATAAATGCTGTTTTAAAAATATGATTAATGATGGTGAATAAAGCTACACAAAAAGACGAACAGAAAGTGATAGTAAGCAGGCATTGGTAAAAGAAACTATAAATGACTACGCATTTCAATTTGAGTTTCTGTGATTTAATCATTCAGAAATGTGGGAAGGAAGTCATGTCTGACTTTTAGTTTCCTTGGAATACTCATTTCGTTGAATGAAAATATGTTTATCCTTAAATCTTATAAGATCGGTTGTATTTTGCTACTGTCCCACCGGTGTTTCTTAGTGATCCTACGTTGCCACTATATTCTGGATGGATAAAGCAAATTCATTAGATATTTTCTGGGCACCATTTTTCTGCTGAGTATTTCTACGATTAGTATAATCGCCAAATCGCATAAAATAACAGCTACTTTTGGGGGAACTGAATTGTAGAAAATTAGAGCTACTTTTAGTTCAACTCAATATCCACACTTATAAAATAAATTCATTTTCGAACTCGAGTTACTGTTTGGTAGAACATTGGGCCGGAAACGAGTATGAGGATCACTTTTTGCAAAAAAGAAACAGATTTAGTTTTTTTTCTCTACATAAAATTCCTACTTATCCTTCTACATTTCTAATGCGTCGCACTCGTTGATCCATATCACGATCCACAACTACTTCTGTTGATTATCACAATCTTAGCAACCAAAAGTGCTAGGGTATGTATGGGTCACAAGACCATCTTTTGCCTTCTTAGTCCTCAGACAGAGCTAGTGATCCAAAAAATATAAAATATAGGATTCATCCTCTAAAAGAACATGAAGAACAAAAATGAACTTTAAAAGTAAAACAAATTAATAAAATTTGGCACCCGCCTTGTGGAGTGTTTCAAACCCTAAAATTTCGACAGAAATAATGTCCTTCATTAGATGAACCAATTTCCAAATAATCACACCACTAATTTGGTGTCCGTTTACTACGACAAAGGTCAGAGAATCTTACAAAACTCCAACGAAAATTGATTTTTTTAAGACCAAAGAAAAATGTTCGCACTAAAAAAAACGATTCGATAAATTTCTGACAAAATTGTAATACTTTAGAAAATTCCACACAATATTCGATAAGTCCAATAAAGTCAGAACATCCTTGACCTCACCTTAACATATGAAAACCTTAAGTTTTTTTAAAAATTAACTCAAAAGGGTTTTTTTTAAACTTAATTTTAAAAACATACCAACACCGTTCTCGAAACATTCGTATGGAAATTATGTTTCTATTAATTTTTGTGAAACTTGGAACATTTTGAAATGTTCTATCCGATATTCGATAATTTGGAAAATTGGCACAGTCCTAACATGACTCTATCATCTCAAAATATTAAATTTTGTTAGAAATTATCGTTTTACTCAAAAATGTTTTAAACACAATTTTACCAAAACCGTTTCCGAAATATTTGTATTAAAAATTATTTAGGTACTTTTAGTTTCTGGTAAAATTGGAACATTTTCGAAAATTCTGTGAAAAAAAATGCAAGTGCTTGACGCAACCATTCGTGTTGTGCGTGTTATATTTTTCCACATCTTTCAAACCTCCCGCTCAGTAATCCACTGAACCACGGCGCCTCTGGAATTCTGTTCAATTTTCGACAATTTCGAAAATTAAGCAAACAATTAGTAGAACACTTGAAACTTTAAGGTTAGTCTCAAAATATCTGTTTGGAAGGAAGCACAGTTTTCCAATAAATTTGCACCAAAAATTGTTTGACTAAATTTTTGAAAAAATTCAAAAAAATAAGAAACTGTTTGGAACCAATCCCTGATCTACCATTTTCCCTCTAAGCGATCCTTAATGAGTTAGGCATGACGTTGCAAGGTTTCTTATTTAAGTGCCGCATATGAACATATTTTTCCAGGTAAAATTGCCTCGATTTTGACGGATTATTTAAAAAAAAAACTGTTTCTGTGATGCGCTATTAAAAAAGTGGGTATGACTGTCTGCATTTGTGCCCGAAACGAGCAGATTTTTAAAACAATAGGTCGCAACCATCACGGAAATTGCTTTGAAAAAGGTAACTTTAAAAACAACTATATTGAGGGCCTCTTGCTGATGCACTCTTTTCGACATTTATGTCCCAAAAAGGACGTAATTTCGACTATAGTACAGCAAAAAGCATCTTCAAGAAATGTCACAAGTTTGAGTGGGCTAGAGTCATGAAATAATGCCTAGCCAAACCCCGTGAGCTTTCAGTTTCAATTCAAAACGTGACATCTGCTCCTGCGCCGAAGCTCAGTGCCAAAAATTTGTATTTGTATCTGCTCCTACAAATTTGTCCATGAAAGAAATGATGTTCAAAATAAACGACGTAAGAGTGCAACAAGACTAATAATACATATTCACCTCCATTTTAGAATAAAAAAAACGACCATTCTTCTCAATCGACCTCAAACTGTATCCGATAAGAGTCAGAGAACTTCCTCATGGAGGCCAAAATGTTATCACCATGCCGTTGCCCAAAATAGTGTGTTTGTTGAAAATATATTTTTTCATTGATGCGACGACCAGCATAGTGATTGGGGTGAAGTGTTTGAAATCGTCTTTAACAAAAATAAAAACCAAAAAAAGTGAAAAAAAGAACACAAGAGAAAAAAATCGTTAAAATTAGTTTAAAATTAAATAAAAGTGAATCTCTCTTTCAGATCTCTTCAAAATGGGACTACAAATCAAACAAACATACAATCGGAACTAAATAATTTCCAAAAATCAATTCAGTTGTAGTTTCAAAAACAAAAAAGTAGAAAATACATTTTTTTAAAAAAAAAATCATTCTCAATGCACGAAACAGCCGAAGTGTGTAATGGTGAAGAAAGTAATGCGAAAAATTCCTCTTAAACGGAGAAAAAACAATAAATTTCATCGTCGTCTAAGTTGTTCACTTATTTCTGCCGCCGCTGTTGCATCGCCAATAAAACGTTTGCCCCAATGGGCAATTTACAGTGCCACCATTATCATCATCTGTATCGCTTGGAGTTCAGCTGTGGGTTATGTGGATGCCGCCAAAAGGAACGACGAAGATAGTAAGTTTAAACATAGAAATTGTTGCAAAGATACTCTCTGATGTCATCCATAGAATTATTATTATTTTTTTTATTGTATTGTAGTCGTAGTGTATATATGAGATAAATTGATTGGAATTGACGCCCAGTGTTGGGTGGGTTCTTGGTGAAAAGTGGGTTAGTTGGTTTCAATACGATTTCCTTATATGGGGAAAATAACGACATTGTACTGAAGAAAATTGCAAAGTCACAATTGCACATTAAATGGTGCTGAAAATTGGAGCATATGACTTTTGAGGCAATAAAAATTTGCATTCAAAGATGTAAGTGTTTTCATGCACTAATTACGTGTAACTAACTGCTGGGTCTCTGAATACATGGGAGTGTAACCACCTGCTGGGTCCCTGGACAAATGGAAGTAAAAGGGATGAAAACACAGACTAGCCAAAGACTGCTCTGACATGGATATAAAGCTTAAAGATAGAAAGGTTCTACCGGTTTTCAATGCAGCCAAGAATACTATAGATACACGTAGCGTCACCATAAATTTGGCTGTGGAACAATGGCAGCACACTGTTGGCTGTATGAAAACCCGCAACTTATGGTCCACAAGCGACGCAAAATGGTTAAAATCAATATTATCTCTCGGAAGAAGCCAGATCTGGTTCCCTGTCGGTTTAAAAATCGGTTGTATCATTGGAAACATGGGCAGCAACTAGGTAATTTCACTAACGACTTCTGTAGAAGCTGCAGGGACGAAGAAGAATTAGAATCAGTAGAACACCTCCTATACCACTGCCCGGCGCTCTAGGAACGTCGCCTAAGCTGCTTAGGCGCAAGAAAACCTGGCAAAGTCACCTCTAACTGACCTTAAAAGCTTTATTAACACATGTCCTTTTTTTAAAGGGCAATCAAGTCCTAAAAGCACTCCGACCCTATACAGTCCATTTTACTACCAGGCAGCAACTCCTTTTTTGGTGTTGTAGTAAGAGATTTTATTCGTTTCTCAGCCGTGCTTGATAGCTGTTTCCCTAAGGGGGTTTGAACTTACACCGGCTTAGTCAGAAGCAAACTCACTGCCTACTACTCCGTAGCCACCACCCTGCCTTCCATGTATTTCAAGGCCGATCACAATGGGCTAACTGGCGTCTGATTGGAATTGCATAGTCTGCATACAGCCTTCCTGACCTAATCAACGTATAAAAGGCTACTTTTTAAAAAAAGCGTAATCGATCCTGAGCACCTAGACAGTGCGATATAGAGGCTAACAAAAGTGCCGACGTTTTAACTCACTGTTAATAAGCAAAATAGTGGTATATGGAGTGCGACAAATCCAGAAGACCCTATTTGATCCCATCAGACCCGGGGAACTCGCTGTTTAATGTGGTCTCCAATCTGGTGGGATCATCACACTCTACTTTCCCAAAAAATTAGTACCGTCAACGAAGTTCGTTACCGGATCAGGATCAATGCACTTTTTTTTTCTGAAAATATAGATGCCATTGATCCGGACGAGGTGTACTTTAAGCAGAATCATAGACAGGCGAAAAATGGATTTCCGTTGATTTGACGAACAGAAAGACCCTCGTCAACAACAGCTGCGGTATCCCTATACTCGAAATCGCTTTTAAAAATTGAAGCCATGAATTTATGATTTTGATTAGATATTAATTTTGCGTGCAACTTTTTTAAAACCACTCTTAACTCCCGAGTCCCTTCTAAACTAGAATTCTGTTGCGCTGTTTAAAAAACGACTGCGATTCGTGTTGAGAATGTTCGAAAATAATGTTTCAAAAACCCGACATAAATTCCCCATTCACAGATGTCGTAGAATCTATAGTAACATTCCAACCTACTAAGGTCAGACGTCCAATTTTAGAGCTCTACCAACACACACCACAGGACCGTTCCTAAGGAAGAAAAAATACTCGCAAATTGTATCGTCTCCACACTCCTTCCAGTCGAGTTTTTCAAACGATTCGCACTCACTGTTACATCTTGGCATACATTGTCGTTCTTAATTGCAGCCGCATATGCATCGCATTCCTCTGGGTGTGCATCTACATCCTACTTTGCATCTGTCAAGCTCAATAAATCAATTCATTAGGTTAAAGACGCGTTCAATTGAATCGCTAACTCAGATGCATGCCACAGCAATCATTAAGGTCACACAAAAGATACAGATTCAAACGAAGAAAAAGAACATAGAAAAAACATAGAATGATAATCGATTGAACAGAAGGAACTACTCGTATCTCTGCCTGGAACTAGGTCAATGGTCGTTTAAAGATAAGTCTGACTCCAAAGAATGTAGGCAATTGAATCCATCAAGCGAAATACACTTGACCACCGTTAACGCCAGCTTATCATCTGGCGGAACAATTATTTCGCTTATGTAATAGGCGCACGACTTTATCAGCTCATTCCGTAGACTCTGCTGACTCTGACTTTTTTTTTGTTTATTTGCAGGCTCAGGCGGTCTCGTCGATCTGATCAAAGAGTTTGGAATAACAGAGATACCCGTTGGCATTACTCAGGCGAAGGGCTTTTGTGGGAGTGAACGGAATGCCTATCAGTTGTCGTATCCATCTCCAGCTTTCAAGCTTACCAAAGAAGCCATTTTAACCATCCAGACGTCACAAGCCTTTCCCAATGGCTTTCCCGAGGACTTTTCCATTTTGATTGCTCTGAAATCGGGAAATCGAACCCAAGCCAAGGTACCGGTCTTTACGATCTACTCAGAGGAGAGTGAGGACGTCCTTTCGGTGACGATAGGACGGGAAATTGGAATGATCTACCAGCAGGTGGATGGGCCTAACTACCAGAGAAATGACATCAATTTCGGAATCGGAATCAGTGACAACAAATGGCATCGAATCGGAATCAGTGTGAAGGGTAATGCGGCGACGTTGATTCTGGATTGTAACAAGCAGGTGACCAGGAGGCTAGAAAGGCAATTGGGATCCTCGATCCCGACAAATGGGTTGATCTTGACCGGGGTGCAGCTGACAGATGATGAAGGATTCTTTACCGGCGACATTCAGATGATGCATGTGGCCGATACACCGGATGCTGGGTATGACATCTGCTCAAAGTATGTGCCGTCTTGCAGTGAAGGAGGAAATACTGAACAGGCGAATGGAGGCTACTCCTATTCAGGTCCAAATGCGATACGAAGAACTGAAACTTCTTCCAGTTGGGGCTCAGGCTCAGGTGGAGGTGCGTCTGGTTCCGTGACATATGAGACTTCGAGTAGTAGCACTCCTATTGGGGGCTTTGGTGGACTCAGTTATGGACCCATTCAAGGATCAAGCTATCACATTTCAAGCAGCGGATCTTCAGGAGGCGGCGGCTCAGGAATTTCAGGCGAATCTAGTTTAACAACAACCGGCAGAGGATTATATGATGGTACCACCGGAGGAGGAGGAGGATCTAGTTATCATTCTACAAGAACTGGGTTTTCCGGAGGTGAAATTAGCTCGTCAAGTGCAGGTGACTTAACTGGCGGTGGTATTGGTGAAGGATCGGTGTATCGCTCTGTAACAACAGGAACAAGCTCTGGAAATGAAGGTGGCATTGGGGGTCTATCTACAGGCTTCTCCGGTGGTGGTTCGATTGCAGTCACAGGTTCAGGAAGAGAAGGTAGTACCAGCTATCACACTTCAAGAACTGGAGGCAGTGACGACTTCTCCAGAGGGACGTATGGCAGTGGTTCTGAGATAGGTGGTTCCGAGATAGGCGGTTCACTAGATGGCGGCTTTAACCCTCAAGTTGGCTTCTCAACAACTGACACCTCTACCGAGGTTGATGTGAATGGCGGACTTTCGGATGAACGCTCGATGTATGGCGGTGGCTTGAACGGACATGGAGAGATTATGCCCAATTCGACGGAATACGAGACTAATTCTCAGGAAGACGTTGGCCTTGAAGAGGATGAATTCGATTTGAATTCTTTTAACACTGGGCTGGGTTCTAGTAGAGAAAGGGGCTCTGGAGGACGTAAGAAGCCAAAAGGTCGCAAAAAGAATAAGAAGCATAGTTCAACCTTGGGAACCGATGTAGCACCGACGGGTTCCGACCGCAGGAATAATCAGACTGGGGTGGGGCCCTACGAACCAACGACCGTAACTTGTTATCCTGGCCCTAGGGGGTATACCGGACTTCCCGGGCCTCCGGGAGAGCGTGGACCAAAAGGTGACCCCGGAAGGGATGGACTCTCTGGACAATCGGGGTCTCCAGGAGCACCGGGACATGTATTTGTGGTGCCTGTAAGTATACCATTCACATTACCTCGAGTTCAGAATCAGAATGTGTTCCTAGGTAAGCCAAAGTAATGAAAAAGGACCAGATACTCACGCGGAAGCCTTAAGGCAAATGCTCTCACAGCACATGGTAAGGCATTATACACCTTTCTAGTTTCACTCATTATAAGTTAAATTTCCTTCAAGATGTCGATGAAAGGACCTGACGGACCTATGGGCTTAACTGGATTACCAGGACCGGGAGGACCACCAGGTCCACAGGGCTCTAAGGGTGAACCCGGAGATGTTGGAGAGCCTGTGAGTTAAATTTAAAAATTTCACCCTCAACACCGTCTTAACTTACATTCTCCTTAAAGGGCGTTAGGGGACTCAGAGGACCAGCAGGCTTACAAGGACGCGAAGGCCGGCGCGGTAGGTCTGGTCGAGATGGCGAACGTGGTGCTGTTGGACCTACTGGAGCAAAAGGTGAAATCGGACCAATAGGATCAACCGGATTACCTGGTGATAAGGGCCACCGTGGTGTACCAGGAACTACTGGGGAGAAGGGGCAGCAAGGAGTTGAGGGACAGTCAGGTGAAGAGGGACCTCCAGGGCTACCTGGTCTTCCAGGAGAATTGGTAAGACATTTCAAAATTCACGTATGTTGCCGATTATAATATTTTCCCCTCTCTTTAGGGTCCCAGAGGATTTCCTGGACCTCGCGGTTTTCCAGGACCGTCTGGAAGTCCTGGTTTGCCGGGAAATGAAGGACCGCAGGGTTTGAAAGGTAATCCTGGCCTTTCTGGACCACCTGGAGCGCCTGGTCAACAAGGTCCATCAGGGCCTTCTGGAGCTCCTGGCCACCAAGGCAACCTCGGGCCACCAGGCATCCCCGGCCCTTCTGGCAAATCTGGTCTACCTGGACTTCCGGGAGCAGATGGTGCCCCAGGACGACCAGGAACACCGGGTTCAATTGGAAGCAAAGGGGATCAAGGCATGCAGGGCGTACAAGGACCAGTTGGGTTCCCAGGACCTCGAGGACCAAAAGGCGATGACGGACCACGTGGACCAATGGGAGACAAAGGTGACACTGGCGAACGAGGTTTAGATGGTGAAAAGGGAGAAACTGGTTCACAAGGAGAGCGTGGGACTGCTGGACCACCTGGAAGCCCAGGTCCCGAAGGACCAGAAGGACCAAAGGGTTTTGAAGGACCTCGTGGTGAAACTGGTGTGATTGGCCCAACTGGCGAAAAAGGAAAACAGGGTCCTCAAGGATTTCAAGGTTATCCTGGGTCGACGGGAGACAAGGGTGATAAGGGTGCTACAGGGGCTACTGGTCCGGCGGGAATTAAGGGCGAAAGGGGCCTGCAAGGCACTCAGGGAGAACGTGGCGAAATTGGTCCTCGAGGGTTTCGAGGCTCTAGAGGTCGGCGTGGGAACGAAGGCAACACAGGACCAAAAGGAGACACAGGACAACCGGGACCACCAGGTGCTCAGGGAGAAGCTGGACCTCAGGGTGCTGAGGGGCCAAGAGGATTTATTGGAATGCCTGGACCAGCAGGAGCTGACGGGAAAAATGGACCACCTGGTCCACCTGGTGAACGAGGACAGCCGGTACGCACTTTATCTTCCTTTTCAGTATCAAATTGAGGAAATTATTTTTAGGGAGAACCAGGGAAACCTGGACCAACAGGAGAACCAGGTGTTATAGGACCAAGAGGTGCTACCGGAGACGCAGGACCAGTTGGTGAACCCGGAATTCCAGGTTTGCCCGGACTTCCTGGAGAATCAGGTTTGCCCGGAGATGCGGGGAAGGAAGGACCGCCGGGTCCAGCGGGACCTATGGGAAATCCTGGACCACAAGGACCCACTGGCTTACCTGGTTTCCCCGGTGAACGTGGACATCAAGGACAACCTGGACTTTCTGGGCTCAAAGGTGAGCTGGGTATACCTGGAGCTCCTGGTTTACCGGGAGACAAAGGACAAGCAGGCGAGCCAGGCAAAGAAGGCCACCAAGGTCAACTAGGACGACCCGGGCCACCCGGAAATACAGGAGCTCCCGGAGCTAAGGGCGAGCCAGGTGAAAAGGGACCAATTGGACCAGCCGGACGTGATGGTTTGACGGGACTACGTGGATTGCCCGGGCCACCTGGCCCAGTGGGTACTCCCGGTGAAGATGGTGACAAAGGTGAAGTCGGACCTCCAGGAGAAAAAGGACTCAAGGGCGCTCAAGGAGAGATGGTGAGTACTTATTTCTGGACATTTCTGCTGACTTTAAAATAACCTACTTATTTAGGGTCCATTAGGATCAGCAGGTCCTCAAGGTCCTCGGGGTGAGTCCGGACCCCCCGGTTCACCCGGCGATAAAGGCCCTCCCGGTGAAATGGGTCGACATGGAATCAAAGGCGAAGACGGTAAACCTGGAATAGCAGGTCCTCCTGGCAATATCGGGCTGCAAGGCCTTCCCGGTCCACCGGGGATTAAAGGTGAACGTGGTGATGATGGAATCATTGGCCCCGTGGGTCCAGTTGGAGTACCCGGAGAGACTGGTCGTCGTGGACCTAAGGGAGCAGCAGGAGCACAAGGAAGACCGGGACCTCCTGGACCTATCGGACTGACCGGAGCAGATGGACCACAAGGACAACCAGGCCCAATTGGACCAGCGGGAAAAGAAGGCGAACGTGGATCAACAGGTCCTAAAGGCGAGGAAGGAAAATCTGGTTTACCAGGTCCCCCAGGAAAACAAGGCTACCCAGGTCCAGAAGGTCCAAAGGGAACGATCGGACCTCGAGGTTTTCCGGGAAATATTGGTGAGCCAGGATTAACTGGACTTAAAGGTGAACCAGGCAAGGAAGGCGATGACGGCAAGCAAGGTGAACAAGGTTTACCCGGCGATTATGGTCCACCTGGTCGAGTTGGAGAGCCAGGACCACCGGGCAAACAGGGACCAGAAGGACCAGCCGGATTGCAAGGAAGCACTGGGCCACCAGGTGAAAAAGGCGACAAAGGTGATTTGGGTCCGCCCGGTCCACTTGGAATCATTGGACCACAGGGATTGCCAGGCACTCCAGGACCAGCTGGCTTGAGAGGAGCCCCTGGCAATATTGGAGAAACCGGAAGACCAGGTAGTATCGGAGCTGCGGGTCCCAATGGAAAGGTGGGTGATACTGGACCTGCAGGACCGAAGGGTGATCGTGGTCGACGTGGCCAAAAAGGACACCGCGGCGAGCTTGGAATGGTCGGCCTTAAAGGCGTACAAGGAGAGAAGGGTGACCGAGGACTACGAGGGCCCCAAGGTCCAGAGGGGCGAAAAGGTGAAACTGGTCCTATGGGTCAGATGGGCTTCAAAGGAAACGATGGACCACATGGTTTACCAGGAGACATCGGCCGAATCGGCCCTAAGGGCACTGATGGCGCCACCGGACCTAAAGGTGAAACGGGACCCGCTGGTCCACCAGGACCGCCTGGTGCTCCAGCCGATGCCCCACTCATTCCCCCGGAACTTCTCTTCCAAATGGGAGAGTTTGGAAATACAAAGGCTGACACAAGACGCAGAAGGGATGTACACAACTCCGAAGACCTTACAGCGTTAGACGACGACGATGATTTCAATGAACTGATGGGTATTTCCAAGGACTCAACGTCGAAGAAAAAATCAAAAAAGAAAAAAGGCAAGAAAGAGGACTTGCCACCGAAATTCCTTGACATGTACAGCGCCATCTACTCAATGCGACAGGAAATTGATCGTATTCGGAAGCCAATGGGCACGCAAGATAACCCAGCACGCACTTGTCGAGACCTTCACTTTGGCCATCCGCACTTCAAGGACGGTTGGTATTGGATCGATCCGAATGCCGGCATGCCTGATGATGCCGTCTACGTTTACTGCAACATGACTTCTGACGGAGAGACTTGCGTCCCGGCTGATCTACATACCGCACAAATGCCCACGATACCATGGAGAAAAGAGAACTTGGATTGGTTCTCAAACATGAGAGGAGCGTCGAAAATTACCTACGACACGATTGGAACCGTTCAGCTGACGTTCTTAAAACTCCTCTCACAGGAGGGCTATCAAAACTTCACCTACTCATGTCTGAACAGTGTGGCTTGGTTCAGTAGACAGGACAACAGCTATACGAATGCCATAAAGCTCTTAGGTGATAACGAGATGGAAATGACTAAGGACGAGACTCCGGTCAAGCCAAATGTGTTAGTGGATGGATGCCAGGTAAGTTTCCAGCCGAGAATCAATAGCCCTACACAAACACTTCTACCTTTTTCAGCATGGAAACACACAATCTGAGTCTGTTTTAGAAGTTCGAACGAAGCGCTTAAGTTACCTGCCAATAACGGACTTTTATCCAAAGGACTACGGACAAGCAAATCAGGCGTTTGGTTTTCAAGTCGGTCCTGCATGTTTCAAGTGATTGCGAAGAGAAGTGCGTGTGAAAACGAGTAGATATATGAAATGAACCTTAAAAAAAAAAACTGGACTGCCAAAGATCTTTACTGATAGATGGTTAAGAAAATGTAGCCTCTTAAGAATCTAATTAAGTGTACTTATTAGTTATTTTAGTTTATTTTTATATAAGCGTATTGTTTTTATATATTTAAGGAGAGTCTTTTGCTAGTAAGGAAAATACAAACGAAACGAAAACAAAAATTTTATCTTTGAATGCATTCTGCAGATGGTAGCCAAAAGAGAAGGCAGCTTCTATCAGAGATGTTCCAAAATATATCTCCAAACAGAAGCCTTCAAGGACAAATGAATACGAAGGAAATTTTGCCAAAGAGTTAGATGGGGTTTTGAAAATCGACGTTGTCATAATTGGAAGAACATTAGTCCGTTTGTGACCGAATGTATAACAAAATGCTGTCGACAAGTCCAGACCCAATACAGAAATACAATACTCTGCTTCGAATGGATCCCGCAACACAGCCATCAGCACGTGCCAGTGTGGCTTCCGGCCCGATAGATCGACGATTGACCAAATTTTCACATAAAGACAAATCCATTCATCGTCGTAAGCTCTACATGGCGATAGCCGGATTCGGGATCTTGCCCAAACTGATCCAGCTGTGTCGCCTTAAAAACACGCGATGCAATGTGCAGTTCGGAAATAGTACTTCTGAACTATTCCAACCGTGTACCGGATTCCGGCACGGAGGTGCGCTATCATGTGAACAGATAGCGCTCAGGGCAGGGAAGGCACTATATTAAACAAATCCTTCTAGCTGCAGGCTTTTACAGCAATTGAAGAGCAGGCGAAACGAGATGGCACTGAATTAAACGAGGACAAAACTAAGTACATGTTGTCAACAAAAAAGCAGCATCTCTGTACCGCCTAGGACAAAATGTCACTGTGGACAACAGTAAAGTCGGCCAAAAGAATTCTGTGAACTGGAGCCGCATACGATATGAAAAGAACTTTAGGAACTCCCCAGACTAAGAAGGCCAAAGAACTTACAACCGGATAAGAAGTAAGGTCTGTAGGAACATCAACAAAAACTGGCTGCGCATCCCTACAGGCTTCCTAATAGGTCACTGAAAACCTAAGGAATACCTCAGGAAACTGGGTATTGAAGAACCTGGGGGACTGCAGATTCTGCGGAGATGGAGGGGAAATCCTAGGGCACCTTCTAAGCGAATGTGCAGAGCTGATGCACAAAAGAAGGAAGCACCTGGATGCCTATCAACTATCAGAAAAAGATCTACCATTGTTAGATCCACTCCACGTACTCCAACTCATCAAGAAAATTGGACCGGAGGAGGTGCTCTAAGTCGAGTATCTCTTCTACTAATAAATCTAAAAAGGCCACAATGCGTCTACACCCCTATAACCAATATATCTATCTATGTAGCAGCTTGTGGAAGCTTAAGTGGAAGGAATCCATTTTAACACCAATGAATGCGTGCATTGACGAGCCATTACTGCACAAGGCAATGCCGTAGCAGAGATGGTTAATGCATTGCTTTAGCTATGCTTACCCTCCAAGATCGTATGTATAATATCTGTGTTAGAAGAATTTTGGTTTTACAAAGCTGTTCCTAACTTAAAATCCAATAAGACATTCACCTCATCCACATACTGCAGCACTAAAGCATTTGCCATCACGAGTCTTAAGAGCTATCTAGAAATCCAACTGCAGCAACCGTAAGCAGGACAGGCCAGGTGCAATGATGCTAGCAAGCCATTAGAAGTACATACAAAAATTTAATTGACTGCCAGCTTATGTCCCACCGCAAGCTGGAAAAAAAAACCCACAAAGCGGCGATGGAAAAAAAGAGCTAAGAATCAGTTGCTAGCTCCATGGATCGACAGGAGGATCAAGAAGAAGGTACACCACCACGTATCTGCTAAAAAAATGAGGGGATTCCAGAGCAAAAAAGAGATCCGTAGCGCTAAAATGGTTAAAATGTGACTTGAAAACATGACTTGCAAGAGTAAAATTACTGTCGAAACGAAAGCAAGGATAGAAACACTCTTATTGAAGTTGGCTCAGCGAAGGGTTTTCCTTAGTTTAGCAGCCTATACAGGCAAACCCTCTTTCCTATGCGTAAACTCTGCTGAGCTTGAAGATATCGTGCACTAACTGTCCTGACATTAAAAGGGCGACAGTTTGGTGATGTACTTCCGAAAAAATCTTGGAATTGACTCTATTTGGGAGAACTTTATTTTCTTGTTTGATCATTAAATCCAGAAAGTAGACTTACGTGGTAACAATGGTCATGTGATGCGAAAGGATAAGACTTACATAGTGAGACAAGCAATGAATATAATATGTACATACATATATCGCCAATTGGCAAGGATAAGGGGACGACCACAAGCGACTTGGCTGATCACCTTTATGATAGGCATAAAGGAACAGCACCTATGACAACGCAGGACAGAAGATCATGGCGTCATTGGACAAGGAGGGCCAACCCCACAAATGAAAAGGCGAAGAGAGAAGAAGAATTCAAAGACTCATGAATATCTACATACACATGTACATATGAACATGTGTATTTACATGTACGGATGTGAACATAAAATGTGAATCACTTCTGTAACGTACGAATCGGTAGTTTACAGAAACATCATCAAAATTTAAAATCATGATTCTACAGGGAGCGAATTCTTATGACCCTTTGTGTTACCTACAACGTATCTTACTGAAAGAAGTATACCACGGAACGGATGAAGTCTTGTCATCTTGTTTTTAGGAGTTCCTATCTACACAAATACAGATTTTGAAGGAAAGGCCTTGTTTTTTAAAAATCAGGGAATTGGAATTGGAAATGATTTATATAAATAAATTTTCTCCTTATTGTAACAACAGTTTTTAAATTTAAAAATTACATAAAAATACTTGGCAAGTCCACTAACCTTTTCCAATTCAGGACAGCTTCTAAGAAATGTGAAAGTTTCACAGCATAGCTCTACTTCTTCGTCTTGTACACTTGTACACCTGCCGACTTGTATTTCAACCAAATAAGAAAATCCACAAAACACTTTTTTACCAAGCACTCTCGCACTAACTTTACTAAAAAAAACAAAAGATTTCAAAAACATGCAAATTTTACTGATTCCAACTTTGACAAAACTGAACACGATCAGAACAGACCAACGCACTGACACTGACTAAATGAGAAATTCTTTGATCGAAATTGCACGAGCAAAAAATAGTGGAGACTTTTAGCATGAAAATGATTGTCAACAGGTTTACTACCACTCTAGGAACCACGCAAGAGAAAGCAAAATGTATAGAAGTATTGGTCATGGAACTATAAAGTCTGAGCGTGGGTGAGATAGATCTACACAGCTGGTCATGTAGACATACAGAACCAATCTTTTCATTTGCAGTGAAAGCTAGACAAAGAGTAAGAAAGGGTTACGAAACTATGCACTTGCTAAATAGAGACGATATGAATGTATTTAGCCTAATCAAAGTGGCTTTTTCGAAAACAGAGAATGCAATACAAAGATAGAGCCTGAGAGCAGCTTAATAAGAATCTTTAGAAATGTTCAAATTTCAGGCAGTTAGGCGCCGCGTTAAAGGTACCCAGACACTATTTATGAAATAAATCAAATTCGAGAAGATTCTCTGGACTTAGCAAAGAGTAAGGTTTCTACGGCGAAAAACAGGTGGAGACTGGGTAGACGACTCAGGTCTTTTCTTTCCTTTCACTCTGAGTGAGAGCCGACTGTATGACTAACAAGAACAAATATTTGTGAGCTCTATGAACTTCTCCATCCAAACCTACAAACACAACAAGGGCATGACGTGACGACCGGCACAGACAGTCACCGCTAAACGTGATTGAGAAACAAAGAAAGAGAATAAGCTTTTGAATGTGTTTGGCATGATTTTCGAAAACTGAATTCACAATACAAGGACACTGCTTTGGAGGTGTGTTTTTATGTGAAAACAATTCGAGGCTTAAAGAATGATAGGCTGATATTCAGTGGTTGTAACTAATTGAGCGAGTGTAAGCCGCCACGTACATGCAAGTCACAAATGTGTTAGTACTTTGATTTCTCCAAGAAATTCGAGTAAGTGCCTCCTTGGAGATAGTTTAAGTTGTTTTCAAGAAAAATTCAAAAGAGATGCTATTGATTGATTGTTTTGTAAATATGCCGCCTAGTTAACTACGGATTTATCGTCTTGCATAGCCTTTAAGCCTAAGGCTAGATCGAGTCTTAAAGATCGATCAAAGAAATAAGTTAAGGAGAAAAAGTAGGCAAAGGAGTACGTTCCTAAAGTTGGAACATCCAACACAAAAGCACGCCCCATTGAAAGAGCACGTAGAACAAATTGATTCATGACAGAAAAGAAAGAAGCATAGAAATTGCTTTCATATGTGTATGTCTGTATGAATATTGTAGAGATTTAGGTTGAGCAGAATCAGAATTCTGGTAACCTGGTACTTTGAATACAAATAAAACGATGCTCTGTTGTTTTTCGTTTGTAACATACATACATACATAGGGACCCAAAAATGACTGGTACTGCGTTAAAGTGATGTGCATGGGTGAGGATACATTGCGTGTACATGTACATACATCCATATCTAATTTTGATGACCTACTGTCGTATTTGCAATAAAAAATGTTCTAGTTGAGGAAGTAAGACAGAGAAAAAAGGAATCTGATCCCTCCACAGAGCTTTGGCTTATTAATAGAGTCCGCCGAGCTACTTGCTTTATATTTCGAGGCATAGAGCATTCATATAAATTTTTTTATGTAACTTCGTCGTCCTGAAGTTAGATTTTTGACGAGCGTATGTGTAGGAGTATACATGAACATGAATAAAAACTTTGGAGAGAATGGTAAACAGATACGCAATCAATAAGAAACTTAGACTGTGTGAATGAGAGATAGACAGCTAATCACAAACGCATTCCAAAGGATAAACAAGGGAGACGGTACTATTCGAAGAGATTTTTCGAAATATGTACAAATCAAGGGATTCAGTGTGTGTATACTATTTTGATGATAAATAATGGTAAAACAGAAGAGAGGTACCTACTTCGTGTTCTGGGAGCCTGGTGCTTTGAGTGTTAGCTGTATAAAGCCTCCTGGCACTGTGGATCAAACGTTGTGCACTAGTGTCTATGTATGAATTCCATGAAAACTTATTGAGAGTGTGTAGGAAGGCGCCAAGAACACAAATAAATGTATTTACACCAATGTGTGTAAGTATGTATAGCTTAGTCGAAACCTTAAGTTTAGGTACGAGCCAAGACAGATCTTTTTTCTAACAAATCTAAGACAGGGGTATACATACATACATATGTTAAAACAGAGTCTTGTGCACCACGTATGTATAAGTTTTCCTAGGCGCTAGTCGGAAACGCAAAGCACTGTCATGATTGTTTGAAAACGAGCTGTCATGGGTAAAGCCTCCTCTAAATCAGCTTTCCACCGATAAAAGTGGTGACTTATTAGAACGACCTTTTGAGTATAAATATGCATTAGAGGAGATTCCACAATTTCCTTATCTTCGACAGCTAAAACGAATTTGGGTTCAAAGCGTCAAATAAAGACACGACTTGCTATGTGGGAGAGAAGTTGCATATGTATGTAGGTCGTTATGACGAGGAACGATTACATTTACTGGTGCTTGGAAATATATACTTTCATGACTTTACTCACATACACAGACGAGAACGTAAAATGTTGACTTCTTTTAAAAATCGTGGTTCTTATCTAACTAGACTTGCCGATGTCCCATTGGGCAATGCAAAAAAGTAAGAATAAGAATAAAGAGAAATCTCGTACAAAGTGGAGAGATTGCGTAAAATTTCAGCTATAATTGACCACCAAACAGAATCAGAGAATTGACTTCTGTCTCTTCTAGACGCCTGATGCTTTGAGTATCATTCAAAATTAGCCTGCCACTGTTCGAGTGGTTTGGCTTGTGCTTACAACTATCAGCAACTCAACAATGGGGAATTGAGTGAGAAGTAAGAGTCAAGCATGAGATTCCCACTTTTCGAACAAGAAACTAAGTGAACAGGGGAAATATAATAGTAAGAGATTTAGCATAAGTCTACACAGGTTTGTAACAACTCTTTTAACTCTCTCTCTTAAATTCTAAGAGAAAGGCGACTACATTGAAAGATCACGTCACACAAAAACCAAGTAAGGATGAGTACTTGCTACGTTTCCTGGGCGCCTAGTGCACTGGGAGACATTCAATATGAAAATTTTGGGGTGTGTGACATCGATGTGGTGAAAAATTGTCCCTGCCACTAGGAACAACATTTAGTCTTTTTTTTTTAAGAAAGAAAGAGGCTACTTTCTACACATTCCTCTTTTGGTCTGACGAAATAAAATCAACGATAATGCTCACAAACACATGTTTTGATTATGAAAGTATGTATTTATCCTAGGCTGAATAGACTCTTCCAAAAGTAGCGAAATGATGTACATATGTATGTACTCGTATGTAAGTTGAGATTGTCATGAGTTAAAGGGAAATGGGTACGACAGTACGACCTATATTTCCTGTTCGCCTGGTTGATTTCATGAGTGTGCGTGCAAGAATGCATACTTGGCTGTGAATCAGTGATGTAGTGTGAAACATTTTTCGAAGTTTAAACACACTTGCAGACTTTTAGCGTCACTGTCTGTTTAAGTAAGAGCTGAGACTCTACACAGGCATACATGTGAAGCTATGTTATATCGCTGCCTTTTTATGCGCCTGGTATTTTGGGTCAGTAAGCTCAGTATGTTTTGAAATGGAAGTAAGCTTGATTAGGTTTTTTTAACAATCCAGAAATTAACTCGAAGTCAAGGCCTTTTAAGGCAGTTGCTAAACTTACCCAATTTTTATCGCGCCAGGTATTTTAATTCATGGCTTACATAGCCTCTTGTCATTTTAATGTCATTTTTCGATTGATTAAAAGGCTTAGGAGATACGCTATGCTGAAGAGAAATGACACCGCTAACGATGTTTTATTAGTGAATGTGAGATAGTAAAAACGATTCAAAACAATAAGCATTATACAAATATGTACATACATACATATGTAGCCTCTCCAGTTCTACCTTCTTTAAAATCCAATACATTAGCAAGGTATGTGTACTCAGAGAAAGAACTGGAATCTCTGGAAAACAGGCAACACATAGAAAAGGTATTGTAGATGGGCTGGCAGTTAAGAATATAATATAAGTAAAATGGGGAACGACTGTACATAAAAACGAAGAAATCATGTGTACATACATACATACATATGTATATCCACCCAGAAATAAAAATGTACCGAAAAGATTTTCCCCCCTGATGATTCCCTCACATTTTCGACAAGATAAAGGTTATCTACATACATCCCTATCTACAGAAATGAAACTATCCTATGTTAGGCAAATAGGACTTGAAGCAGTAGGCGACAGTAAGGGTCCTTGGGAAACTCTTGACCAAGAAGCAAACAAAATCGATTCTCAGAGTACTGCAGAACTTGACGAATTTTCTGCCGCATGCATCAAAATCTTTAGGGCTATGCTTTTGGAATGCTTTGGTAGAAGGCTGCGTCCTGATAGAGCTCCTATTGTCAAACTTAACCATTTTCAACTCAGAACGCCATAAGGGTCTAGAAATTTTATCTTACCCGATGGTATACCCACATTCTTATGCATTTTATTGACTTTTCCTACTTGATCTCCGATCTGTGACCAACCAAATGTTTTAGTAAGAACATTTCTTGAATATTTGAAATTTTCATATTTATTTTCCTCGTAAAATTGCAATAATTAAAAATGTAATCTATCAATTTATTTGAAAAAACTGCGACATCTTTTTTTTCTTTATTTTTCTTATTAAAATATTTTAACAAAAAAAAAGATTTATAGCAAAATGCAATACAATGGAAACATATGACTTAAAATAAATTTTAATTTTCAGTTCACTATCAACTATCAATGTGACAGTTGCTGTCAGCAAAAAAATATTTGATTTGTTTTATTTCATTTATTTATTTATATACCTATATGTATGTATATCTATTTTATTATAATAAAAAAAAAAGCTAAATCATTTATCCTCTACGTGGTGTTTTTTTTTGTTTTTCTCATTCAAAATTCCTCTTCAAATAAATTTTAAGATAACTAAGGAAAAAAATCTCTTTCACTTTCTACACAGAATTTTTTAAATTTTTTGTTTATTTAATTTATTTAAGTCTTTGATTGAACTTTACCGTCTGACACAAAAAACTTTGATGGATAGGTGGATAAACTCTATTTTTGAATTTACAATTTGGAGGTTATATAGGTATTTTTGAATTTACAATTTGGAGGTTATATAGGTATACACTAAATAGACAGACAGATAGGTTTTTGATTGGAATATACAGTTTATTTTTTAGAAGGAATACACAACGATCAATATTAGCGAATATGTAGGTATGTAGTATCTATTTTTTTAAATATGGTTGTATTACACTTTTGAAAAAATATCCCTTTTGTTTAAATTTATTGTAAATTTCTAAACGTCACAAATTTTGATTTTTGGATTACAGACAATATATACAGAGCAATAAGGTAACGAGACTTCACGTCAAGTGAAAACTAAATAAATACGGAACGTAAAATAAAATAAAGGGATTCATGCCATATGCTCTTTATTGCCCGTATTACCCGTAGTTCTGTACATTTAAAATTACAGGTAGGTAATTTTTGTTAGTTAAATGTTTTATTTTTACGTAGCTATGTTATGTATTTAAAAATTGGAGAGCTATAAGTATTGTTTGTAGATTTTTTGGTTTGGTGGTTGTAGTAGACTTTTTGTTCAAAAGGAATATAAATAAAAAAGAAGTTTGGAAAACTATAAAATTAAGAACTCACATGCAATTCAATCATTAAATGCCCACAGTATTTTTAAAACACAACCATTCACAACTTAAATATTTTCTGTCCTTAATATTCGTGAAAACGGCCAGTTAGTTGAAGGCAAATACCTTCGTTGTTGCCGAGGTTTCCTTATCAAGGGTTTTCAACCAATAAATGGTTGTATCTTTAAAGATACTGTGGGTATTTAAGTATTGAATCAAATCTTTAAATGACGTAGTTTCGAGGGGAAGTATGATAGATGTGATAGTAAAAGAAGATTTATAGCCATTGGGAAAAAGCCAATGCAATAATTAATAAAAGTTTAAAAGAAATCGATGAAGTCACTTGCAAATATCAAGTAAATTTTAATCAGAAGATGGAAGGAGAATCGTTTAACCGAATTCAAATTAACTGACAATTTGACAATTTTTAAATAAATATTTGGCCTCGAATTTTGGGTTAACATTTTTCCTAATTCTTTTATAGAGCTACGCTGTGCAAAGAAATATAATACAAAATGTAAAAAGAATGATTATGAGTTATGTACATATCTTCACAATACCCGCTATATCCATTGACAAGGTATTTTTTATCAGGTAGTGCTAGAGACTCGTTAAAATGGAATGCTAATACCAAAATCAAAAAAAAAAATAAAGGTCCAACGACTTAGGTGGCTAGAGCGTATGGACACCAATGCTCCAGCCCGGAAATTCTTCGAATCCATCCACGAAGGACGGCACAGGAAGAGGAAGAGAGGTTGCGCATGCAAGTGAAAAGTGACCTCAACCGACTTAGCGTGAAAATCTGGAAGCAGCTATCTAAAGATTAGAACAAAACCTCAAAATTAAATTTAAATTAAACATTTAAAAGATTTCTACGACAAAATCAGTTACTGAATGGATAATGAAAAGGCTTAAAACAGTTTAATCAATCTGAAGCAGGAGTTTCCCAAGGCTCTATTGACAAAATTCTTTAAAAGGCTGGTGCAGTTGCATTGTGCTTTAAGTAGCTTGCGTAGCTTGTCACCTGTAATGAAACACAGCATTACAAAACTAGGAAAAACATTGGCTTAAGGATCTATTCTTCAAATTGTTCAGCTTTAGGATAACGTGTACTTCGAAGACTATAAATAATTAAAGTACTTTTAAGCAATCGACCGTGAAATACATAATTTTTGCTGAAAAACTTTCTTTCCTATAAACCTCATCGGAAATATATTAATTAACATGTGACAACAATGGAAGCCACCAACATAATGAATCGATTTTTATTTTCAATCGCGAGGATCCAAATTGTAAAAGACACAGACGATTGTATACGCTTCACACATTTTAAGGTTACTGCTACGCAGTACTTTGAAATAAGAAACGCAAGGCGATATATTAATTGCTTTAAAGTCTAATAGACTTTGCATAACACGTCGCGAGAAGCTATGCCCTTGTGCACATATGGGATGTTGCGCCAAAAATTTGTATTTTTTTTAAGATTTCATGTTTTCTGAATACTTCTTAAAGAGCTCGAGAACTATTATCCTACAAGAAAGCTAATGAAACTTGGTTGAGCTATTAGTTTACACTAAACATGCACAAACATGAATGGTCGTGAGAAGCTCGGCCCTGTGTCCACATCTCTACGGTCTGTTGTGCCGGAGACAGAGCCAAAGTTTTGTTTTCTATCATAAACTATCAAGAGCTACATACTTCCCTCATACTTCCTTACATACATACTTACATATTACATACATACTTCCCTCAATTCATTCACTTATATCCCGGGATCTTAACAAATAAACGCAAATAAAGTACAAAATAATAAAAAAAAAATGAAAAAAAACTTTTCTTGTATATACATTTTATTATACTTTGTATTTTTGTTTCGCTCACTCCTTTTCAAAGCAGTGAGTTGGTGTGTATGTGTTTCTTCTTTTTCTTTTTATTAGTTTTATAAATTTGTTGATGATTTCTTTTTCTTTTTTTATATTTCATATCTATTTGTATATAATATTGGATATAATATACTTGTTTTTATATTTTGCTTTTATACATATAATTTATTTGTTTTGTTAAATAAAATTATTATCAGTTGAATTTCTTGTAGTAATTCCTAATATAAACAATGAATACACATTTAAAAAAAAAACTAATTATTCACAAAGAAAAAATGTAATCAATGATATACAGAATAAAAAAAACAAAATCTAATAATTCTTTCAGATCAATCATTAAATTAAAATCACAAACTAAAGTAAAATTTTAAATAATAATAATATTATACTCGGTTGTTACATAAAATTAGGAAACGAACTAAAATAAGAATTGAAATTAAATATAAACTACACACTTAAATATATATAAAAAAAAATTATACAATTATTATAGTTTTTTTATTTTTCTATTGTTGGTTGGTCTTAAATAAAAAAAAAAAATGTATTTATTTCCTTTCTTTACAATGAAATTCGGTTATTCGCGAACATATGTATGCATGTGTTTATGTACTTTAAAAATTTACATATTTTTTTTGTTATATGTGTTTAAACTCATTTTAGCAGTGTCCCGTGAAAAAAGCGGTTATTTTTCAAGTGAAAAGCAGTTAATTGTATAAAATTTAAAAATAAGAAATAATCTTTGCCGGGACATGATTGGTGTTGAATTATTGTTTTTTGTTTAGTTGATGAAAAAAAGGATAAGAAAAAACTATTACTACATTCATTTCCTGCGTGTGTGTGTAATTTTTTTTTGTTTTATTTTACGTTTTAATTACTAAATATTATTTTTTAATAATAGTTTTTCAGTATATGTTCTTTTGTTGTTTTTAATTATAACTGGCGAATATTATTATTATTATTTGTTATATTTATAAAATTTAATACAACTGCCACTACTATCTGGGCGTCTCCATTACGACTTGTTTAAAGGCTCCTGCCGATACACGAGACTTAACTTCATGGCTGCCTAATGATGCCGTACCATCTTTTGCTATATACAATTGCAGGCCAGATGCTATAAGAAAAAAATGTCAAAAATTAGTAAGGCAAACAAAAATAGTATTCATAAGCATGTGGTGGGTGATGAAGGATGTGAAACATTGTATTTAAATGATGATGAGAGAAATATTTCCACAGCCTTCTTACTTAAACTATTCTTATTTATATATACTCACTCTCTGCTAATTCCTCGAACTGATCTAATTTAGTATCCTTCAGAATTTCATCAATTAACGAATTCGGATTCACTCGCGTCTCTTCCACACGATCAGAAACACGTGGCGCTCCGTCATCTAGAGCGCCTTTCTTACGTTTCTCAGCAGCGGTTTTCATACGATCTAGAGATCCTGTTTCACTTATTACTAATGATCCGGAACTGGGGTTCCTGAGGTTGTTTGAAAATTAAATAAAAGTAAAAAAAAAAAACAAAAAAAATGTATTAGCAACGCAGTTGGTGTTCTTCTCATTTTATTTTCTTTATTATTTTACAGTGAATGTGTCCTTTTTTTAAATTTATTTTTATTTATCAATTGAACACACATTCAGTATAAAAATTAAGAGAAGAAAATATTTAAAATCAATTGTTTAAGTAATATAGTGACAGTGGAATGATAGAAGGGGTGCAGTTAATGGCTATGATGCGGTGCTTTAGCGGTTATGTCGTGAAAATGAATTGAAAAACAGAAAATAAAAAGGAAGAAGGAAAAGCATAGTGTAAGTGGGCAGCCGTGAGGTAAAGACAGTGCAGATAGGAAAGAGTAGTTATTTACGGTGTATTTACATAAATATTTACAGTTTAAGAAAATTAAAAAAATGATATACTATATACGTCGGTCACATAGTCACAAATTCATAGTTCAACAAAAAATCCTGAGTTGTATTTACTTAACCATTTTTTTAATTGTTTCTATTAAAGCACCATCCAACGAAAGGGATAATGGATAACCAATGTTATGGGGGAGTAAATACGGATTCTTAAGGAATACGGAAAAGTAGATGCAATCGAAAATTTGAAAAAAAAAAAAATATAAAAATCCGACAGTCCATAAAATACGGAACGTCAACGCAAAATCGGCAACGTCTCGGTCAAACATTTGCGTCTTGGTTTGGTACATTTAAACAGACAGACCGACGCTGGTCAAGAACCTAGCTTCGCAATCGTTCGTGTAGTGTGTATTATATTTTGTCGCACAAAGGAAAGGGGTCTACAGTTTAGAATCATATCGAAAAAGCAACTTGAGAAGCTTTATCCTGATAATTATTACTCCCGGACGTTTGTCAGACATTCACAAGAGGTGGGACCATGAAAAAACTTTTCGATTTTTCCTCGGATTCGAACTTCAAACCTTCGCACTGAGACATGAGGCTCAACTAAAATAGACAGGTTATAGGTAAATTGGAAATCGTATAAACGGTGGCCTCATTGATTTCTCTGAGTGAATTCTATTAAACTAAAGTAATTGTTAAGCGACCTATTGCACCATTCCTTGAGGTAGTATGTACTGAGCAAGCTTATACCTCTCTGGTCTGTCAGAGACTGGAGGATCCTGGATAGATGGCACAGATAATAATTTCGCTGTGAAATACTGCTGTGGCAAAAGCCAACCAAAGATTCCATCAGAGATTCATCGAATCCATCCCTGAGGGACAATGCAGTAGAGGGCAACCTCGCCTAAGGCTGTACGCACATGTACATAGAAGAATAATGTATCCCCCCGGGCTTTCACATTTCTAACCGTATATGTTCTAGCAGGTTCATATGAACTTGAATTTAATTGTTTCGCTGATATAACGAAGGGAAGGTCTGGTTTCCTTTTAATGAGAAGTTAGTCACAATTATCGCATACAGACTGCACCAACGACTTTCAACTCTATTATCTAAGCTCTGGCGAGTTTCAAAGGGAGAATTTAAGGAATTTGTGTCAGCTTGCATGCTTTAAGGCTTTTCCTTAAATTTTCTCAAAAACAAAGTAGTTGATTGGAATATCTAAGAGTCGAATGGAACAGTACGTTAAATCCAGCAGAACCTGATTAGAATATCTTAGTTTACAAATAATAATCCTCACGATGGTGGTCAAAACTAGATTTTTGTGGCCACTGTGAATAAGTTGGAAAGGAAGTTCATCTGATTGTTGTTCCATAGTTTTAAGACCATAGAACTGAGGAAAATAGAGTTCGCCATAAGTTAAAAGATCTAGCGTGTGGTCCTTAACTTCAAAAGGCTGAAAGGCCATAATTTACACACATAAATGCTAAATAGATTTAACAAAGAAAGTGGAAGCTCAGCTTTGGAGCGAGGACAGGACAGATCCACGTACGAAGCTGAAACGAGGCCTGCATGTTCGCCTACGAGTACAATTCGTTCTTAGTCTTTATTATCTGGAAATTGCAGGACAATTGCATGTCACAAAGTCCAATATAGAAAATCATTCAAGACTTTCCAAACTTTGATGAGAGTCATTCAAATAAATTGACCGGTTCCAAGAACCGAACATTTTCGAAGAGGTTTAGTGCCTGGGCGGATGAGCCTTTTGCACAAGAAACATATCTGTAAAGACTGACGAGAATTTGACGTTGTAGGGGACAAGTTTTACTTACGGCAATTGAAGGGCATTTTTATTAAAAACCGTAGGCCAATATGAGCCGGCAGCCTAGAATGTAGCATAGCTCCTAAGAGATCCAGGAGAAAAAAGTCCGCTTAAAAGGACAAATTGAAACGAATATCAGCCAATTGGGTCAGATATATTAGAAATACTCGTACGTTTTGTTAAACAAAAATTTGTGACTTAGTTCGTATTTTACTCATAAAAATAAAATTTAATACTTAACAGTAAGTTCGCAGTCGCACTTTGCGCGAACACAAAAACTTCAAAAACTCAACATAAAAACCAAATCAAACAAAAATTGCTTATTTCTTGAAAAGTATATGTTCCAAAGTATTTTACTTTTAATTCAAAGAGAGAGTTACATGCTGACAAAAAGCCTACAGCTTCACCAATAAATCGGTGTGTTTTCAAGCAAAACTTTTAAAAAAAATTAAAGCAGGACCAAAATATCCTACTCGTTGCAGTCTTAAAATTAAAAAGGGAATCTCTGCAGAGTAAAAAGAGGCAAAATCTTTCGAAAATCGGCTTAAATTAAAAAAAATAATTAAAATGCAGAACAAAATCAAACACATTGAAAAAACTTAGTATCATTAGGCAACACAGGCAACATGGCAAATTTTAAGCATCAACAACGGGCAACAGTTTCATAAATTTTTTTTTTTTTTACGGAAAGACATTTCAAACGAACATATTAATACTAGGCCGTCGAATGACTTGCGAGGTGGCCAACGGCGATAAGGAAGCTCCCGTCGGTGTGACATACTCTCCAGCGCAGCCAGTACAACCAGTGGCAGCCGATGAACTCGTTGTTGTACCAACAACTGAGGTACTACCTCCTGTACTACTGATAGTCAGTAGTAATGATGCAGCCGAAGGATTCGATCTAAGACTGCATACTTCCGTTGGACTAGTTGTTGATGAATTTTGTGCATTCTGAGCTGTTGACGTTGCACCTGGTGATCCTAAGGGTTGAGCATTAGGACCCATACCATCTACGACGTCACTTGTGCAGGTGAATGTTATAACGGCTCCACTACTACTACCACTCGACGATGTACTATTGATACTGCCAAGTGTACCGCAGGATGATGAAGCATTCGGTGATGTTGTCGCTGTGGCAGCAATTGAGGATATTTGTCGATTACTGCCATCTAGGAGTCGACGTGGTACACCTGAGATGCTTCTGGGTGAGCCAATTAGATAAGGCGACAGCAAATCAAAGGTGACACGCGCAGCAAGCAAGAAGGACACGCACACAGAGAGAGAAAAATTCGTAAAAATTGGAAGAAGCAAGATTTTTTTTTTTGTTTAATTTTTCATTTAATTGAGTTTTTTTTATTTAATTTTGTTTTTAAGTTAAAAAAAAGAATAGTATTACAAAACTCAGAAAATAAAAAAAATAAAAAATAAAAACAAACTAAAGATGGCGAGTTTTACTAGAGGGCTTTAAGAATTGAAAAAGCCAATTTAGCAAGCTTTTGACTTAATAGCATTTAAGGCAATAATACAAGAGCATAACTGAGTAGCATTGCCTGCCAATTATCGGTTTAAAAGACTGCAAATAATCCCAAGCTGAACAGTTCGTAAGTGAATACGTAATTCACAGCAATTTGCAAATAAGGTGAAGACCCATAAGGTTCTGCATTTTCGCCAATTCTTTCACTAAATATTCCAAAGCATTACCATTCGGCAATAATAATTCCTCGGCTTGAAGCTGGTAGTTCCGATTCGAATAACAGTTTGGCAGGGAAACAGGGACAACAATTTTGAGCTTCTTACAATCATCGAAAAGGAAGATCTTCATTTACCAACTTACCTAACCTAACCTTACAGCCATACGAGAATGGAAAAGCGAAGTTCGAACTTACACCAGCCAGGGCATAAGCAAATAAACTACCTCTACTCCGTGGTCACTACTAAACTTACATACTTTGGTTTGGGTTTTTCTTTTTACAGAGAATCTACCTTTTTTTCAAGATACCTAGGAAGTATATCATCTTCAAGCTCCATTACAAGGACAGATGACCCGCTTCTTTGTGTTCGATGACATCTTGTGCAATTAGGAGTTTCAGTAATCACAAACTCTTAAGCTAACATTCCCCTTGAGTCGCACTCAGGTTGCTTGGACAACTAAATCAATGAACTTCAGACTTGTCAATAAAGTAACAAAAGTCACCCAAGCTCTTGATATCCTTTTTAATTTGTTTTTGGGTATTCCCGCTCCTACCGACTATAGTAATGACCAAAAAACTAATTGCCTGCCTTAATGAATCCGAAATCGATTAGAACAACTAATATCGCTCGTTAATGTGAAAAAGGATTTCCTGCGCTCCACGACCAAATAAAACCTTATCCAACCGCCCACATTCACTTCCTGGACACCACAAGAGAGTCAAATTTAAATTACATTATCGTTCGGAAGCAACGCCAACAGTGGGAGTATTGAAAATCCCGACCTTCTCATGTGGAATTCCCGTGTAATATTCTTGTAAAATTCATGATATCATCGTCGGTTTGCACCAGTCATTAGGGAACGGAAAGGCGTCAAGGTAACACTGTTTTAAAGTGCCGACTACCACCACCTACACAAATCATGTCGAACGTTTTTATTTCGCATTAATCATTTCTCCTCTTTTGCCCCAACACCCACAAGTGTGTAAAAGGACGAAAATGATGTCATCCTGTGGGGTTTTTAAATTCATTTACAGCAGAAAAGTACTCTCTTCCCTGTCGATATTTTACAAAGGACAATTTCGTTCGTTTAATATGGAAAATACGCAACCACCTACGTGTCCTTAATTTGATTCCGTGAAAAGAAAGGAGGAGAGTAAGTAATATACTTCCCACAATTTGGGTAATTGTGATTTGTAATTTTGCACTTCAAAAAATAGCTAAAGTCTATTTGAATCTCCTGTTTTTGAGATATAAGACGCCAATCAATTTATTTTCGTTACAAATGTCATAGCTCATTTAGGGGGCTTGAAATAGAATATTTTTGCGTCCTAGGGTGTATTTTTTGGTCGAGGAATAACTTAGCTTTTTTTTGTGTTCCTTGAGAACAAGCAGCTGGACTTCCGGGTATTTTTTACGGTGTGGCGGTCACGTGTAGAGGATAAATCGCTTTGGATGCCCGGTAGGTAAATGCTGATGAAGTTACATGGCAAAATCACAAGAGAGTGGTAGTGCTGTTATTTAACGAAAACTTAACGAGGGCCTGATGAACCGGCATGGAAAGGGCCTGTAAAGGAGGCACAATAAGCGCTCTATAGACAAATATTTCATAAATCAACAACAAGGTTAAGTTAGGTTATCGTGTCAGGCTGCACTAGATGCAACCTCACTTAGACCAGTTACCCACTAAACCAGGAGGAGCTAGTAATAAAGCCCTGGAGACTGCTAATGCTTGCATTAGACAGTTCACCGAGGTTGTTGAAGAAGTAGGCTCCTAAATCCAGTTTCCAACGAGCGGACAGAGCTTCGCATGTGCAAAGAAGATGTAGTAAAGAACTACAAATCGAAATGTCGAGCAAACAAGTCGGTATTCGGATCGTGGACTTTGGAAGAAAGTTCTTTAGACTGATGATAGGAGTTATAATATGAAATAATCTGCCACTTACCAGCAACCTGTTCTACAAGTAACTGAAAGTCGCTTGTCTCTACGACTTGTAGTAAGTCTCAAATATTTAAATCGTTTTCTTTCCATGTTTTGGCCACCATCTTGTTTTAGCCATACAGGATATATTATTCTACATAAAATATCCTTTAATTTGATACCTGAATCATTAAAATCCGTTCAGAAATAAGGAAGTTATAGCAAAAACAAATTCACTCTCAAATCGGTATGTGGCGGCGAATCATAATCAGAGTTTGAGTGCCGCTGGAGAAGGTCGGGTTACCTTCTGTTTTCTTAAGATTTCTGGTGGCCTGGTGTTTCAGAAAAAATTACTACGGAAATTCAGTGGATATTTTCCGTGATATCTCCGGTTCTAGAAGGCCTAGCGGCTTGAAACAAAGACATAAGCCTAGGGTAGAGGGTGTAGTTTATGTTGAGTGCAATGAATTTTTTGAGTACAGGGTGGTTCACATGTTTGAGAGGGTGCAAAGCAGATTCAGTTCTAGACGAAGTACTGACCAAAAGTCACAACTATTTCACGAATGAATGCCACACAATCATTCCGAAGGATATTCACGCCTTGTAGGTGTTACCTGGACGAGCAACGTTTGCTTGAAATATGGCAACTAAAAAGCGTTTGAAACAATTTGTTCTGAAAAATCAGGAGTTTCATCGCCAATGGGCCATAAAAACAAGTAGACCCCCTGAACCTTTACCCCAAGATTTGAAGAACTATACCAAGAAGTACGTTGCTTAAGGTGGAGCGCACAAGTAGAAGGGGGCCTCAACACTTGGAGTGCGCAAATGCAGGCAGTTAACTGAGGACCAGGCTAACTGGACGAGCTTGTTGGTTGAGGCCCAGGTTCACTTCGAACTCTAGAGCCACCTAAGTACGTCATTGTATGTTAAGAATGAGTCTTTAATGAACTCCTACAACTTCTCATCAAAATATCGAATACAATGTTTATTCACGGCTTGGCGAGTGGAGACTTAATTAATTTAATGACAGCAAGCTTCGTCATTATCTTTCCTTTTAGTTAACTAGATGCGCAGTCTACCCTATGGTAAGATTCCAGACAATTTTCGGGGCTTTGGCATCTCATCATTTAAATCAGAGACCCACTAGTGCTAGGCGCTACGCTACAAAGCTAGGGCATAAATTCTAACATTTTGGCCAGATGGGCCTTACCAAACGATGGTAACTGTGTACCAGAACTTCCAGTTCCTTTTCTGTGTATACATATGTACATATCTTGTTTATGTATGGCATTTTCGAAGAGGGCACCCACACAAATGGAGAGGCTACACACATACATACACATGTACATACTTTGATGATATTTTGCTTCTTTTTTACTATCTCACATTCACTAATAAAAGATCGTTGGTGGTGTTATTTCTCTTTCGCCATGCGGTATCGCATAAGCCACTTATTCAATCGAAGAATGGCAATAAAATGGCAAGACTTTAATGCATACATATACATACATACCTATTCTAATAGTCAGCAACAAAAATTTCAAGAGCTGCTAAAGATTTACTACCTACCTATTACCGCTTCGGTGGCGACAACGGCTATGTTTGCTTTGAATTAAATTACCTGGCGCGTTAAAAATTGGGTAAGTGTAGCAACCGCCTTAAAAGGCCTTGACTTCGAGTTAATTTTTGGAATGTCTAATCAAGCTTACTTCCATTTCAAAACATACTGAGTTTACTGACCCAAAATACCAGGCGCATAAAAAGGCAGCGATATAACATAGCTTCACATGTATGCCTGTGTAGAGTCTCAGCTCTTACTTAAACAGACAGTGACGCTAAAAGTCTGCAAGTGTGTTTAAACTTCGAAAATTGTTTCACACTACATCACTGATTCACAGCCAAGTATGCATTCTTGCACGCACACTCATGAAATCAACCAGGCGAACAGGAAATATAGGTCGTACTGTCGTACCCATTTCCCTTTAACTCATGACAATCTCAACTTACATACGAGTACATACATATGTACATCATTTCGCTACTTTTGGAAGAGTCTATTCAGCCTAGGATAAATACATACTTTCATAATCAAAACATGTGTTTGTGAGCATTATCGTTGATTTTATTTCGTCAGACCAAAAGAGGAATGTGTAGAAAGTAGCCTCTTTCTTTCTTAAAAAAAAAAGACTAAATGTTGTTCCTAGTGGCAGGGACAATTTTTCACCACATCGATGTCACACACCCCAAAATTTTCATATTAAATGGATCCCAGTGCACTAGGCGCCCAGGAAACGTAGCAAGTACTCATCCTTACTTGGTTTTTGTGTGACGTGCTCTTTCAATGTAGTCGCCTTTCTCTTAGAATTTAAAAGAGTTGTTACAAACCTGTGTAGACTTACACTCAATCTCTTACTATTATATTTCCCCTGTTAATCTCTTCACTTAGTTTCCTGTCCGAAAAGTGAGAATCTCATGCTTGACTCTTACTTCTCACTCAATTCCCCATTGTTGAGTTGATGATAGTTGTAAGCACAAGCCAAACCACTCGAACAGTGGCAGGCTAATTTTGAATGATACTCAAAGCACCAGGCGTCCAGAAGAGACAGAAGTCAATTCTCTGATTCTGTTTGGTGGTCAATTACAGCTGAAATTTTACGCTAGAAAGAGTAATCTCTCCACTTTGTTCGAGATTTCTATTTATTCTTCTTATTTTTGTGCATTGCCCAATGGGACTTCGGCAAGTCTAGTTAGATAAGAATTACGATTTTTGAATGAAGTCAACATTTTACGTTCTCGTCTGTGTATGTGAGTAAAGTCATGAAAGTATATATTTCCAAGCACCAGTAAATGTAATCGTTCCTCGTCATAACGACCTACATACTTATGCAACTTCTCTCCCACATAGCAAGTCGTGTCTTTATTTGACGCTTTGAACCCAAATACGTTTTAGCTGTCGAAGATAATGAAATTGTGGAATCTCCTCTAATGCCTATTTATACTCAAAAGGTCGTTCTAATAAGTCACCACTTTTATCGGTGGAAAGCTGATTTAGAGGAGGCTTTACCCATGACAGCTCGTTTTCAAACAATCAGCACAGTGCTTTGCGTGCCCGACTAGCGCCTAGGGAAACGATGTACGATAAAAACGAGATTATTTCGCACTTATACGTGGTGCACAAGACTCTGTTTTAACATATGTATGTATGTATACCCCTGTCTTAGATTTGTTAGAAAAAAGATCTGTCTTGGCTTGTACCTAAACTTTGGGTTTCGACTAAGCTATACTTACACACATTGGTCTAAATACATTTATTTGTGTTCTTGGCGCCTTGCTACACACTCACAATAAATTTTCATTGACTTCATACATAGACACTAGTGGATGACGTTTGATCCACAGTGCCGAGAGGCTTTATATAGCTAACACTCAAAGCACCAGGTGCCCAGAACATGAAGTAGTTACCTCTCTTATTCTGTTTTGCCATTTCTCATCCTCAAAATAGTATACACACACTGAAACCCTTGATTTGTACATATTTCGAAAAATCTCTTAGAATAGTATCGTCTCCCTTGTTTATGCTTTGGAATACGTTTGTGATTAGCTGTCTATCTCTCATTCCCACAGTCTTAGTTTCTTATTGACTGCATACATACATATCTATTTATCATTCCCTCCAAATTGACATGACTACGATTTTGTTTTGAATCCGATAATCAACAGCAGAGTTTCGAAGTACAATTTGGCAAAAATTAGAATTTTTTTGAATTCGAAACTTATTTACATCAATTGATGTCAATATTGACGAGTTTTCTTATTGAAAAGTTAATGTTTCATTTGAATTTTGAAATGCCTGTTCGTTTGCTATGACCGACACAAGTTAATTTAAACTATAAGAAGACGCTGACAAAACTGACTTAAGTGTTTGTCTAGCACCCGAAAATGTAGGATGTGCCTTGGTAGACTCATTATTCCTCATTTAGGGACACAACGTACATTTTCATAAACTACACATATAGAACACGGAGCCTTCTGTAATAGTATTTCAAAATTTAATAATTTTTTTTATCTCTAAGGACAGACAAAGGACACAAAAAAACTTCTTCGATAAAACTCACGGCACATCTGAACAAAACAAAACAAAACAAATTTCTTAAAAATATTAAACAAACAAAAAATCAAAACAAATACATTTTTCAAAATTTACAAAAAAAAAATTTAAATAATTACAAAAAAAATCTTTTTTAGTAAGAAAAGTGTTTTTTAGTTTTTAGTGCGTATATAAGCAAAAAACTAAAACAAAATTATAAGGAATTTCCCGGAACTAATTACAAAATGAATCCCTTCCTTCATAACAAGGACTTTTTAATAAGAAAATGAAAAAGAATGCATCGAAAACCGAGGTTAAAACAGGACAAAAAAATGAAAGAATAAAAAAAATAATTAAGTAAAAAAAAAATAAAAAATTAATGTTTTTTTGTGAACAATTTCATCGATGAGGTCGACGATGTGAGTGAGTGAACCAACAGATTGATTTTTGTTGAAAGCTGATAGTAGGCGTGAGAGTGAAGTTAAAGGCGGTAAAACAGGTGAGTGAGAGAGAGAGATGGTCGACAAATTTACAAACCGTACCTCATTAAATTGGAATTTGGACGACCGACAACAATGGTGGTTGGATCAGTACTCGTATAATAAACGTAACCATCTGACTGTCTTAACGGTGTAGAGCTTTTCGCGTTTTGTATTAGAGAACCTCCATTCCGCTGGTAGCTACGCCGATACGCCCGCTCAAATGGTGTCCTGGACATAATTAGCGCCTCCGGTGTATAATGCAGCTTCCCCAGACGATCGTAGGTGGTGAGTTCTTTCAAAGAACTTCCCCAGGAACAGTCGACCACATCGACTCCGCTGCTGCCGATGACCTCGTTTATTTCGGGCGTTTTTCCACCAGGGAAATTCTTTCGCCCCGACGTCGGAGTAAGAAACGGATCACACTCGATTCGTTCGCTGACCACATCAGGTATGGTGCCAAGTGACTTCATTTTCGCGATTGGATAGTGAGGACGAGGCTTTTGCGCCTCTGGAGTGTCATCGTTTCCAATGAACTTGGCATTGCCAACCTTGTTCTTTATGAATCTGCCGCTTTTTGGTGAATACTCCGCCTTGCTCCCAATCGCCGGCGATGTCTTACTATGTCGAAGTCTCTCGAATTCCAGCTTCAATGCATCTCCTTCATAGTCATCGATGTCGAGAACCAAATTATTCAAAGATTTAATTTTGGGAATCCTAGAATTTATCATTTTCAGCCTTCTCGGCGAGTTGCGATCCAACTCTCGGGAGGCCTTGTAGAATTCCATTTCCAGAATCGATAGATTCTCCATGGATTTGATTTTTGCAACCCTCGGCGTGTGAAAATTCTCATCTAAACCCGAATCATCGTCCGTGGAAACCTCATCCTCTTCGTCATCATCAATCTCATCACTGCTACTGCTGCTGCAACAGTTCCGTTGTGGTGGTAGCATCTCAGTTGGGGGCGTGTGTAAAAATTGTTTTGGCATCTCATTCAATGGTGTTCGGAACTCCTCAATACTTTGATCTGTTTGGGCACTCAACGATGAGTTTGGCGTTACATAGACAGTACCATCACCATCAATACTCTCGGCTTTGGTATGCAGGAACGAGGGGATGTTTAATTTCATGACATTGAGAGCTCTTTGATTTAATCTGCTTAAGAGGGAGACGGATTTTTGGAATCTATGGTTTTTTTGGTCATCGAGACGAATATTTTTGTTTTTGTTTTTTGGAAAGCGAGAGCAAATGTTTTTTTTTTTTTTTGGCAACGTACAGTACAGTGGTGTGTTAGTTAAGATGAATTCGATTTTTGTTCGATTTGTTTATTTACCAAAACATAAAAGGTAAACAAAAAAAATGAGAGAAGAAAAAAAGAGAAACACAAAAAATAGAAAAATCAAAAAAATACAAGTTACAAATTTAGAGAACGAAATTTTAAACTAAAACTAAAAGAAAGCACTAAATTGGAACTAAAAGGAACGCTACCGGAGTTTTCTTCTCTAAGAATAAAGAGTCCTCACCGCTATCTACACTTGGATTCTATTTTACAACAGAGAGAATCTAAGAATAAATTGCAAAGCATGTTGGTGTTGTTGTATTGATTAAGGGAAAGTGTTGGAAGTTGAAAAGCTTCAGAAACGTGGGAAAGTTTAGAAAGACGAGTCTTCTTGCCATCAAGATGGGTGATGGAAAATTTCGGAACCAATGATTTCCCTACCACTGTCTAATGTATCCAAAAAGAGCTAACTTCAGCTAGTTAATTGTAAAAAACGGATAGCAAATGAATTTGCAAAATATTTTAACTTCATACCGTGTCTGGTACAACAAGAAGGAAAACTGTCAGTGTGGTTTTCCAAGGAACGATGGTGAACATCGTGAAAGAAACCATCAGCAGGGGAACGTAGTTATCACCTAAAGTAAGCCTGGAATTTTTAACTCTAGACTATGTCTTTCTTATGAATTTCTGTACGATGCGGAGGACACCCGGTTTAGCCACAACTAAATCCTAAATAAGTTCGTTCATCTAGGGTTTAATCTACTGCGCTATATTTTTCCATTCAATGGATATTGCTCATGATTCTCGTAAGGCTTATGTAAGCCTGAAATCCTAAATTTGCGACAAAATGTTAAAGTCTAGAGGGTGATAGAAAAGCAAAGCTAAGAAGTTGTGCTACCAATCTATACGGGATTTCAAAATGGTTACCTTTTTTCCAACAAAAAGATTTTACTCAATCAGTACAACAACACCAATTTTTTTGCAAAATTTATGTAAATATATTCATCTACACCCAGCTAACTACACAAATTAATAAAGAAAAACAATTCTATGCCCAAACATATTTTTTTAACCCACACACATTTTTTTTTTACAAAACATGTTCAAAAAAATAAACGTGTAACCCATTTAAATTTTATATTTTTATTACAGAAAATGTAAATTTAAGGCATTTGTAGCAAATTTATTATTTTTTAGTAGAAGCGCAATATTTATTCACACAGAATAAAATTAAAAAAAAAAACCTTCAAGTGTTTGTAGTTAAACATCAAAAACTAGTTTTTTTTAAAAAAAATAAAAACATTAAAAAATATTTAATTTAATCTGGAAAAAAAGCACAGAAAACGACATTTTTTGTTTGAGCACAAAGTAGTTGACTTGAACTTTTTTTAATTTAAAAAGAAATGTTAGCAAGTTATAGCATTAATAAAAAAGAAAAATAAAAAATATTATTTCAGTGAGTGAAGTCATCACTTATTGGTTTAATATCTTAAGGCCGTAAAAAATTGTTAAATTTGGTAGATTATTCAAATTTGTGTAGGCAACAACCTTTTTAGCTTTGTACACATATAAATTAAGACTCGTTTAGCAAAGTTTTAGCTTAAAATTAATTACAGAATAGAAAAATAGAAAAGCAGTGGCTTTCACTAATTCAAAGCTGATTTACGAGTTTCGAAATCATATAAAGAAAGAAGATATGGGATAAGGCTGTGTCACATCCATTATATTTAGGTGCAATGAAGACTGTTAGTCGAAAAGTTAGGAAACTTGTAAGACAAGTTAGACCTTAATTTCTTTAAGATTCAGTCAACGAACGGAATGCAACGCTGTGAAGAAAGAAAGTTTAGAAAAAGCAGTGGTTATAGGACGAAACTGAGTTGATCTATGTAAGAAACGCATTACCGAGGACGACGGACATTCCTGGCAAATATAGAAATTAACTATGGGAATGATTCATAGGGCGCACGCAAATGAAGCTTTCAATCCTTTAATCCGCCTCAGTCAGCGCTGATAAAAGCTAACCAGCGAGAATACTGTTCAGAATATCTCCACTTAAAAACACACGAAAGAGCAAATCACCACTTGACACTAGAACGCAATTTGGAGGAGGTCAATAGGGCTAGAATGCAGGTCTACGAAACCAGCTGAACAATAATATAAGACAAGAGAACGTTCCACGATGGAACAAGACCATAGAGAAACTAAGATCGAAAATGGAGGAAGTGCTCTAAGTCGAACAACAACAACAACTTATCGACTAGAGACTCCGAGTGCCGTGCGCCTACACGCCTATAACCAATCTAATCCAATCTAGGGGTTCAAGTTGGTAGAAATCGTAACCATACGCCTCCCAGTGAGGAAATGCATTTTAAATATTTCCTTAGAATAACTATAGGAAAACAATAAGAGCCTTCAAATTCGTCAGTGAACGTCTGACATCGATTCGAAACAAAGTGTGTTCTTCAACTTATGTGTGTATGTGGGTAAGGAGACTTTCCTGAAAGTGTTAAGTGCCAGTTGAACATCTTAAAAACAAAAGTGAAACAAATTATTGAGACAGACTGTCGGAAAATATCGAATTCATCTTTGACAACAGAATTCGATCATTTATCGGGATGAAGGAACCCCAAGTTCCATGGTAGGGACGCGATAAAAAGATTTGTAATCAAATGGGGTGTAGGAATGTGTCGAATACAAAACTATAACACAAAATATTACGTTGCTGTCGCAGGAATATGCCGAGCCTGAGGCATTTTCTTATAATGGGAAAGTCAGATGGCGAGAAATGGGATCAAAACCCGTAGATTTTGCTTTGTCGTGGAGGGATTTTTTTTTTTTTTTTATAATTTACCCGCACTGAAGGGGTTATGAATACCCTTTTACATGTTTTCACATGGTGCGGGCGTTGGAAAGATAGATAGAGAGAGAGAGAAAGAGATTGGTGTAGTGGTTTGAAACTCAGCTGTATTAGGTTTCACATTATTGCAACAATAAAACAAAAAGGAAAGTCAATTTTACAGTAGATAATCTGTAGCGATTCGTTTAAACTCGAAGCCGGCAAAAATTTCTCTTCAACTCATAAGAACCTCTTATTGTGAAATTCTACAATACAGTCGACAGTAATATTATCGGCAGAGGTGAACACTTATTGATAATGAATAGGAAGCCTAAGCTTGGTTAAAACATTACGACAGGAAACTAAATATTTGAAGTAGGAATAGGCTTACTGTAATTCTGCTGTTTTATTGACTGACTTTGGTGTTGATGTTTCATAGGTGTAACTACATATGTACATATATCTGCATGAAATTCATACTATAATCCTGCTGTGGTATTCATGTGAACTTTAGCAAAGTTGCATTGAGGACCAGACAGAATCCAGAATCTTAATTTCAAAAGCTTAAAGCAGACCATTGCTGCATATGTTGCAAAATGTACATTAGAATCGGAAATCTTCATAGACTCATATGAAATGAAACAAAAAAGCCGAATGCACACCTTTAAAACAGATTTTTCAAGCAAACGTCAACTAAAAATAAACGTATCCTTGGTCAATTAAATGATAAATTCTAAAAAGAAAATCGATTAAGCATTTTCATTGATAAGCTAGACCACCGAGACATTCAAGGAAAAATGCTATGAAAATCTCCTAACAATAATGGCCCTAAGCGACATCCAGATCATGTATCTCAGGCAGGAACGTACAGATGCATACGTTACGAATCGTTACAAAAACCATCAAAGAAGTCATTATATTGTGTGTGTATGATTCTAAATTCAATGCTAACAACAATTATATTAGTAATATTGTGGAAGTGGTGCTTAAATGACATGTCGATAGCCAAGAGGTACATATAAAAGGAATCACATTCTTCCCATTTCTCCTTGTTTCCTGTAAACAAATTTATAGACAAAGGATTCACTTTTAGTGCAAAAATACAGTCGGACGAATATGCAAATGCGCACCTTTGAGAACTCTATGGTAAGTGTTCAACAAGGAAATGTCCTTAACTGTTGCTTAAGTGTAGTTGCGAGAAACAACTTGATTAGGCACGGCGCCATTGATATTCATTTAAAAGAAAAAATCTGTTGTACGAATGATTCACATATAATTCCGTTGGGGGTTCTAACTCAACTTTGCTTCACAAGCTTTAATTCTGAACCAAAAAATGTACGTATGGTAGGGAGCATAGCTCAGGAACAAAATATATAGTGAAGTCTTCACCAACTTGCGAATAAAGAATTCTAGCTTCTACCAAGGGTAACCAATAATCTCCTCGGATAGTAGTTACAATTAGCTGTATTCGTCTACCTACCTACCAATAAATTTGTAAAACGAATATCTGAAGACTTAGTGGCTCACAATCAAAAACATAAACGCTTACTTAACAGGTAGTCAGGAAAAATCAAGGCTCAGATCATATGCCTTACTGATTAAACCCCTTTCTACTGCTACCATAAATACAAACAACGTTTTTTAATTTATAAGGAAAGTCTTATAGTAAATATACGCCTAGGCTTCCTTGTTGCAAGTTCATTTACGTAAGTCAATAGCTAAGCCTGCCTAACCATGTGTTGCATCGCATATTTCCTTCGAAAATTCAATCCATTAAGAAACATATGTAGATTCCCGATGCAAAATCAAATAATGAGTGCCCAAGAAAAACCTCGTGAAGTCGTGAATTTAAATGTTTGAAGCTTCAAGCTTTGTATAATACAGACCATTGGTTATGTTTAATCAACTTCTAGTGTTTCTTTTTTGTTTCAGAAAACTGCAGTGTTACTCAAAAAATAAACATACAAATGTAGAAAATTAGTAAAAAAAAATTACAATTTTTATTTATAAGAAAAATGATAAAATTAATTAACTGTCTATGTAGAGAGTATGAATGTGTTTTTATGTTTCATGTGTATGTGCATTTGCTTGTTTTTCAAACTATTAACAAAAATAATCGTCTAATTATCTAGCGAAATAATTATTTAAAAATATAAATCTCAGCAAAGCAAAAAAGTCTCCACAACAATACAGTATAATGTCCAACAACAAAACTAACAAAACAAAAAAGCCCATTTCTGGCATTGGTACAAAATCACGTTTTCGCGTGATCTGCCAGAGGTGATGGTCAGTCATCCTTGCATCTGAACCGTCATCATCGTGACATACATTTTATATGAAAAAAAAAATACCTGACAAAACCTAACAACGAAGGTAAAAGCCAAAAGGGTGACGCGTTCTTGCCGCGAACATTTTACCACACGTTATTTTATCCGGTCAAAGATGTGTTGACATTTTAATTTCATATAAACTCATAATTTATGTCGCATAAATTTTCGCAAAATAACAATAGCAAATGTGGATGTATTCGATAGAGAGGTGGAAAGAGGGGTGCATTTAAAATTGGTTTTTGAATGCCGGCCAACTCAATTACACGCTGGGGTGAGTCGACCTTAAACTTTGCAATGAAAATTAGATTTCTTACCAGAATTGGTTCTGTGCGACGATTGCCACACACATGTGTGGAGGGAATTTTTTGAATAATGCATAAACGACATATTTTGGCGGCAGGTAAGACAGACACAGGTATTTGGGAAACATTTTGTCACGCAAAAGATTTCGCGGGATCAGCGTTTTAAGATTTGAAAGAAAATCCTTCCGTCAGCGACCAGACAAGGGAAAAGAATGAAATCTGTGTTTGCTAAAATTTAACTTTTAAAAACGGTTCCAATAAGAGAGGAGATTAACTGCAATAAAATTGTCAGACAGGGATATGCTAGGGAACAACCGATCAAAAAAGGAGGAACTTCCGGGGTCTAGTCTATTACATGTGGGAAAGAGCGGGGCATAAGAAAGGTCTCGAGATACTGATTTGAAGTATGTATGCTTCATAGGTTTGCTGATATGAAGTATGTACGCTGGGCATTAAAATGAAAAATGTTTTGTTCGCAGGTGTATGCACCACAAGTGTCATAACGTGGGAAGATAAAGATAGAAACAGGCACGTAATCCTCTAAAAAAAGCTCCGCGCGTTGTGATTTACTGTAATAAGCCTGAAATATGTCACTTAACGTAAAAAATAGTCATTCACAAGCAACGAAACAACAATCCAAGCTGGATAAAAATGGCACCGGACCTGTTTCAAGCTGAAAGTAAGAACTTGGCAAATAGTAAATGCCTTGTTCCACGAGATACGCTGCCGTTTAACTTTCACAAACGACATGTCGTGAAAAGGATTATCCGCAAATACAACATTAACACTTTTGTAACCATTTTTAAGAGTCTATTGAATATAGTTAGGCGAACTTAGCGAGTTGACAGTGAAATTTTCATACATACATACTCGTTTAACTTTAAAAATAAGACAACATTTCCCAAAAGAATACAAAATTTGATGCAACAGACTATGTATATGTGTTCCAGGGCCCAGAAACAAAATTTCAAGGGGAATGAAAATGAAATCGGTTCAGACTGTAGCAACATGAACATAGACAACAACATATAGAGAATTTCAATCCAGGGAATCAATTACATTTGGCAGTGAGAATCTGTAAAGAAATCTTCCATTGACAGTGACGGATAAATTCCACTGCCAAGAAGAGCGCTCCTTTTAACCAAAATTAAGTCAGCACAGAAATATTGAACATGAATGAAACAACGCTAACTAATCTGCTATGGCAGCTTGATAGAATGCAATCAATGGCTGCCGGATCCTAAAAAGACACCCACTGCGTTAATTCCAGTTAGATACATCAAATTTTTAGCACTGTGGATAAGTGAGGCCGCTTTTTGAAGGCCAGGCATTTGCTTGACTAATTAATCATAATGGAGCCTTCTTCGGCCTTAGTGTGATGTAGATAGCTGGCAGGCATTTCAACCTAATCCAACTTAATACTCAGTAATAGAGTACTAATAGCCGACCCTTTTGCAGTTCAAGTAAACTAAAAACTAAACAGCACAACGAAAGGAAAATTCAACCTTCAAGTTGTGAAATCCTGTTACGAGAAAGGCAGCAGGGGAAAAGAAAAAAAAATCGCTTTCCAAATGCTACAGAAATTTTCTTTTTTTAACACCATGGCCTCTAAAGCCTCTAAAGGTTCCCCGATTATTAATTTTGTTGTTGGAATAAATACAATTAAATAGAAACTTAACAAAAGTGTGTATATACCACTAACTAAACAGCTAAAATTAACATTTTTATGTAATCATATTTATATTTTTGTTTTATTTCAAAATATTAGTAAACACAAATCAAATTAGTACTTTTAAGTAAGAAAATTAAAGCAAAAGAAAGAAAATTATAAAAAAAAAATTAAAGAAAAAGTAGAAACAAAAATATTAGAAACATATTTTCGTTGTATGCAGTGTGTTTTTGTTTTAAATTAAAAAATAATAAACTTTTAAATAAATACATAATTTAAAAAGAATAAAACATTAAAACATAAGCAAATATATAGAAAATGTCTTGAAAGACTCACCTAGCATGCCCTGAATCACCTTCAGAACTTTGCCTTGAATGTTGACTGTGCGAAAAACTACTATAACCCGAACCTTTTGACATCTGTTTGCAAGAAGGTAAACAAATATTATTGAGAGGAAGGAAATATTATCAAGTAAGAGTCAAACGAAGGTGAGAACGTTCCAATACTAGGCTTGTTATAAATCAAAGCCGTCCAGCAAAAGGGAGGCGACTTAGGGTAGAGATAAAATGCTTATGCAGACAAGTTTACATGTTTTTCTGGGGCGTTTTCCAGGAAAACGTACAAAATCTCTTAAAGGATCATATATTCCGTACAACTTGTTGAATAACGCATTTCACCTCTAGATTGGAACAACGTTTTACACCTACTTTCTTCAAATCATTCGTCTACTACTTACTTGACTAGTATTGCTGGAATTCCTCGAGTGTCCCATCTCCATCATTGATGCAGTCCCAGTATTGCTTATTCCTCCTCCTCCTCCCCCTCCACTATTATTTGTTACAACCCCACCACCGCCACCACCACCTCCTCCACCTCCTCCACCGCCACTCCCACCGGTTCCTCCAATTCCACCACATGGAAGCACTTGTTGTGCGTTAGACAGTGACGTAAGCGATGGCGGTGGATATGTTTGCAATAGTGAATCTGTTGCATTTGTTGCAGGTTCTGATGATTCCGATAGCCCAGAATCTGCAACTATCGATGCAATCAGCGATGCTGGATCTACATCGGTAAACAGTTCCGATTTCTTTTTTGTTAGCGATCCAAATCCGGAAGAGGTTTGCGATTGAGAGATACCATCATCGCGTGAAGAAGATATGGGCCGATTGCCACTACTCGCTCCCGAACTTGGTACACCTGTGTTAGCCGTTGGTACAGCTGATGGTACCGTAGCCGTTGGCGTCTGGAGACCTCCACCGCCGCCACCGCCACCAAGAGAATTATTCCCTCCGACAACAGTGCCGAGGTCATCTTGCGATGGAATTTGTTTGCCTGCTAAGCTTGGTGTGGGTCTAAAAATAAAAAAAAATAAACTTTAATTCTTGGACTAGATATACTCAACTGTTATACTTACGCCTTAAAGAGAATATCTCCGCTTAACATGTGCATTTTAATTGACACCCTCAGCATTGAGTTATCTAAACGATGACGCTGATCGTAACCCTCCAGTAGGCAGCGACGTGATGTCAGGCCCGATCCGGCGAATTCGGCAAGATTCAAATCGATAAAACCTAATTTGTAATAACTACGTCCGCCCTTCATCTCTTTGCGGATGGAAATTCGTAGGAAGCATGGATCTAGGACACCAGTCGACGCATTTGCCGACATTTTGCATGGGAACTCGAAATGGCGGTCCCATTCTACACGGTGATTACGAACTTCTTCTCTGTTGGGGCGAAAAGTAAATGTGATTAGATTTTCAAATGTATTGTGGAATAGTGGAAAAAAAAGGGGATCGACGCATTTCATTCGCTTAATTGAATAATTCAATAGGAACCAGTGGCAGAGAGACAGTCTGAAAGTCCAATTAATCAATTCCATCTAAAGCGATGGAATATTGACCCGGCAATGGATGCGACTGACACCTTGTTATGGCAAAGTTGGCCGACCAGACGGGGGAATTGGATAAATTGAGTTCCGTTTGTGATACGATGGATTTTAAATGGATCTGGGAATTCCATTGAAGTTAGAAACTGCGATGGTAAGTGAAATTGAATTGTACGTGTTGGTGTTCTTGAAAACAGTCAAAACCCGCGTTATTAAAGCTTTAAAAGAGTGGATTTATTTTTAGGAAGTGTCTGTAAATAAGCCAGTTGTCTTATTTAAGTTTTTGGGAAGCTAAATGCAATGGGATGATGCAACTATTTAGGTTTACTCTGAGTTTGTAAGGTGGGACTTACACACTTACTTGGACAGGAAAATACGTTCCAAACGTCGAGAACAATAACTTTGATAAGATTCGTACCTGGAGTTGGCGTAAACTACAAATATTTTAGCGTAATTTTGTTATCTATTCTATGCCAAACTTAGAAGAGTGACAGATATTTAGGACGTCCAAGCTTAGTGAATTGGGAAATTGGAATATTGGTAGTAACATTGGCAGATTTATCTTTGCCAAACGCCAAAAACTCAAGTGGAATAGGCTGCCAAAACCATGAACGCCAAATCTTGACTAAGCCAAGAATAAAAATAGAATAAGCAGAGCACTGGAATGAATGACCTGTATGCATGTATGCATGAATTTATCGGGCACAATAACTGAATGTAACATGCTCGTAGGTTGGGATGGTGAGATTCAGCACCTCATACGGCTGTGAAAGTGCATCCATTGTGGTCGACAGGATCTCGAATTATACAGCTATTATATTTGAAGCTGCTGATGTACTCTGAAGGTTCACGAAGACTTTTGTTTGCCAGGTCAAAGAAAAATGGGCCTAGCGTTCCAAACCATTTCTTCTTATTTTTTTTTAGAATATCTCGCCACTTTGACATTTCGTTAAAAGACGAACAACGACCTACTCCATGGAGTTTGGTAAGACTGGCCATAAAAAGGCTAATATCGTGAGTAGAGATGGCATTTCGTTGCAGCTAAGACGAGGGGCCGCTATACAATGAGTGCCTTTTGAAAGAAAATGTAGAAAGGGTACACTTGCCATTTATTATTCTAGATATTCTCAAATAGTGAAACGACATGAAAGAACATCTGCCTGACTGGTGTTTTCTGAGATTCGAACCTCGGACGTGAAGCTCAGTAATAGAACTTCGAAAGACATCTTTCGATAAATTTTGTTGGGGTCACCTGAAGGCATTTATGCGGTTAAACCAGCAACTATAGACCAATTGGGAGCTAATATTGTGGTTGGTATTCGATTTATTCCAAAAAAGGGGTCGAAAATTGGTCTGGCAGGACGATTTTTGTAAAACGTAGTCGAGGTGGTCATATGCCCGGAATTGTATTCAAACATTCAGTGCCGAAAATTGCTCAGTCGAATAAAATATAAAATTGGTCATTTTGTCGTGCTGAATTTCAATTTAAAATTCTCACTGTCATGTCCAGGAGAGGAGTACTTCATGTACAATTTTCTGCATTTTGTTAGAATGAGAATGGCTTGAGCCTAACTTTGGGATGGTCTTCTGTCGTTCAAATGTGACAGCACTGGTTTCAGTACACTGAATCCGTAGTTCCTGTTTGTTTTCTATCCACCAGTGGTACCGTACCATAGTTCAAATAAAAAGTGCTCACAATTAACTTGATGACAAAATGGATGAAACCCGCTGGAGATACGATCTCTTCAAAAACATACCTCTCTCCTTCCACAATCCTTAATCAGACAAAACTTACCTTGAACTATACTCTTGAAATGATCCACCATCCAATAAACGTATCTTTGCGAATAGCACCTCATTAACTAAGGCCACCTCAACCAAATCCTTAAGCTGCACCTCAACATTAAACTTATACTTCTTCTTTTTCATCATAAAGGCCATACCAGGGGCGCTGGGCCCAAGTAATGTCATTCAGGGTTCCGTCGCGACGAAATATTGTTGCCTCGTTTTTCGACACCACTTGAATAGAATTTTTTTTTGGAAAACTATTCTGTAAAATGTGGAAGGTAAGTCTTTTTTTTTTAATTTTCTTTTTTTGAATGGAACTTCTAAGTTAGTTTTGGATTCGTTGTGTTCGTTGAGGAAGCAGTTACAAACAACCTTTTAATGTATACTCGTATCGTACTGATAACAGAGTACGAGTTGATTTATTTTTAAATATAGTTTCCTTGCTGTTGATGATTCATTTTATTGCTCTATTCTATCAGACTTTGTGTGTGAGTGACTATATATTTGTCCCAAGAGTGTACGGATGGAGGAATAATTCTGAAAATAAAAGAGAAACATTTTAGCTGATAAGAAATGTTTTTTTTTTTAATTTTTTTGTGAGTAATTAAAGAGTTAATGTCCGATTCTAATCGTCTGTGTTTAGGATGAAACTAAGGCGAACAAGATAAGAGGTCATATGGAGCAAAGTGCAATGAAACTAGCTACAAAGGAAGCTGTGTAAAATTCGAACGAATTGTGTGGTACATTATCAATAGAATTGGAACAAGTGCGTAGACTCTTTGTCAATCGAATATAGATGAGACCAGCTTAAATTCTACGTGACAGATAGTCCTATCTACCTTTCTAGATATCCTGACTCGAAACACACGTACTTGGAAGCCCTATTCCATTCAGTAAAATACATTAAGCAACCCATTAACATTTAAATAAATCCTTATCAATAAGTCATCATCCAATTTTGGTAGCCATTATCGCTGTAATAACAAACCCCTTACCCGTCCGACCTGTCACTACTGTAAATTGATCAATTCCACTAAATGATTTCATAAATTGTCCTTCACCATCGCAATTAAATAAATTACTTCCCATCGGTTGTCGGGTCGTCGTCGTTAAACCAAAACAAATGCCACCTCTTTCTCACAATCTAACTGATATGCTAGTAGTTACTTCCAATTGACCTATTTCCACACACTATCATCCTCGCTCTATATCCGTTCATTCATATATGCCAGCAAAACTTAACCCACATCCCCTCAGGCAGCAAAAAAAAAAAAATTAAATTACTGTCACGATATTCCCAGAAGCCAAACGACTCTTATCGAAGCTTTTATCGAGATTAATTTCCTCTTTTTATAGGTTCACGAAAAACCGCACCAAGAGATATGAAAAACGGTCTACGAACACAACCCCCGATATGTTATGTCAAATTGACATTTTTGCTCCCACAAGGAGTTCGTGGAACTCCCATTCAAAAGAATTTAATCGACACCGATGGGCAGGGTGGATTAGGAAATACAACACCTCCAACTCCTGCCGCAGCGGGTATGTTCACAAATACCGTTCAAGAGTTAAGAAGTGAAACTCTATCGGCGCCATTAACTTGGATGGGCAAAGAGTTATAAGTGTAGGCGGAGTCTCTGACGCACATGAGATATTTATTATACGCCATTTGCATATGTGAGCGCGCGCGTATGCTTCGGCGGCATCCTTATAGCGTGTCCTTATTGTTATTGTTCTCATTAGTTTGTTAAATGGCGCTGTTTTACTTATTTATCCTGTTTTCAACCCTACCATCATCACATTTGGGAAATTTTCTAATTACTAACCCACCCACCTAGGACTCTTAATAACCAAAGTATGCTGTCGACTGGAATATTAGGGGCAAATGAGGGTGCAAGTACGCGTTAAGGTATGCGTAGTTGTCCAATTGATAAGTTTTTTTCTTTTTTTCGTGACGGAGTTGAATGTAATTCAAGGACTTTGCAGCAATTAGTGTGACAGGGTAACAAGCGAAATGCCATCGGAAATGACAGATATTAAGTGAAAGCCTGGAAATGACGCGACGCGGCGGCCAGCGATTTGTAATTAAGATAAAAACCCTTGTGCGACCGAAAATAGGTATGCAAATAAAAAAAATTGCTCGGGGAGTGAGTCATTGACGGCTTACATGGTGTCCTTGATGTGTAAAAATCCTGCAAACACCGAAGAGCGGTAAGTGTTTACTTAAGTAGTTGTGACATGCAATCCGAATGGGATTACAGTTTTTTTTTTTTCGTTTTTTGATGATAGGTTGCTTAAAAGCACCGGATATGGGAGCGGTTCGTGAGTGCAAATAGTTATGTGACACGTATATGGGTGGGTTGGTTGGTTTTTGGTAATGCGTGCCTCAAAGGACGAATTATTTTGCAACGCAAAATGTAAATGGAACTGACAATCAAGTGAAAGGAGTTTAGGAACTTCTGACACCAGGAAATTCGCACGTGTTAAGAGAATTTTTATGCTTGCAAGCCTACTTAAGGATTGACAACATATGAACCGAACTTCTAAAACTTTTGAAGATGATGGAAGAATCTTCTTCTGGGTAAAAATTAGGAATAAGGCCGAGAAAAGCAACAGAATTGAAAACTCTATACGGTCCACTGAACTAACAGGCAGCTACTCTTTTTTTGGTGCAGTTGGAGAAACTGACATTTTTTCGTTTCTGTTGTAACTGGTGGCTGTAATTGCTGTTCCCGTGGCGGGCTTTGAACTTACACCGGACTGGTCACAAGCAAATATATTACTTACTACTCCGTGGTCACCACGGACACTTCCTAGATACAGAAAGTTGCCTATTTTCTCGACATTTATTTTTTAAGGCCTCACTTTGTCTGCCTCAGCTTCTAGATTTTGAGGCCTCAGACGAAGGTGAAAGCAGGCAAACATCGTCAGCTTAGTCTAGGGTAAAATGCCATAGTCCATTGAATTTCATAATTTTTTTTTTCCTCACTACTGCACGGCGTACATCGCTGATGACCACGAAGAATAACAGCGGTAACAGTATGCACCCCTGACGTACACCACTTTGGACTTCAAAATTCTCCGACACCTTTCAATTGTGTAAGACCTGAAACTTACTTCCCTTAAGTCTCCTAACGGGCAAGAATCTCACACTTGTAAGCAAACGAAGCCAAGTAATGCCTCGGAAATGAGGAGATACTTTCCTGGCGACCTTTGGATAACGCATAAGAACTATAAGAGGACGGGAACAACCATCTCTTTTCTGGTGATTCGCGATAAAAACAAACAATTTGCTTCGTGTATTGAAAATTAAAAGTGATGATGGCGAACTTAGAGAGGAAGATCTGATCCAGACTAAAGAAATAACTGGTCTTTACGAGACTTCGGATATCGAGGGACCTATAGTAAGTGGCACTCTTCTCAAAAGTTAAGCAACTCGGAGTAGTTTCAAGTTTGTAGCCAACCTGGGAAAAGAATCTAAACAAGGGAATCAAGAACAGTGATTGCTTGCCCTTTAAAAAATCCAAGGAAAATCCAGAGCTTAGAAATTTAAGAGGCGTGGATTACTACAACATACAAACGGTAATTGCCTTATAAGTTTACCAATCCAATGAATTCATCAAACAAGGCTCAGTACAAAGTCTGTTTCGGGCCAGTCAAATGAAGTGACATAGAAATTAGTAGATGATCAGTTCAGTGTAACTAATGTTGATGGTTGCCAGGGTAACTTAGGACCTATATAAGAGCCATAAAAGGCTGGTATGTCAACAGACTTTATAATTTGTAGTGACAAACATTTGCGTACATGTGGCTGAAGAAAAAGAAATGAATCACACTTTCCTGCTCCTGTTTGGATCTGAGCACCTGATCCCTAGAGATAGAGTGTACCTTAGAACCTTAGTAGAAATCTTTACAGGCATGTATATCAGCAGACTCCGAACTTGCATAAGCGTATATGTGGCTGACAAGGAAGAACACTTTCCTGCTCCTCTACTGATCTGAGCACCTAACCCCTAGAGATAGAGTATGCATTAGCAACCTTATGGAAATCATTCCAGGCAGGGATGTCTGTTTGAACTTGCAGCAACATAGCTGTGACAGTGCTAATGAGAAAGAAACAATTTCACACTTCCTGTGGTCCTGTCTAGGAGAAAATATGAGTGTTTAACCGCGATGAATAGAGCACACCTTAGCATTTCCATAGGAGTCCTCATAGACAGACTTTCCAGCAGACTCGAAGTCCAACAGATTTTGCGTATCTATAGCGGTGCTGGCATGGAAGAAAGAGTTTTCTACCCTCCCATCTAACTGTGTTTAAAAGAAGGTTCATAACCATGAGATCAGTTTTCTCTTTGAATAGCTTTCGCAGAATATTGCGACTTGTTTAGGTCAATGATAGCACTAAAACGCTCGAAAATCTACTCGTAGTTCCACAATATACTCGAAAAGTATCTGCAGCCTAGATTCGCAATCCAAATGGACGGACCGAAGCACCACCTAACCTGGAGTACTCCTTTAACAAGTCCTCTCTCTGGTGTTAAATACAAAGACTTTCAGGCCAATGAAATGTAATACGAATGCTTTGCTCTCAAATATTCTTACAAACAACACAAGGCAGACGAACCCTTCTCGTATTCCAAACGAATTCAAATACATTTTAAAGGGTTCCCCAGACATATGATTACTTTCCTTAAATGAAATCCACTTGCCTCGTTTGAATGTAATTTCAGATTCATTCAAAAGTATCTCGATTGAAAAACATACGAGTGCGAGTGTGTGCGAAAGGATCCCCTTGTATCGTCTTTCGAAACTGTCTCGTTTTAGCGAATACCTACTGCATTTTTAATAAATCTCCGAAATATACACGAGTACATCATCCAATCCTCGTTCTCCACTCATATCGAATGCACGCAGATGGATATAGTATCTCGTGTGAGAGTGGCACTGTTGGTGATATATGTGACTTGAAATCCTAATGGGGCATTTCTATTTCCAGATAACCGATGTGGAAAACTACAACGACTCTGTGATATCCACAGGGGAATACATAAAAATAAACGAAACCATATGACGAGGAGGATGTGAGTTGTGCAACAAGTTGCCCCCTACTTGCAGACATTTTTTTTTTAGTTACAGATGTGACATGTTTATGGGATTTCCGATGGTTATTCGAGAATACTTTTTGCTGTTTTGAGAGATTCAGAGAGATTTGGGAGTTTGTGAGGGAGACAAATCAGGAAGTTAGTGATGTGTCAGTGTCAGATTGTGGCATGAATTTATTAATTAAAATTTTATCTGCGGAATCGATTGTAAATTATGTCAGTGTTTTTCTAATCTTATCTCTGAAGGAGACTATAAAAAAGTTTTGTGCGCCAGGCAAATGTAAAATAAATACCAAATGAGCAGCGTAACATTTATTTCACAGTGCTTGCTGTTTTTTTAATGATTTATTGGGGGGAAGATTCCACCCAGGCACACACCTCTCGGCAGCGAGTTGTAAAAGTTTGTTCCAGCGACGAGTTTTATTTTTTTACACAAGCTTATCAGAGCGTGTGTCTATGGAGTGTGCTTGTCTTAAAAAAAAAATCTATTTGCATAGATTTGCATGATGAAAGTAGCAATTAAGCGTGGAAAAATCTCAGGATCCTTTACAGAAAACTATTTTTGAATGCACTAAGCAGCGCATAGAAAGGTAATTAAAAATGGGACATAAGTACACCTATCAGCTGACGAGTTCGGTAGAAAGGGTAAAACTCTTAGAATTCTGCTTAAATGGTAAAACCTGGGTATGGCCCTCGTGTAGGGTTCTACTTAAACTCGACGTGTCAGATATTTCAACAGATCTGGCCTAAGACTAATAAGAAAACTAGCGCGCGAGTTGGTTATGCTAAAGAGATCACAGATCAGCCACGTATCGGTGTCATTACTGGACACTGTCTGATAGGCAAACATGTTCAATGACTGGGCTTCTTTTCAAATGAATTCTGCAAAAGCTGCAGGGGCGAAGAGGAGGAGGAAACCATCATTCATCTCATTTGCATCTGTACGACCCTGTCTTAAAGGTGACAGCTCCATTTAGGGGCTATTTTCTTGATTGACCTCATCGAACTGGCGTCTGTAAACGTCACGAGCTTCCTCTGCTTCATTACCGACGCCTTGGAACCATTCTCGATCCAAATCTTACCTGGAAGCTGAAGACAGAGGAAGGTAGAACTATGTGCATTCTACGGATGCAAGAATACCTTCAGTAAACGCTGAGGAATGTGACCGCTCATAATCGACTGGATGTTCACAGCTTATGTACCTATAGAACAGCAATGACACAATCCTTACAAGGAAAATAGATCCATCTCGCATTACAAACATTGTGGATAGTTAGACAGCAATCAAGGCAGTGAACAGTGAGACCATAAGATCTAGGACAGTATGTAAACGTCGTCAAATCTTGAACAAGCTTAGCGATATCCAGGTGGTCAATTTCTGCTGGGTTCTTAGACATAGCGGTATAGAAGGCAATGAACTAGCCAGGAAGGGATCAGAACTAGTCACAGAATATAGTCACACGTAAATAGATATGCTTATTGGTGTAGTGAAAGGAAAGATAGCTTTTAGGAGCAGGGAACTACCCAAGACCGCTTGGTTATCGAGAGGAGACTGTGTTATATCAGGTAGCCTATGACCACAATTGAACAAAGGAAGGAACTAAAAGGGGAAAAGGAAATCCGCATCTTTATATAGGGGTACTGACAGGACACGACGCGATAGGCCAAGCTTCTGCAGGAGCTGTCAAGATGAGGAAGAGATAGAAACCATAAAACACTTGTTGTGCGACTGCCCAAACCTTCAAAACTGTCACCTGTTCAATATGGTAAATAGAGTTATTGGAGAACTAGGCGATTTTCTAAAAGTGAATGGACAGCAAAGCATCGGCGGGTAGTGTCTTTGAATCCAATCCGGAATGACAACGCAATAGAGGATGACCTCGCCTAAGGTGACGCGCACAAGTAGACTTCAACCGACTTGGAGTGCACTGGAGGCAGCTAGTTAAGTACCGGACTAACTGGAGAGAGTTGTTGATTGAGGTCCAGGTTCATCCCAAATTGTAGCGCCACCTACATGAGCTAGAGTCTAAGCTTGGTTGGTTGATTTCAGAGGGGAGATTCTGCTCTTAAGCCTCCATCCATTGGGCCCGTTGTGTTCCTCTCATCTGTCAGAAATAGTAGTGCGATGTGCGAATTGTGCGTTGGGAGGTTTTGGATTTATGGGGAGTATAATAGAAAACTGTGTCGTAAAGCTATCGGGAAGTCGTCTTGCTCGTCTAGCGACTTTCAATATGCCACCGATTCCAATCTTACCGAGGTGTGATGGAGCCGGTATCCCAGTATCTTCACTGTGGCAGTTCAGTGGCAGAGAAGGTGTTCTATTTCTTCCTGCTCCTCCTCACAGTTTGGTGGGTTGTTGAGATTGATGTGGCCTTTTATAAGTCCCACCATCAATCTCACCAGTGATCTGCTTGAGTTTAAAGCTCGCTTTGCTGTGTTGTTACCCGGTTCTTTTTCCACAGATCTGACCACTTTGCAAGCCAATCTACATAGATTCGTCCAGTACCAGTGGAACTCCTGTCGCATCTGCACACTGTTTATCCTTTTCATAGCTGCCAGAGGGACACCTATTGTCTTTCCTGCAATCAGTTCTCTGTTACTCGCTCTTTTTCTTGCCAGTTCATCACCCTTTAGATGGATTTTAATGGGTAAATTATTTTAAATTTTGTTTATTATTTTGAATCATGCAGCTTTCCAATTGGAATGGGACCCCATCGCAAATATATAAGACAAGCTATTTCCGCCAACTGATGATGGAACACATGCACTGGGAAATCAAATTTACGTACATACACACTACAATGCATCCTCGTCGTACATGAATATTGAATTTGCCGTATGTAGTCGCTAAAATGCAACCCCATTCACTGGGGGTGGTTATATCACATAGAACAAACAGAGGGGGTAGCAAAAATTTCGCTTACTCTAAAAATTGATTATTAAATCATATCCGGAGGAAGTTGTTACTCTGTATGACTACCTACTGCTGCTGCTGCTGGTGGTGGTTCTATTGTTGTCACACAGCGATTTATGAAAATGGCCCTCAGAGTCTGTATTTTATCTTTTATCTCTTCTGGGTCGGTATATAAATAAAAAAAATTATTTATTTCCATTTTTATTTTTGTAATTTTTTCATAACCTTGCAATTCTGTTCGCTCCACTTTCGTATCTCACATGGGAGGAAAGTGATCATGAAATCTTGGAGTAAGGCATTCTCTGTGCACTCTTAAGCGTTTCCGGTTTATGTAAATGAGCGAGTTGTATGCTGTGTTTCGCTTCATGATTTATTCCACAGAAAACGTAACGCAAGTCGGACGGAAGTTTTACAAATCTCGGTGGAATTAAATATTTGTGTGCGGCTCCACTGGGTGAGGATATAATGTGAAAACGGCAGCAATCCTCGAATAGATGAATATTTTATTTGAATCCATAGTTTATGAGGTTCAAATGGCAGTTACTTGTGAGAAGGTCCTGCCAGAGGAATCAGCATGTTTGGGTGGAGTGGATATAAAGCCAACATGAAACAATAACGTTTACTTTTCGTATGACATTAAATGTAGGTAGCCTGTAATCAGCAGGACGCTCGCGTGCTGGATATGTGGCTGATGGATGTGGCAATGGGAATTTTTTTAAAGCTTTATCGCCCAATCAAGTCAGGCTAGTGAATTGCAAGAGGTCACGCTGAACATAAAATAGAACAGCAAGGGAATATCGTGTCATTTTGGCGTTTGGCTACAGACAGTCGTCTATATACAGAGTTCCGTACCACAAGTAGGTTAAATTATAAACTTAAAAAGTATGCATGTGAATCTGAAAGCACTTTACTCATGTATTTCGAAAATCAGGATCTAAGAATCGTACATTTTCTTACCGATGAATCAGGGTAAAGCCTGTAGTTTGTAGAACCTGATTGTTAACACAGTCAATCCCAAATAATGGTATTCAGAGCTACACTACGCAAGGGGTGAGAAATGGACCTGGAAAAACGAAGAAGGAGTATCTAACACCTCGACTAGTTTTTAGAAAAACTCTCCAGGAAAAATTGAAATAAGCCAAAAGGGCAATAAACTGTAATTTATCGTTAAGCACGAAGTGCAAGCGAAGTTTAGTAAGGCCTAATATGTGCTCTGCGATCTTGTAGATCCATTGAGCTCACCCGAAATGAAGCTCTAGAAACTCGACTTATGGATGGTAAATCTTCTTCTGTTAGTTGCTAGGCATCCAATTCTTTAGCGCTCCAGATACCTTCAGAAGGTGCCCTGTGGTTTCGTCAATATTTGCAAAATCTGCAGACTAAGCGTTGCACTAAGCCCATGTTTACTAAGGTGTTCCTTGAGTCTGGAGGGACTGGTTAGGAAGCCTGGAAGGCCGCCAGTAAAGAAAGCATGGAAAGTTTTAAAAATTCTTTCTTGAAATATGCTCGCATGAGAGTGAATTATGGTCCAAAGACTAACGTAGCCATAAATTGATTCACCTGCAGGCTATCGCTTTAACTTTTCAACCGTGAGTGCAAAATGAGTACGGGGAAGGGAAGCTCTCTGTGTGACATTTTATTCGAAATGCTTACACGGTTTAGGATAGACTTAAATGGGAGGTTAGAGGGCAGAGTAGCAGAATACAAACAAACAAATTTTTGGCGCAACAGACCGTGTGGGATCGAGGATCCAGCTTTGCTCAACCACTCCTGAAAGGGATCAGTTTAAAATCATTTTCGAAGATCGAATTAAGAAACAAGAAGTGGAAAAGTTTGGTGTTTTCTGGGAACCTCTCGCCTCATACTTGAACCTCTCGTTTCACTAACCCACGCCACCCATGTAGAATAAAAAAAGGAAAAAGAAAGAGGTGGCGATGTCGATAGAATACAGAAAAAACAGATAGAGATTCAAGGGAATATCATACGTCGGTTGGAGGAAGCAATAAGGGAGAGAAGCAAAATAAGCAGTGACAACGCTGCTGTTTGGCTTTTAAGAGAAGTAATTTCATACCCAACCTGTTTACAAACAACACCAACTAAAGTTAATATATTACTCGAATCAGCCCTTAACCACTTGAAAACCCACACAAGTTCCCACAATCTAAAAATTAGCTCCATGAATCATGCCCCGCAATGACACAATTAGTTATCTAACCTCAGTGTTTACATTGAAAGTTCAAGTGCAAGTGTTTACCGCGCGCTCCAATCAACACAAATTGGGCGCAATTAATCTCACAAAAAACCATAAAAAAAAAATACAGCAAACGGTCCAACTAGTATATCAAATCTCTCACATCAGGTGAAATCCATTTCAATGAGAGATCCAAAAAGGCCTGTCACTCAGATGGGATACAGATGCCAGTACGTCATTGAAATATGTGACTTTGCCATTTGTCACGCCCTCGGTTTAGAAAAATAAAAAAAATTGCAAAAATCAAAACAAACTGAAAACCGGATCGAAAAAATGTACAACTTTTCGAGCGATTTTTTTTTTACCTTCGAAAGGTGTCTAGAGATCAGATCTATAACGTCCTACCACTATGACTGTTGGCTACATAGCTATCCTAATCTGATCTTGATGAGGAGAAGCTTTTCGTGTCTATAAATGAATGCATTGTGCACACACGGTGACGACCTTTACCTTGCCAAGCTGGGAGCAGTGCGAGTGTGTAGATACAAGGTATGAGGTTGCTTCTAGGTAGGGGGCACACAGGTAGTTGTCAACAACGCTTGTAAACCTTTTCTCATATCACGAACAAACATTGATTTCGATTATGGAACGCTGTGCGCTGTTATTGACATTGCTTTTCGGTGGCTCGTGGTAAGCCCGAGTGTGTGCCAGTAATTTTTTTTATTATGTTGTCACATGCACGTGGTGAGCTTGTTAGGCTTTTTTTTACGGCGTTACAATGGGTAGGACAGATAGTGAAGATAATTAGACGAATATTTTCAAATGAGAAAGCAATAAGTCGTAAAAGAAATTCCGGAAGGAACAAATTTGTTGACATTTAACAGGAGTATCTCATGATGTCTATGTAATGCAATGTTCAAGGCTGACCAACGTCATTACACCTATTATAAGGGGATTTACACAAATTTAAACTTGAACATGGACTAGATGCTTCCAAGTCGTAGTAATTCTGAGAATCATTGAGCTTCGACACAGCAAGGGAGATTCGAGAAAAGAGATTGACAAGGGAAGGGGAAAGATCAGCAGCTATTTAGACAGTAGCCAAACTACCACAAGTACTAATGGGGCGTAGTACGGTGTAGTACATCTCCAGTTTCGGTGAAAGGTTTTACTGCAAACATGATCGCTGTTCTGTACAGATGAACTTGGGATCGAATACGACTCCTAGGTATCTGTGGACTATAAATTAAGAAATTATTTTCACATAAAAATTTTATCAGATAGCCAAGCAGCTCTAAAAGCCTTCAAATCACACAATTTTGAGACAAGGTTTGCGGTTACAAGCAGCTTGCTGCAGACAACACTTTAGCACCCATCTGGGTCGGTGTTTATTGATGAACTAGCGAGATCTGGCTCTAGATGCAAAAGCATAGGCCTTGAACTCTGAGGCTTATCTTTTAGCCAAATAAATATAGAGCTACATCGTTTGGAACAATATGAAAAGCACTCACACTGGGACTCACAGATAGAGTTAGCCATGCAAGAAATTTGTAGATTGCTCTAGCAAAACATAGAAAGAGAGATTCAAGGAATGAACAAACACAATACAAAGTTTTTGACTGCCCTCCTTACTGGTCATTGTTCTCTCAAACACAACCTTAAGAAAATGGGCATTAGCCAAAATGACAATTGCAAACTATTTCTTGAAGACACTGAAACTGTCAAGCATATTATGTGCGAACGTCCCGATATGGTTCTTCGCATACTAAAGTATTTTCACAAAGGGTTCACCACCCCTTCTGATACAATCTCCAGCTTAGCTTCCAACAATCCTAAGCTTCCTTCGAGAGTTTGATTTCTGCTTTGACATTGATTGATTGGCATTGATTGTTTTAGCGATAACTTTTTAATTTTTTGACGGATATTGATAAATAAGGTATCAAACGAAATCTGAAGAATCATTTGAAATGGGAATTACAAAATATGTCCAAGATGACGACTTTACATTAAAAAGAATAATTTCAAAACAACGACCAAAATTTATAAAAAGAAGTCGTGGAATTTAAAATATGAACATCCTATTGTATTCTCCAGAAAATTTCCTTTAATTTGATACCCGAAACGTCAAAATCGGTTAAGAAATGACGAAGTTACAGCCAAAATAAGTTCAACGCAAAATCAGTATGTAGCGGATGGCGCCCAGTAGAAGTTTCGTGTCGTTGAGAGGGGTCCGTATACCTCCTGTTTTCTGCGGATTTCTGGTGGCCTGGTGTTTCACGAAAATTCGTGGTGCATTTTTCAAACCGCGATATCTTCGGTCCTAGACCAGCTAGCGACATGAAACAGGTACCAAAATTTATGTTAGAGGGCGTATGTTATTTTGGGCATAATTTCGTGACACAGGGTGATCCGAATTTTTGTGTGGTTGGAGGTTCTATTTCATATCTTGGGTTATAAATGAGAAAGGAATGTGAGTTATACGGAGTTCTCCGAATGGGGGTGATATCATCCGTTCCATGCTGGTTAGTGGTCTGGGACCGAAATTTGATATTCGTTAGCGCAGGGTGCTCTGTCATTTTCCATAAATGGTGAAGCTATTATTGCACCCAATATTTTTAACTTTATGTGGGCCAGCGACATGAAACAAAGCTCAACACGATGGTCTGAACGTATGGTTGGGGTTCTAGACTGGGCTAGTGAAATAAAACAATAAACAACACGTCCCTTAGAGGTTTGTGTGTTTATTTAAATAGAAAACCCTGTTGCGGGGAGGGGAATTAATAGTTCGCAAAAATCCTCGGGCATCAAGAGAAGCGTGAGAACTTATTCCGAGCGTGGAACATGGCCACCATCTCGCATCAGTAATACTATGGCGGGGTGGGAGGTATGATGGCGTTACATATCCAACATATTCTTTAGCACAGGTAATCCGTAATTTTCCGTAAATGGTGACACGATAAATGCATCCAAAACGCTTCGGTCTATATGGGCTAGCGACATGAAACAAAGGTCAAGAACGTGGTCCGAAATAAGTCCGTGGTTGGCGTTGGCGATATGATTTATGCCGTTCTAGACGGGCTAGCGAAATAAAACAAAGAGCAAAACTTCCTTTAGAGGTTGTGGTTAAATTTATTTTTATTGGTATCTGTCAAAACTTCTGCGAAAGTTTATCAAACAATTGTTTTAGAAAACTTTGTGAAGTCTTCCAACCAAACAATGCTCGCCAACAAGCCGTGGACATTTTACAAAGATTCTCTTCCAGGTTGCAATGCGAAAACCACTCAAATGGCTCAAATACAACGTTCCGGACTCCATATAACTGGGTGGTTAGCTTACGACTGGGGTAATCGGAGAGTCTTGTTGGTTGAGGCCTAGATTGTGGCGCAGCTGCGTGTTGCGATAGATGATTGGTCGGAGCGTATCAGGTCGGCAAATGGCGGCCATTTTGTTCTACGATTTGTAGCAACTGAGTGATAAAAAATGCTAGCTCGAGCTATGACTCGGTTTGGTACAGACGCTGGGCTGTTGTTGAAGTGGGAAAATTATTCGTTGCAGACGAGTTGTGTGGTGAAGGAAGAAGGTTTTGCATGTTTTGAGTTATTGATCGACGTGGTAGGTGGTAGAATATATGGGTACAGTCTGCGTGGTACAATGGAACTCTAAATTATGATCGATATGTATAAATATAGTTCACAAGAGCGACTGCTTAACATTGCTGGAAATAGAATAAAGTTTAGAAAAGGGTTCTATATAAGGAGAAAGTAGTTACCTTGGTGAGTGTGATTATCGAAGTGTGCTTTGGGATAAGATGGCGATACAGAGACTAGAGTGCATTTGCACTACCAGCTACATCCTTTGGACTGAACTGGGCTGGATATCCTGCTTTCACTAGATATTTGTATACAAGCCTTTACAGCAATTAGAGCCTTGAATCAATTAGACAGCTGGAGACCAAATACAACACGTCATTCTATGATACTGAAAAAATATCTAGGCAATGTACTTAATATAGAGTACATGCCATCGTACTCACTAAACTCTTCTCAAGCAAATACCTTAGCAGGGAAAAATGGAAAAGCGGTTAGCTACATACTCGTACCTCGCAATCCATCTCTGTCGACACAGATGGATTAAAGATGGACATACGCACAGGCTCAGGTATCTTCTCCGAACTGGTGGGCATAACCAAATCAGTTCGCCTCCTAAACTACAGCAGTGTTTACCAAGCGGAGGTTCTACCAGTGGCAATAGCTGCCCATGAGATTGCATTGGAGCCAAAACCACAAGGAAGTATCACTTTTTTCATTGACAACCCGGCAGGTCAGGGTCAATGGACATGACGGCATACCACGTAATAAGGCTGACGAATTTGCTAGAAAAAGTTTGGAACCTGAAAATCAAATCAAAAAGACTCCTCAATAAACATCCCTTCTAGCACACTAAAGCTCGAAGCAGGGTTCAAAGCCGTAAGGAGACAGATCGTCTCCCATAGTAACTTGTGCAACTACAAGGAGAATTTGGCCTAACTTCAACAAAACAAGGACCGTCGGGCGTATCCACAAGAAATCCCTTTCAACCACGATAGGAGTCATCGCGATGCATAATACTCCGCGGTACTACATTAAAAGACCAACAGAAGCAGATTTTTGTGCGGGATGTGAAGACGGGGAAGTCAGCAGGGATACATCTCCACTTTCTGTCGCTGTCCACGTCTCATCCACCTTAGGTACAGCTTTCTCTGTCGACACTTCTTTCAAGACCTAGCTCAAGGAGTGAACGACAAATTGAACTACATCAAAGCAACTGGATGGTTTGCAAGGCCATCACAAGTGGGAAGTTGATATAGAACAAGGATTACCCATGAGTATGGGCCAGACAGAGCTCCCACAGGGTATCAGCATGGGTCTGTATTGACCTAAGTGTGGCATTGTTGACGCGTGAGGAATCTGATCTTCTTGGCAAATAAAAGTTTCTTTTATAGAAAATTCAAAAGAATGACAATTAAATGAGAATAAAAAAATGTTTACTTGTATCTAGAATGTAACGCGTTCCCATTCACCCCGGAAAAGATGTTCCACAATGTCAGATAGATTCCCCGACCTCCACATCGACCAACAACTATGTCACTTTTTTGTAGCTACATATCGACTCAAGCCATAAAAAAATAATTTATTCCGTTGAATTACAAAAAAAAAATCGACACAATCACGACAGAATGGTGAGAATATCATTTAGATTCAGACAATTGGCACATTTGACCCCTACTATCACAGTCGTGCCGACTAGAGCGCGCGTATACCTCCAATCACACTTCATTAAACGAGAAAAAAAAAATATCAAAATTTGCATACGAATATAGAGGGCAACAGTCAGCTGAACTTGTTGTTTAGCAATTTGTTTAATAAATATTAAATTTTGTTATTTAAATTCTACAACAGTTTGGTGCTACTACCCACGCTCGTAAAACAACACTCATCCGCTGGATGCAGTTGGCAAAATCAGTTCACTAAAAAAGCCAGAGACAAAAACAAAAGAAAAAAAGTCGCACTTCGCATTCCATTAAAAATGATTATTGAATAGAAATTAATTTTAATTGGCATTGAAAGTGTTAGACAAATGAATAAACGACATACGGGGAGAGGACACGACGGAGAGGGGATGCGTTTCAATGGGGAAGGTTAAGTTCGATGTCTCGGGCGTTTGTGAATAGTTATTCAATTTTTATTGAGGCGAAATAAAATTGATAATGATGATGAATGAGACGAAAAAAAAATATATCTCAAAGAAAAGTCGTAAATTAAGATACTCGTACATGTATCTGCATAGATTGACAGTGAAATCTAGCGGCTGGCGGAAGTTTTTTTGTATAAATTGATGGACTAATGAATGAAGATGAGGTTGAACACGCCATTTGCACGATGGAAACGGGGAAGGCTGTTGGACCTGATGAAATCAGTCCAGAATTGATCAGATACGGTGGGCGGAGCTAAGCAGCGAGCTTAGCTTAAAAAAAGCATGGGAAGGATGTTTAGATTGAAAGCCTCATCATAGCCGAACATAAAGATTGAGCAAGCTGCGACAATTACAGGACAATAAACCTTTCATCAACGATATACATAGAAGGTTTAGGTTTAGGTTAGGGTTGCTGTTTGTATCAGGATACAGACACACTTATGTAGACTAGCTACCCAAAGACCAAATGCCAATTCGATGAGGTCATTGAAGAAAATAGACTCTACATAAAGAAGTCTTCTTTGGGACAGGACCAGACAGGTACAAAGGAGATGCAGAATGGTTTCATCCTTCTCTTTATCCCTGCAGCTCCAGCAGAAGTTATTAGCATGTTGGCCTATCAGACAATGTCCCGTGATCTGTGATCTCTTTAGCATAAACAACCCAGCACTACGTATCGATCTGTGTAGATGTATGGCACGTCGAGCCATTTTCCTATCTGTGGTAGATCCTGCTAAAAGTGTCCACTTTAAGTCTACACGTAGCGAGGGGCATAGCCAGGTGGAATTCTAAGAGTCGTACCCTTTATAGCGAGCTGTCTGTATGAGGCCCGAAAAGCGGTTTAGAAAAGTCGGAGAGGATGAACTGGATTAGGAACAAATGGTTTTCAGACCCGGTAGGCGAAAGCTAAGACATCATATGTACACTAGTAGCCGTCGTGGAAGAAATTATCGTCAAAGAGTTTATAGATTTGAAGGGCGCTTTTGACGAGGTTCCAAGGTACTATATCTGGGAAGTCCTGAGGAAGAAAAAATAGGCTAAAGACTGATCAACGCAATTAAGAGCACCTACAGCAACCCGGTTGTCATCATTGGATTGGAAAGCGGACGATGAAGAGTGTTCAAACTGCTCAATTTCATTTCGCTTGATCTACACTGCAGAAGTCTGGTGGTTAAAACCACTATAAGTCTGTGCGAAGGCCGACTATGGTCATCGAACTCTTACGACCATGCATTCATATTATCCAGATGGGAGACTGCCAACGGATCGACAGGAACTGATCACATGAACCCGATGATAGCAAAGGAGATTCGCTTTAAGAATTCCTGGCAGAGTTCATTGGAAAGACCAAAAGGAACTGGCCTTCTATGCCGACGGTTCTCAAATAGGGGTTGGTACAGGAGCGGAAGTCCTGTTCCCGGTCATAGGAACATAGAAGGGAATACGGAAGCACCTCCTACATATGTATATAGAACGAATCACTGGCCAGGAGGCATGCACTCAGCCGCCTCAAAACGGCGCTTAGGTGCTAATTGCGTGTTCTCTTGGTAGGAAGACTGGAAACCAATCACTTTATCTAATAACCTACACTGAAACCTTCGAATGCTTAGGCAGTGATAAGTGCAGTGGAAAATTCGAATAAGAAGTGCAAACAGAACAGTGTCGACATACTAACAGATAAACAAATCCCTGGTAGCAAACGGGAGATTACAAGCAATACAAAGCTGACAATCCACGAATGCCGCAATTGTACCGAGTTGAGATCCTGTCGGTATTGAAGAAACACAAGTCGTTTCCAGGACACCGAAATGAAGTTCATCAGAAAAGTAGGAAGAAAAACAATAAAATAAAGAATCAGGACCGGAATTCTGAGAGAAGAGTTGGTCAAAGAGGTCCACATTAGAGGTAATTTAAGACAGGCAATTAAAGTAGTCATGCACAACGGATAAACCATGAAAGGCTAAACAAGTGTCCGAAGCAAACACGGAAGGCACAGCACCTAAAGTTACCAAAGTTCTTCCCATCACCATTCTTTGTGAATAAAACCTGCCACTCTATCGACAAAGACACGGATAGTTCCTTGACAAATACAATTAGTCCTATAAACTCCCTCCTTCCCTTCGACATCTCTCACCGGCTATTCTATTACAGACTTCTCATTTCAACTCAACCTAAACTTAAATTACTGCCCCAGAAAGTTTCCCCAAACTAATTTCAACTCAAAATAGCTCCCGTTTCAAAACTTAGTCTTATCCATCTCACTTTTAACTTCGGCCAAACTACATAAATTCCGCAAATCGAAAGGAAAAAAAATTTTCACAAAATCCATTATTTTCCCATTAGCAAGGCGAGCCGTTTCCGCTGTCCTCCACCTCATCCAACAGTCGCGCACCATTTTGTATCATTCCGCACGAATAAATCAAATTGCCAACATAAAGCTAAGGAATTCCTTGATTAGAAAATTCTTCGTTTAATTTTACACTCATTCACCGCTCCACGCCACCACCGCCGCCTATCGTTATTCGGGGGAAATTCGAGTATCCTTACACACCCACTCACGCCCCCCAAAAACGAACGAAGAGAATCCTTGCAAAGTTAAATAACAATGCGAACCGAACAGAACCAAACGGGTGCTGCTCTCGAGTGCAGGCGAAATAAGTGAAACAAACGAGTTCGCATGTACTGGCATCAGCCAGTAGGGTTAGTGCTTGGTTTACGAGCTGCAGGAGCTGGATTTATGGTCAAGGTCATCGTCACCGTTGTCGTCGGTCGTTCGACTGTCGGCGTCGTCAAGCTAACAGGTATTTTTGTCTTTAGAGAGAAGATCGTACGTGTGCACGAGACCCTCTCTTAGATACGAAGAAGGACGACAAAAAAAAACATTTTCTTATTTTTGAAAACCTCGTTAGGGGAAGGGAATGTGAGAAGGATTCAGAGCTCTACAAAAAGAGCTCTTAACCGTGGCCTGAGAGGCGAATAATCGCCTTAATTTTTTTTTGCAATTTTTTTTTTATTTAACCTTTTCAAAGGCTCTGGTGAGTGGGGGAGGGAATTTTGTGAATTTTGTATTCTTTTCGCACATCTCTTCGTTATTTTTTGGGAGGCGCAATAATTTTACGATTAAGGGTTGTTGTCAGTTTTAAAATGATTAACGAGGTTTCAAAATTAAAATCATTTGGCCCAGGTTAAGAGCCAGGTGCTATTAAAAGATTACTTGATAGGGAAACTTACCACTTTGGAAGCATGGGCTATTATCCTTTTTGAGTATCTGTGGGTTTTCTGCAAAAGAAAAGAGGAAAATTAAATTAGTAAACAAATTGAAGGATTATACACGAGTATAAGTGGAGACTTCTAGGTGAGCTTGTATTATTAATTGAAGGCTTAATTTATATTTAAAGACAGAATAAATTGAAAACAAAAAGGAAAAGTGCAGCGGTAAGAACGCCTCTTGATACCCCGCGACGGATCATTATTTGGTTCGCCATAGAAGAATTTTCGCTAACAGGAAACGTATTTAGCATTTGGACCAAAAAGCAATCACTGACTCTAGATTTGTATCTCATTCAACAATCGGGAACTATTTTGTTAATCCACCCACAAACAACAATTATAGTCGAGACTTGAACCAAGAACCTTCGGATCAGCGAGCTCTACATTCTCTAGACAGAGCGTTTGTTTGGAGCCACTATAAAATTTTTCCACGAGTTCTTAAGAAGACACACATGCGGAAGAGAACCTGTTCCTCTTCAATTCTTATGTAACAAACCACACCTTGAAACCAATCCGATACCGGCCCACTTCCCGCCCGACTTGTGTCGACTACGTAGACATGCTGTCAGCCAATAAGTAGCCCTACCAGATAATCCTATCTTTCCTTTCCTTTTCCTGACCTTTTCAGTAAGGAATACCATTTCGACACAAGCTATACAGTTCGACTTCCCAAACTCTAGGAATGGCAGCACGGCACTACCCTTCCAAACGAGGATGGAATAGAAGTGTACACGGACGGATCACACATCGATGGAGATGTTGTCTCCTCTCAGTTCAACCTGCTATGGGTACCTAGGCACTGCTATATACTAGGGAACGAAGCCGCGTACCGGAACTAAGTTGGCAAGGAAGAGGGCGGAAAACATGGATACGCCCACCCTAAGCAGTAGCAAAACACCACGAAAACATGTGTAAAGCATTTTGCAAGCCTACAAAGCTGCCAAAGCCATGACTGAGCGCCCTGCTCCAGTCAGACAAAGAGAACCCTCGATCTGGGCAGAATACAATCAAGACAGATAGTCGGTCTGTACACTGGACACATGAACCTGAATAAACACGTCTACAGAACTTGCCTGGAATGCGAGGTAGAGTAAGAAAGGCTCAAACACTTCCTCTGTGAATGCTCTGCAATAGACACAACGACGATTCACCCACCCCTAGAGTAAGCTTTTGTTTGTCTATGACATGGTCTATGTAGCGCAACAGTAATGATAAATAAGCTCGCAAGACAAGTTTATGTAGCATCTGCTCAGGTTGTAACGCCTTCACAAGGGTCAAATAACGTCCTAGAGCATTGCTGCACTGCACTTAACGTCAACGCTGTTAATTGACCCGCTGATTCTATCTCCTCGATGATTTTCAACTCGCCCCCTTCAAAGCCTGGTCTTAGGCAACATGCTTCTCTAGATGACTTGGAAGGAAAGACGTGCAGTTAAGCATGAAGTGTTACAGACCTGAATGCCAATACTTTCAAGATATTTGCAACAAAAAGGAACGTCCCTCAAGCGAGGTGGCTGCAGGCAGACTTGAGAATTCTCCTGAATTAAAAAATAGTTTATGCACACCTTCTAAGGACATTAGAGCTCTCCCCCTAGGCACACACAGGGCAAGACACTCTAGGTAGGTGACTAAAGTGAAAAAGTCCAAAATCAATGGAATTAGAAGTGAAATAAAGAATTCCTGCAGCTCTAAATCATCCAAAACACTTAAAACAAAGACCAGGAAATTAAGGGTAACAAGTCAAGCAGTGAACAAAAGAATGTAAGAATCTCTGGATTAAATACTTCACACTTCCCAGACAACATTTCCATTGTCTGTTCACAAAGGCATTCGTTTTCCTAACAGAAACACACAAAATCCCACGCACTTCAACGTTCAATCATGACATCATCCCATCCCCAGCGCACTTCGAATTCCAATTAACGCGCAAAATTAATACAAAAAAAAAACCCAGATCCACATACAAAAAAGCCAACACGCCGCAAACTAATAAATCTTCAATTAAACGAAGGCCCCACCATAAATATTAAACAGATCACTTAGATCCTCAACGGCTTCTCACCAAACCACCGGAATACATAGTCCAACGATCACCAAACGAACAAACAAACTGTCTGTTCAAATGTACAGATACTCTGTATCTAGAGGGCGAGAGGGTGCGCCGAAGGGCTTTGACTTGCCAAAACACCAAAGATGTCGATCGTTTCAAAACATATGTCAGCCATCCCACGCCACAGCCACAGCCACAGCCACAGCCACACACACACCAGCACCCCAATCGTCCGTGTGATTCCCACATACCATGCAGCCGAAGAAATACTCGTATCTCAGGGGGATTTGCGATTCTATTTCGCCGATTCTACACAAATCGTAGATGCCGATTTCGATGAAAATCATTTCGCGTACCGAGGACGTAAAAAAAAAAAAAAGAGAAACGCTTCACCGAGGAATGCGGAAAATGTTTTTTCCCCCAAAAATCCCATCGTTTATCTGCTCAATCCAAAAATGCACCGATGGGGGTGGTTTGGGGCGCAAGGGAGGATTTACTTGCTTAAATTTATCTCGTACCCTCTCGCTTGATTGCAACGAGGTGCGATTCGCTCGTGGAATTGTAATGCACGGCGCCACACATGAGATTTTGCCTCAATTTCGCGAGGCCTCTTTATTGCGTGTGAAATGTTTACAAGTTGAGCCAATTTATGCATCTGGAGAGGAAGCACCAGACCGGATTAGTATGGCAACGCCAATCGACAAGGCTTCTCCAAAGTAAACGTTGAGTTTTATTTGGAAACATTTCGAGGGAGAGCAGGAAAATAAAAAAATAAATAAAACGGATAACTGTCAGATTTGTGGGGCTTGAATGAAATTGGGAACATATTGGGGCGCGGCCTATAAATAGACCAGAGGTTGGGGTATTAATTTGGTTTTTTTTTTCGAGAGATGAGAGAAGATGAACACATTTGAACAAATGAGGTCGATAACTTTTCAATTTCAAAATATGGAGGAATGTCGGCGAAGGAGGATGTTTCTTGGAAACGGAAATCGACATGGAGAATGGAATGCATTGAATTTATACGAGGTTGAGATACGAATGTTTTTCTTTGTAGAGATTGAAGCTAAATGTGACGGCTGTTAGCACATCTGTCTTAGCTTTGGAAACACACTTCGAGTTGAAGGACATATTTTTTTATAATTTGAATTTTTTACTTTGAATTTACTGATTTTTAATTCTGTAGGGTGGATGTATAATGATTCTGCAATTTGCCTTGATGTTTGAGTTGTTGAGACAGAAGATTGTAAATTTAATCGCGTAGAAAATGTTACCATGTGGGCGATCTGCAAGGCAAAAAAGTGTTTTTTAGCTCGTCCTTAATATAAAAAAGATAGCTTCACAAATGTATCTTTAATAGAAAAAATATGAAAAAGGCGTTCGACAAGGAAAATGAGACGATTGTCAAAGTTTAAGGTTAGCTCCCTTCACCAGTGAAAAGCAAGCCGATGCTTAGTGTAAGATTGGTTAACATAACATAAGAGTAGCCTCATTGAATGCATGCATTTTAAGCAGATGCAAAAAAGATGGATCTAGCACGAGATATCTTCCACAAGATTTCAGTCCATTTCATATTCCCCCATCGTATGTTATGGATATCGAGCAAAAATAATCTCTTACTTAGGCTATGGGCTCGCGTCTTGTGCACAAATTTCTTTGTCTCAAAACCCAAACCTGTACAGAAACGTATGAATCGTACTAAGTATTAACCGACATTACTATGTAGGATTGGCTGGGATACCAAATATGGTCCTTAAGCTAGTCATTAAAACAGTTCACGACCAATACGTAGACTTTATGATAACATCGAGCAAAATATGGCATACGGTGAAAAAGGTTGAAGCAACAATTGTGAAGAAACTTCGGTGGTTTGAAGGAGTCAGAGAAAGCAGCAGTGAAAACCAAGCCCAAACGGCATCTGTCATGGATCAAAGAACAGCATATCGAGTTATTAGATCTCGACATAGACACTCAGAACTTGCTTAAACTCAGGGAAAGGAGTTAGAAATATTCAGCTGGTATAAGACATTCCCAAACTCTGGTTGATACACCTGTCTTGCACTCTATTGGCAATGCCTTAACAAGGTGTAAGATGAAGTCTATAACCGTGACAGAGCTACAAAATCAGCTTATCCAGTCAACTTGAAGTTATTAACACTAAAATAAAACAATCAGGTAAGTTTGGTAGTATACGAGAGCATCGTGTTATGAGCATAAGCGTCTCCACAGCTAGCATAAGCGTCTCCAAAGCAAGAGACAGGCTGATTCTTTAATGATTTTGTGTGAAGCTTATTTGATATTAGATGGCAGTATTAAAGACAATAGCCCAGTGGTAATTTGTCGGAACAACTTATTCAACAGAAAAAGACGAGAGCTGTTCTGGAGCTCTGCCAGTAGAAGACACGACGCGTTGTTGTAAAGGAGTGATGGAACTTTAAGTAGGAATAACTCTCAAACCAGTATACGCTACTGGACAATACCTATCCAGGAAGACGTTGTATTGTCCGCACCGAAGAAAATGCAGCCACTCTAAACGATAGTTTGACCGAAGACCCGAATCGGTCAATCCGCTGCCGTTCACAACAACCTGGTCTCTACCCTTTCACTACGTGGAAGATTTTTCGGAAAGATCTTGTCCTACACTCGTAGAAGATCCAGTTGGTACTGGAATTAAAACAACGAGACCATCATTTGCTCTGGATAGTTGGTAGCCGCATCACTTATTTACTGAAAAATCGTGAAGAGGTTCTTGAAATTCCTTTACATCCAAAAAAATGCTGAGTATAATGCGCTTTACACGCTGGTGGCATCATCGGTCCTAATTTTTCAAAAACTATGCCGGAGCTTGCCTCAATGGAGACCACTACCGGATCATGCCATACAGCAACCCAAACTATTGATTTATTGAATTCACAATTTGGCGAGAAGGTGATTTCGCGAAATGGACCTGGATTGGATTGACCTCCGAGATCATACGATTTGAGACCTCTCGACTATTTTCCTTGGGGCCACCTAAAGGCAACTATTTTCCACTTGAAAGCCAATATTGTGGTTGCTATTCGCGATGTACGACCTCGATTTACGCGAAAAAGTGGTCAAAAATTAGACCGACAGGAAGGCCTCTGCAAAACGCGGTCGAGGTGGTCATATGTCCGGAATTGTAATCAAACATTAAACGTCAAAAACTGCTCAGTCAAACAAAATAAAAACATCGCCATTTCATTGATTTTTGTGTTTTTCCACAAAAGCTCAGTAAAACACCTTTAAGAAAGGTTGTTTGTAAATTTCATAAGAAGTAAAAATGTCCTCCAAACTCAAATGTCTTGCTTCTTTAGAAGCACAGAACGACACATCTCAGTTGTCATATTTTCTGTAAATTGATGACTAACAGCATTCTGCCAGTCTATCAATCACATGCCATTCTTTTGAAGTGCATTCGAGTATCGAAGCCATCTGGTAGAAAACAAAGGAACGTTGTATAAGGCTCCATAGTGCGGTGCCAGAACACGAACGTTATCAAATGCGGATGAAATTGTTCTTGGTCTTCGAGTGATGAGGTATGAAAAAGAGGATACAAACAAAGAGATAACGTGATAAAGAGAGGACGAAATGGCGTACACAAATAGGACTCAAGCCTATGGGTTAATTAAAGAACACATAAATCTCTCACTGCAATATCATTCCGCCAATTAATACAATCCTTCAGTTCATGCTGAAAACTTCCCCTGAATACCACCGCCGAGGGTATTTACCCTAATTAACACAACCATTTATAACAACTCGTGCTATTTACTATAAACAAATCAAACCGATTCTCCCATCCAGATACTCGTAGCAACAAAAATAAAGATTAACACACTCACCTCCCGGTGTTGATTTTTCAAGCGTCAAGGAAACACACCGAACATCAAATGATACACATTTTTAAACGTCCAACAACAAGGCACAAACACCAACAGTCAACAACGAATTTTCGCAAATAAACAAAATCCGTTCGTTTTGCGCAAATAAATTCCGAAACAAATTACCACCATCTGCCTCCAGACCGCCGCGGATATCCCCTCTTTACGCTTGCAACTAAGTACGCGAAATAATTTTATTAGACCGACAAGCGTAGGGCTGATTCCACGCAGCCCTTGTTAACGTGTGCGCCCTTGAAAAAGCCAACAAAAAAAAAAGATTTGTCAACCTATTGTCGATTCCACTTTTATCTGTGTCCGATAAAAAGAACCCACTCGCGGTACATTTGTCAGATAATTTTCATCGATAAGTTAAGTGTACCGCACAATTCCAACGAAAGTTTACCTTAGACTCAAAAAATCAAAAAAAAAAAACTGTTTACATCGTACTTTCGCTTATCGGATCGCTAAAAAAAAAAAAAGTGTGTGTGCCCTGGCCCGGGGAAAAGGGCTGAGTAATGGGTTTAAAAATAATTCGATTTGTTGGCATTTTTATTATTTTCCCGTTTATGATTGATGACCCAGCAGAAAACAAATTTGAACCCAGGTTAATGGCATTGTACTTGCGTGGTTGGACGGGTGATTAAGATAAGGTTAGGAGGTGGCAACGCTTCGGTGGTTTGGAGACGTGATAAGGTTAGTACGCATATATTTGTTCAAATCCTTGCATGTCAGTCATTAATTAAGTGTACGTCCTTTGGCTTTGTAATAAAATGTCGCGCAATGTCTACATATTTGTTGGTAGAGCCCACAACGAATTTTATGCCATAAATCTACTATTAGACTCGAGAAGGGGGAGTACCTAGGTAGCTACATACAGTACGGACGGTGGTTCCCTTGAACTTCTTGCGTCATGAATTAATGGCAATGGGTGTAAGGGCTGCATTGGGGGATACATAAACACGATATATTCGTTTTAATTATTGGCCAAAGGGACCCATGGAGTATTGTAATTGTACTCATGGGTGAGACATAAAACATTGTGTTTAGCAAGTTCGACTGATATCGTGTCAAAAATCGAACTGATTGGTAAAAATAGTCGAGTGAATCAGTAATCAGTGGCAGCGACATCTACTTAGAAATATTTGAAACTTGCTGCATGGTTTTGAAATTCGATAATGCATGAACGAAAGAAATTATTTGGATCGGTCCGCAAAGCCTGAAAAGCGACGCCTTCCATCAGCATGCTCTTGAGAAAGGGAATAAAATTAAGGTTTGAGTAAGGAATGAATTGAAATAATACCTGAAGGTAGCGACTGGACTCAGAAAAAAGTGCTTTCAGCAGAAAATACACCAAATATCTGATTATTTCAATGACAGAGACATCGTCTGACTGAGAGTAACAGTCACTGTCTACTGAGTATCAGGACACGTGGGAGTAGAAGGAAATAAAACTGCAGCTGTTGAACTAGCAAGAAAATGCTCAAAAACCGCTTTTATCGGTTCGGAAGCATTATAGGAGCACACACGATCTGGGAAGAGCTAAGAAAGGTCAAAACTCCCTAAGCAAAGACGGGAATTATAACCGGAACAGAAGGTCTGTACAAAGATCAACAGAAATCGACTGCGCATTTTTACAGGCTTCTCAAGGAGTCACTGTAGACTTAAGGAACACCTTAGAAGACTGGGTATAGAGCGACGCGGGAATTGCAGATTCTACGGAGATGTTGAGGAAACCTCGGGGCACCTTCTTAAGAAATGTGGAGCATTAATCCACAAAAGAAGGAAAAACGTGGTATTAACTATCAGAAGATGTTTAACCACCGTAGGATCCGCTCCAGATACTCCGATTCATCAAGGAAATTGTACTGGAGGGGTGTGATCTTAGTCGACCTTCAAGGCGGGGGGATCTATAATGTCACAGCGTGCTTGCACCGCTAAGATCAACCTAAAATCAACGAGAGAAATGAGGACCCCCCCACAGAATACACTTCTTGAGACCAAGGTTCAGAAATAAATAGCCTATCACCCTTAAGAGATTTAACACCAAGTCGGTGTAATGAACGTCGAGGGCACCCTCAGTATCGTCATATTCTAGGTTCAAATACTAAGAAAGTCTGGTGCGAAAATAAAGTCCGTTCAAGTAAGAGCCATCGGGCAGGGTTTTAGCGGATTCTACGCCCCTTTGCGAGATGATAGTAATAAAAAAAAGTCTCAACCACTGTTATCGAGGTTTCGGTATCTCTACAACAAAGTGATAAAATGGCCACTGTTCAAGCCACTGGTAAGAAGTTGCCACCAGCAACATACATACTTTTCAGCCGAGGATAAGGTGCATGAACTTTAAAAAAACTTAACCTGAGCACAGATCTTTAAGAAATCATTCGAGAATTCAACGATCAATCATATTTATCCACTTCAGTGGCAGAGGGAAGAGAAGTCTCAAATTCTATGTACATTTATATGTACGTTTCGTTTATTTTCTATTTTCCCCCCTACTTGTCACCCACACTGTATGCCAATTACATACCACATGCGATAGCGTGCAATTCACCTAATTGCAGCATTAAAAACACCATTAGGGTTGTAGTTTACAGAATTCTACACGCCTCCTGTTCGCCAGCCCACACAGAGGATGCCCCCTACAATTATCCTTGCAACGAGTACACACATTCAACACGCTGTTGCACTGCGACAACATTTTTAGCCCGCAGACATACACAAATAATCCACAATCCGTGGGGCAGTTAGCAATTATTTTTATCACCTCACCAATATCCAGCGGGGGATATAAAAACTTATTCCGCTTCCACTCTGTGCGCTTGCCCGCACAACCGATTAACGCCATTCGCAAAGGAGCTACAAATATTCAATCGAATACCACTGTCCTTGTTTTCGAATCCTTTGTTCCCGTCGACAGTAAGTAGAATTGCTTGTTACTACAATACGTTCGCTCCCTTTGGGAAATTGAATTTTAAATTTTAAACATCGGGTGCGCAAAGTTCCCTTTATGCATGTCCTTTAAAGGAAAAACTTTCATTGTGTATACACACAAGGCCCACACTGAGCTCTATTTTTAAAATTGCTCCTACATCCCATGATGCATTGCAGTGTAAAAAGGTTTACAATTCGAAATTTGGAGGAAAAAAATAATCAAAGGATCACACAAACAAAAAAAAAAGCTTTTATTGCATCTTGTTTACATATTCATCCCTAGATACTTGGCAACGGCACAAAGGACAAAGGATAAACGAGTAAATGTTTAGGTTTACGTAGGTTTATGGATTTCCCTCTTTTTTTAGTGCGGTGACTTGCTGATTTATGTCCTTCATGATTACGTTAAAAGGGTTTTTGTTCATCAAACAGTTTGGGCGAAGTCAAACTTTCTAGGACACGAACTACTGCCGCGATGTTATCGTTTCAGTAGGACGCCGCAAAGTTGGAATTACGCTGTAGGCAGACGTCAAAAGTAGGTACTTTGACATTCACCAAGATAGCTGGAGATTAACAATAACTTGATTGAGTATGTAGGTTCATTGCTTTTAGCACCCGTTGCCGCTGGGCGTATGTGGAACATTTTGTTCAGATTTATTGTTCCGTAAAAGGGCAAAAAGGAGTTGGGTGTATGGGTGGTGAGTTAATGAAACGGTAAGGCGACTGCGGTTACTAATTAGAAAGGTGGTGACACAGTGTAGTTCATCTTAATTATTTGATATCCCAAAGGGAAAATTTTGAACACTATCGGTGTAGACCGGAGGGTTAACCACGTCGAGTCGCAACATGAGTAGAACAAGCTCGGGGAACGGGCACACAACTACAAAATACATTGACGACAGTTTTATGGCGTTTCACAAGAAGCAGTAGGCAAATAAATTCGGTGGTTTGACTGCTTTTCTACAGGACAGGGAAAGGATATTAACGAAAGCAATTTTCAGTTGAAATTACAGAATCGTAACTCTCTGGGCTGCCATTTAAATTTGTTGCTCACATTTTCACTAGGTTGTCTAAAAAGGAATTGAATGGATTACACGGATGTTCCAAGGCCAGTGAGAGTACGGGATTTGGGATTATATTCGAGAGATATAGACCAACAGGTGGCCCTGAAACTTCGGCACACATGCAATCTGTTCCAAGCAGAGGTTCTTGTTGTACTTAAAGGTGCGGAATTACTGGAAATGGGTTCAATATCCGACAAAAATATCGCCATCTATACCAACAGTCAGGATGCGATAAATGCGCTAGAGTTCTACGTCACAATGCTTAGGACATTATGTGCGCAGAACTGTGCCAGATCATGTTGGGTAAATGGATTCTGTGATGTAGAGGATAACGAAAGTGCCGACGTACTGGCCGTGAAAGAGGTCCCACAAAGTAACAAAATTGGAGGCGTAAAACCACCAATCTGACTGGCTTAGAAACTCATTCCCGACAGAGTCTTCAACTTAAGTGCCCTAAGATAGACCAACTAAGAAAGACATGAGACCTTGTGGCCGGAGTTAGATCGGAAAAAGTCTGGGAAAATTAAAAAACTAAGCAGATAACGGATAAGAACAGCGATAGGGTTACTTTCTGGTCATTGCCTTCTGAGGAAGCACACAATGAGATTGGATTTATCGAATACAGATGTATGCAGATACTGCAATAACCTACACGTCTAAAAGTAAATAACGCATTACAATAGCACAACACTAGGTCATCAGACACTCGCCAAAAACAGGAGGTATACAGACCTTCTCAAAGCTATCAAACTGTGGTGCTGATCAAATTTCGCTGGATACCACCTTTCACATTGATTTGTTTTGGTGGTATATTTTCCATTTTTTGACGGATTTTGCACTTTAAGGTATCAAATGAAATGTGGAATGGGAAACATGGAATATGTTCAAGATGACGAACACAAGAAAGCGACGTTACCTTAAAAATAATAATTCTAAAATGACGGCCCAAATTGATACAAATGAGTCAAAGAATTTAAAATTGATCCTATCTTATCGTATTCTGCAGAAAATTCCCTTTAATTTGATACCCGAAACGTCAAAATCGGTTAAGAAATGACGAAGTTACAGCCAAAATAAGTTCAACGCAAAATCAGTATGTAGCGGATGGCGCCCAGTAGCAGTTTCGTGTCGCTGAGAGGGGTCCGTTTACCTCCTGTTTTCTGCGGATTTCTGGTGGCCTGGTGTTTCACGAAAATTCGTGGTGCATTTTTCAACCCGCGATATCTTCGGTTCTAGACCAGCTAGCGACATGAAACTGGTACCAAAATTTATGTTAGAGGGCGTAGCTTATTTTGGGCAGTATTTTGTGATACAGGGTGGTCTGTATTTTTGTGTGGTTGGAGGTTCTATTTCATATCTTGGGTTATAAATGAGAAAGGAATGTGAGTGGTGGCGTGTTATTTATGCAGATTTCTCTGAATGGGGGTGATATCATACGTTCCAGCCTGGTTGATGGGTGGTGTGTGGCAACGGAATTTCCTTTAGCATAGGGTGATCCATTGACACGATCAACGCACCCAATATGTTCGGCTCTACATGGGCTAGCGACATGAAAAAAAGCCCAGCATTGTGGTCTGGTATGGTTGGCGTCCAGGACGGGCTAGCGAAATGAAACAAAGGACAACACTTGCGTTAGAGGTTGTGGTTTACTTTATTTTCATTTCTATCTGATATTAGACATTTATACAATGCTGGAGAGTAAAATCTTCAGCTTCAATCATCGACATCGACATCAAAAATCGTGTTGTTGTAGTTGGCCTTCACAAATGCAACATGGAAGGAGGTGAGATCTTTCGGATCTTGCTGACGTTTGGAATTGTGTATCATACTATAAAGTTGTTTGAGTTTTAAAATGACCGCCCGCACACCGTAAGGATTCGGAGTGCCATAAAGTCCGTCCAATCTCGTAATAAAACAAAACGAAAACTGATGCGAAAACATAAAATCTTGTTGCAAATATCTCCCATTTGGGGATAGTACAAAAGATATTTTGAAAGCCACAGTACTTTAGTGAGACTTCCAGAGACCTCCTTTACTAGAAGAATGTATGTATGTCTCATCGAATCATGGCTGAATTTCATAACTGTGGGCTTGTGGCTGTGGTGCTGTTGCGTCTTCCTTTTTCGCCTCATATGGCTCCTCAGGCCCTTGACCCTTAAATTTGAATTTAAAAGACCCAAACATTCATAATTTGGTATCTGCCCTTAATGTTGGTCGTGAAAATGGCTAGATATTGGACGACAAACAGCTTCGTTGTTGTCAATGCCCCTATTACCAAGGGTTTTAATATTTTAGGCGACAATACGTCAAAAATGGTTGTGTGTATCTTTAAAAGTAGTTGGCCTGTTTTCTAACCTAAAAGACATTTGAGTGGAGAAACATTTTAAACGTAAGACGATGTCAAAGCTGCAGTAAACGTATCTTTAGATGGCCTTGATGACACTTTCTTTTTAAAAACTGGTACAATGGCTTCAGAATCTGATGTCTAAAAGAAAGAAGTGCATTAAGGTTAAGCGAAAGTAGGAAATTCGAAAACGTCCGAATTTGCTTTCTTGGTCAGGTTAAGAACTTTCGTTCTTATGTTTATCGAGACATACAACTACATGTCTACACCTTGGTACTTATGCCAACACCTTGTCAAATAGGATTTTGCTGTGCCCCGTAGGTAATGAAGTAGACCATCCAATGTTTTCCTGAATACAAAATGCCTGAACTATACCTAGACGCAAACGCAGCACTGAGTTTTGGACGACTCTGTTTTATGCATCGCAGTTAAATTAATATTCATAAGACGCTCCTCAAATAGGAAGTTTCTCTCGGAGTCGGATGAGCACCGCCAAAGCCGAGAGTGCTATCATAAACAAAGGAATGGTTTCCGTTTGAATAACCGGTGATAAATAGAATAACTTTGAAGAGAACCGACAGAGGATGTGAGTAAATTGATGGACTTTGATTCGGCGAACCTAAAGAGGGCTGTGGCGAAAGGGATATTTATTTTCAACTTTTGTGAAAAGTGGTGATATTTTAAGTACAAACTCTGAAGTTAGTAAGGGAATACAACACCTGTCAAATGGCCGCCTCGGCTCTGCTTACAAATAGTCATTCTTTGGATGAAATTTTTCTGTATTTCGGGAATGACAGCTCTGACATTTGCTTTTAGTGCATGAATCGTTGGTGGAGCATTAGCGTAGACTTTATCTATGACATAGCTACAAGGGAAAAGATCTATAATGGTGTTAAATGGGACGATCTCGCCGACCAATTGAAGTCTCTCTCCATTTCGTGAAATCACACGTCCAAGAAATTTGTCACGCAATAAAGCCATTGTTTCACCAGTTGTGTGGCTTGTGGCACCGTTCTGCTAAAAATAAGTGTCGTCCACTCCACATCAATTCAAAGTTCAGGCAAAAAAAAGTCAGTCAACATCGTTCGGTAACGCAACCCATTTACTAAAACAGTCGCACCTTTTTTTCTCGATATCTGCACTCAGCCTGGATTCAAACAAAGGACACACGGCTTTTCTATATACTTTCCCAAATACTCGACGATAAAATGGATAAAGTGATTCTCAAAGGCTAGAAACAGATCTCCATGCACTATATTTCGGCCTTGACCCATTCAATCTATCAATTTTGATTCCGAAACAAATCCAAAATCCAAATAGATGGCACATGTTCCCATAGAAATGGATTAAATCACCAAAAGCATTTTATGTATTCAAGGCTATCATCAATAGATTTGTTGTTATTACCAATATTTGCGACCTCATTTCGACAAAAATCAAAATCAAATAAAATTCGCCATTATTTCGACCCAGCGAATTCCCTCTAATCTAACTCACATCTGCCGATAAGCCATGTGAATATCTGATGCGATTTCATCTAATCCCGATTTCGTTTCAACTCATGTGAGTGTGTGTGTATGCTCTGACAACAATAAATGTAACAATATCCTTCAATCAAATTCAGACCAGCGATATGGCCATTTGGAAGCACTAAAAATGATACATTCCCTCACAAAGAGAAAGAAATTTGTATCTGCGAGAACTTGAGCATTTTTTTTCGTCCTTGCAACTCTTGTAATGCGAATTTTATTCAAATACAAGACATTTCTAGATCAGGGAAATTTGCTTTCTCAAAATTGGGTTCCTGACTCAAAACAAACACAACAAAATTGGAACATAGTGGGTCCTCATTTGTGTGGTTTCTGGCCAGGAGCCAGGTGACACAGAGGCTGGCCAGTATGATGTTCTGCTTCAAAAAAGAAAAAAAAAAATCTAATGCTCTGCCAATAAAATCGGGAAACGAAATTCATTCAGCTTCAACGTCCAGCAGAGGGACGATGTTATATGTGAAAAACTCGTTTGTGTATCTCAAACACTGGAGGTCAGGGAGACGGACAATGTTTTCGTTAAATCGATTCTCATTTTCTTTCGCTTTTATTCTCATCTTCTTTGTCTTTATGTGGTTGTGGTCAGTAGTATCTATTGCAAACGGGTTCAGTAGAATCTGTACTCTTATAAGCATTCTCGTTGTGGTTTTTCACTTTTCATTACACTGAACCACAGAGTTGCAGTGTATTACTAACGAGAGCCTTTGATGGGGTGTACAATAAATGTTAAGGGAGACATATTGCAGAGGCGTTTATTTTGCGGTTTTTGGTTTGGCTCTTCTGGGTTTAGAATTCCTTTTTTTTTGGTTGACCCTTTGAATGTTTTATTTTCCCAAAGAGAGCTTATATATTACGTAAAAGACAATTTTACTCCTCTTGGAAGCAAACAAGTTAGTTACAAGGTGACGCAAAAAACTTCACCCTATCGGAACATGCTCCCAGTTTTTGCAAAAAGCGTCTTATGTCACCGCGACTTTGACATTTGTGATGTAAACAGAAACAGACTACACAGATATGTAAACCATGGGTTGCTATACTCTTCAAGAATGCGGAATATCGTCTTAACAATCGTAGAGAGCAGCTCGCTGAAAAATATGATGAACAAAATTTGAAGTGTTTTTCTAAACTATTCATCATTCATTCACGTATTCATTCCTTCATTCAATATTCATTCATATTTACTCATTTGTAATTATTCATTAGACATGAATGATTATGAATAATCATGAATCCTGAATATTCACGAATAATAAAGAATAATTACAATTAGTCACAAAAAAATAATCATGAATAATTAAAGATAATCATGAATATTCATGATTAATTAAAATAATCATGAATAATTAAAAATAATTCATGTAATGCTCGAAGAGCAATTCTTCGTTTTGCTGCCACAAATCAGAGATTGGTTTTGGAACTCATGTGGTCCAGCAGGACGGTACAACCGCTGAAACAGCACGAGCCACAGTGGACATTCTACAATAAGCCTTTCCTAGCCACTTACTGTCTGGTTTTGGGGATTTCCGCTCGCCCTCATCATCACCTGAATCGAACGTTTCAGGCCTCTTTCTTAGTGAACAGACCTTGGGGCAAACATCCAACAAGAAATGCAGACTTTATCTTGTCCAATGGATTGACCATCGATGCACGGAAATCTCTGCGTATAGAGACACTTTAAGTCGCTGCATTCGAATAAATGCGAAGGATTTCAGAGGAGCTGCAAGTACGAAGGACGAAGGGGAAACTGAATTTGTCTCTCATCGTAAAGAACTTTGAGAACTTGAAGCAATCACTTCCTCAATAAGCTGGACCAAGTCAAAATCTGCAGAAAAGTAATGGAAAATGCTGTGGAACGCACACAAATATGTATCAACTCTGGCGGCGCGGTCCCTTGACCGATATTTTCCTCCCGACTTAATGGAAAAAATGGGGAAAAAATGTCTAAGTAAACATCAACAAACAGAATCATTCCTTTTTATTTACAAACAACGTTACTGGCCTAGGAAATCCACTGACGACTTGTATCTACAGGCTTACAATCGACATTTATGTATTCGTGTCTATCTCACAAATTGCTTTCAAATGATTCATTCGCAAAAAAAAAGAATAAAAATACTTAATACGAAAACCTTGACCATAATTGATTTTTCCGTGCTCAAAATTGATAATGTACTTCGCACATTCTACACTCAAAGCCAGCCAGCAAAGCCCCTCTAACGAACCAGCAACGCTCGTCCATACTTCATATCTCTGCGTCGTTGTCGTCGTTGTTTTTATTTGTCTTTGCAAAGAGTGTCGTCTGACCGACAAAGACCTTCAACGGGGGGCGCCCAACAAAAACACCACAAAATAACAGACAACATCAGCGGAAGTTGTTGAGTATGTCTCTCGGTCCCTGAGACTGACTTCTACATTTAATATCCACCACCTACACGTGTGCTCAACAGAGATTCTGAACAAAAAAAAATCTGGCAGATTTCGTTTAGTTTCAGGTCACGTTCCAAACGAAAGGGAATGCTCTACCAAAATGACGAGGATTACCGCAATTCTTGTTGCCTTCAAAAAAGTTTTTTTTTTTCTTTTTTGGTTCCTCTTTTTAACTGTCAAAGTTTGGTTTTGTGTGTGTTAAAAAACTGTTGCACACCCAAATGTATCTTCAAGAGCATAAATCCTCAGATACTTTAAATAAATTGCATTGCAACAGCTAGAATGCATAACAAATGGCCTCTGAGCATTTTAATGAAAAAAAAGATACTCAGATACATAACAGCAACACGTCACTCTTACAACAGCAAATATCTAAATTTACACGATGACGTGTAGCGCAAATGTTCACTGACATGAGAGAAAAAATTAACAGAAATCATTCAGTCAATGGGAGAGGTGAAGATGTGCTCTCGGATGACTCCTGACTCTGACGGCATTCCGCCAATGGCGTCATTCAAATTGAAAATAAGACCGCAAATGAAATATGTTAAATTGTTGCTAATTATTATTTGTTTACTAAGCAATTACTAGTAGCGCTGTGATATTTTTGTACGCGGGGGCACAAAAAGATTGTTTATGCCAATAGATACAAAATTCTTTGAATTCCGATTCAATATTTTTTTTTTTTGGTTTGTGAATGGATGAATATGTGAAAGAAATTTGGGGACTGTATTAAAACAGTGTGCCGTTCAGGCGGAACATGATCAGACTCATGCTTCCGACCCCATAAACTCTCTTCGCAGACTAAAAACAGACCCTCACAGCGACGGGATACAACAGAACAAATAACTAGTACAACACATTGGATAAGCTACAAAACCGTCACATGTTATCACCTTGACATTAATATCTTAAAGTTTCTCAGTAAAAGACTTAGCGACTCTCCAGACTGGCGTTATCTGGCTGCCTTTCTCAAAAATGCTTCGAGTTCCACCATTTCTCAACAACCACTACTATCTACCAACCACACTCCTCGTAAAGAGTGCAATTTTTAATATGACGTCACATTTTTTCAAAGATAGCTTAGACTGCTCTAGGGAAGTCGGACTACGGTTAGGTAAACCTTAGGGTCATGCCTCAATTCTGAACCGGTGGAATATCGAGAATCCAGACGGAAATGGGCTGCATCGTCCCAATAACAAACTACAATCGAAGGTTTCCGATCAGAATCTAGCAGGAAGGAGTGGGATGAAGGGTTAGTCTGTCCCGGAAATGAGCTGGCTATCTATACCGACGGATCCAAAATGGATGTAGGTACTGCTGCTGGTGTCTACTGCGAGTCCCGAAATACAAACCGGTCCTTCAGACTTGAGGACGATTGCAGAAAAACTTGTCGCTATTATGACGGTCACCTATGATGGCGGTAAATGGTAAGATATGACAACGGCAAGGTGTCAGAAGATTTTGAAGTCCGCCGCTACGACAAGGAAGCATTCTTTCGCCACTATTATTTGTTTGACCCGGGCGGCTCTGTCTGGAGGAAACATGGGACTGAGATCTACAATAACATCATATCTCAAGCATCTTGACAACGAGGATGACGTTTGCCTGCTCTCACACAGGATAATGGAGTCGGAGGCGACCAAAGTAGGGCTTAAGCCCTACTAATAATAAATACGGCAAAATAAATACCGCTCAACTGAACATTGTCGGACAGCAAGTCTTAGAAGACGGTGGTACCGGAATGGATGTGGACAGCAGAATTCGAAAAGCAAAGGCTGCGTTCGGTATGACTTCCAAAATCTGAAAAAGCAATGTTTTCAGCACAAAAATGAAGCTGGGACTATTCCGATCAAACGTGGAAACAGTGCCACCTTATTGGTGTAGTACCTGGAAAGTGACCAACGCCGTCACAAGGTAGCTGCAAACTTTCAGAAATAGATGTCTTCGCAACATCCTAAGGATCTTCTGGCCGAACCGTATATCGAACGACCAACTACACGACCATGACAGGCCAGGAGCCAACAGGCCAGGAGGAGAAAGTGGCAGTGGATTGGTCGCACCCTACGGCGCAAACACAGTTCCATTGCGAAGTACGCTATGCAATGGAATCCACTAAGCCCTAGGCAGACATGGATAAGGACGTAGAGGAATCTAGATCATTGGGGATGACTTGTAGGGAGCTCAAGCGTGATGCAGAACTCCGAACACGATGACGCGCAGGCGTTGTTAACGCCCTATGCCCCACGAGACATCAGAGTACAGAGCATGTCGTCGCCATAACCAGGATTTGTCCTTCAGCCACTTAATATTCGTATCAGTATCACAGCATGTGAGGACTTCAAGAACCTTGACGTACGACCTTTGCTACAAAAGTGGAAACTTTGCTATTTTTAATGCCCACCTGCTTTCCTACTCTGCTTCCTTTTAAATTTCTGCTTCGGTTAATTTTTTGATACCACAACTTTTGGTTCGTTAGTGTTCTGAGAATCATCCAATTATTCTTATAAATTACCAGCGCTCATGAAAGTATTTTCTCACAAGAAAGGATGTATCCGATTGTATTCTGGTCCTCAACCATTGTGGTTTGCAATGATAAGAAAATCCTTCAAACCCCAAAAACCAAAAAACTCAGACTACAAAATTGTTTACAGAACGTGTCTGTGAAAATTCAAACTCGGATTAAAATTTCGCATCACTTGTAAACACGAAAAACTTGTTCCACGAAATAATTTATTGGATGAATCTCAACTCAACAGAAGTCGTCCCCCATAGCACACTGCACCTTAGATATCCTTTTGTACTAGGAATCCAATTTACTTTGTTCCCTCCTTGCTTGTGCACATAAAACATTCCACAGCCAACTTGTAATGGTTGCCTTTCTCGGAAGTTCAAGTATTTTACTTCCGTTCGCAAAAAAAAACCTTTTGCGCTACTCAACTAGTGGGTTAACATACTAACCCGACTCCTATGTACTAAAAACTACAGAAACAGAAACGGGTGTCCTTACTGGATGTATGCCAACATAAATCCAATTCCCGTATATTCACATGAAGCATAAATTACAAAAGTTTATGTGAAAAGGAGCAAGTGAGAAAATATCCTTCGAAGAGAAACCCGGGTAACTTTGGCAAATTACCAGTTGCAAGGATAATCGTAGGCATCATGATTGCTTTAGAAAAAAAGAATTCTAACTCATATGCCACTCTTTGGTTGCACTTGCGTCACCCAAGGAAAAAGAAGATGAAAATATCCTTTAACTTAATCATCGAGTTAAACTTTAGCCCTGGAATAGAGGACTCTTTCCTTCGTGTCCTTATGTGTACATATTTTTGAGTTTCCTTATTGAATTCCTTTTTGCTAAGAAAAATTGAGGTATTTTGCAAGGATTGCACAATGTGCACTCCTTGAGAAATATTGAAAGAAAAGGACGAAAGTGGAATCACTGCGAATGTGCGACGAAAAAGGCGTTGTAATGGAAAACTTGTATGTGGGTCGGTCGTATCTGTGGCCCCATTGTGTTTCACCGCCGACGTCGGAGTATAAAAGGACATTTTCGTTACTCATTACTCGCAGTTGTACGTATTTTAAGTGGACAACGTTTTATGGAAGTGATTGCAGCATGCTAGGATAAGGGTGAATGCATGAATGAATTTTTTTTTTCGATGGTATGGAAGGAGAGCTCGGGAAATATATGCAGGAAGAGTGGGAGGACATTGTTCGTTGTACCATTTTTAAGTGAATTCCATTGTTTGGGGGACAATCGAAAGGAATAAAAGCGTAATTGCTGAAATTGTACTCTTACTTCGAAATTTTTTGAAGGGAAGTCTGTGGAGAGAGTTAAACGCGTGAGTATTTTGCTATCGTCCTTTGGCAAGGGGGGAACTATGAAATAGAATTTTGTATGACCTTCGGGTGGGTTTCCTCTGAGTACATGTAAGCTTGAAGGAGGCAACTCTCTACGTGAACTTAAGTGTGTTGGCAAACAAATGAACGAACAGAGGGTGCTTTCGGAATTATATTAGAGTTCGCTTACGTCGACAATAATCTGCTGAAGTGTTTGTTAGACTAAACAACAAAACCCCAAATAAAGGAAAGTAACATACTTGGAGCAGACCAACCGTAGTAGCAAGATGTAGTACCATCAGTCTTGGAAACATGTTGTGAAACGTGTTTTAAGGGTCAACAGGTAAGTCTCTCAAGTCAATCCACGTCGCATCCTTAGTCAAATTATTCGTGGATCACTCGGTTTATATTTTGTGCAACTTGTCACGTTTTAAATCGACATATCTCACGAGTGACACGGGCAGCCTGAAAAAGCCGACTGTACTTTCAAAATCAGCTGTGCACTGCATTGTAATACATCCAAGGGTTAACGAATTTGGACTGTGTTTTTCAAGGAGGCTTCAGGAGGCTTCTGGCATACCGCACACTTTCCCAACATCTAACTGCAATCTTGATAGCTTCAGTTATTGCCAGGCTGCCATTGATTCAGACAGCACATCATCACAACTGGTAGAGCAATGCAATAGGCGTCATCTGGGTGCCAAAACACAGTAACTTTAAGGGAAACCATCGAACGCACAATCAAGCCAGATAAGTGCCAGGCCTTGGTTGGTTAATGTAGCCCTCGACAAGGTACACTTAGACCTGGAGAAGGTACACTTAGACCTCGACAAGGTAGACTTAGACCAAGATCGGTAGATTGTACCGCCACTGAGCCATGGATTTTATCCAAAACAGAAGGGAATGCCCTTGGTTACTCTGAGGGAAAAGTTTTCGAGTGATCTTTGCTTCCGTCTGCATAGACGGCGAGTAGGGGAGAAGGTACAATGCCAAACTATAGGGCCGATACAGTGTCATCGTCTTAGCCAAACAAAATTCACATACAGCGGCTGAGATGACTGGGTTATGTAGAGCGGATGGAGCTCAAAGAGCCGCGCCGGAAAATTCTCGTCTGAGAAGGCTTGGTCGTCTACGAGTCGCAGAGGACGGCCTCGCGGCAGGTGGATCAAACAAGTGGAGGGGCCTCAATCAACTTGGCTTGCGCAACTGGATTCAGCTGGCTTATAACCAGGCTGGCTAGAGACGTTTGCGGATTGAGGCTCAGGTCGAGCCGGACTGTAGCGACACCTAGGTAAGTAAGTAAGTGAGTAGCCCTTATGGGAACGTCAAAGACTCGTCACATCCACTCTAAACCTCATTTGAAACTCAGATCGGATAAAAATTTTAACGATTCTTGACACATTCGCGAAGATAGCGAGAGCAATACAAAGGAATTTAATGACTCTGATCTGCTTCTAACCATCACATACGACGTCACTATTTCCATTAATTATTTTTCTATCTAAGTTAAACAAAATAAATAAAATTAAGCCTCAGACCTATTCATCCACAAATCCCAAGTCAAAATAATAAACAATCCGTGATTTGTTTTCCCATCGAAGGCGTCACTGCGAAAAAATAAACCTGACAACTGGCTCACTCCCTTTCAACACACAGAAACAATTCTCAAAACGAATCGAAATGATATATTGTGGCGAAATATTTTAGAAACATTTATCAATCTACACACAATTTTCCACTTAAATAAAAGAAAAGATAAAAATACACGCATCGCGTTAGTCTGCGACTGAAGCCCCCATGGATACACTCATATGCTCGTCGTGTCCGTATGTATCTATTGGGTAATTAATAATTGTCGGCCCGTATTTTCTTTGTTTGGTTGAGAGATAAAACACAGTTACTTTTATGCCAAAAAAAAAATTAAAATCCTAATATAACACGAGTGATATCGTGCCACAAGCAACACAAGTTTCCATCGATAAAACAACCTAAACCATAGGGTTCACTCTGGTTTTAAAATTTCGCCATGTAGCTGGCGAAAATAACAAACCGATGACGCTATGGGAATATATTCACTTTTATCTTATCGAAGGGGACTGTGCATATAAAAATAAATAATCACTCACACTTGCCAGATGACTAGAACATGTACGACACTTGAACATTTTTTTAGATTGAATTAAAATGTTTCTGATTCTGAAAATTCGCGATAAATTGGTTGTCAGTGATAGCAAAACGGGTATCAGGGGAAAAGGAACATCGGGGAGATAAGAATGCACCAAGGTGACAGCACTAAAAAAGGAAAAATCGTTCTGTTCCCTTGGTGTAGCAGTTTCAACCGATAAAATATTTTATCTTCCTACAAGCAATGGTGTCAGAAAATGAGTTTTACTTATATAAACTCTGGCACAAATTTGGCTTATAGCGATGGACATACATAAAAGCTCCTTCAAAGCATATTGTGCACCCTGGAACTACACAAAGCCTGGAGACTGTTCATGCAGACTAAGCGATGGCCAGACCTGCAGTAAAAGAGCCTCACTCGTATAACAGGTCACTAATCTAAAAAAAACATTCGTTCAGACTCGGGCTAGCTAGAAGCAACAATCTCTGGCAACTGCGAGGAGGAGGAGGATGATATAGAACAAAACCTCTGCCACTGCCCTGCCACAGTGACAGGATACTGGGATGCTCAACGATACCGGATCTAGCACACCTCAGTAAGAAAGGAATCGGTGACATATTGGAGTTCGCTAGAAGAGCTAGACGACTTCCCAATCACTATACGACAAAGACTCCTTTGATCCCAATATCTACATCCCCTCTCAGCGCACAATTCCCACGTCAGAATACTCTTTCTATCAGTTCGACAGACGAGGGGAACACAACGGACCTAATGGGGGCCTAAGTAAAGAGCTCAAGCTCAAGCTCACCCTATGAAACCAAATAACTAATGCTAAGTAGACGTGTTATGATTTTAAAATAGCTCTCATGAAAGCGCAAATTGTAAGACTAGTGGGAAAGGATATTTTCCGCGACATGACATGCAGCAATGTCGACACACGATACTGAGTGGCGCAAGCTTTAATCAACAAAATAATCGGCAAGGGAACCAAAAGAATAATGAAAATACTGAAAGTATCTTTTTTCGGGAGCTCCAGGCAATCTGCGTCCCAGTCAGGATGTGTTTCTTCTTGTCTATATAAACCGCTGACTAAATTGTTTAAGAAAACGTTTTTGACACCCTATAGATCCACTTTTTTGCTCGCTGGTCCATTAAGGTCGGTAAAGACTTCACCGAGACCTTTGATGTCGTAAAAGGACTTAGACAAGGTGATGCACTATCAAGTGACTTCTTTAACATCATATTCAAACGAATTGTGCGAGGCCAAATCTTTCAAAAGTCCTGAAGCTACTGGAGTTCGCTGACGATACTGACAGCAGACTTTGGTAAATTTTTAAAACAATATCTCAGCAGAAATAAAACGAAAAATAATTCTAGATAGAGCAGCGATGACAATCCTTACAAGGAAAATAAATCCATCTCGCGTTGCAATCTTTGCGGACAGTTAGGCAGCAATCAATATACTGGACAGTGAGACCATAAGATCTAGGACAGTAAGTAAACGTCGTCAAACGTGGTCAATCTCTGCCGGGTTCCCGGACATAGTGATATAGAAGGGAACGATATCAGGAAAGGATCAGATTCAGGCACAGAATATAATCACATGCAAATACAAATGTAGATAGAAGATAGTTCAAAGGAGCAGGTTACCATACTCGTAGGTGATTGTGTCACATCCTGCAATTGAATGGGGTAAGAACTATAAGCTTATTAGCTATGGGGAAAAAGGAAATCCGCATCTATATAGGAGTACTGACGGGACACTGCACAATCGGCACTATGACTAGACTAGGCATAAACTCGCCGGATTACAGCAAAAGCTGTTAAGATGAGGAAGACATAGGAACCATCAAACACTTGCTCTACAGCTGCGAAAAGCTTCAAAACTGTGCCAGTCGCTATTTCTTTAGACTGAGAAGGCAATGAAGCGCTTTCCCGAACAACTAAGGAGATTCTACACGAGACCCTAACCATTCCAGTTCAACTTTACAGCGCTAAAGCATAGACTAAGTGATGTCATTTATGTTGATTGGCTTGGGAAGAGGACATTCTACGACGAACTTTACGAGCTGTACAACGACATTGACCTAATTAAAAAAAAAAAAAAAAAAACTGTGCATCAGTTGCCAAAAATGCCAGGACATGTAGAGCGAATGGACACCAACGCTCCGGCTCGCTGTCTTCGAGTTTAACCTGGAGGGACAACGCAGTAGAGGACCATCTGACCTAAAGTGGGGCGCACAAGTACCTAAATGGAATCTCAGACACCCCGCACTGTGAAACAGGATGCAGTTATCTAAGAACCGAACTAAGGTTGAGGCCCAGGTAAACCTCGAACTATAGGGCCACCTAAATAAGTAAGTACACGAGTAAAAATTCTTTGAGAAGAATTTATTGGTCGAATGATTCGTTATACATAGGGGTGACCTTTGTGGACCTATTGTGCTCCCTTGACTTGAAGCTGTAGTCGATGAGATACTAGATTTAGAGCACCCCGTCCAGTCTAATTTAGTTGATGAATCGGATTACCTACAGTGGATCGATCCAAGAATGGTAGATTTTCTAGACAGATGTTTAGTTTACATGAAAGGTTTATGTTCATATGAATAAAGCGAACTTTCTATGCACCATTTTCAGGAACATATGCTATAAAGGCACACTCCTTGAATAGAGTAATGTCAATGCTAAGAGGGCACGAAGGTTTAAATTCTTTTATGCTATACACTCCACGGACCACAAATTCTGTTAATTAGACACCACCATCAGACACTCAGCGAATACCAATACTTGCGATCTCTTTCCGTAAACGAGTCCGGGTAGCGACTTTGCCGATGATATCCCTCGAAAAGAAATCATATCGGTAGCAAACATTGTCGAAGCTAGAATGGTGGCAAGGATAAACAACGAAGGAATGCTCGCTTAAGAGCAGAGAGAAATTGCGTCGTAGGAAAGTTTTGTCGCACATACGTGTGCTTAGTTATTTACTTTGAATATTTTAAAACCTCCGAGTACCTAGAAAAATTTCTACGTCTATGGCTAGGTAGTTAAAAACTGGATAAGCAGACTCGAGATTACAAAAAACTGATTGTCAGTTGGTAACTCAATAAACCCTAGTCAAACTAATTTAGCAACAAAAATAAAATTTACTACTTAACTCCCTCTATTCACTTCGTACACAAATAGTTGCGATAATAATCTCTACACCACGCTCTAATGTCATGCATTGTTTGCATTTTATTTGTAATTAACATGTTTACGCCTTATCGCTTCAATGTTCCCCAGAAATAAAATAACAAAAAGGCCTTGAACGTCCTTGGCATGAAATTCATTCCACTTACCTGTTATTCAATTTTCCACGAAGTTCATCATAACCTGCAAGTAAAAGAGAAACAAAAAATCACTTAAATAAATTCATTGGAATGGAAAGAGTTAAATTTTCATGCGGGGAACTACCCAATTTATTTATTTTTTTTTTTTATTTTTCATTTTAGCTTATTATTGGGCAATTTTCATTGCATATATGACAGCACCAACTGTAACAACTGAGTTTACGTAACAGTAGCAATCTATCTGTCAAACATCGGGTAAAACGTTAGATTAGGTCGACTTAATTATAAGTAACAACGTTACAAAAAAAAAAAAGATCGAAATTTTATGACGTCTGTCTGTGTATCAGCAATGACGGTAATGATTGCAATAATGATACGACCTAAAGATTAAGATACATATACGAGTACCTATCCATGCCGTGAGTTGTAAGCGAGTAATTAATGCTGTTACGGGAAATTGGTCGGAGAAAATGGAGCGTAACGTTCCAGCTGACATAAGTGATTTATTGAGCCCTAAAGTCCGTTGCATTTAAGATGTTCGTGCGTGAATTGGGATTACAATATCTATTTTTCTGTTTTTCTATGGGGCAATGCAGTTTAATTTCACCACCCGCACTCATCTTAGTGATGAGTGAAGTAAGATAATGCCAAACGTATAAAATCAATATCCCCGCTTTGCGATTGCAAGATATCCATACTTAAGCCCAATCTTGAGGGAATTTTGTAACTCTAAATGGAGATACGAGTACAATGTCATTGAGAGACTCTTCTGCATCCAGCCAAACATTGTGCATTCGTGTACCACTCATGTACAAAGACCGAGACCACATCCCACCGCTCTAACCCACAATTAAATTAACTCTAATTGTCACGAGGGATTCATGTTTCATTAAAAAGAAAAAAAAAATGCAATTTCTCAGAACTTTATACATTTTTTCAACGCCCAAGACTGACGATGTAATAATGAAGAAAAAAAAAGGCCACGACTGTGGACTGTGGAGCTATCTTTATGCTTTGTTGCTCCCGCACTATTCGCTGGAATATAAAACAAACCAAAATTGAATTAAACCCAGAAGCATTAAATACCGTAACGAGGGGATATACGAGTACTCGTACCACCATCGGTATGCATGTGTATCCATGGCGACATCTTCTTTCCAGAGATGTACCGCCCCGGTCTCTCGGACTTCATGGCGAGTAGAGTGTCATAATTTTTCCCCTTCGCCGACTATGGTCTCATTACGCTGACTTTGAAAGTGAGATGATTAGCAGAACGTTTTTTTTTCTGATTTTGAAACTCACAAAGGAGAGTGGATACATATGTATCTATCTACGTGCGTGCGCTTTCGAAAGTGTTTCAGTTGGCAGATTTTTTTTTTTTATTATTATCTCGAGCTCGTTAATTGGTAAAAATTCAATCATTCGGCTGTCAGCTAATATTTTAAAGCACTTGAGGCAAGACTGCACTCGAATTGAATTCAACACACGATCGATTTAATGAAAAAACGATGGAGATGCCAATCAGTGAAATCGTTTAATTTAGAGGGTGCAGCGTAAATTGAATTCAATATGTCATGTGAGAGACACAAATTCAACGCTGTCATGATCTGTCAATCGTTTATTGGCGACAATTTGTTCCGCGCCTGCTTGTCCCGCAATCAAATATCCAGGAGCGAACATTGGGTGTACTACTATTTGTTAAAGGCAGTGTGTTGGTCGATAGCGCAAAACTTGGGGTAGATGTATCCCCGAAATGAAGCGGAGTGATGAGCAGACTGTTGGCTGTTTGGGTCGCCGATTGATCGATTGGGATACTGGTTGACAGACTGAATTATTAGATGAAACTGAGTAGTTTATTACGTTAGTAGAGGGGTAGCATTATTCGTCCGATCCTCAGAAAAGGAAACCCTTTGAGCTGCGCTAATTACAGAGACATCAGTCTTCAGTGGCTCACGCAAGTGGAAGGGAACATAAGCCAAATTAGCGTGCGAAACTGGAGGCAGCTAGTTAGAGATAGAGCCGGCTGGGGATGATTGTTGGTTGAAACCCAGGACCACATACAACAGGTTAAAAATGTGATAAATTATACGTGGCGAATCTGCTTTCAGAAACGAAGTGTGCTGTGAGGTATAAACAATTTTTTTTTACCGAAAACAGTCCACGCATTGGGCCTAGGACCCAGCTTCTCCCAAAAATTTGTGTTGTGCATCCTCAGTTTTTCGCTATTTACAATGTGGGGAAATAAACCACTAGGTCATCAGAAACTCGACGAAAACAAGAGGTAAACATACATACATACCTTCTCAACGCTGTCAAACTATGCTGCTGAGCACCTTTTGGTAGATATCGGTTTTGCATTGATTTGTTTGGCGATAACTTTTCAAATTTTTGATGGATTTTGACGTTAAAGGTGTCAAATGAAATCTGGATAATCATTTGGAATGGGAATTATGAAATATGTCCAAGATGACGAACAGAAGAAGCGACGTTACCTTAATAATAATGATTCCAAAATGACAGCCCTAATTGATACAACCGACGTCATGGAATTTAAAATATAAGAATCCTATGGTATTCTTCAGAAAATTTCCTTTAATTTGATACCCGAAACGTCAAAATCGGTCAAGAAATGACGAAATTACAGCTAAAACAATTTCAACCCAAAATCAGTATGTAGCGTAAGGCGCCCAGTAGCAGTTTCGTATCGCTGAGAGGGGTCCGTTTACCTCCTGTTTTCCGCGGATTTCTGGTGGCCTGGTGTTTCACGAAAATTCGTGGTGCATTTTTCAACCCGCGATATCTTCGGTTCTAGACCAGCTAGCGACATGAAACTGGTACCAAAATTTAAGTTAGAGGGTGTAGTTTATTGTGGGCATTATTTTGTGTCACAGGGTGGTCTATATTTTTGTGTGGTTGGTGGTTCTTTTTCATATTGCATTCTAATTTCTCTTCTTCCTCACTGGTTAGAGGTGTGGGATGAGAATTTGGGTTACATTTCCAATACATTCTTTAGCACAGGGTGCTGCGTCATTTTCCATAAATCGTGACACGATTAATGCATCCATTATGACCAGCTCAACATATATGGGTTAGCGACATGACACAAAGGTCAAGAACATGATCCGAAATTTCGTATAGTTGGCGTCGGCGATATGATTTTATGCCGTTCTAGACGGGCTAGCGAAATAAAACAAAGTGCAACACTTCCTTTAGTGGTTGTGATGTACTCTATTTATATTGGTATCTAAGAATCACATTCGTGCAACATTGCCGCATTCACAATTTGTTGGCTTCAGTTGTTACAATCATGGGATGGGGCGACATCGTAAATCGTGCTGTTGTAGTTGACCTTCGCAAATGTAGCACGTACAAAGCGGAGATCTTTTGGATCCGCTTGGAATCTTTCCTAAGTTTGTGTATCGTACTGTGAATTTGTTTGGGGATACAGGAGGAGTTCGGGGCTACCAAAGATCTGGCCGTGCCCGTACTTTAAGAACTCCAAGCGCTATCAAAGCTGCACAATCTCAAATCAGGCGAAAACCTCTGCGAAAATAGTAAGTTTGATTGCGAGAGATGAAAATTTCGCAAATATCCTTGGTCATCAAGAGAAGCGTGAGAACTTTTCCCGGGGGTCGAACGTGCCCACCATCCAAAAAACTTTTATCGAACTATTTTAAGAAGTTTTAAAGCCCCTTAATCAAATAATGTTTACCAACAAATCATGGACATTTCAAGAAGATTTAGCTCAAAAATAACGTTACAGGCTTCATACAAGTATCACCGCATGATTGGCCAGCTGGCAGTACAGACTAAGGTCTGATGGATTACAGGCTATGAATATGGCTGGCTGAATTCAACACCGAAATATTAAGTCATTAAAGCGAGTTTTTGTCAATTCATGTGGTGGAAACTTAACCTACATGAATTGCGAAACTGAAGGCAGAGACTTATTGGTTGAGACTTATTCATTGCAGACGAGTTGTTGTGTGGTGAAGGAAGGAGGGTCTGCATGTTTTGAGCTAGAACACTACTAACACAGATGAATCGGCTGAAGGTCGCAGAACTTTGATTGGACCAAGAGAGCCTTCTAACACCCCACTCTATCCTTATCGTGATACCCCTTCATTTAACCACATTTTTGGGATGCACAATAGCAACAACGTAGCGTGAATGTCACAGTACACACAGCCGATTTGGACGTTTATAAGATATCGCATTCGACATGGAATGGCAAGCAAGGTCTTCACATTAAAATGAAATAAAAATATCCGCATGTTTCGGGAAAATAAATGCTTAACTTAGCTCGAAATGGAAGATAAGCCACCACTAAAAATAAATTCGATATCTAGCAACATTTAGCCTTTCTATGTGAATAAAAGGAGGTAATTTCTTTACTGGAATCAGATACATTAAGTCGGAGATAGTATAATTTGCTGATGTATTCAAGAGATATCTTCCAGAGGTGTGTACCGTGTACCTCTAAAAGATGCTGAGTTATTTTTTCTCAGTAATAGCTTCCAGAGATATCTTCAGGTTATGAATTCGAGCTACACAGTCAAGGCCATCGCTATGTATCTATTTGTAGACACTACGTGCGATTCACATTTCAAACTTCCGAGAACCCCATGAAATGATGCAGAAAAACGTAGTCGCTGGTATGCGACTTCCACCAGAGTTGAGGCACTACTCTGAAAAGGTGTGAATGCTCCGATTTAAGGTCAACATTTCGAGGCACAAAGAACACCAGAACGAGTATATCATCATTATCCAACATTTATTGGTTCGTAAACTAAAAGTAGAACGGATTTTTCAACACGCAATTAACCACTGTTTGCTTTTTAGGTAATATAACTTAAGACCATGACCACATTACACCTTAAGCCTCAATCATTAATAAATTAAAAACCACTTAACATCTATAAGCTTTAAAATGCGTTAAACTTGACTTTTCGACGCAATGCAAAGATGCTGTGCGTGACGATGAGAGTGGTATTCGATTTCATTTGAAAAATTCAGAAACAAATTTTTTTCTTTTTATCATAGTCTAGCCACGACAAGGTGTTAATTAAACTGAGGACCGGGAAGTGAAGCAACTCTACTGTAACTCTATCCAAGTCAAAGTTGACACATCGAAAGTGAGTGGAGGCCGTTTCCGATTCAATAAGTTTTCACGGGTTTTTTCGATTAAAAATCCATAAAATTGGATAAAGGGCAAATGGTGGGTGAGTGACAACGGAATTTAGTGTGAAATAGCTACGCAATAGAGGCCGCCAACCAAAAAGGTGGTCTCTAATTTTTCAAAGGCGCTGTACTCCAATTAACGAACCCTTTCCATAAGGCACAACTTTAATAACACTTTGCATGAAATTCACGCCTTCAATCAGAAGCAGAAAGAAGCTATTTTGCATAAAATCATTCGTATCCACCTTTTTTTGTTCTCCTTCTTTTCTGTTTCACTTTGTATACGATGCTCTGTTATTCCAACTGTTCTTTTTCCATTCTGTTACTAATTCAGTCTATCATTCTTCTTCGTTCTTTTTTTCTATTCCGCTTAAATATGCGCACTTTTTAGATACATGCGATACAAAATTGAAAAATGAATGATTATAATAATGAAAAAAATAATAAAGAACAAGGAGAGAAAGAAAAAGAATCATCTTTCTAATTATTTCATTGTTTTTCTCTTTCTACTTCCCTTTGTTCACTTCAGACCGTTTTCTCGATATGTTTACATTTGTTTAAGAAGAATGATTGAATCACCTTTGTTGTTCCACGAATGTAATAATAAAGCGAATCTACTTTGATCGCGAAAGCGAACTTGTTTGCTATAGATACATTCATACATATGTATGTGTGTATATAGAATGAGATTCGTTAGATTGTTAGATACAATACTGTGTGCATAGGAATAGACGAAGCGGGTAGAGGAGAAAAAGAAAAAGAATTTGCGTACTGAAAAGAAGTCAAACCAGAAAGCTTAAAGTAGACCGGAAGAGAATTCTTTTGAAGTAGAGCTATGAGAAAAGCCCTTTTTTTATTAAATAATCTCGTATAATTGAATGCCTGGTAATTTATTGTGAAGATTTGAAGGTTCCCACCAGAGGGAGGTAAGAATTCTGCGGGGAGAGGGAGCACGTGGGCGTTAATCACGTTTTAGTTTGGAATTTTTACTAGAATTAGCTTTAATTTATATTATTTAAGCTATAAATTAGGTAAATTGGATAGTTTATATAGTTATAGTGGAAAGATTGAAATTTGGACTTGAAATATCGCGTTAGGTCCTCATTTATAAGTTTTCGTTGCTAATGAGACAATCCATTCACGGGTTGGAATTGATTTATACAGATTTATGGAATTAGCACATTGATTCTTATGGGTGTAACCTAAAAGCCTTAAGCATGCAAATCCAGGAAAAATTTGAACCGCATTGGCTGAAAATTTTAAAACCCTGAAATTGCTAGGCACACACAAGCATAAGTGAGGATCCAAGCAGGCAGAAATGGTAGCACAGAGCAACTGGAAGAGTGCTGCGGAATGTGTCGATATTAATCAAATCGTTTGGTGTTCAACTCCCCTCTATAGTGCAAGTGACGTGTGATGACATTTACCCAACGTGGTCCTACCAAATACTCCGGTTTGACGCCAGGTGTACTGCTTTTGACTTCTAGAGTTACAACTTGTCCCTCAGGCTTCATGGTGCCCATGTTTACCTAAACCGATAAACAGTTTTGATGCCAGACTATAAGTGGTATATTAGAAAACACTGCACTGAAACACTCAGACGCAACTGGTCCATTGTACTACCAGAAGGCAAAATCCAGTATTTCCCATTTTACTGGAATTTGTTCAACTTTAGGGGAAAGCACTTCAGTGATGCAGAGCTTACAGTATCAGCAATCACCACATCAGCACCGAAGATCTGCCACCTGATCCGAGCAAAGGCAGGACAATAACAAAGGAAGTGACCCGAAGTATCGTCGCCGTCTCCACAAGCGTCGCAGACAATGGTGTCTTTTTAGCCTAACACGCTAGGATGCTTAGCAAAACGAAAATGCCCCGTGAAAACGCCTATAAGTCTTTTCTACTGAGAGACAGCAAAAATGCCGCCGATTTCTTACGATCATTAGGGCAGTCGATTAGTCCACCTGCAGCATCGACAGCCGTGCCACACGCAATTGTGTTCATGAGAAATCTAATCGTCAAAGAAGGGCCCTGACCGAGGATGCGGGACGACGCAACACAAGTTCGGGTTCTAAGAAAACAGACTCAATTTCGTTGTCCACCTGCATCCTGGAGAGCCGTACCACACATTTGTATTCGTGAGAAACCCAATTGCCAATGGAGACCTCGACCGCGGATGCGAGAAAACCCGAAAACATCCTTATATATAAGCCTTGCTTAGCAATTTCATTGGAGAAATGAAATTCAGGTGTGAAAAAGAGTCAGAGAGTTCAGTCTAGTGACCAAATTCAAAGAGTTCTTGCGTTCTTGGACTCTTTAGGAACGGGTTAAAGGGTTGAGCAAGAATTTAAGCGCAGCCTGACTGTCACTATAACCGTAAATACTCCGATCCATCCACCTATTCTTTACAATATAGTCGGTAGCCATTAGGATAGCATCGCATAACGGGGTGAAATCGAAGCTTAACTTAGAGTTTAAAGTTCTTGTCACACAGCATGAGCAAAACTATGCTGAGTCCCTCTGGTCATGAGGGAAGGAGAAACACACGAACTGGCTAGAAAAGGGTCTGCACCGCACTTAACACAACCTGATCACTTAATAAAAGTTCCGACATGCAGAGAATAGGTCTCTTGCGAAAGCAAAACACGGCAGCATACAAGAAGGTTAGAAGGCCAGATCTAATGAATTGTTGCAGAAAGACAGAATAACTCGTTCCACCCTGGTAGGAGTAATCACAGGGCACAATACTCTATGAAAAAGCTAAGGCTAAGGAAACGATGTATCCAATGAGGATACAATGTTCTTTCTACGTCACTGCCCAGGGCTTTGCCATCTCAGATATAAATCTTAGCGGATAGTCAAATAGCTACAGTACTTTCTTACTTACTTATGTGGAGCTACAGTTCGGGAGGAACCTGGGCCTCAACCAACCAGTTGTTGTATCCTAAATGGCGTTGCACAGCACCTTTACCATATACGTCAAGGCAACCTACGTTAATAAGTTCTGAGCGGATTATGGGTTGGTTCCAGTGGATATCATTAAGTATCAGACTTAATCCTTTAAGTCATTTGCTCCCTGAGATGCGTCAATCAGTCCACTTTCTCACTTTTTAATGCCAAATCACTATAAAGAATGATGTAATTCATTCCGACGTTTTTTTCATTTATTTTAAAAACATCAGTTGATGAGAACATTTCTTGACACCTCCGCGTGTAATTCCAGAAATCCTTTGCTTCCACTTTTTCTCATATTTCAACTCGTTCAAGTGTGTACCATAAACCACCCACATCGTGTCCTGTCGAAACAACTTAAGATGATTGAAAGAAGTTTTTCGATATTTTTAGATCATCCTCTCACGTAACCACACGTCGCATCGTCCAAAGGCGAATTCACATTTCGCCAAAAAATAAACCGAATATCACCACCAAACACGCATCTGGTGGTGGTAAAAGCTGTCAGAAGACTCCTTCACGTTCACATCATCAAACTTTAACTTCGTAGCATTTCGGTTCTGTTCGCTTTTAATTAACAATTGCATGAGAGTCGGGCTTTATCGTCAGATATTATCGCTCCCTTTATCATTTTTCTTTCTTCTTTTTTTTTTCGTTATTTTTTCGTTTTTTTATGTAAAGTGTCGACGAGTTGGTTGATGGTGGTGATCACATCGCTCGTCTTTTTTTTTTCGTTCATTAAGTGGAGTACTTTTTTAATTAGCGAAATTCTGAAGAAGAAAATAAAAATAAATTTTCTTTGCTTGGTTTTTACTTTTATTTTGCGAACGATTTCTTGGAAGAGTGTTCTCTCTTCGTATCATGGCTGGTCATGGACTTTGTGTCATTAGTGCGATGGGAATCTCTTAATGTTTGGCATTGCGGTTTTCGGGAAGTGTGTGGTCTGAAAGACGGTTGGTGTAATGTAATATTTTTGGTCGGTTTAATTTCATAGATGATGTAACACGAACTAGATGGTATACGCAGGGGTTCAGTGGGAAATGATGGATCCATTTGTTGAAATGAGGTCAGTGAAGGCTGTAACAAACCGTAAATATTCTTGCTTCTTCATGCGATGCATGCATGTGTTCAACGAAATTCCCAAAAGTCATTACATGGACCTTAAACTTGGACGTACATTGTACGTATTACCCTACTGACTTATAGGCTGTTGTTCCTAGGATATAAACGAATACAAGGCGACTACAAAGCAAGCAAAGAAATTGCTTTCAAAACTTTCTGATCTGAATGGATGGCTGCCGGAGATGGAAAAACACTCCAACGAAATACAAAATAGACTTAGGCATAACCATCTCGTAAGATAGGCTAGAGATTGTCGACTTCACGTCAAACCGGACAAGAGAGAATTGGTAGTTTTCAATAGAAGATACACGATACTTGTACCATTCTATGTACCAAAGCTGGCAGGGGTGGAGCTACTCCTTTCGGATAGCGCAAGATATCTTGGTATCGTGCTAGATAAGAAGCACGATACGAAGAGAAGTCAACATAGAGGATAGAGTCAGAAAGGCGTACAATGCTCTCTTTATTTGTAAGAGAACAGCGCAAAGAAGTGGGACCTGAAATCAGCAATGATGCGCTGGCTACACATCATTGAAGTCAGGCCCAACCTTACACATGGGGATCTTGTATGATGGAAGGCAAAAATTAAGAAGAATAGAATGGAGAAGAACAACCAGTCTGTATTGCCATCATAGGGGCTCTTCGCACTATGCCCACGGCTTCACTTGAGGTGTTCCTGTATCATTTAGCAGTAGGATTACTGCTTCACTAACGCAGAGATCTTTAAATCTAGTAATGCTGAGCATAGCTCTATTATTTCCCAATATCGCTAATATATCGGATGAAATCCTTAGTACCCTTAACTTCGACAAGCTATGGGAAGTAATGTACCCTGATACGAAGGACTGGCAAAGTACGTCAGTTTCTTTCCAAAATGAAAATAAAGTTTACACGGATCGATCTATGACTAGTGAGGTTACGGAGTTGGCTATACCTACACTCGAGAGAGATAAACCTACAGGTGACACTGAGACTTACAGACGCATGCAGTGTGCTCCAAGCAGAGGTTCTAGCTGTGTATACAGTTGCGAAATCACTAGAGATGGGGTCAATATTCGACAAGACCTTTAGATACCCTTAGCAAGAGTAGTTATGTACTTCTAATTCGCGAGTGATCCTCCTTATTCATGCAGCAGCAGCCATTGATTTTAGTTATTTTGACGAATAACACATTCATCGGCACGTACCAGTGTGGCTTTCGATCCGGCTGATCGACGATAGACCAAATGGCGAAGTCCAACGAACTTCAAGTCGAAACTCAACATCGACTTCAAAGCCGCATATGAAAGCAGACATAGTGTGGGCTCTTCATGACGATGGCCGGGATACCGCCCAAAGTGACTCAGCTATGTCGCCCTACGCTGGAAAACAGGCGATGCAATGTGCAGTTCGGAAATATTACTTCTGAACTATTCCAAACGTGTACCGGATTCCGGCAAGGAGATGCGCTATCATGTGGACAGATAGTGTGTAGAGCAGGCATCAAGACACTATAGTCAACAAATCAGCCCAGTTGCTGGGATACGCAAACGACATCGACATCATCGGTCGCTCCCACCGTGCCGCCATAAATGCTTTTACACCAATTGAAGAACATGCGAAACGAGTCGGTCTTGAGGTAATCGAGGACAAAACAAAGTACATGTTGTCAACAAACAAATCGCATCTGTCCACCGCCTAGGACAGAACGTAACTGTTGACAGCAGTAACTTCGAAGTAGTTGAGGAGTTTACCTACCTCGTAGTAAACATCAACTCCACGAACGACACCTTAGTGGTGATCCGACAAAGACTGACCCAAGCAAACAACTGGGTTCAAATCTCCTAACTCAGAAGACGAAATGCCTACTGCATCCTGCCACTTCTGCTCTATGGTGTCGAATGCTGGACGATAAGCAGGAAAGCAGAGCAGATTGTGAATACTCCATCCCATGTGAGAGGCGGGCGAATGAAGAAGAAGATACAACCGCGAACTCTATGAGCTGTATCAAGATGTGGGTGTAGTCTGAAAAGCCAAAACACGTTGACTACACTGGCTCGGCCACATAGAGGAAATGGACAATAATGCTACAGCTTCAAATTCGAGCCCCAAGTTCGAGGCGACAAGGAAGGTAGAAGGCCGAACCTAAGTTTTAAGAACCAAGCTATTGCATGCCAGAGCGCTTAGGCTGGAAAACTGAAAGCACCGTGCGTAAGACCAGAGATGATGGGAGGCTGCCGTGTCTCAGACAGGGGCCACGGTTTGGGAACCCGTTAAGAAAGTAGGTAAAAACGAGTAAGAATAAGGGATTTGAAAGAGGTATCCACTTCAGGTGCTTCATATTCGAGAAAAGTCCACGTTGTCTCTCTAGGAACCGATCTTAATAACACATTTGTAGACACAGTTATTTGAGTGAATAATCCACTTCTGACACTTGTGAAAACGTAAGTTTCAATGGAGTTATTCTCATTTGAAGAAAAGTTTTCAGTTTGATGCATAACCAAATTTAGACTTCAGTCATGGTTTCAACCAGCATTTATCAAGCTTAGAGAGAAGTTACGACTTACGAGAGAAGTGGTTATTACTCACCTCCTCATATTTAAAATTATTCGATGAATTTACCCATCTACACAACGCAAATCGATCAAATCATCGACAGATTCTCGAAAGGCAAACATTTTTAAGGAACGTCCTAATCAAGTTATCAACGTTAGCAGTAAGAATTAGCACAACTTTATTTACAACCACCTGCTGTATCTGTTCTGAGCTTAAGCGCTAAGAATATGTGCACACATTGAAGTAATTACGTCTGTTACAACAATGGATACATAAGCCTTCAAGGACAAGACATTTTTCTCTTTTAAATCATGCCGGACCTTGAGGTGTCAAAACAGGGGTTTGTTATACTTTTTCAGCTCAGACATATTAGACATTCAAATTGAAATGTTTTTTCCTTATTTTTGTGATTCACTATGCTTAGGATAATATTCTTTGAAAGTGTCAATATTGACACAAGATGGCGCAGAAAGCATCACCCTATCGGAAGTTGCTCTCATTTTTGCAAATGGCGTCTTATGTCATCATGACCTTGACATTTTTGAAGAAACGGAAGCAAAATACACGTAGGCAAATCATGGTCTTGAACGTGGAGTAATTGGTTTAATGTTTTTGACAAAATGCCTTTGGTTAAGAATATCGCTGCTGTGGCTACAGATGTCCAAGAAGCTCCTCAAAAATTAACAAGACGATGAGCCACGCAATTAACCACCGATAGACGGTCTATACAGCGGAATTTCGATGACAGACTTGATGATGCACCCGTGCAAAGTGTATCAGCTGTTAACTTCACATCGTCAATCGCGTGTAAATTACAGCCCAACCCTTCTAAACCTCGACCGTGATGAGGGTGATTTTTGATTGAAGATCATCATGAGCGATGTGACGCATCTTTACCGGAAGGATGCGGAAGGATGCGGAAGCATGCCAAAGCTAAATTAAAGCTTCTGGGGCATTGAAAATCCGTGTGTAATGCGCGAAGAGCCATTAAATTATCTCGAAGTCACTGTTTGTTGCAGCGTTTACGGATATTTTTCCAAAGGCGGCGTCAGCAACACTGTTACAGTGACTGATGAGCGCTACAGAACTCTGATCGAACGACTTCTTGCTGCTACATATTGACGAATTGGTTTTGGAGCACATGCGCTTCCAACAGGACGGTGCAAACGCACACAAGCACGAGCACGATGCTTCCGGGAGCACCTCCACAAATACAATCACGTGGATGACCCGTACTTTCCGCACTGAGAAGGCAAAGTCCAAAATGTGGAACATTGCCTAATGGAATGCCGAATGTACGCCACGGTAAGGACCCCTCTAGAGAGTACTCATAGTATTCATGCTCACGACGAGCGATGCCTAGGATATAGCAAGCGAAGTCATCACATGCATTAAGCAGCAACTGCGTCTGGAGGAGCGAGCACCGAGAAATCAGAAGACTATAAACTCTGGCAGCTGAAAAGACGAAATTCTGATAAAAGTCATGGAAATGCTTCAGACTGAGCGCGAATAGGCTTCAACACTCTTGACTGATACTACCTTCGTGACTTAATGGAAAAAATGTAACCTCTACATAAACATAATCAACAAACAAACAAAGTTACTGCCTTAGGAAATCGATTGAGGACTTTTGCGCAACCTTGTACAAAAAAACCTCCGTCTTAGGTTATTCAGTGTCTTTTTTCTGTCCAAGTATTTCACTGCTCATGGCCCGGCCCATACCTGCGATACTTTCGCATTTTTTACTCAAAACATCTCGAAATGACTTGCATAATAAATTACAGCAAATTAATTGGCGAATACCTTATAAGAATTATGTCAACATTTGTCTAGTAAGACACCAGATGATGCTTCTTTTTTTTTACTGATAGCAGCTTTTTTATCCGTCAGTCTTTTGTTTCAACAACTGCAGGCCAAAAAAAAGAGACTAAATAAAAATTCACAGCGCAATACAGGCAGACAACTTATGTCACCAACCTTTTAAAAAAAAAAAATTTCTCTACTGCGGATAATGGTAATCTTATATGCACAAAACATTTGCCATTAAAAGCGGAAAGTAAATAAAATATACATTTAACGAATAAAAGATACAAAAAAAAAGAAGACATTTAAGAGAGACACTGATCATGTAGATACATATGTAGATACCACACAAAGTATCTAAAACAGAGTACAAATTGAGAAGCGCACTACGCGCATACTTGAACGATCAAACGAACAAAATTTCGAAGAGAAAATGTGGCAAGTGTCAGCTATCATCATCAGCTGCGAAAGGAATTTTATAATAAATAGAAATAAATGGACAGTTATGCAATTGAGAGATACATACATATTTACTTCTGATGGAACAAGTTGGGGTGAGACAGAGGAAATCGCAATTCATTGCTGCAACCTAGATTCCGTGGCCATTAGAGCCAGTTAAGTAGTTTCAATTATTAAATGAATAATGTAGGGGATGTGGTCAATGTACATATCTACACATACAATATGTATACGCGACAATGGATGGACAAGGCGGCATACTTTCTAATGAGAATTAATGCCGATGGATATGCCAGTGGATTGCATTTGGTGAGGGTGCTTTTGATGGTTTAACTTCCATTTGCTGTATCCGCTTCGCAAGGCTTTGAAAAATTTAATATTTTTTTTTGCTTGACCAAGAGTCAGAGCAGTTATTGGGGATAAAAATCCAGAGGAACCTTACACTGAAGGATCGATACCTTAAGACAGAAAATGCGACAAGACAACTGAGATAGAAAGAGTTAAACTAGGACAGCGCGTTGGCTCCATTTTCACCCCGTCTCCTCCTCTTTTTATGTAGTGGATAGGCCAACGTAGATTTTGTCCTTATCTGTTGATAATCCATAGTCTAGTCTAGTTCTTGAACCTAAATCTTTTCGCTTAAGAAGCTAACGCAGTATCCACTCAACCCTTGCTGTCCTTGATCAAGGTACTAAGGGCGTCTTTTTAGGAAATTTTTTTTGTTTGTTCAATATGGCAACACTCAGATAGCTGATGGTTAATCTGACAGCTGACACGATCTATTATTGAGACTTACGCCCGAGCAACGTTTACAAATTGGGAAAATTTATTCCAAAGCTCAGTGTTCAGTAAAAAATTTAAAGGTCAACATAATCGACCACGTCAGTCGGCAATTCACATCATAATTGAAAAATGTCACACTACATTCACTCTTTTGGACTCTAAGCCAGACAAGGATGCGGAGAGTGCGTAAAGATAGAAATATCAGCGCCATTAAGGCCAGTGTTGAGGAAGATCCAAATTCATCGATTCGTCACCATGCACCAGAACTTGGCCTGTGTCCATCGACTTTGTGGTAGATTCTGTCCAATGATCTTGGTCTACACGCTTAGAAGATCCAATTGCTGCAAGGATTGAAGCCAGGCGGCCATCGTCTGCGTCGTGACTTCGCCGATTGGGCGCTTGGAAGTCGATCCACTTTTCTACCGTCAAATTCTGTTCAGTGATGAGGCTCACTTCGGTCTCAGTAGCTTTGTTATAAGTAAAGTGAAATTTGGAGGAAGGAAAATCCAAATCCAGGGCCATGACCGACGATGTTTTGTTTCCATGGTCTGCAGAACATTTGCTTTCAACGGGATGGTGCCACATGCCATACTATCCGCGAAACCATCAGGTTATTGAAAGAATTGTTTGATGACAACATTATCTCCAGAAATGGACATGTGGCCTGGTCTCTAAGATCGTGTGGTTTGACGCCGTTGGATTAAAACGTCCACAGCCTTGGAAGCCAACATCGAGCTAACCATTCGTGAGAGACAACCTCAAATGCACGAAAAAGTGGAAGAAAATTGAAGCCCCAAGATGCAGTTCCTGCGATGTCCCATGGTGGCCATATTTTTCATAATTTATGCTATAAAACCATCTATCGAATTAAAATTACATTTAAATCGGAAAGACCTAGTGTGTTGTATCGTGAGAACTCCTTTGTCGATACTGCAGTTCCTCCTTAAATAACAGAGTGAAAGGGCCAGGAACTGACTCACTCCTGCTACCTATACAAAGTTTTGTAGTGCGGAAGTCATTTGTAAGCAATTGTAACGATTATATGCATTAATCGATAAGACGCTCACTATCTGCCTCTTTTTATATAATTTTATGCTGATATCATGAAAACAATAAAATCACAAACCCTCCGCCTTTTCTTTGACGAACATTCTGGGAAAAACTCTTCCATTCTAAAGTGACACTTTCTTCACTTGAAACCACTTGACAAGTTAATACCAATCTCAGACTTTGTCCATTTCGTACACATTTAAACATTAATCCATCACGATGGGTTTTTCCCTTTTAAATAAATATTTAGACTGCGATTATATCGGCAAATTGACAATGCTGGTAGGTAGGTTTGCTCAAGATTGCCGTCCCCAAAATGTAATCAATTTTAATTGACGTAGATAATGTTTAAGCAAATTTTGATAAGAATTTATTGTTTATCACTCTTAAGTGTGTTAAAATAGCATTTTTTTTTGACTCATATCTAAGTATATTACCATGAGCATAATATAAATTAAATTCTTTTGTTGAGAGTTGTAAAGAAGAGTTTTTAAGTTAAAAAATGTATCTTTTGTGGCCATTCATTGTCGTAAGGGAAATTGAAAAATAAAGATGTTTTCAGAAATGCTGAGCCACGCCCACTTTTTGGGTGATTTTGGAAAAAAAAAAAATAATTTTCGATGATGATTCCAACTAATTTTCAAGATCTCTTCGAAAACCGTAAATTTCGGTTGCCACTAGTGATAGACACGCCTAATTTTTTTATGAGGAGGATCTAACAAAATTTTTGTTGATGAGTCACACGATAACGATGGTATGGTATGGTGTGAGGAAAGTGCAACTTAGAGGGAGCTTGCAAGGGGTCCTTCTGGGCCAGTGTGATTCTCTGTAGATTGTGGTATACTTGGTTCCGTCTCGGTTGGTCTTCAATCAACTGCACTTTTGACGAAACATATCATCTTCCAGAGTGGAACTTGAGCCAGATCCTCCAACTTATCAAAAAGTTTCTTTCCCATGTAGAAGAAACGAAGAATTTAAAGATTGATACAGTCACACAGCAAGCGTGTAATAGATCCAATTTCTCCTGTGTCTTGTCAGCTCCTGCAGAAATCATGTGAGTTGATGACTAGTCTGCTCATATGAGACAGTATCCAGTTCGTACCCCTACCATGATCCTGTTTTTTTTTTTATCATTGACAAAAGGCGTTTAGTCCTTTTTTTTCGTTCAGAATTAGCCATAAGCTGCGATACATGACAATGTCGCCTCTAGCTGAGTTGTTGACCTTTTCACTTGTGGTCTATTTTCCTTTTTAGTACATCAATAGGGATAGTAACAGATTCATGGGTGGATTCCTCATTTAATGCTGATCCTTTCCATCCTATTTCGTCTGCTACTTAGTGCCCTTCTACTGTGTTCGATTCGCAATTTGACTATCCGTGAAGAGTATCAGCCTAGATGGGTTGTTTCTTTGCATTTGTAGTCCGTGTTGCTCTTTCAATGGCGAAGGATTCAGCTTTGAAGATACTTAAGTAACGCTGGAGTGATGAGAGTAATGTTGAGTGATTAACAAAAAACTCTAACGCCAGTCCTATGTCCATTTTAGACTCTAAACTAAGCTGAAAGTCCTTGGCATTTGATTCACCCTTGATAAAGGGTGGTCCAATTTGAGCTTCCGCACAAATCATCAGTTTTCTTTTTCCTAAATTTTATGTAAGTAATTATTTATGAAAAACAATGTCCATTAAATGGGCACCTTTGGACCTTCTGCAGTACTCGATCCTTTCGAGGTAATTTTCTATGACTTTTTCATAAATGGCAAGTGTGGCAAGGTGCGCTGTCGTGTTGGAACGACATATCTCTCACATTAATATCTTAGATTTTGTGTCAAAAATTCTCGGCTATCATGGGACTATAGAGCTGACCACATCATCCTCAAAAAAGTAAGGCCCAATGACGCCGCCTGACCACGCACCAAACAGTCACTATTTGGCATGTAATCCCGTCTCGTGGATCACATTTGGATTCTGCTTATTGACATATCCAGAGGTGGAAATGGGTTTTGAAAAATCGACATCAACTTCCCGCTGCTCTGGACTTCAGTTCTTGTGTAAACATAATTTTAAACGGGTGTAGGATCAAGTCCTGGGTCAAAATGCCATAAGGCAAGCCCAAAATTGTCATCGTTCGCATGACGGGTTGACGATTTCGGGTCTTCGGCCACACTTTACACTTAGAACAGCAATATTTCCGGATGAACGGATGCAACGATGACGCACAGGCAACCCCATCGCTACAGTCGTTTTAAATTTTTTAACTACGCCGCAAATTGCTTGCTCAGTAAGTTTCGATACACAGTTCGTACAGATTTGTTAATGTTCTGTAGAACAATTGGACAATTTTAACGCGTCCAGCGGTAGTTTAACAATCCATGTCGTAAATATAATGAATTCAACCAAATCTAGAACAAGATTGAAACTTTATCTCTGCAGTATCTGTATAAGCCAAGTACTATCCAACCTCAAAGGAATTTCAGATCTTTTACAAACCCGTCCCTGGTATCTAAAAGTATCTCAAAATCTCCTTTCAAGAAGTCGTAAACCACAGAAATCAGTAGAAAATTATCACTTCAGTTGCCCCAAAATTAATGGAGATACTTTCGTGAAGCTTGTGTCTAGACACACATCAGTTACCCATTGTGTTCCCCAACGACTGTGTACACACTTTTTATTGTTTCATTTTTGCGTGCAGCTATCATGAAACCAAAGTCACATATCATTCACATTTAATCAACATAAAAAAAATACCCGCCACACAATAAAAGCACGGGCTGCCAGGCTTACGATTAATTAATTTAAAAAAAAAAAAACATTTCCAGAGCGAATTTTGTCGTTCTATGTACTTCGCATCAATATGCGTGCGTTGGGCTGAATTTTATTCCTCCATTTGGTCAATAATCGTGCGAATGTGTAGTAATTTGATGATTACTGCGAAAAAAACACCAACAATCGACTTTTTTTTACAATAACAGCCTGCCAGGCTGCCAATAGCTCAAACAATCATCTGTACGCTCACAGATAGTATAATTAACAATGTTTCTGATTGGAAACGAAGGTTGCCAAGTGGCAGTTGGAAGTTTTGAGGTCTGATGTGGATTGTTTGCTTGTACACGTGACTTGTAATTTTTGTGGTAGTGGTGGCGGTGGCCTTACAAAGGTTGAAACAATGCCTCTCGCATTTGTTTTATAATTTATCAACAAATAACGTTGCTTGGTTGATTTTTTCAATTTTTTTTTATTTAATAGTTCAGTTGAGGTAAACCATGATGATTAAGTAAATCACTTGCTTATTGGCGGCTAATTAAATTCATCGGTGAACTGTGGCGGATGTGTATCTTTTTGCTGCGGTAACACTATTTTCTGTCAATGTTTGACAATCTTTTGAAGGAAATTAAATATCACGGTTGAGGTTATTAATCATGACATTAACAAGTGTTTAAATAGATGATAAGTGTGGTTACTTATTTTGACGTTAACAACGATATTTTCTGACAGGTGACTGTGTGAAAGTCGCAATGGCAGCTATGTACAACAGCCTGTCCACAAATCCCTGAATACGGTGAATTTCATCCCATAAAAAGCTTTCAAGCTTTAATTGGAAAGGACTTCTCGAAAGGGGCACGTTTTGCTTGTCATTCCGTGGTAGATGTAGTTAGTAAGGTTTACCACTTAATCATGGAGTAGATACCTACTACAGAGTCACTTACGTAACTAAGATTCACATTCTGTTGGCCAGACGTTGCACGCGTTACATGGCACTTAGGGTCGAGATAATCATACACCTAAGGCTACAATTCCCAGCTTGTCACGAAATTTTAAACTACCGCCTCTGCTATGAATAATCCACCAGCTAGGGATCGTCGTCACGCCTGATCAAACGAAAAAATTCCATCGTTCGTTAAAGTGTGCGTGGGTGTCCAAATCACTCAGTATTCGGTCGTCCGCCAGAAGTTGGCCTTTCACAGACCTCAGCTTTGAGAATTTTGGGTAAAGACTTGAGCTACATAAATTGCAGTTGACCAGGAACTCAATCGAACAATTTGTTGTTTTGCTGGAGCTAGAGCGACTGGGTAAAAAGAACCGCATTTTTAACTTTTAGCAACACTGCCGTAAAAATCTTAAAGCGTCAAAAGGGAAGGAAAGGGTGGAGAATTTAGACTGGCGGCGTCATCGGTCCCCTTTTTTCCCGAATAAAAATCGTGTCACTAACCATCACCGGAGAAATGTACCAAAGGATGACGTGCGTTTACTTTGTTAACCGCCATCAAGGCGTTAAGCTTTCATGAAATCATGTCTACACTGGTGTGGGACTGCCTTGCCAAGATAAACCGTCTGAGTGAGAACAAGAGAGTCATCCTCCACTGCATACCAGGTCAAGTAGGAGTAGGGAAAAATCAAACAAAATCAACAGCTGATGAACTAGCTTTAATCGGTCCGCAACTGGAACCACATACGATACAGGAAGACCGCAAAAAATCTAAACTTTGGAAGACACTCCCTAAGCTAAGACAGGCCAAAGAGCTTCTTGGGAGTTATGACCGAAAAAGAAGCAAAGTCTGTATAAATATTACCAAAAACTAGCTGAGCAATTATACAAGCCACTGCACACTTAAGGAACATTTCGAGAAACTGTATACGGAGCAGCGCGGAGATTGCAGATTCTGTGGAGATGTTGAGGAAACCCCAGTACAACTTCTAAAGAAATGTGGAACACTAAACCAAAAAAGAAGGAAACACCATTGCCATAGTTGGATTCACTCCATATAATTCGGTTCACAAAGAAAATTGGACGTGTTTGTCGGACATTCGCGAGAGGTGTGACCGTGTTTTTGAACCTCCCGTTCAGTAGCCCAACACACTACCCACTGAACCACGGTGCTCACTATTTTATTTTATAGTGTGGGCAATAAATCACAGCGTCATCTGAGTCTTGTCGAAAACAGCAGGTATATGGACCTTATCAACGCTATCAAACTGTGGTGCTGAGCATCGTTCACTGGATACCGCTTGTTGCATAGATTTCTTTTGGCGATAACTTTTCCAATTTTTGATGGATTTTGACGCTAAATGTGTCAAATGAAATCTGGATAATCATTTGGAATGGGAATCATGAAATATGTCCAAGATGACGAACAGAAGAAGCAACGTCACCTTAATAATAATGATTATAAAATGGCAGCCCTAATTGATACAAACGACGTCATGGAATTTAAAATATAAGTATCCGATCGTGTTCTGTAGAAAATTTCCTTTAATTTGATACCCGAAACGTCAAAATCGGTTAAGAAATGACGAAGTTACAGCCAAAATAAGTTCAACGCAAAATCAGTATGTAGCGGATGGCGCCCAGTAGAAGTTTCGTGTCGTTGAGAGGGGTCCGTATACCTCCTGTTTTCTGCGGATTTCTGGTGGCCTGGTGTTTCACGAAAATTCGTGGTGCATTTTTTAAACCGCGATATCTTCGGTCCTAGACCAGCTAGCGACATGAAACAGGTACCAAAATTGATGTTAGAAGGCGTAGCTTATTTTGGGCATAATTTCGTGATACACGGTGGTCTATATTTTGGTGTGGTTGGTGGTTCCTTTTCATATTTTGTGTTCTTAATGGGAAAGGAACGTGAGTGTGGCGTGTTATTTATGCGTGATATACGTGAATGGGGGTTGTGTGAGACGAGAATTTGAGTTGCATTTCTACCTTTCTTTAGAACAGGGCGATCCGTAATTTGTCAAAACGGTGGCGCAATTAATGCATCCAATATGTTCGGAGCCATATGGGTTAGTGACATCAACAAGGTGGTCCGGTCCGAAAGTATGGTTGGCGTTCTGGACTGGACTGGTAAAAAAAAGAGCAACACTTCCTTTAGAGTTTGTGTAGCGGTTTATTTTCATTGCTATCTGACATGTGACATTCATGCCGCATTGCCGCGTAAACATTGTTTTGGCTTCAATCACTGTATGGGCTGACATCGTACATCGTGTTGTTGTATTTTGCCTTCACAAATGCAGCACGGAAAAGGATCCACACGAATTTTTGGGTCGGATCCGATATGAATGTTCGAGATGTTCGAGATGTTCGACGTCGCCAAAGATCCTACCGTCCCCGCACTGTAGGGACTCCGAATGCCATTAAAGCCACACAATCTCGAATCAGGCGAAAACCGCTGCGAAAACAGAAAATCCTGTTGCGGGAGATTAAAACTTCATAAACATTCTCGGTCCTTAAGTGAAACACATTACGTGCGAATGTCCCGCCATGGCTTGCAGCAGGGGGTTCACTACCCCCTTCTGGTATAATCATCTCCTCCGCAAAAACAATCCCAAGCTTCTTTCTATAAATTGATTTCGGTCAACGCAAATGGCTCCCATTGCAGGTACTACAAAATGTCACTTTGAATGGGACTTTCAGAGCCGTCTCTCAACCCATTTCGTGAAGAGCTACAGACCGTGTGGAAGACTTCTTTTATGGGACATCGAATACCGCAATCATTTTTAGAAAAATTTTCGATTGCATGACTTTTCAGCGGGACGAAATTCGAAGTCTCCACAAAACCAATGGCAGATGCAGTAGGGGGACTAGTAGCAACACTGTCAGAAAGGTACAATAACTTGCTTACTCGAGACAGGTTTTGTGCAGGCTTATAAAAGGGACTGCAACCGTCCATCAGTGCATCTGGCTAATTGCACTTTACTTAATTTCCCTCATTCTTGTTTCCTTTTCCTCCATTTCCCCATGCGAATCTGCACTTGTTGGACATCGAATTCAATCTGCGTGCAAGTTTCTTGAACTTAACACACACACACGCGCAAAAGTCGAAAGAAATCGAAAAAAATAAACGTAAAATCCCGAAAATAAACTTTCTTCTGACTCAACGCAAACATGATTTCTTTACTCGATGTTAATTTGTTTATTCGTTTATTTATTAATCAGCGAATGACTAATTGCTTAACAAAATATGATTTGATCTGTTTCTGACAGCTTTTATTGTCATGAGCGTTCTTTTTTATCAGAAAATTTGCACGACTAGCGATAATTAGCACAATCAGGGACGTCAGACTAGCGACAATCGGTGGTTTTAAGTGATTCTGTCATCCATTCTGCCATCTCGTGTACTAAACAGACGCAGAGGGCCTGTAAACAAATGATGCAGGTACTAGGTGAATTTTGTTGAGTGTCACTCACTCACTCGGTGGTTACCACACGGAGATTGATTTATATTTTTGACACTTCGTCAACAGACTTGTTGGGCTATATTTCCTCCCTTTGTGGAACACAGAGTAGAGAGATAGCGATTTATTGTCACCATCAGTGTATAGCGCGCATGTAGGCGTCTTGACTCAATTGTTTTTTTTTTTTTTGTTTTTTTTCTATCATGGTGATAAAAAGCGTCTAGAGATGGAGCGAGAGTGTTTATTTTGTTTTTATGTGGGACTTTGAGTGATTCATCGGCATGCTTTATAATAGAATATCATCTGCGTAAGCGATTACGTTAACAAATTGTATCCTTTTGCCTTGACTGGGTGTTTGGGCAACTGGTGACGTGGATATTGTTATTTTGTTTTTATGATGGCATACACATAAATCAATCGTTAAATCCGTTGGAAGTTGCCATTTTTTTTTTTGAAGGATTATGTGGGAAAATATCGAAGAAAAAAAAACGCAGAGTTGTTGAGAGTTTATAAGTTATATCCACGTGCTCCTTGAGTAGATTTTTGCGTGGTTTTTCCGAGGTGGAGAGATCGATTTAGTGAACATGAATACAATAAAATTGCCGAATGGGGATATCAATTGCTTTATTTATTTTTAGAAGAATTTTATCGCATCGCTGTTGTCCTTGGTAATATGGATTAGTAGCTTACGTTAGTCAGATTTTGTCTGAATCGCGCGAAAGGGAATAGTCCATCCCTGTATAACCATGTGAAAATTTGCCACTGCCACACAGAAATAAAAACTTCTATCAAGGTTTTGACGAAAGCCCAACTATTATTGGCTGATTGAGAATTAATGATAAAAATGTTATTTTACTTTGCTCATAATTCAGCACCAGGACATGAAATAAAGTTATACGCAGCTTCAAATGATCAATAATGAAAACCCTTAACGACAAAGCTATTATGTTGACATTTCTTATCAGGGCATTGGAGCGTTTTACTTATTTCCGTGCTAGTTGGTACACTAGACTCATAAAGTCGGCTAAGTACAGCCAGAATAAACGAAATCAAGTTGATTTTAGTGTGAGGTTGAAAAACGAGATACATGACTTCCAGAAGGTAAACTGTCGGGAGGATTGGCTCAAAAATGCTTTCGAATTGTTTACAACTGTTATGAATGAGGGAAAACTCTCACTTCATTGACAGGTGACGCACTTAATCTACTCAAACAGACGCGAAAGACACTGCAATAGAATACTTGTTACAAGCGATCAGGGAAGGACAAGACTCCTAACTTTGAGGAGAAACGCCCAAATCTGGAGCCAGAGATTCCTACCAAGCAAGCATATGATGGGGCGCTCTAGCTCAGCGGTGCTTGACTACTGGGCGAGATGTTCGAGGTACGAATCGTAGAAAACACCAGCAAGCATTTTCATGGTTCCACCTCTCGCGAATATGTGAAAAACGTCCGAGAAAATACAGGCAGGTCCCTTTCATTCATGCAACATTTTCAACACGACTTGAATGGCTGTGAAAAGCTAGGATCTAGGAAGGGACGTAAAGCCAATAAATTCTTTGCAAATATGTAAGTTCATTGAAGTTATGTGCGTCAGGTTAGCACCAATCTGCTGTAAGCAATTCGATCCATTTGCATTTTGATAGTAGGGAAGGATAGAAACATATAAAGGGTGCTCCGCTCAGTGGTGGGTTTAAGGTAAATTACTCTCAGAACCTACATTTAAAGTCATTTAAATCCACGTGGTTTCAGAGCAATGTTTTGTTTTGTTTTTTTCATTTTTTCATCTGCTTCAGTAAGATGGACAGTGCAGTAGGTTTAGAACTGAAGATAAATCGGTTTGACCTGTACGTCGAAACCTATGTATATCGATCGCTCCAATAAGGTATCCACTCTTAAAAAGGTGGACAGAGCACAAAACAGACTGATAATCGAAGTGACCTATCACCAGCTGGAAGAGGGCTTTGTGATTCGTCTATCGTTCACTGCTCACTGTGTACCTTAAGGCCTTTTATCTGAAGAAAAGGGCCTACAGACTGAAATGGACGGTCGGAGGAAGGTTCGGAAATTCAATGATAGAAATGGAACACAATTTTATTTGTAACCGGTGACGAAAATGTTGTGGCTTAACGCTAAAGATCGCATGCCTTTATCAAACCAATGATAAAAAAAGGCAGTTACGCTTGAACATCAGAGAATGGCATCCCTCAGTTGATGAACACTCTTTCAAATATGCGACTAGGTAGTGCCCTACGCTCATTGTTTAGCAAGACAAGCCTCACAACAGAGTAGTTGACGAGCCGAAGCATATGTCGTTTACATGCTCTATACATCTCAGAATAAGCCTTTTGCGACGATCGTTAAAATCTGTCCGAGAGGCCGTCACTTTTCAACCAAAAGGAGCTATTTTCAAGGATTCACTTTTGATGATCAAACAAGTGCGTCAAACGAAAAAAATTTTGGAACCGCCTTTGTAGAAGGTAGAAACTTTTGCGAGTTATTCACTCAATGTCAAAGAGAAAAACTCCAGCCAAAAAACTCGGCCGTTTTGTAATAGCAAATATTGATGGACCAAATTTTTCAGTGGTGACATATTGTCTAGAGCGGAGGCAACGTCACAGGGGTAAATGCACTTTCAATGAGCTACCTCCTATGATCCACCAACTTATTAATAACGGATTGTCAAACATTGTACTCAATGCGACACACGGCCCTTCGGTGTCCTAACGAAAAGCAGCTTTCCTATTGACAAGCCCGTCAAAATTGTTTGCGTGGCCGTTAAAGCCGCCTAATGTTCCCAAATTAATGGGTATATGAACGGAATATTTTTTAAAAATTATGAGCGAGCAAGTTCTTTCATATTTTCAACTGGGACGCATGTCGGGAATGATTCCTGCGTTCTGTAGGAACGACAGATTCTCACTGCTTAAGTTTCTGTCAGGTCTGGGCCTTACTGGAACCCAAAGGTTTCAAAAAGTGTTGGGTTTCTGAACAGTTCCAAGTCCAGAAAACCTGTCTACAACATCTACATCCTTTGTTTGCTCAAATCTAAATTGTAACTTACATGCTTTGGAAAAAATGCGGAATGGAAGCTACAAGTCTGTTAGGGTCTAGCACTTTGTAAGAGCTCCCATTTTACATAAGCAACGCTAATGATAGGTTAAAATAAAAAAAAATAAAAAATCCGCAGAATTTTCCAATCCAAACCTGGCACTGTCATCGACGGAACACCAGTCGTACCCGTACCCATAAAATTGCATGTGGAAGTTAGAAACACGAAAGAAAACCCGTGCAGCGTATCGAATTTGTACAACACTCGGTTTTCTTTTCAAGTATTATTTCTATTTTTTCTTCGTGTTGTATGTGTTTTTCTTTTTCAATTTCATTTTCGCTTTTTCCCCAGTGAAAGTGGAAAATGCAGAAAACAAAATTACAACTCAACCATCTGCACTTGAGCAAGTTGAAAAAAAAAAAAAAAATTTCATGTTCATTGCTACTTTGCTGCTCAGGGTTACTTAAGCGATAACTCAAAAAGAATTGAATTGTATTCGTTTTTATATCTGAAGTTTATTTGTGCCCCTCTTTCTCTGTGTATTTATTCGTATTTTCGTGTGCATAATGCACAATAAAAATTGTTAGCTTACGATGGATGGTTGATAATGGTTGACCTTTGCGGCCCGATTTATGGACATTGCAAGCGTGGGTGGCTGTTGGCAGTTAAGTCGTGTGATGTACAACAGCTTATTGCAAATTGTTTCGTAATTGTTATTAATCATAAATTGTTTATTATCATCTTTCCACCAAGGGCTGTATTAAGTTGATTTTTTAATAATATTTCGTAAAAAAAAACCATGTTCATCCGGATGACTTATCAAGCGGAAAACGAACCATAATCCGATTAATCGGTGTAAATAACAGTGAATTTAAAAATTCATAAAAGGTAGTTTATTAATAATTACGTGAAATTAATTCGGTCAGCTTGTTAGTTTCAACTGATGTCAAAAAAATAAATATGAGCCATTAATGGGTGGTGGGCGGAATCCACGTTGGTGGGACAGTAGTGGTGAATTGCTACTTGAACATGTATATTAAATCTCTTTTTTGGATTTTGGATACCTAGGCGATTTTGAAAACCAAGTTTTGAAGCTAGCCAGCACTTTATTTGAGCCAGTAACTTAAGAGCGTTCGAAAAGATTTTAATAAAATTTACTCTGCTGTTAAGGGATGTTCTTTGGAAAGGTTTAAGAATAGATAAAAACTGAAAAATTACCACGAATTGACGACGCGGCTCAACACGCTTTTAAAAACTTATCCGATTTCAAAACCAAGTTCTTTGTCGCGTCAGATTTTCATCACTAGTGATTTCAAGTCATAAACCATCCTTGTATGTTGTCCTGAAGATGAAAAATAAGCAAAATAAAATAGATTTTTTCAATCATGAATTTTTCAATCAGCTGGTACAAGTGCCATTGACAGCGCAGCAGTGGGTGGTTGTACGCGCTTGGCAAAGATTTTTATTTCTTTAAGCAATATGGAATATTTGTAGGGGCTGTCCATCAATGAACAGCAGCCCGTAGTCCCTGAGGGACCATTGTACTTCGAATTAAGGTCATAGTAGCAATACCCCTTATGTGGTTTCTATTATCCGCAATCCAAACCTGCCAGTGGGCATTGCGAAACGCAACAGATCAGCAAGTTTAAGCGTAGCCAGACCCTCATACTTAAGGATGAAATTACCCATGGTAAAGTGCCTGATTTGTGGAAAGCAGTATTGGTAACCTAAAAAAAAGAGATGGCTGAAGCCGGAGTCACCTAGTAAGCCTAGGTAAATATATAAAAACTTCAATTTCATGCACTTATAGTTTTATTTTCAAATCCCACATTCTAAGCTGAATTCCATCTCCAACGTTTCACCGTACAACATTTCTCTTGAAAACATGAAACTAACTTCGTTTATCTCTTCGTAATAACCCATATTAATCGTTTTTATATTGAAGATAATTGTCCTATTACCAGGAACTTAATATCAAGGTCATTCTAATAAAAATTTCAAAGCAAATTTACGTTAAGAAATGTACTCAAGATTTATGACCCTGATCTATAAAAATAAAACAATTAGAAGCAGGTTAAATTCCGACTTTCCGGGAAATCAAGATAAAAAAATGTCTGCGATTTCCGTTCGTTTTTGTTATCTTTTATGACGTAACTGATAAGAAATTTAAGCAATAAACACATGAAACAGATTTGGTAAGTAAGTTCACTTGCGAATTATTAACACGAATCGACTGAGAGGGCATCGGGATTTTTAGCCACGTTTGCTTCGTATTGCAACAGTTTAAATGGGTTCCCACAAGGCACAGTCTCTGCACCGGTCTTATTTAATACACCTCTACCTTTCAGAAATGCTGAGAGTTTTGGGTGATTTGTTAGCCTTTGCTGACGACATTATTCTGTATGCAAATGACTCGGGAATCTAAGGCATTCAAAGCGAGCTTCAGAGTAATTTTGATGAACTCCAGACGTTCTGCTCTGAGTGGAAGCTCAAAGTATGGCTCGGTAATTCAGATTTAAGACGGAACTAGGAAAACTTACAAATAATGTGGTCTAACGACTCATATCGAATCGAAGACTAGAGGATTATCTGGGCATAATGAGCGCAGGATACATATGCGAAACACAAATGTCTTTCAAACTTCAACTACCTAAGACCCAATATTAAGGTCATATGTTATCAAGACTTTGTTCGTCCAATTTTGACTCATGGGAGTCCACTATGGTGTCTGAAACCGACACAATTTTATTTTGGATCTTGGAAGGAATCATTTTGCGTAGTCAGCTAACTTTACGGAAAACGAACTTGCGTCGGGCCAACCCTGGATATGTCAGAAATACCATAGAGAATGGATACGAACGAGTACCACCTGAAGCATTTTTGTATCTGGACGCAAATGTTTATTTACTAGACCATTTATTTACTGGTAGATGAGTGGGATACAGATAAACATCCTCTATGAGCTGGCTTAAAGGTACGTTAACATACCTAACTAGGAGTACATCGGACAACGTTTGCTTGCTTTCGCACAGACTAATAGAAGTGATCCGAAATCCAGGGGCTGGAGCAAGCAAAATGGGACTAAAAATGAACACCCACAAGGCAAGGCCCCAAACTTTATAAACTCAAGATGGCATGGCTAGACAGCCGGACGAGAAATATGACAATTTTTTTAACTCTTTGAGGTACTGCAACAACCGACATCGTACTCGTACATGTAAGGTAATGGAATTCACTCAGTCCAGGTGGCAGAAAAGTGGGTCGCCCAAGGCGTATACTGGTCAAGGATTAATTCAGAGCGCTGCGGTTAAGTTGAAGAGATCTTAGCTTGTTGCAGATATCCGAACACGATGACACACCGGCGTTTTTGACACCGTGTACGTTTGATGATGTGGAAACAAACGTTGGAAAATTCAAGATGGATTGATGACAGGGTAAAGGATCACCAGACTCAAACTAATTTGATTACTCATGTCCAAACGAAAGCGAATATAAATACTTACAGGGAATTCAGCGGATTTTTTTTTACAATTTTTGAATAAAAGAACAGAAGTATTGACATTTGACGGAGTCTGGTATTGGGGAGCTAAGTCTTTGAATTGTAGCTCTACAATCATCTAAATTTTTTCCAGCTAGTCCCTTCCGTGAGATCGTCCACTTCAAAGACGACACTCCATGACATTGACCTTTGGCGTGACAACAATTGCCAAAAAAAAAAAAACAACACCCAACCAACAAACAATACCAACCGAAATTATAAATTCAAATTTCATTTTTATTCCATCGCCGAACAATGACATGAATCAACTCATCACCGAATCGCAAAAAACTAATGCGACTCCAACAACACGCAACCGAACCGAGGGAAAACAACAAACTAAATCAAGCCAATCAACTCTCTCGTATTTGCCGACTGGTTGGCGTTGCATGTCTGCTTGGCTGTTATACACCTCACTTCAAGGACGTTTCTGTAACCAGAAAACGAGTTTCCTCTCCACAATCGATCTACATCGGCGACACTCAGTGTACACAAACTCGAGGCGAATTGCATTTAATCACCGTAATCAACGTGACCGACCTACCGTCGACTCCAAAACAAAGACCACTAACTGCTCTCTCGAACCCGATCTGGTGGATCTGGTCTTTTTTTTTTTTGGTCCGCAGATCTCAACGTGTCGTTGGCTCTGGCTTGCTAATGAATTGACCAAAAGCAAAAGAGGTCATCAGTGCGCGCAAAAAAAGATGAAAAATACAAATTTCGTAAAAAACGTGTCCGAAAAGGTGAACAAGAATGGAAGAGAATAAATTGAGCACTGGGAAAGGCGATGATGAGACTCCTGGAGGAGGTCATTTAGCCTGGCCGCCACAGGATAGGAGTCATCGGCAAATGAAAAACCCAGCTCACATAATCGAGGTCGGTGGCATGGTATTTCAATGGAAAACGGTTGCACAACGTTTTTGTTTTTTTACACCTTTTGGCAAAGTACATCAGACCTGGTTGTGCAGTGTTTGAACAGGCGGCCTTTTCAGGTTTTTTCGTTTAACACCTTCCACAGACCGGTGATCGTGATCGACATCATGTGCCCGAAAAGTAATTTTGATAAAAAAAAATTACAAATTCTGGTCACAGGGAACCGAAACGATTGCGCGATCAATAGATTATTCATTGGCGAGGAGTTAGCGTGGAAGGTAATTTCTAGCGCTGACGAGATGGTTTTTTTTTTTTTGTTTTTTGCTTTTCAATGGTTTCCATGACAGACATGCAAATTAAGGTATTAGTCAACTGTGAGAGCACGTGTGGAAGGTTGGAGAGAAACGGAACAGACGCTGATAAATCAACACGTGGTTGCAATATCAGTAGGAGAAGTAATGAAGTCCAAGAGGTTTGAGAGTGCTTATGAGAGCCTGAATAAAGTAAGTGGTTTCTGACAAGGCTTTTATGAAGTAGAAAGGGACTCCGTCTACCTTGGCTCTGTTATAAATTCTGACGCCAACATCTGAGCAAAAATAGAACGAAGATTCTATTTATCTATGGCAATCGCTGTTTCTTAAGGCTGAGAAGGCAATCAACAACTAAGGAGATTCAATACATGACCCTAATCATCCCAGTCCTGCTTTATGGCACTGAAGTATGGACACTATCGAAAGCGGATGAAGATATCCTCGGTCGTCGAGAGACAAATTCTTCGAAAGATCTGTTGACAGGCGTTTTAAGAAAAGTAGATTCAACGACGAGCTGTACAGTTGCACCGACCTAGTCAAAAGAATGGCTGGGAAATGTAGAGCGAATGGACACCAATGTTCCGGCCGGCAGAGTCTCCGAATCTAACTTGGAGGGACAAAGCAGTAGAGGACGATTTCGCCTAAGGTGCCGCTCACAAGTGGAAAAGGACCTCAACCGACTTGGAGTGCGCAGTTAGTTAAGGATCGGGATAACTAGAGAGGCATGTTGGTTGAGAATCAGATCCACTTCGAGTTGTACCGCTATATAAGTAAGTTTTTGACTTTGTCAGAATTTACATTGAAAGTTCGTAGTTAAAGCTACTTTGGCAAGGCTGCGGTCGTCACCATCCCAGGCTATGCTTTCAAGTGGCTGAAAATAAATCCCAATTTGAGCTTGTGTATCGTAAACTGCCTTAGCATGAGAAGTATGTTCCAAAAGTAATAGCAAAGGTGCACACTGTCCAACAACTTTTTGTATCAAGAAGGTAAATGCTATCGAACTAAGTTTTTGAGTTTTTATTCCATCTAGAGATTCTTTGGGACCAAAAATATTTCCAAATTATTTTGGTTCAGTTGAAAGCATGTTTTTTTAAAAAGGTTTAACGACGTTTTTCCGTGCGAAATCCTGCCTAAGGTATTTGTCTGCTCATAAGATGGCATGTGGTAAAAAAAAAGTTAAGAGTTTAGCGCAATGCCACAAAATTTATATCTTCAAGCTCAACATGAGACACCCTTTATAATTATGCTAAAACTGTTTACTACACAACATGCTTCAGTAAAAATTTAAATGAAATTAAAAACTTACGGAGACATGCAAGGATCTGTGCGCACTTACCTGAAACGAAAGAGAAGAAAATAAAACAAGATTAGAATAATTTTTGAAAAGTAAACAATGCATACATATGTATGTATATATATTTCATTAACAAATTGAGTCGTGTTTAAGAAGCAAAGCTAATCTTTAATATAGAACCAACCCCCCTAAGCCAACAGCTGAATTGTTAGTCATTTCCATTTGAAAACAGTTGCATGTTAAAAATCAGGCAGCAAAATCAAAGCACTTTTACGGCCTTTGCAAGAGAAAATCGTAAAAAAGCTATAAAAAGAGCTCAAATTTTACGGGTAAGCACCCGTCAGGGGTATTTATCAAACCAGTAGAACGAAAACATTTAGTGCTGATTACACTTCGACTCTCTTCAAAAAAGCAAAACAACCGCTTCACTAGCTGGACATGTGTACATTTGGGAGCAACCAATTCCCAGAAGCACTCAGACCCTATACGGTCCATTGTACTCCCAGGCAGCAACTCCTTTTTTTTGATGTAATAGTTGGAGAACCTCAGATTTTATTTGTTTCTCTGTTGAGTTTCATGGCTGTGATTGCTGTTCCTCTAGCGGGGTTTGAACTTACATCGGCGAAGTCACACTACTACTCCGTGGCCATCTACCTACCTGTGTACGATACATAGCATATTTTACACCTGAGTACTGCAAGTTTTCTCCGTACAATTGGATTAACAGAGCAACGTCTCCAGGCAGTCAAGAGGCTTACGAAAGCAGTGTTATTCAGGAGGCACAATTTGACTTCGATTCCAGTCTGATTCCAAGGTCGATTGTCAAACAAAAAAAAAATAAAATCTCGACCAGAATAAGTAAACTCCTAAGCAAGCCTATTGTAGCCACAGCGCAACTGAACTGCTCAAGAAAAACAAACTTGAAGCACACTCCTAACAGTTAAAAACTCGAAGCCAATGTTGCAGAATCTTGAAGCCACATTAGCTCACTACCGAAAAACCGAAAAGTACTCCGTTCCACACTATTTGCGTGTGAATGGTGCTAAGAGTTAAATTCACCCAAACCTTCCCTAGAATCCGCAGATACCTATATTCCTACACGGTGAGTCGCGATTAATAAATGCGCTCCCAAAACCTAAAGGATTGCTTGAATAAGGTAGCAATGAAGGTGCCTATTGTTGCGCTTAAAAAATACAAATAATTGTCGCAACAGATTGTGTGGAGCCCAGGGCCTAGCTTATCGCGACCATTTGTACTGTGCGGGTTAAATTTGTTCGCAGAAATGGAAGTGACCAAAGATTAAAGCCACATCCGAAAGGCGTATTGAGAAGCTTTCTGACGAGAATTATTACTCTCGGGCGTTTGTCAGACATTCGCGAGAGGATGGAACGTGAAAAACTGTAGCGTTTTCTAGGATTCGAATGCCAAACCTTTCCCGTAGTAGTCCAACGCACTAACCACTGCCCCACGGCGCCCATTTACTCCGATCATTTATAAGAGCGATGTAGTGTAGTGTTCTCATTTTGACTTATGCTAACGTAAACATTAAGTTTAAACGACTAGCTTTCATGATGACACATTAGAATTAGTCTAGAAAATTAACTACATACTAACTGAAGGAATGCAAAATAGCTCTATCGCGATTCCCTTACATCAGGCCTGGCGACTTGTAAGCATGTAAGACCAGACAAAAGGGGGCGGACCGTATATTGAAGTTTGCTTGGTAACTTTCTGCACAGTGTTTCCAAGCCGCAGGGTATGAAGGGCTAGTACAATACTAGGTGTATATATATATAACTGGGCACTGTCTAATAGGCAAGCATGCAACAAGGCTTGGCGCATATTTCAACGATTTTCATAGATGCTGCATGGATGTAGAAGAAGAAGAAACTTGTCCAGCTCTCTCCGAAAGAAGTAAGCTTCACTTAGCAGCCTTCTACTACAACGATTTAGGTGATCTAGGGCAGAACTTCTCGCAGCCATTTGTGTGGCAGCAATGTAATGGGTCGCGCAAATGGAAAGGACTCGTAATTAGTTTAATACCGATGATTCTCAAGGCGGTTATTGCTCTCGGACATGTCATACATTCGCGAAGTGGGATCGTGAAAAACTCATGGGATTTTCTAGTATTCGAACGTAGATCGACGCCCAAGTGATCAGAATCCTACCAACTCTCCTTAAACTTCCTAGTAACACACAAATTTTCGGACAACAACAAACGATTGGACCAACGGATACAAATTATGATATTCTGGGCTAAACACTGTCAGATATCCGACTTCAACGATCCGGCTATTAGCTGGTGTGAGCTGAGTTTCAGGACGAAATTATCAAGCGTCAATGTGTCGCACAAAATTACACCTACTCATTCTTTCTATCAATGGAGAACGAAAGGCCTGTGCTGGACGTCGTAACATGGTCAGTCCGGTGATGATATCGACTACTATGACCCTTCATCCAGAGTACTGTGTGTTGATGGGTAGTTTTGATCAAAAATGCCTCAAAAAGGAAAGTCTTACAGCAGTAATTCCCAAACTAATGCTGCCCTTGAACTTTTCCCTGTTCATTCCTACTCTCAATTTGCCACCACAGTTTCTCCTAATGACACGCCTAATCCTAAGGACACACCAAGCCTAATATGGGTCAAAAGGTCATTTCAAGTGATTAGTCTATGCACTTTGGTTGCTTATTCCCTTGACAACTTCTGAAACAGTCCTTCAAACAAACTAAAACCAAAGAATATCCATTCCCCATCAAGTGATTAGGCGAACCACGACATCCATTTGAATTCCTCCCACAGGGACACATTTCTCAAGGTATTCCTCTACACCCTTTCTGCAAACGAGTCCTTAATTTATTGTCAGAAAAAAAACTTTTACATTATCCCATCCCAAATGGCAATACTAAAACAAAACAAAAACTATTCACTACTCTGCGTAACACTGAATGAATAAGGACAGTGGAAAACTTTCTCCTTTTCTCCATTTTATTTATTTGTTTCACGACTAATAGCAAACTACTCAACACCAACGCAAGCCCATCCGTTAAAACAATTCCTAGAAAATAGAGTTGATAGTATTTTTGTTTTTTTTTTTTTTAGTTTTCTTCCAGTCAGTTTCCTGTGCATTCGTCCTTTTCGATTTCATTTCCTTTCGTCTCAATGGACCAAAATGGACGTTAAGTTGACAATGCAAGTTGGTCGACAGAAAAGTTTCATTAAATGTCCATCAAACTATCTCGTGTGAGTGAACAGAAGCCCCACTGATGTTGCATTTTGAATAGTTTTCTATATCCATGCAGGTTCTGAGCCACTTGGAAGGACGTGTTTCATTGAAAACTTTGCAAAATAGTACAATAAAACACGAGAAAATCAAATGCTTTCTGGTGACAGAGTTTTAGAAGGAATGCCCACGATCAGGTAGATACGAATACTGAACCTGATTCATAGTAGCGGTAGACAAATCCATTAAACTATTTTTAAATCATAAAGCAATAAAAAAAATGAATGGAAACACACCTTATCCCTTCCATTTTCGTACACAAATTCAATTCCATCTTTCAAAAACGCACCCGTAATCTCTTCAATTTTCCTAATCCCCAATTTAACGGCATTTGTTGCAATATAAATCTCATCTCCATCGTTAGGAAGACGAATATCTATATCTCATTTCTCTCTCTCTCTCTCTATCTGTATGCCCAGCTTGAACACACTCTGCTAAAAGAGGTCATTAACCATTTTAATGCCCTCAAGGAAGTCGGCTTTATTAAGTGTTCCACTTCACAGTCATACTTTGTGCGAGCGGTTTTTTTTTTCTTTTTCTCTCAGTTGAATGGAAGGCACATTTCAATTGAAATACATTTTTGAGACAACAAAAATGAATTCTTTTATTAAATTTTTTTTTTTGTGTTAATTTTCATGTGTGAATGTGGGACAACAAATTTTCAATTTCATATCATTTTACGAGCGAAAGATGCAAAAAGAAAACTGAAAGTCATGCTAGTTATTGCCAGATGATCATGACTCTGAAGCTGTTTTTTAAAAAAAAAAATCAGGGTCAGCATATGTGTACCACGGTATAGACGTATGTACCTATAGAAAAAAAAAACCGCTGAAATCACTCTAACGATGAAAATGTTGATGACGAAAAAGATACAGAGAGAAAGAGAGAGAGGGGGGCATTGAAAACAAGTGAAATATCTTTTAATTGCTTTTTTGGATCTTTTTTCTTTTATCTATTCAACCTGTTAAACCCGACTAGATTAATAGGATTTGGATTACAGAAGAGCTTATGGAATTTTGTGTTTCAAGCTAAGTAGGTATCTAGTACATTGTGCAGCACTTTCATTGAGTGGTTTTCTGTAGAAGGTTAGTAAATGACTTTTGTTTAATGAAGTGATTGCGCTTGCCAAGGCAAAAAAAAACGGCTGTGAAAATATTTAACCAAGATTTTGAAAACAACCCAAAAATGTTACACGCAAGTATTCCACATTCAAATCACACTTAGAGTAAATTATTCCAAAAGATACACGATAGGCTGATAATAAACTCATTTCATACATCGACTTGGCTCAGTGTGCGTTGGACTACTGAGCGGGAGGTTCGAGCTTCGAATCGAAGAACACACCAAAAAAAAAACGTTTCCACCTCCCGCGAATGTCTGAAAAAAGTCCGAGAGCAATAAAGAGGCCTAAAAAGTGAAATCATGTTTTTATTAGAGAAAACGTCCACAAAAACTGGGCTCACCTAATAGGTTATAGCGGCAGGCTGTACTAGATACAACCTCACTTAGACCAGTAAGGTTCATTGTGTTACCACAGGATCAAAAAAATCTCCAAAGAGCTACCCACTAAACCAGGAGGAGCTGGTAGCTGGAGTAGCGCTGGAGATTACTAATGTTAACCAGTTCGCTGAGGTTATTGAAAAAGTAGGCTCCAAAATGCAGTTTCCTACGAGCAGAGAAAGCTTCCCATATGCAAAGAAGATGTACAAGTGGTATGGTTTCTTCCCCTTCTTCATCCATGCAGCTTCTACAGAAGTCATATGCGAGGAGGCCTGGTCTGGTGGCGTGTCTGCCAATATTGCCAGTGTCTTGTACCGACACCTACTATGTTTGAAATGAGCAACCTTTTCTGCCTAATGAGGCAGTCTAATGAATGTTTCTGATCCAGCTTAGGATAAATCTGTCTAGTGATGAGGCGCCTAATGCCATCTGCCCATCTACGATTGTTTAAGTTGATAGTATTGAGCTTGAGTACCAGTTTTATTGAAGGGAGATTAACCTTGTCCAGCAAAATTGATAGGTTTGCACCCTTCCTGGCAAGCTCGCCGGCCACGCCATTCCCCGGAATTACTCTGTGGATCTACACCCAAATGAGGTGGATATTGAAGTGTTTAGCCATCTTGTTAAGAGGCGGGCGATAACACCTTACTGAACCCTGAGCACCTTACTTACAAAAACCAATCTGAAAATCGATCGATCTCTTCCAAGCAAAAGGGTTTGGTTTGACTATGCGAAAAGTCTAGGTTTTGTACGAACCATAGATAATATTTATCAGTTAGATTAGAAATGTCACCCGAAGAGATGAACCCTTTACAGAAGTGTTTGGATCTGCTATCAGAAATGGCAAAGCCTTCACACGAGATCTGTTCTTGACCATTAAGGCAGGATCCGCAGGTATCTGGACAATTTCTGCCCAGCTTCTTAAGGCAGTGGTTGAAAAAGCATGGCCAGTTTTATATCGCATTAAGGAAGCAGTTCTTGGATTCTTTTTATATCGGCATAGCTTGAGGAATTCTTGGTTTCCACTTCTATTGTTGCTCTTAGACCTTCAGTTTCAGGCAACTAAGGGATAAACCGCACAATGGTTATGAAACAATTAATAGCAATTGTGAGCCTAAGGACAAGGTTTTCCTGCAAACTCATTGCCTTCAAGATGGTGATGTTCCAGTACCCAACAAGACAGGAGTAGGATTTTTTTGGAGGCAGCAACCTACATCATATGAGCTTAGAATCAAAATAACATGAATCTAAGTTTTTTACCCGTGTGGTCTACATATTGCATGAAAGTCAAGCATGTGAGAAAGATCGTTAATTGAATCTGGAACTCTCAAAGGTAGTTTGACCCACAAAAATCGGAATTAGAAGTTCCATTCTCTACAAGAAGTTCGTCTTCGGATAGTCACTCGAAAGAGTGACAATTGAAAGAAATTTTCGTTGAACATGATCTGGTAACGATCTCCATTGACCGCAACGTGAGCTCCAGCTTCAATTTTGGAATAAAAATCCGTACCAAACTGTGCATTTTTCTGGAAGTAATGAAGTTTCAAGAACTCCACTACGATTTTGCTCACTTTAAATGCGACAATTCCGTTGATGGGTCGACGAATAGCTTGCTCAGACCGACGATTATGTGCACTAAAAAATGGACGAAGCGCTCCTTTAAGTTTGGCGAACAGAACACGAATTTTGGAAATGTTTTTCTACGACACGTAAGCGTTGTTGAGGCGTGAGTCTTTCCATGATGTTTTGCCAAAGAAGACTTAACGAAAATTTCAAATTTGGCAGCTGGTTTAACAGTATCCCTTTCAGTTATCATTGAATATGTGCTCAGCTAAGAACAATTTTGAGGACGGAAAGATAAAATTATAAGGACATTGCAGTGATATTTCCCCAAATAAATTCAAGCTACCAAACTCAAGAGAAATACGTTCTCTGTATCTAGTACAAAGGGTTCCCATACACTGTCGCTAAGGAATGGATCACTGAAAGGCAGAAATTTCTACAACAAGCTTCATTCTTTATCCAGCGTTTTTTTCTTCTATTTTTGTAATATTTCCTGTTGTATGATTCCTCTATAAAACCATCATGAGCTGACACCACTCCTTTTAAAGCACGAGCGCTAAAATAAACTAAAATTAAAAACTAACCACAAAATTTTGAAAATCCAAATCTAACCTAATATGCCGCGACACACTTTAACACACTTCTCGACTAGAAAACATTTAGATAAGCACACTTACTCTCCCTTCCACGAAAACCCCCCAAATCAGAGTGTAATCAAAATCCAAAAACCACATTATTATCCAAAATAAACTCTCGCGCCAGACTTCCTGTCGTCTTTGAAGGAAGATCCTCTCCTTACTTTCTTTCTTTCTATCGAATTAATTCAGAGAATAGGAGAAGAAATTAATGTCAACAAATATATTTATTCAACGCCCACCCTGCCACAGTGAGCCGTCGGAAACCCCATTTGGAGTCAAATATATGCGAGCATCGGGTTGGAAATTATTGCCGCATGCCTGCGCGCGCGTGTGTGTGTGTGAAATAAAAAAAAAATCAATAACGGCAGCTGAAATTTGAGACTCCCTTTACCGGAACTGTGTGTGCGAATGTGTTATCCTTTTTTTTTCATCTTCAGCCTGACAATCAAAATGAATTTTTCCTTTCATAATTTAAATTTCTTTCAACCACCCCCTCCCGGACCTTGTAACCCTCTTACGCACTAGTTCATCAGCCCACGCCCTTAATGGTAATGACGACGGAGAACATCGAAAATTGAATAGCAAAGCAGAATTCACGTGCGTGATGAAATTGAGTTACAATACACTCTTCGAGAGCAAAATCGAAGGTTGAATTGGTAAAAGGCACCCTTACCACCCCGACACTCACAGGGGTTGGAAATATTACTAATATTCACCATCAGTGAAAATTTACACAAAATCAGGTGATCAATATGCGCTGTGAGGGTCAAATGCTTATTTTTTGCATTTGACAGATGCACGTGAGCGCATGACGTAACCTCAGCGGGGGTGGGTTGAGGTGTATTATGCTGCTTAAAACACACCATGTCTTACGGTTTAGCACTTCAACGAGTCAACAGTCGAACAAAGTCAAAAAAAATATGAACGGGTGCATCCACAAGAATTGATTTTTGTGTGGGCGCGCAACTGAATGCGGTTCGTGTAGCTACCTAACACCTTTGTGGCGAGAGGCTTAGACGAGTACTTTCTTGTAATCCTGCTGGGTTACACGAAGGGGAAAAAGGTCTGCAACTCTCAGACCACCCTTATAGGAGCTTAGAACATTCGAACAAGAATAATTTTTTAAGTTTAAGTTCGTTCCAAAAATATTAGCAGACTAAGAGGGCACATATTTGTCGAGGACAAGGCTCGCCTTTTAAAGACATACTAAGCTAAACTGTATCATAACCATTTGATGTGTAAAATAAGGGCCAAATGACGTAGGTAGTGAAGGTAAGATAAGGCTGGAATACAAATGCAAATTTTTGGTGCTTCAGACCGCAGGTGGTCCAGCGCCTACCTTCTCGGAACAACTCGTGTTGTGCGTCTTATATTTGTTCACACAAATGGAAGGAACCTACGATTTAGGCGCATATCCGAAAGACTGAGAAGCTTTCTCGTCACAGTTACTAATTTCGGACGTTTGTCAGACATTCGCGAGAGGTGGGACCGTGAAAAAACTTGATGGTGTCTTATGGGATTCGAACCTCAACCCTGCCGCTCAGTAGTCCCACGCACTAACCACTGAGCCACGGCGCCCACGATAGCTGCAATAGCCCTGCCAAAAGGCAATCAACTAGGTCTGTTCCCTGTTGAACCACTGCCCACTGGTTTAAGAAATAGTTTAAGTGAGGTGAGATGGCTTCCCGAACTGGAAAAAAGGCCCGCTTAAGCAGGGATGGTACTCAGTGATTTAAAGTGATGCACTTTTGGAGTTGTAGGGTCTATTATTTATTTCATACACGACCGAAGAATGCTTTCGTGATTGTTTCGTGATTGACGATTGAAACGGACGATTTTTTTCGCCTTTCATGGTACAAACGACTAGTTTGCTTAGTACAGATACTAATAGGAGAATGTGTTACTGATTGAGTTCGTAGTTCCCAATCAAAGTGTTACCTTTCTGCGAAACACATAGTAGAATAGGGGTAGTCCGAACCACAGACAGACTGTTTGATTCTCCATGGCAAAGAGCAGCAGATTAGTCTCTGGGGCCAAAACCTCCCATTTATCCCAACGGATTCAGCGAAATATATAGATCTAAGCTTCTGAAGGAATCACTGGACGGTACTCCCACTACTCTTGCGGGGGATATTGTTAGGTCCACTTCACCACACAAATTTTATGAAAACTTCAACGAATCCAAGAACAACTTTTCCATTTTCCCAAAGAAAGTAGCCTACTCCTCCGCGTTGACCTTGCCACCTCCATCAATAGCAACACAAAGTGAAGTTCATTAAGTCGCTTGCTCGTCTTCTTCAACTTTTATTTGCGAGAAAAAAAAATTAATTAATTTAATCCACTGATCTACTTTGGCGAATTTTTCTTTTGCTTTGTTATCAGGTTTTTTGTTAATTTTTTCGTTTTCTTTTTTTTTCATGTACAGAATACATAATTAATCATTTTCATTACACACACACACACCGCGACCGAATGCTGTGCAGGGTAGGTAGACCTGTTGAGAAGTATTACCAATGTGTATGCGGTGCAGGTGGTGACAGCGTGTGGATATTAATTACCTGGGTGAAGGTAGTTGTGGAGTTTCCTTCGAAATTGGAGGTTAACAACAAAAAAAAAAATTTTAATTTTAAGATGGCTGTGGAGAGGACTTTCTGAGGAAATTATTATTTTTTTTTTCAAAAAGGTTCTCCAACCACAAAAGAGAAATTATGTAAGAAAAGGTTGGTAGTTGAAATTTGGTTGAAGGAGGAAAGATACACATTTCATTTTTCAAGTTATTCTCTGGATAAATGCCTGGAAATCCTTCGAATCCATAGTAAGAGCTATGAAGCAAGAGGCTTATTCAAAAGTCGGGGGATGCATAACCTCATCGAATTCGATTAATTTCTCTGATAGGGTTTTAATTACCTATCATTTCAAGCCATAAATCATTTTTGTACGGTATCCTAAACCAAAGAAATAAACAAAGTAAAATGAAGTTTTTTTTTATGAAATCATCATATGGTGATTAAATCAGCGGGGGTACCATCGCCATTAACGCCGCAGCAAAGCACAGGTTTGAGCAGTTGTATATTCGCGTTTCCAAGTATATATTTTTCTCTTTGTGAGGAGTGGTTGCAATTATTTTTCCTGCATCTGACAAATACGCTCATAAAGGTATGCAACATCTACATACGTATCGAAACACGTCAAATTCATTTGTTCGGAAACGAAATAAACTCACAACTGAGTTGACAACTCACCCACTGATCGATTGTCCTGTGGAAATACCAAACTTAACAAACTCTCAAGTGTTTAGCTGTGAGTATTCTATTTCCTCTTAGCTACCCAATTTATGTCAAAGCCAAGCAGGCAGACACACACCACGTCAAATTAGGTTAAATCTGTTTCCGAATGGTATACCTCGAGCTGACAATAAAATATTCAGTTTCCATTAACTCCGAAGAAACAATAACGATTGTCTGTGCTCATCACACAACCTGTGTAAATGTATATGATATCGAGTGCTTCTAGAGTTGGCTCTATGGCAGGTCTTTTCCAATTAACAGAACACAAAGCAATCCCAGAGAATGCCAAGGATGACCCCCAAAAAGAGGAAGCTACTGCTGGCCCATGATAAAGTTGATAATAATGATAATAATGTTGAGGATGAACAAAAGAGGGAAAACACACACAGAGAGAGAAAGAACCTAATTGAATACATCCTCATTAATCAATTGTTGCAGTGACAGTGGCCCGCTGCTAGCCGGGTAGGGTAGGGTGGTTGCGCACTACCACCAGCACCAGCACCACCATTTGGCTTATCCGATGAAAAATGAATCCAATTACCCCTCAACTCTCTTTAATTTGCATTGTGACAGAGGAGAGGCAAATTTAGAACTCTAAACTTGACGTGGAGTTGGATCTAGAACTGCTGTGTTTTCTAAATTCAATGAAACGAAAGTTAAAGAAAAAAACAAAATCAATGCAAAAATAAAAGAAAAAGTGGAATAAAATTTTTAATAAAAACAGTGATAATGGCGATGAGAAGTGGACAAAAAAAAAACACAAACGATAAATACCTAGAAGAAAAACTAGTTAAGTGACCTCGAAGACAATCCAGCACCAAAAACGAATTCACTGGGAAAGAATAGGAAACAAAAGAAAGGAAAAACACAAATAAAAGACGCTGATAGTCGGTGTTGCCAATGGGGATTAGATGCACAAGTTGCACGATGAAATTAGATTTTGCTTTGTATCACAGTCAAGAATAGATATTCGGGGTTAACGTGCTGTGGCTTTATAGATTCCTTCTAAATATTTCCAAATTTTTTGAAGGATTGAAGACGGGAACAAACGTCGTGCACGCCTTCTAAGCTGACAAGAACGAGAACCTCAGAGAACTGTGACAAGAAATCAAGTTTTTTGGGGTTCAAACTTTATCTTTCCACCCGATAATCTTAAGTCCACATTGCTAAGAAATTTGAACAATCCGTTTGGCTCCGAGAGGCTCACTACAGACTACTAATCTGTCTTCCAATATCACTCTGACAATAAAATCGAGAGCTAAGTTATTTTAAGGTTAATGTTGCTACTGCTGCATTGGAAACACTAGAGGATACCCTGGACAATTATTTATGGATCTTTACTCTAAGCCTTGCATTGAAAAGAGCAAGAGCAAGAATTTAATCGAACAAATTTTAAGTTATCCACTCTAAGGATTCTGCCTGATGGGCATGTAAGCATCTTCTAAAGCTGAACGCCAATAGCGAGACCAACCTCAGATGGGAAAACGGCTCAACGTGTCACATCTCGGGACGAAAAGAAAACCATCCAACACCTCCTATGCACTTGCCCAGCCTTGTCGCATAAAAGAATGCTCCATTTTCGGTCCCCCTTTCTTGAAGACCTTAGCGATCTGGTGTCCTTAGGCGTCATGTGCATCCATCGCTTTATCAAAAGCTCCGGTTGGTTTTGCTAATTTTTTTTTTTTTTTTTTATAATTTACCCGCACTCAAGGGGTTACGAATACCCTTTTAATGTTTATGCACAGTGCGGGCGTTGAAAGGAAGATAGAGAGAGAGAGAAAGAGATTGGTGTAGTGGTTTGAAACTCAGGTGGTGTCCAGATAACTGGGGAGATTTTTTGTTGCCATTTATTTGTTTTGCCTTCGCTTCTGATTCACAGTATTTTTTCCCGATCCACCTGATGTCATGAGCATATCAATTATCAACAGAGCGATCAATTTCTCCAGCCATATGAAAAACCTACTGCCAGTGTTATGCCTTCGCAGTAGTGTTGTCACAAACTTTCGCAATTGATCGGGCTGCCTCTTATCATATAATGCTTGCTGACATCAGGGATTGAACTGTGAACCATCAGCTCGACAAACGATGACGCTACCACTACACCATAGCCACCCTTGCTAATGGTTTGATCCATGGTATCACAAGGGACCTTTACTGGTCTAAGTGTGTCTGCACACTCGTGCTGACAGCCAACCTAACTGCATCTAACGCAAGAAGAGCAACCAAATCCAAGAAGCATACCGACTCCATACGGTCCATTGTAGTACCAGGCGGCAACTCTTTTTTTTGGTGTAGTAGTTGAAAAAACTCAGATTTTAATCGTTTCTATGTTGTGCTTGGTGGCTGTGATTGCTGTTCGCCTAGCGGGATTTGAACTTACACCGGTCAGATCACACTACCTACTACTCCGTGGCCACCTCTTATACAAAAACAAACTTACAGACGGTCTGAGGAGAAGAGAAGGTGAAAAGGGCTATTCACGGCTTTAAGAACTGGCCATTTTTAACGATATAAAATTAATCCACAAGAGCAAAACAAATTAAGCTTTATCCGTTGAAACCCATCGCCTTATAACAAACCCGGTTCACGAATTTATATTCAAATTATTTTAATCACTTTTTCTGGTATATTATCTTCTTGGTTAGAATACAAATCTAGGGGCTCAAAACATGACAGACAAGGCTTACTTCAATTATCAGTTGATACTAATGAAATATAGATAAACTCAAACAGTTTATTGGTTTGAAAAGCTTCCCAGCTCATTTTGTTTTTAGACTTAAAAACAATATATTCGCGAAATTGGAACCCGTACTGAGTTATGCCCAAAAGGGGGCGTTTCTCTAACTAAATAACCACAGATTCTAAGAGTCTTGCACATCACCAAATATCATGTTCACTTAAGAGAAAATTCATAGTTAAAATGGTACGTACAAGAGAAAAAAATCCGACCGAGAACACTGCAGCTCAGAGTCCTTAGAAGAAAGTTTGGTATTTCAGTTGCATCGTCAACAGAAACTGGACAACAACGAGATTGATCGGAATAGCAATGCAAGATAGAGTACCCAACGTCTCAGGATCATATTTACCATCAAGGAAAAAACGTCAGCGCCACCGACGTGGATTACAAGGCAATACAAGTGTACGAAAAATGGATAGGAAGATTTCCAGACGCTTTATGACCCGAAATGGATGTTAAAAGATCTTAAAAATCTCAAGATAAACCTAATCTCCTTTTAACATGTTTTATGTGAGTTGAAAAATTGATTTTTTTTACATGGAAATGATCAAATGCGTTAAAGTAATGAATACTAATTGACCCAAGAGATTTCAATTCGGTCGAAGAAAACGTTTGTTTTCGAGAGTCGAGAAAAGTTGTATTGAGTTATAGGCCAACCGATCTTAAAAATTCTACGGTATATTAAAAGAACTTTGTCCTATGTGTACATTTATGACGAATGGATCCTTTGACTATGGAAGGTATACCCATATATAGATCGATGGAGATGGCAAGATACAAAATCAGTTCACTCACATTGCAGCAGGTAAGGGACATTAAACGTTCATCAACTAACTCGGTGCAAAACCAAAAGCCAGTTTATAATTAACAGAGCACATATATTTGCACGAAAAGTACACAGAAACCCTTAGTGGGGTACTTACAAAACATAACCCACTAGGAAAACTTGTCAGAATTTCACCCAATACTAAGGTCACATCAGTTGGATCTGGAGAAAAAGAAACGTTTACCCACTTCCTTTCCATCTGCCCTGGGATCTCATCACGTAACTTTTAAGACGATCTTGGTCAAAACGATAGCAATGAACGCTACTGTCTTTAGTTTGCTTCATGTAACGATAGCCAAATACTTATCGTGCAAAAACGATAAATGGGACGACAGTAATTGACAGTTTTCGTATTACGTGAAACAAGCCATGAATCGGCAAAGCGATATCGTTCAATCGATAGTGCTTTTTCAATTTTACATGAAGCAAAACTATCGTCAAAACTATATCGTCAGACGATTGGCATCATACGTGATGCGACTCCTGACTAATCCGCAGCAGAAAGATGATTCAATGAGACTACTTTTTTAAGGATTTCTAAGATACATACAGGGTGTGGAGGCGATTTGAGGACAATTTAAAAAATAAATCAGAAATACTTGGTATTCAAAAAAACGTTTATTAGAATGTGGCCACTTCACATAAGATAAGACTTATATCGGAGGTTTTCATGAATCACACCACGAATTAGTCACACAGACACTTCAAGGTTCCTTGCCATCGACCTTATCGACGTACCAGTGTCATAGTGAAAAGAACGTTGAACAATTTCGGGGCTTTTCTTGCACTACTCGTGAAATAGTCAAACTGAAGCTTGTGAACAACAGATCGGGTGAATTTTAAAAAGTCGATGTTTCAAGATCGCTGTGGTCTGGACATAGGCAATAATTCTTTTTCTTTCGGAAAAAACTTCAACGTCTGCTACCAACGCTATAAACACTATGACTGACCAAAGACATGTTCTGAAATAACCTTCGCACGCTCTAACTTAAGTCAAAAGTTCAAAGTTGTTCGAAATTCAGCTGAAACAACAGGGTGTCTTCTTAGTGAATCCTGTCATACACGGAGAATAGCCTTGGAACCTACGCCTCGAGGAGAAAATACAAATATTTTACCCAAACAGACCGCCTATACACTTTGCTGAACATTTCCACTATTTGCGTTGTGCATGTAATATTTTTCGGTCTAATTGAAGGAACATATGTACAATTTAATTTGGAGAGACGAGAAAATAAAACGACCGAGATCGTATAAAGTAAACATCATCAGAGTCCTTAGAGGCAATCTTGCAAATCAAGTATCAAAAGAAGCTGGACAACAGCGAGATTGATCGAAACGACGGAGAGACGAGCTTGAGAGTTCTGAGAGATTCTTCAGGTAATCGAGTGCTGAACTGAAAAAAAGATTTCAGGCATTCCAATTCTCCACTAGTAGTCCAACGAACTAACCATTTAGCCACAACAACTACTAAAGGAAGGGAAGACAAGGGAAATTTTATCGCGCAATTTTCTTTTTATGTATTTTGATTTTCAGATCAATCAAATTCCTCCAAAATTTTTGAGTGCATAGCATCAACCGTGTAGTTCTACCGCTGAATCATGGTTATATCACAGTAGACCTTAATGTACAGTGGGTGATCAAATTATTACGGCCACTAGAAATAAAATTATTTTTTTAAATGTAAACGCACATATTATTTTTATTTTCAATATTTTTGTTTTCATTTTTTTTTAAATATAAGGTGATACTTATAGCTAATGAAAAAAGTTATTTTTCTTTTTTAAACGGATAAAGTTTTTAAAAAAATTAATATTTTGTTACACCTCCTCTGGCGGATATAACAGCCTTAACCCTTTGTGGCATACTTTGGATGCATTTTAAGCAGTTGTTTTTTATTGTTTCACTTCTATGCCACACTTCTATTAGGCGTTCTATTAAAGCCCGCTTATTAGTGATTTTTTCCTTCCCTATTTCCCTCTTCATAAGCTCCCAAAGATTTTCTATGGGATTCAGGTCTGGAGAGTTCCCTGGCCATTCCAATACCTCCACACCCTTTTCCTCCAAAAAGGCAGTCACTTTTTTGGCCTTATGACATGGTGCAGAGTCGTGCATAAACACAAAATTGCCGTTTGGGAACCATTCCGTAGTTTGTGGCAACATTTTTGTTCTTAGGACCTGAATGTACTGGTCCTGGCGCATGGTTCCATCCACAATGTACAGACGTCCAGTCCCTTTTCCACTAATAATGGACCAGACCATAATGCTTAACGGATGTTTTACCCGTTCCACTATGCACTCTTTTCGATATTTTTCATTCGGCCTTCTCCTCACAACCTCGGCCTTATCCGACAAAATCTGGACTGTCGACTCATCGGAAAAACAAACCTGGAAGAAAAACATTTACCGAAAAAATCATGAAATTATTCCTTCAAAGGATAAAAAAGCAAATTAATAAGTCGACTGAACGCGTTGTTACCTTCAACCAATCTTCAGATGTCCAGTCTTTATGTGCTTTAGCCCATTTTAGACGTTTTTCCATCATCGTCTTTGTCAGAAATGGCTTCTTTGCAGGGCGGCAACAAGTAAAACCCATATCCTTAAGTCGACGTCGAACTGTCATGTCAGAAATTTCAATTCCTGACTCCTGAATCAAGTGTGTGAGGATCTTCCGTGGCTTCTTCCTGTTTTGGACACATATTTCTTTAATTTTCCGCTCATCCCGTGGTGTTGTAATTTTTTTTCTTCCAGATTTTTTGGTTCTCATTGGGGATAGGGCGGCATTTGCAGTAATTTTCTTTTTTATTTTGTCAACTGATGACTTTGCCACTCCTGTAATTATTGCAATTTTCCTTTGTGAATGGTCTGTATTCAATAGAAGAGTTTTGATTTCCGAAATTTTTGCCGGCGAAAGATCTTTTCGTCTACCCATTGCTAAAACAACCTCTTACCACTAGAACTCGAAAAAACACAACCAACACAATCTGAATGCACACAAATTTAAAATAAAAATAATTCACACAACACATTTGAATCAAGTATACCGATGTCGAAACAGTAGGCTTTGACTTTTCGATAAAAAGCCGTTAAGCCGGTAAAAAAATATAAAGCATAACCTATAGGAAATTAGGTATCTATTTAGGAAGATGGCTACCACAAAAATAAACGCTATTTGAAATAATGCTTTTTATAATTTTTAAAGTTAATTGGTCACAAATTAGTTTCAGAAGGAAACTATTATATTAATATTGTTATTTAATGCCTTTATTTGAACTGAATTCTGAAAATAGCTCATTTTTTATGGTGGCCGTAATAATTTGATCCCCCACTGTACTCACTGTACAGACAGGCACTCATGTTAATACATTTAATCATTAAACTCTCTTAAAGGTACATATTATGTATGTACGTAGATACACACATACATTTTCACAGTCCCATTGCACCTGCAAAGACGAGTTATCAAGATCTGTTACTGTTTATGTCGCGAAACAAAATACGAGGGTATTAAGCGCGACTCCAAAGTGAGGTTGCGTTGAAAGAATACTCAGAGCCATAAATATAATGTAAAGAACACCAATTTCTGAGTTTTACAAACCGCCTCTGTTTAGAATTGTTTCCGTGAACCTGTCACAAACTATGAACATTTAAGCTCCGACGAGGGGTTCCACTAGAAAGTGGAGAGCCTAAGTAGTAAGCGTTAAACCAACTACACTATGCCAATTATGCGAAAAGAAAAGGCCACTTGAGCCCACCTTTTCGAATTTACAAATACATATTCTTATAAACACACACTCCTGTGGCTCCCCTTCTTCAAAGAACTTCCGCACGTTCTATTGTGCTCCATAGACCACGGCAACACCTCATTGCTATTTTTTTTTTCTTCTGTGATATCTTCTCTCTATCTCCTCCTTTTGTTGTTACCCATTTTCAAACAAAAAAAAAAAAAAAAACAAGTACACATGTACCCTTTCAGGACAAAGTTGGCCTCCTCCTCCACCAGCAGCAGCACAGCACCCACCCAAAGGAGAAGAAAATCAGGATTTTCTAGTTTTTCTCCATCATTTCTTCACCCGTTTTCTCGCTCTCTGTCTCTGTCTACGTCCGTCATCATTCACCAACACATTCCATTCACACATTTCCATAGAACAAGAAATATTTTTTTTTCTATTTTTTTTTTTTTTGCGAATGTCAATGAGCAACAGAATTTAGAAAAAAAAAATGCAAAAAAGCAGAATTAATAGAAATGAAGAAAATTTGCATATGTACCTCTCTCTTTGCGGGGAAAAAAAGGCAAATTTGCTGCAGTAGTAGATAGTAGCGTACTGGATAGTCGTCCTAGGACCCCTGGAGAAATCCAATAAAACAAAAAAAAAATCACTTCTACGAAGCACAGACGAGCAAATTCAAGGAAATTCCTTGCACTCGAATGAATTTTCTTTATCTTTCGCTTCACTTATGCAATTTTCTTTTTGCTTTTCTATTTTCAACACACTCGCACGCACACACCACTGTTGGTTGGTACCGCACTTGCACTTTATCACTCTTCTCTTACGAATTGAATTCTTTTTTAGGATTTTTGCATTCGCGATACACACGGAAAGAACGAATTAAAGTGAAAATTCAACAGAAATTGGACAGCAAGATAAACTAGGTGTTTTCGTTTAATTCGCGAACAAAATTTTGGGTGGAGATGAACGATGATTGAGGAATTTTCTTAGCTTCGTTTGAGGGTGCTCTGGCTCTCTCCTGTTATTACTCCTTTTTCAGTGCTCGCGCTGGCAAACACACACTCACTTTTCGGTTTCACTGGCTCATATTTTTTGCTGGTTAGTAGGTTATTTCTGCGCTAGGATTTGTCGCGTTTTCACTAGTCCGTGGGGTTTTCCCTTTGGTTTTTTTTCCTTATAAACAGAGCAGAGCTGGGTTTTTCACTGGCTGAAAATTTGACAAATCGATCTCTGCCATTTGATATGCGAACGAACGACAAGTTTTCGACTGCACTCTAGCCCGACGTTGGTGAGAGTGGAGACTTCGGTGGAAGCGAATGGCCGTTGATGGGCAAATGCAGGAATGACAGAATATAAGGCTGTCAATCGTCGGTAAGTGTATGCGATGCGATGCGTTGCGAATGGTTTATTTCTATTTTGTTGTTTTTGTTGCTTTCTCTCTTACTCTTGTGGGTAATAAAGGGGTTCAGGTTTTTCGTGAGTTGGAAGTCGATGCTGTTGGCAGATGGTTGATGCGATGATAGGCGTTTTTTCGTCACGATGACAGTTGATTGGGGTGCGTTTGGAAATAGGCGAGTGGAGAGATTATTCTGGGGATGTTTGTTTTGATGTACGAACTTTTATGGATCACTTCGAAAATAAATAAAAGTTACTTTTTGTTCAACCCATTTATACAGAATTTTTTCGTTTTTGTTACAAAAAATTATCTTTGTTATCATCATATTCATCGCAAAAAATGTTCTTTTCATGCACATATAGTGGAGATAATGAGTTTGGAATGAAAATAACTTTAACAATGTAACCAAAAGAATGCGCATGCAAGGCGTCTGGGTACAGAATGGGTTGACAAAACGTCTTGAAGGTATAACAAAGTATGGCAAAAATGAGGTTTAGTTCCTATGAGCCGTTTTTGTACATACATATGTATATCTAACAACAGCAAAAATATGAAAGTTATTAATCCCTACTCTACTATTGTAAAAGTTTTTATTGAAGAATGCATTTTGCTAGTGTAGCAAATGGCCTTAGATTACATTTTCAAGGGACAAGTTGAAAATTATGATTGTAAATACGAAACCCCGCCCACGAAAAATTAAAAATTTCAGTTCACGGTTGCCGGAGAGCACAATAAGTAAAGAAAACACTTTTATTGTCAACTTTTGTCCGAGATCTAAAGTACATATATGCCCTGCAGTTTCATTTATTTTACTTCAGAAAAATAAATATTTGAATATTTCTTTAAGAATTTTGAACATAATCAACTCATTTTGTTCTAGTGAAAATGAAGGAATTAAACTCCGAAGTAAATATTTTTGAGTATGCAGCTCACTGGTCAAGTCAATGAATTGAATATTTTAGGTAATGACCGTACTTCAATGGGAGACTAAATTAACAACTTTAGAGCTAAACACCAATGTTGCCCAAAAATTCTAGATTTCAGACAAAAGAGAAAAATAAAACTCGGAATGACACCAAACGCAAATGGAAGCCGCATATGAAGACGCGTATATACTCCAAGATTGACATGGAAAACAAGGTGCTTTTATACGAAGAACTGGTAAAAGCGACTTGGAAATGTAATTCTGAGGTTGCACAAAAAAAAGTACTACAAATATCTAACAACCTTTGAAAAATAAAGACCAAGGAGCGATTGTAACTGCACCGTGGTACATTAGAAACGACTATATCTACAAAGATCTAGAAATTAATGCAGTCAAAGACGAAACCCCTTGCTAACTATGTATATAATGTATATAAATATAAATAAATATCAATAGACAGCAAGAATTTTGAGGTATTATGCCTCTGAGGAAGGAATTATTAGAGAAGTCTTATGGCGAAATATAAAAACGAAGAAAAGCAGTTTGCAAACCTAGGTAAAATCAATTTGAAGTAAAAAAATCCGACTATTTATTCAACAACCTCCGTCATTTTTATCACGGTTTAAATATAAATTTATGAATAAGAAACAATTTTCAAATGAAATGAAATTCTACAAATTTGCTAAATTTTGAAAAATAATTTTACATAAGTTAAGAATGTTACAAAAGTAAATCTTTGATTCAATGCGTCATTAATCGACAATTTACTTATATTGACAGCAGTTTAAGAAGTTAGATTTGACGCTCTAAAAACGTGTTCCATTACAAGTTGTTGAACAAATAGTCAAATTGTTTGGTATGTATATAGATATTTATAAAATATTATCATTCTTTGTCAAGATCTAGTTGTGGAAATTTTGTTTGATTTTTTTTCCAGCAGTTTTATGTTTACCTATTAAAATCATCAACAAATGTTGAATTTATACCACGAAATAAAGACCCTTTCACTAATCTCACTATTGCTAAACTTGATGTAGAAAAAACATATTAAAACAAATGAATGGTTACATATTTCAATATTAAGGCCGAAATCGCGATAACAATGAAGTCTTTTCAATTTAAATTTGTCAATACCTTCGTCTTTTTATTCACTCTCACAACTAATTTTAATCCAAGCGGCTGAAAACGAAGACTATTTCCAAACTGCCAAATGACAGACGTTTATGAGCAAAAGAAATACGTGTTACATGTGATTTAAATTAATTTAAATTTGTCACCCCGTATTCATTTCATACTCAAACCATCGTTCTTATGCACGAACCGGTGGAAGTGTTGTCGATAAAACAGTTCAGTTGTATTTAGATACACAATTGCCGTGTTGACTAAAGGAGTTATTGCTAATGACAACAGATGGAGCATCTACAGAATTTGGCCGGAATATTAATTGAACTTCCGGTCGACGGTTTGAAAAACGAACTGGTTATTATTACAAGTCAATTGTTTCATCTGTTTTAACAACAGTAGATTATAGCTATGGTCGTCGGTCTGTTTTGCGGCAAATAATTCCTTTCGGAAATAAATAGCTCAAAAAGTGACTTTTTTTTTTAGCAAGGAACTGCTATAAAATTGGATTGTTAATGAATTCCTGTCATTGAAATTATTATTTATCAGCAAATGGAATAATAAAAGTGAACTGTCAACGACAACTTGAAACCGAACAGACCAGAAGTAGAAAACTTCTAGAAATAAGCATAGCAAAGAAGTGAAGTAAAAGCGGAAAACCTCGTTATTTTATTGTATTTTAGTTTGCTCGCTTAAGAATAATAAGAAAACGTATGTATAACAGCTAAGTGGCTCATAATTTAGTCCTGTTGTCATAGTGGATATTAGAATTTGTCCAACGTTTATCCAAGAAAAGTAGAAACCTGGCTTTCTGAATTGAAACTAATAAGTAGATACATATGTATGTAGGTATCCAAATCGAAACCAACTCTTTTAAAAAAGGAAAAAAAAGTAAACTTACCGCTTAAGTAAATCAAATTTTCTGCAATTGAATCCATTTGATGCAGAAGTGATGCACTTTTTATTTTGTTTAAAAAATGAACGCAACGAACGAACGTACGAATTTCGAACGATTTCAATATTGGCACAGAAACTTTGATTTCGACTACGTACATAGTTGCAAACGACAAGAAATTACATAAAAACGAAACTTTAACTGATGCTAAAATTTACACTACACTTGCAACACTAACACAAACTTAAAAAACACTCGCGAACTTTTCACTTTTTGACTTCCACGCTTTGAACCTAGCCGCAACACGTGAATTCCCCGACACCGATTCAACCGAAAGACCGATGAGAACTGACTGCGCTGCGCTGAGTGACTAGGATTTAATACAAAGAAATGAGTCTCCACTCCTCCTACACCATCAGTCATGTTTACCATTACACTGTCTAAATATTATCAGCTTGACAAAGCTAACCTCAGACTGAGCTGGAATACAAAGAAGGAGTCTCCGTTCCTCCTACACCATTTGTTAAACTCTCTCTCTCTCCAAATTTTATAAGATAAGCGCGAGCTTAGTAATAGACAGACTGAGCTGAGCTCCATTTCAGCTGTTGGAGAGAATTTATTACAGACGAGGTACTCGTTCGAGAGTGATCGAACTGAGAAATGAACTACTACATACATACAGTTAGAAGTCAGCAAGAAATGTATTTTAGTATGAAGATCAACAGAGCCAATCACTGCTGGTAGTGCGTACATACCTAATCGAAGTCGTATATATGTATGTGCGTGACACAGCCGATCACAAACTCAGCATCTGTCGAAAATAGGCTTTGAATGTGGTTATCCTTATCCTACATACATATGTAAGTAGCTCTGCAAAATATCGAAACATGTGTATGTAGGACTTGAGAGCTACTTGTTTTGATTTTTAACGTGTTGAGAATTTGCAAGTCAAATCCAACTGCGTTTGCTGAACAATATCTGTAACTAGTCCTTGGAGTTGAATTTATTGATCTTTTCTAAGAATTAAAGAGGGCATGTTAATGTAGTCCCTCCTATCATGAGAGTGGGCCGAATACCTTTGTACCAAGACCGTTGTGTGGATGTTTCTTTCTTTATTTGTATTCGAATGGTGTTGTTTTCAAGAAAAAAAGACACAGGCTGCCTGCTGTATTTTCTGTTCGCCCAGAAAGCTTCTCACTTAATTTATCGTATGAAGACCGCTTTCCCATACATTCATATGTATGTACATACATATGCCGTGAAGGCTGGTTTCACTGTGAAAGTATTTATATGGTGGCTAAAAATTTTATGGGGGTGAAGTATTATTAAGAAATTTTAAGATTCTACCGACTACATAGTAAAGACCAGGTGGAGGGCTCGAAGTATTGCGTGACAGTCAGGCTGCGCTTAGGGTCTTTCTCAACCCTTTAACCTGGTCCAAAATAGTCGGAGAATGCAACAACTCCTTGAATTTAAGACTAAACTCTCTGACTCTTGGCTGGGCCCAAGGTTACACAGGATTGCGGGAAATGAGATCTAAAATGAGATTGCTAAGCAAGGCACAGAGGATGTCTTTTCAGCACCCGATCCTGCTCAAGAGACACCACTGCGTACGACGCTTGTGGAGAGGAGGCGACAATACTTCGGATCACTTTCTTGGATCAGGTATTCGATTTTCGGTGCTGATACTGGAAGCTCTGCATCACTGAACTGTCTTCTCAGCTTTCTAAGAAAGTCGACAAAATTCCAGTAAAATGGGTAATACTGGGTCTTGCTTCCTAGTCAATTGTACGACCAGTTGCGTCTGAGTGCTCCAGTGAAATGTTTCCTAGCCCAAGAAATAATAAAAAAAATTAAAGACTGAAACTCAAGTAAAGTAAGCTACATAAAACTGGGACTTCTTAGATCTTAGAGGCATATGCATCAATAAACTTCAGTAAACTGCATACATAGCGAAGGGTTATCTAAGTATATATGTACATATGTAAATTGTAGGAGGATCACTGATCTTTAAAAATATAGGAAGCTACAGCATTCGCCGGTTTAAAATTACACATTTTGTAAAATCATTTTCCATAGAAGCAGTCATCCTACAGACTTGCAACCCCTCTTAGGAAAAATTATACTTAAATTTGTGTCTTCAATCTGTTCTCAAATTGGACTGCTTTCAAACCGTCAAATCGCAGTCAAAATAATAAACAAATAAATAATAAACAATTTACCATTCGGCAAAGATGGCGGTCAGCTGGGTTTCTCGGATTACTTTAAAGAACATATTTCATGAACGACACTGAATGCATGGTTGGTTGGTTGGTTTAAGAGGGTGAACTTGTGTCCTTCACTTAGTCCCCCAACGGGCCCATTGTTTTCCCCTCGTTTGTCGAACTGTTAGGAATTGTAGTGTGATATAGGAATTGTGCATTGAGAAGGGATGCAGGTTTTGGGATCATAGGGAAGTCACCTTGTTCGTCTTGCGAACATCAATATGTCACCAATTCCTTTCTTACTGCAGTATGTTAGATCCGGTATCTTTGAGGATCCCAGTATGTTCAGTCTTTACCTCGCTGTGGCAGGACAGTGGAAGTGCCTTATATCTTCCTATTCCTCCTCAGAATTGGCATAGATTGTTGTTTCTAACCAGCCCGAGTCTGAAAGAATGTCTGCTAAAATTGATGTCTTGTTATAAGTCTCACTATCAATCTCCCATAATGAATTTAAAGAACTGATGAAGAGCTTCTTCACTTGTAACAAACCGGGAAGAAACTCAGGAGAAAGATAAAGAGGCACAACTCCAAATCCCTCAGAAAAGATTCTCGAAAATCGGGGTTCACATTGAACGATTTGGTCAGTCGTCAAGCAAATCGTTTAATATGAACGCCGCTAAACATACTCGTACCTACATCTGCGGGATATTCATACTATCCTTGTACAATGAGATCGAGAAACCATAGCTTCGGGTAGTCAACAGTGGAAAAATGTGTAAGCGGAGTTTGAAAAATACGACAAGTCGTGAGACCGGAGAAGGGACGAAAGATAAGTTTGAACACCGATGAGTAGCTTATTTAAAATTAGAAGTCAAAGACAAATCCTTCAAAGACTGTCCGCTAAGCGGAACCTTGGAAATACTTGGTCCATCTCCTGGGCACCTGTTGAATTTGTAAAATTGTGAAATTGTAAGGCCCTAGATGTCCTCGAGTAATGTTTTTTTTATTAGCTTAAAATCCTATAGGAACTTACGGCAAAAGAAATATTTTCAGAAGCTTAGCATTACAATATTTGCCACAAATATTTGCATGAACAGAGTCACAGACACACAAAGGATGAGTGCGTTGCTTTCTTTTCACAAATCTGTATGCGAGGATGGGAAGGCAGTTGTTTTTCTGCTCTCCCCGTACAGTGAATACTAACTTATATTCTATAGTCCTCATTCATATGTGTATTGGACTCTTCTCTTTCTCATTCGAAACTATTAACCCACACATTTCAGCTCCCAAAGAAGAAGTGCATACCACTAAATAGCCTCTTACTACTCACTCCTCTTCAATTCATCGCACATCGCGGTGTTAAGTTTGTTGGTGTCTTGGTCCACACAAGTTGGTATCGGCAGCAGATATAGACAGCACTGGGCTTCTCTGTTTCAACCACTTTTCTTCTTACTAAGTTTTTACTTGCACCTATTGACAGCCTTTTTTTGTAGAGTCTAAAACTATCTTTATAATGGAAGACACTGCAGAAATTTGAGACTGCTTTTTCACGAAATACTCTCGAATTCAAGTCCAACCGCTTGAATTCTGAATTTTTGAAAACTCTTCAAATGAAAACCTGCTCTCAGGACCTTAATCTTCCTAGTTAAATTTAAATTAAATTTTAAATTGGTCGCATAGGTTAGATTGATCCCAGGCGCTCAGAACATGTAGTAGGTTCTCCTCTTTGATTCTTTTCACAGATCACTCAAAGGAATGTACATGTGTACATCCTCTGTCCTTGTATTTGAATTTCAAATTTCGAATTACATTTCTTTAAATGCGGCTTCAAGAATCGAGAGATTCTTGTTCAAAACTTGAAAGTCTCCACTAGTTTCACTGGTGTTAGCCTCCCTGAAAGTATTTCTCTCGCTTGTTACTATTATTTCTATTATTTCCTAAGCACATGAGCGATCTGTCGTAACTGGCTTATCTAGCAAACCACAACCACGATCAGAAATGCACAGATTTCCAAATATCCTCATAGCCATGGCTGTGACGAATCTGGTTTATAAAATGGTTTCCGTGTGTAATCATCTCTGTCTTAAGGACACCCACAGTCCCTCAAATAGAATTGTCTTAAGCCTGCACGGTCTTGAGTGTGTGGTTTCTCTAATCGAACACAAATCAAAACAAGTCCTCTCAGCTCTTTTCTTCTCTCCCATAAGAATCTCCAAAGAAATTCTATCAAAGAAGTATGTACGAGTGGGAGAGTTTTCAGTAGAAGTCCCTCAGTAAAACTGTTTCGACAGAGAAAAGAGATCACAGCAGATGACGTGGACTCAGCTCAGTCTGAGGTAAGCTATTGTTAAGCTGATAAGATTTAGACAGTGTAATGGTAGACATGACTGATGGTGTAGGAGGAGTGGAGACTCATTTCTTTGTATGAAATGCTAGTCACTCAGCGCAGTCCAGTCAGTTCTCATCGGTCCTTCGGTTGAATCGGTGTCGGAGAATTTCCATATCGCGGTGGAGCCGGTTAGTTTTTATCGGTCCTTCGGTTGAATATCGGGGAATTCAAATATCGCGGTGGAGTTAGTTGGTTCTCCTCGGTCTTTCGGTAGCGGGGAGTTTAAATGTATGTAGCTTCGCGAGTGCAAGTCTAAAAGTGAAAAGTGCGCGACGATAGTGTTAGTGTTTGTGGTGTTTGTAAAAGAGTAGTGCGTTCACTAGAATCTCGTTTCTCGTTCTCTTTTGTGATTCCGTTGTAGTGATTAACTTTCTGCGTCGCAAATAAAAGTGATTACGATTTCGTTTTGTTCGTTTTGTTTACGTAAAGTGTAAAAGGGAAGATTTCAAGAAAATACTCATCAACTCTATTGAGGGGTGAGTCTTTTTTATTTAATTTTCTAAGAAAATGCAATAAATTATTATTTTTATATTAAGAATATCTATGTACTTTGTAGTAAGAAATTCTGAGAAAAGCTTTACTTTTTTTTTCATTTCTTCCTTTGATTTCAATTTGAAAATTGGTATAAAAAGGAAGTATTTCTGTGGCAACAAAAAAACTACATCCTTTGCTCGCCTACTCTGTGTATGAATGAGGCCTGAAGTCTAGTTCCAAGCCTTGCCTATCCAGTTTATTAGCTGTTGAATTTCGCGAACTCCCACTGGTCTCTGAGGGACCTAACAGATTATTTGATTGGGTGAAGGTCTGAATAGAAGACTCTCCATTCATAGGAATTGCGGAAGATGGGCTTTCTTTCGGTCAAGTTGTACATAAAATTCGTCATTTTTTCTACATTACTTCGCCATTTTACCGAATCCCACGAAATCTACCATTTGTTACAGTAGAGGCAGACGTGCATAGGGCGTTTTCTTGCTTTTAATGGTCAAGACGTGATCTAATTGCGACTAACAGTGAGCAAATTTTCGAATTGTTTGAGTTTCGTAAGTTATTTCAGATTTGTACATAGTTTCTAGGTAGTAATCATGTTGGGTGTCATGCTTCTCAAGTTGATACTACTGGGGCGTATCCTCTAAAGTTCTTTTAAATTTCTTCTTACTGAAATAGCTGTTTACAACTCCGGAAAGGTGTATTGGCACACCCAATATTTCCCATCTCCTGTATTTTAAATCGCAATACATTGCAAGAACCCTATATCTTCACTCGAAGAACTCACGTATTTTATAGCAGACTTCATATCGTTTTAGTGTGCAGGAAAACTGTCTTCAGATAGAAGTTGTGTATAGGGAATGAAAACGGGTCTATCTAACGACATTCTAATTCCAATAAAAATTTCACCAAATTTGATTCAGGAGTTATAAAAGGCCCAACAGAACGTGTAATACTATCTCGTCTTTTTGAAAAGTTTTTTTTTATTTCTACAGCTGATTCCTGCGGATACCATCCAAGCAGCTGACATCGCTTGGATGTGACGGTTATTAGACCGGGAATGTAAGTACTGGTTGCGTCCTGAGCTTTCAGTTACAGTAGCACGAACGTCACTGGGGTTTCTTGGGAGGAGCTTCTATTTGTACTAGACTAGAAAGTCTCCAAATATTTAACAATATCAGTGTTTCAACTGCCCGAGCTAATAAAGGAGTGATGATCGTAGTCCTCTTGATGTAACAGACTCCATTCTTCCCAATCACTATCGAATGGAGAGCCTTCTAGTCTGAATCACTCTCTAGAATGTTGAAACCGAAATGGTTTTAGAAGAAGTCTCTCTTGTTGTCTGCTTCGACACTTTTATAGGTACCTTGCACCGTAAGTGGTCCAGGGTGTAGCTTCTCGGGACTACTTTGTCATGCGCGTCACGCGACCTAAGGCCCTGTACGATAGATAAATTGAGAAGCTTTTTGATAATAATTATTACACTAGGACGTTTCTCAGACATTCTCGAGAGGTGGGATCATGATTGGTGTTTTTTGGGATCCGAACATAGAACCTCCCACTCCAATGGGCTAACCACCGCACTGAGCTACGGAGTCCACTACCGCGAGCCATATTTTCATTCAAAGTAGAACTGTTTTTGGTTTCAAGGAATTGTGTAGCTATAGCATTCGGAAGGAAATTCTCATATAATCCCCGGCACCACTTCAAAGCTATGAAATAAAAAATTCTCTGTTCAGAAAAGCTCAGGTTTTGCTTTCAAACACAGGCCGCGAAGAAGTAAAGAAAAATTCGAGGTTCCAAATATTAACGCAGAGAAAAATTCGTAGTTTTGGCGTGGTGCTAAGGATATGGATTTTAATTGGGTCTGAGTGCCTGAGAAGCCTTGTTGCAGATCTCCAATTCCTTAAAGTGTGTTTTAGTGTTTTCTGGGGCTCGAATCTTAACGTCCACTCATAAATCCATTGAACTGAACATTACACTGACCAACAGAGAGAGTGATGACTTAACGAACTGATAGAGAAAAAGGATTCTAAGAATCGAAATTAATTCCCGCCACGATAATACTATCACTTTTGTCGTTGTTAACACATCTGCATCTCTACCCTACAACAACTTCCTTCGACATGCCTGCACAAAGATCTCTATCTACTGAAGCGTTACAGGTGGTTTTTCTGAATGAGACAATTCCATTTACTTACCCCCAACAACAATAACGTGCAACCACCCATTCCGATTGGAAATCATTGGAATCCATGAATACTTATCGAACAGGACATTTATGACATTTTAATCTTTCAAAATTATTTCGACAAATCTATGTTATCTCCGCTTGTTTTATATTTTTCTATTCACCCACATGTTGTTTCCATTTCAATGACAGCGACTATCATTCGAACGATTGTAAAAAAAACAAAAAATAAAGCTCAAGGACATAACACAGGATATTTCACCCACCCACCGACCTAACTTCTCACTGGAAAAATGTTGACAACCTCTCAAAGCTTTCTCACTCGCTCTCATTCTCTGTGCCGCGAAAGTTCGTCCTGTCGAACATGATTTTTGCTTTTTCGAATCCCTTAGCAGGAAAAAATATCCTTACTCTCAGTCGTGGAGTTCCAGTCGTACGGTCTGTATGGAGCTCTCTCCGCGTAAAAGAATTTTCAGAAAATTGAGAAAAAAGCCTCAAAAATACTCCTAAACTAGGCTGTTGGGTGTTGTTTAGTTTTCGCAAAAAGAAAAAGGATACACACACGTCTGTGAAAAATAAATATGATAATCCTGTCAAAAAAAAAAAGTGAAGTGAAGTCTAAAGAAAATTAATTCCTATGTACATGCATAAGGATTGATAAAGAGAAAAATAAGAAAAAAAATTCCGTTTTTTTTCTCCATTGCGGTGTGTGTAATACATCCTTGCTCCTCTACTCCCGTGTCCCTTTTTTCTGCTGCCTCTGATACTGGTACTGCTCTCAATCTCTCAGTGCTTTTATGTATGTTCCTTATCTAGGGCTTTCCAACGAAACCACACCACATTGCCCACCCTCAACATAATAAGTGTACAAGAGGATTGCGTAAAAGAATTGCCTTCGTCGTCGTCCTTCGGGAAGGATATGAAACGGGACAAACGGTACGCGTCTAAATTAAAAAAATTCACTTTAATTTGAGCAAAAAAAAAAATTAGACACAGTGTGGTCCTTTCGATAAAAGAGACGAGTGCTTCAGTTCGGTTATCTTTATTTAAAGATGTCTAGTGCGATTATCCTGAGATGATAATTCGCGCATCCTTTTTGTGTTAAATTAAAATAAAAAATAAATAAATTGTTATCCCTTTTCGGCCGGCCCCCAAAGTGCGTGCGATGCCTCTTTGTTCACCTTGAAAAGGCTGCGAAAAGAAAGCAAGGAAAGGAATTTTAATTAAATTACGAGGTGTTATCCCGTTATCTTTTATTCTGGCTTTAGTGTCTTTTGTTTTTTGCTGTTTTTTTATTTTGATATTTTTGTGTCTGTTGTGCGTGTCCATCCACGATAATCGTTAAATTCAATTTTGCGTTTCATTCTGTTTCGCAATTTTTCACAGAAAAAAAGTTAATAAATATCCTTCTGTGTGATATCCTTACATTTGTTTCGCTTTATTTAGTATTCGCTGTCGATACGTGATAGTGTGTTAGCCAAAGAACGGCCTTTCTAGTGTCTTGAGTGTAGCCTGAGTGTGCCAGGTAAGAGAAAGGAGGGGTTAGAGAAAAAAAGTGCGATAGGATCCTTAATGTCTACAAAGAAGGTAGTGTCATTATCAATGTTCGAAAGGACATAGCGATACAGATAAGTTAAGGTGTTTTGGAGAAGAACCCATCGAAAAGGATCTAAATTGGCATTGCTCACGTTAAAATCAAAAGAAAAGGAGCAACAAAACGAAAGAAACGAAAAAAAAAAACGAATAATCAAAAGGATATCCACGCGGTAAAGTGGTGGACTAATTAAACGCTTCAGGATACGTATCTACGGAAATAGAAAAGTAAGTCCTTAGCCTTATTCCTTTTTTTCTTCTTTCTTTTTTTTTGCATTCGATTTCTAAAGGGAACACGTTTATTTACTCTCGTCCTTTTTGGGTCCCTCGTTTCTGTTTGTTTTCACTCGCTCGCCTTCACCTTTTTCTTTTGATGATTGATGATGGTTAATTAATCAGACGACAAATTAGCCTAATGGGCCCGCTGCTGTATAGCAATTGCGGTAGTAGTTGGCAGTCTCGTGAGTCTCAGGGGCAAGTAATTGCTGCTCACCTTGTGTCGAGTGACCTTTTTTCTCTTATTTGTTTTTATTTTGTTTTATAGTTGTTATTTTGTGTGTGTGTGTGTGTGTGTTTGTGTGCATGGCGGGGATGAGAAGAACGTGCGTGCTTTGAGGTCACTAAAGCCTCGGAAAAATACTGTTATTTTGGTGTCACATACATAGGATGGAAGTTTTTTAAGGGCACAGTGGGAAATCCATATGAGAAATCCAGTTATTAAGTTATTGGGTCGCATTATCGAAATGAATAGGCTTTGAATGATTGTTGACTAAATTTCCTCGCAGGAGTACATAGGGTGCAAGGAGGCATTTTCGTTATGAAAAGAATCTACTATACGTTGGGTATTACAATCGATTTGTTGTAAATTAATTGTGATTTGTTGTTCGAATCTCGGTGGATATGTATACATGTTAATCACTTAATCAATAGGACATCTGTTTAGAAGAATGGTTAATCGATTCCAAATATGTGCTGCATACGTATACCTAACTGACGTCATATCATATTTCCTACTGTAGTAAGGACAACGTTTTAAGAAAGAGGTGCCTTTTCAACATTCCTGCATACAAAAGGTATCTGTTTTGAAAGGGGGAGACGTTTGAGTTTAAATGGTTTGCCTAGAGGAGAATATCGTGTTTTTCTTTTAGGGGATCCTTAGAAAATTGATTGATTATTCATCTCAAGTCCTAAGTCTATTAATTGCTTATAATTTTATCCTTCGACATTATGAATACTTAAGCTGCTGTCATCGCCTAAATTGTTTTTCGGAACTCGCCTTCGCCGTGACATAAATAAATTCCTTTGTATGTGTATGTACTCAGAGAACTTGGCCAACTTTCGTCTTTCTTTCATCTTAGTCAGCGTTACTTATTGGATCTCTCCAGAGCTTCAGAGGTTTCTTGGCTAATCTTCTTGGTTTCTAACCCGTAAAACATCGTTTTTTTTCCTCTGGCTAGTGGCATACATTGGTACAATATTTTTGGTGGCGTTTGCTGAAGGAGTTTTATATCTAAAGTCTTGTGGATACCACTAGCATTCATTTGAAAGTTTTTACGCTTGAAACGCAACCGACTTTTACATGTCTATATCTTCTCCGGTTAAGCCACTGTTTCTTTTGTTCAACAGTGCTCCACTTCTCAATGAAGTCCACTAATAGTCGCTGTGTAAGACAGATAATGGTTCAGGACGCCGTATCGTTTCTCTCGCTTCCTACGTGTTCTCCACCCAAGCTAGTGTTACTGTATTTGAGTTGCACTCGATTGCCAGTGATGTATTTATTTCCGTCCTCCGTTGAATCCTTAGCTGCTGCAAAAGATGTCTTAATTCCGATTTTATAAATAAGGAAGGATTCAAGTATTTCGTGGAATAGGCAGTATATAGCCTAGACAGTATATAACCTAGACAGCATATAGCCTAAGACCTAGTGCCGTAGCTCAGTGATAAATGCGTTGAACTATTAAGCGGGAGGTTCGAAGTTCGATTCCCAGAAAAAAAAAAGTTGTTCAAGGTCCCTCATCTCGTGAAGATCTAACTAACGTCAGGGAGTAATAAAGCTTTTTAATTCGCCTTTCGAACGTGGCTTTAAACTGTAGCTCCGTTTCATTTATGTGAAAAAATAGAGCACACACACAACTAATGGTCGCGAGAAGTTAGGCCCTGGGCCCCATACCTAGCTTCTCGAAGTATTTTATGTGAACGAAGTAAGTAGGTCCCTTAACGCACACAAGATTTCTGAAAGAATTCAATGCTGTTTACGAAAGGCGGGTTAGAGAAGCGTTATCGTGGCTATAATAGTCACTTTCGGAAGCTTGTAAGTCCTTCGCAAATGTTTTCCAGTTATTGTTTGTTTGTATCCGGCTAGCACGGATAAGTTTCATGCATATACCCTCATCGAATCCTACTCAATTTTCAGGAGTCCACAAATTTAGGACGAAAATTTGCTAAATTTTTCGAATAAACAATGTAAAGCTGAAAATGTACCAACGGGCCTAACTAAGAATACTGATGATGAATACTGTCATCATTTTTGCGGGACAAAGCGATTCAACGATGGGGTGGAATTGGGCAAACTTAGTATCTTGTTATCAAATTTTTATTGGTATAAAAACGTTCATAACGAGTTTCCATATCGGCGTTAAGGGAACTAAGGATAGTTAAGAAAAAAGTTCTTTGCAACGATTTGTTACATCTGGTGTAGGGCCAAGGACATAGCTTCTGACAGCCATTAAAGTTTTGTGTGCTATATTTTTCGTACGATTGAGAATTTTCTTATGGCAGTTATTACTTCCAAACTCCTGTCACACCTTCACAAGAAGGGAAACTGTGAAAAAACGTTTGGGTACTTTCTAGTATTTATTTTTTGAATAATAGTACAACCGACTAACTAACCACTGAGTGTCGTGAATAACATAGATATGACCTTGGAGTTTAACCTTGTTGTCCATTTAATAGTAACATAAATACGATCTTATTTGGTGGGGTCCTTAGACTCATTAATGTATGAATTCACATATTGATGTGTCATATAACAAAATTCTTCATTGGTTGACTGGTTGAACCTCTTGATTGCCTGGCTAAATCAGATCATACCCTAATCGGCCGCCAAATGTGACCACCCAAGCTGCATATGTATGTAGGTTCATGTTTTCAATGTTAATGCTTCCAAAATCAGGTCAGGTTGTGTAGTGTATATGCAATACATCATCCAAACACGGCTCCTACACCAGGTCTTGCGTAGGGATACATGACTATCTGAAGTGTCGGATGTACAATCGGATGCCAACTGGTGGCTTGTACATTTTATTAGCGAAAAAAGGGGTATTCCTTGTTTAAACTTCAATTTTCTTCAGAAGCAATTGTACAGAACACAGGACATTTGGATAGTGAGCAATCGCACCTAAAACACTGGAAAAATTCCGGTTGTTGCACCCAAAGTTACATATTTAAAATATTCTCCACCATCTTGTTCCATAATGCGCGGTATAAGTTAACAAAGTTTGAGCTTTCTAAGTTAGCGAAAGTCATCTAGAGGGATTAGCATATGGCAGAACAGTTAAAAGGAAAAACAGAGTATCCTTTGAAATTCAAAGAATAAATGCGGTTCCCTTGATAATCCACTTTGAAAGTGAGTCTTAGTTTTTTAGATTATCCTTAGGATCTCTGGCGATTCTGGAAGACTCATTTATTTCGGTAATTTGCGGACAAACAAGAGCGTTTTTTTTTTATTGTATTTCGAAGTCAAAAATCCTGCATAAAACTTTGAGGTTTCAATTTTTTAAATCGCTCGTTTTCTTTCAAAGGACACTCGCACACATCGGTAAACTGTAAGAGAAGAGCAAAATGCAAGCACAAGAAATTTAATAGCAAATCTTTTTTCCGAATTTGTAGACCTTTTACAGTCTGTATTAACTGAGGCCTTATGAAGGTACTGAAGAGGCACAAATACATTGTGAAATTGAATCAAATAGGAAAGAAAAATGGTTCCTGCAGTACTTCGGGTCTCTAAGTATTTCATGAGCTTCAGAAAGCGTGCGGTAAAATAGGCTCAGATTGAGAAATTGTTTACCTCTGGGGAAGACAATTTTTCTTGTGACCGACCAACCTTGGATAAAAAAATACAAAAAGCTGCTTAGGACTCTTTTACTACCCGTGCGCGTGGTTTCAGATTTTAGGTTGTCTATCGATATTACGTGAATTTCTTCTTTTTTTTTGCAAAAATGTGAAAAACCCACGACGCACATATTTAAAAAAGAAAAATAGTAGACTCTCAGTATATTTCTCTGTTTACTTAGTGTGGGGGCCGTGGTTAAGTGGTAAGTCCGCTTGCCTCCTCAGCGAAAGGTTCGACGTTCGAATCATAAAAATCACAAAAGAAACTATCCACAGACCAACCTCTCGGTACTATCTTATAAACGTCCGACTGCATTAACTAAATGCGAATTCTCAATTCCGCCTTTCGAATAGGGCTTAAAACTCTAGGTTCCTTTCATTTGTATAAAAGAATTAAGAAACAAAGCGATGCGATGGTTGGGAGTAGGTGGGTCTAGGTGCTGAGTCTTTTTATGTAGACTGCAAATTTATTTATTAGCTATATTTCCGAAATCAAAACTCGTTTTCTCTCCGCCTGACTAATTTTTTATTTTCGTTTTTCGTATGGAGCTTTCCCCAGGAGATATTCGTTTGCGATGCTTAAAATCGTTCGGTTCATGCTTGCTACGTTGGATAAATTCAATGAATTTCATGAAAATTCAAATTGTTTCCATTTATTTGTCAGTAGATGAATATTTACATTTTATTATTTACCAAATGGTAAAAAATGCCACATCAAAGAGTCAAACTTGCAGCTTGGATGGAATTAATGAAAACAATTAAATAAAAGTACGAACGGACGGACGATGAGGCGAAAACATTCACAAATTCAATGAGAAACATGTTCAAAGTCTTGGAGATGAAGATATACATATGTACATGCATGCGTGTCAGTATAGATGTGTATGAACCAAAGCCTTGAATTGTCCTTTTTGGTGTAAACTGTTTATTTCTTTTCTGATCGAGACCAAATCACCGGTGTAATCTAGACGAATGATCGAGAATGGTCGAGAAACTAGACCCTAGATCCCATCAGTCTGTTGCGCCAAATATTTGTTTTTGTTGTCTTTTCGAAAAACTCAAAGTAAAGTTGAGATCAAAATGAAAACAACGATTTCGCCTAAACAACAAATGTATGGAATGTGATGTAAATATGTAAAGCCGTGTAGACTAGAATCCGAAGTGGGTATGGACAGACAGAAAGCTCTCTTTCTTGAATAAAACCTGAAAATCGAAAACTTTTTCCTGAAACAATATCTGTCCCTTGCCGACGAGAACAAGCAAAAGAGTTTCTTTCTGAAATGGTTCTATTTAAATTCGCCGTAACCCGCAACAGAAAGGATTCACATAATAAATATTTTTGAAATCTTGTAATAAAAACCCTTCTTCTGAGTTCAACTCACCGTTATTTTGAAATAACTTCCAATAACGCGTCATTTCCAGTTGGAATAACAGGAAACATGTCGAGTTAAACTCACACTTTCGCCCTAACTTTCAAAAACACACACACATTTGCATCAAACACTTTAGCATTTTATCGAACACCAAAGGCTTGACTTCCAATTTGGAAGATTTTGAATAACTGCACTCGCACTTAAAAGGCCATGATTACTACCTTTGTAGTAAATAATTTAACACCAACACTAACACATTAGAGACAGGGGGGAGACATGGGCAGGGAGGCACAAATACACTATTCAGACATTTTGCATTGGCACAAGAGACCACAAAGAGAAGGGAACACTACACTAAGGAACAAGACTTAGGATAAGACTTCCAATTTGGAAGAATTTTTAAACGGAACATGCACTCAAAATGCAAGTATTACTCTCATACATGGCTCTTACATACACATTAACATAGATAACTTATTTAGGCATAATGGTAAGAGAGGGGAGGGGGGCACAGACTGGAAGACACATACACTATACAGAGCCACAGAGAGCACAAACACAAAACACCACAAACACAAGAGAGCACTGCACTAAGAGACGACTGCGACCCGAACCGAACTTACCAGAAGAAGACACCGCGATCAACTGAAGCTGCACGGACGGATATGCACCTTATATATGCTCAGGAAATGGCTAGGATTAAGCGGAAGTTCATCCGAGCAGTTTGTGGAGGGGGAAACTCAGCATTGTAAGCCGTTTAATGGTTGCTACAAGTGCAGGTGAGGTATATATCGTCAGAAAGGGTCGGGTAGATCAGTCAGAGAAGGATGTTCATATTTGAAACATTTTTATTGCAACAGTGCTTCCTGTTGCAGTGCTCCCACTTTGTTGCAATTTTCAATCTAACGTTTATATTCAAAACGGTTCGGTATTTTAAGTGTCCCCGTCAAGACAAGAGCAACAGTTTATGAAAAGCTGAATCAGATTTTTAAAAAAGAACATTTTTCGAAAATACGTACTCATAAGTCATATGATAAATCATAGACAATCTATAGTAAAAAAATTAGAGGAAAACATGTTTTCTTGACATTTTTCTACAATGTTTATGTTCGAGTTTGTAACTATCTAGACTTGCTTCTCACTACTAAGTAATATTTTCGTGAAATCCACTTCGCCGATAATTTATAATTGATGTGTGATCCCTAAAAAGTGGGAATACTGCAGCGGAGTGATTTGTTGCACAAAAATATACGATGTCAACCTTCTTCTTTGATTGATCTACCCAACTCTTTCTCACCCAAGTGCACCCCAAAATTCTCCTTTCACCACCCTAATGGATCTACGATATATTTTATATTACTGTCCTGCACTTGCAGCAACCAGTAAACGGCTTACAATGCTGAGTTTCCCCCTCCACAAACTGCTCGGATGAACTTCCGCTTATTCCTAGCCATTTCCTGAGCATATATAAGGTGCATATCCGTCCGTGCAGCTTCAGTTGATCGCGGTGTCTTCTTCTGGTAAGTTCGGTTCGGGTCGCAAAGTAAGTGCCGGGTCGCAATCGTCTCTAAGTGCAGTGCTCTCTTGTGTTTGTGGTGTTTTGTGTTTGTGCTCTCTTGTGGCTCTTTGTGCATAGAGCATAGTATATGTGTGTCTTCCAGTCTGTGCCCCCCTCCCCTCTCTTACCCTTCTGTCTAAATGAGTGATGTGTGTTAATGTGTAAGTAAGAGCCATGTATGAGAGTAATCCTTGCATGTGAGTGCATGTTCCGTTAAAAAAATCTTCCAATTTGGAAGTTTGATCCCAAGTCTTGTTCCTTAGTGTAGTGTTCCCTTCTCTTTGTGGTCTTTTGTGCCAATGCAAAATGTCTGCATAGTGTATGTGTGCCTCCCTGCCCATGTCTCCCCCCTGTCCATAATGTTTTAGTGTTCGTGTTAAAGCATTTACTACAAAGGTAGTTATCATGTCCTCTTTAGTGCGTGTTCAGTTATTCAAAATCTTCCAAATTGGAAGTCAAGCCTTTGGTGTTCGTTCTGGCGCTAATGTGTGTGTGTTTTTGTAAGAAGAGTAAAAGCGTGACAAGTTTTCTGTTTTTCTCGTTTATTGGAAATGACGCGTTATTGGAAGTTATTTCAAAATAGCGGTGAGTTGAACACTTTTAGTTTTGGTTACGCGTATTTCTATGCTAAATTTTTTAAGAATAAAAAATACAATTTTATTTAATTTTTCAAATATCATCATTTTGAGCATGATACAAATGGACAAATTTTTTAAATTCAGAAAAGATGTATTTTCGGCTTTCAAAAATGTTTTATATATTTTTGCATCATTTTTTTTACCCGATTCTTTCTGACCCATATGCACCCCAACATTCTATTTTCAAGATGGTGGTGAGATCTGCGAGTTATACTCCTTCTGCACTTGCAATAACCAGCAAACAAACGGCTTACAGTGCTGAGCACAACTTTTTCGAGTTATTTTCCCCACCACAAAACTGCGAATGGATTTCCGTTAAATCTTAGCCATTTCCCGTGGTTGGTGTGTGCATATCCGCCGGTGCAGTCTCAATTGATCGTGTCAGGTTGAAATTGTCTCTTAGTGCAGTGCTCTCTTGTGGCTGGCTCTGTATAGTGTATGTGTGTCTTCCAGTCCATGGCCCCTCCCCTCGTCTTTTGATGTGTTAGTGTTCATGTAAGAGCCATGTATGCATACTCCTATCCTAATCCTCACAAATGCATATTCAGTTCAGTTGTTAAAAATTTTCCAAATTGGAAGTTTGAGAAAATTTCAAGCCCTTAGTGCCCGCATATGGTGTTTATTTTCTGTAATCTGTTACTGGTGCTGATGTATGTATGTATGTAAGTGTGTGTTTGGGAGATGTTACAAAGATGATATTTTAACTGTACAAGTTCCTTGTGTTTCTTGCACACTGGAAATGTTACGGAACTTATTCCAAAATAACGGGGAGTTGTGTTCTGTCTTTTTGCATCCAAGTATAAAAATGCATTTTTTAGTCCTTCTGATGTGGGCTATGCAGGAATCTATGTTCACAAGTCCCTGCAAATTATGCAAAGTTTATTATTCGCAATTTTTAATCTCTAAGTAGCTCAGAGACTTGGTTTGGATTTAGTTTTTTTTATTGAATTTTGTGCAAACTGTATCCTGTGTTCTAAGCATAGACTAACATGCAGTCGTATTTTACTTTTAAAAGTAAAATTTTTTCCTTTGCTTATGACCGGTCAGCACACTTACCTATCAATACGGATTGTAAACCCGTGCGCCTTTGGTTTTGCTGCACTTCCGTCAGAGTTCCTTATACATTTTTGGGTGTGTTGCTATCGGAATTTGTTGGTTATCTTTTCCCCTGATGTTGCACATTGGCGTCCTGATAGTAAGTCAGCTTGTTGAAACGGTCGGTAGTCAGAAGTTTTAAATTGTGCTGTGAGCCAAGAACTGTAGCTCTTTGCGACCGCGCGTAACAGCTAGGACCTCTCCTTGTAAAACACTTCACTGGTTGTGCTGTCTGATAGAAATACTTATGTACGTGGATCTCTTGCCTCAGAAAAAAATAGCCAGTGTCTGTACCTGCATATGTATAACCACTTTTTCAACATCTCTTTAAATATCTGAAGTGACAAATGTTGTTCCCATCTTTTTGGCCTAGAAGAGGACTAAAATGCAGCGCATGGGGCATGATTTCCAATGCTGTAGAATGGATTATTTTAAGTGCGTTAGTTTTGCATGGGCAGTCTTCGCAAAGTTTTCTTTGAAGCACATGTGATTTTATAAGCTACCTTGGTAAAAAGTTAAGTTTAGAATTGTACCTGTCCTTTTACTTCAGTAAGCAACACATTTTCTAAGTACTGTATGTGAATACCTACGCAATGCACCATGTAGTCCTTTCCAACTCCCTGGCTCGATCTTGGTGCTGTTGAAGTTAATGTGTCCGAGAAATATGTTTTTGGTAGAATTAGCAGGCAACGTAGAGGGTCCAGAGATTCCACAAAAGGGTTCGGGTTCAATGAACACATCAGACTACCCTTGCCTGGCGCTCACATTTGCAGATTCATTGCCTTCAATGGCCCGGTACCCACCAAAGCTTTACGTTGTTACATACGGCCGATTTTTCCAGATTATTAAAGCAGCACAAGACTGGTTTGGAGTTCATCGAGTGGGAGCTCATAGCTTTGAGCGCCTCTTGACTATCCCTGAGTATTCGGATAGAGGCACCTTTAATGCCCGAGTTCTGGTTGATGCCGCCGCATATTTCTATAGCGTAAAGTTCGGCCTGAAAAATACTGGGACTATTCCAGCACCATCACCAGAATCCATTTTGATCCCTCAGTATACCACGTATCGAGGAATGGTCTGCCAGTGGTCCGTGATTTTAGTAAGTGCACTTTCACTCATAGGGCACCTAACCTAACTTGTTGAGTTCAACATGTAGACGATGTAGATTGACTGACCGTCAGGCTCAGTTATGTACGTCTTTCTTTTCTGGTTGGGACAAGGGTATTTTATCAAGGCTTTGACGATATTACAAGAACCTTGATATTTGCTGTATAAATGCGTAGTTCACTTATAATTTCAGTCTTTGAAAGTAGAGACTATACTCTTGCGATTGAATGCAATACAATATTCTTCGTCGCAAGGAAGAGGAAATTCAATAGCGACAGTGTGTCACTGTCTGAAGCACTTAATATTAATGGAAACCAATTCGAAAAGTTCATATTGAGGCTCTAGGTATGGTCAGACATCAGGATTCAGCGACAAGTTACGCATGGAAAATTAAATTCCGAGTCCGAGGTCCCAGCCAAGTCTCTTGACATCGCCACCATGTCTCCAAAGAGTCCTATAAAATCAGACGTAGATAGCTTATCGAACTTTGAGGCAGGAATTTTCATGAAGTCGACTTGTTAGCTTTTTGGACATCATCAAATTTTTACGAAGGAGATATGACGAAGTTAATTGACTGCAACTTAATTACAGGACAGATTACACTACTATCGCATTGTCATGCCTTCTGACTAAGAAAATTTCATAGCCCATCTTGTCAAACAACCTTTAAATCAATACATTCAAATATGCCTTCTAAATATCTGCCAAATAACACATCCCAAGTACCCCATTTAACAAACGTGAAATAAAGAAAAAAAAGTCCCTCTAAATGAAGACCCTTACAAAACAATAATCACGCAGAGGATATTCAAAACTTTCCGCCTACAAATCAAAATTTCTAATTCATTTTTTTATTTTTCCTTTTCCGTCTCATTTTCTGTTGTATTCATCATCGTTATCCTCTACCCACATGAAGTAAAATATCCTCTATCTAACCACATGTTCATATGTCTGTTGCCCCGCAGCAATGGTTACGTATCCTTAAGACAACAACGAAGAAAAAAAAAAAAATCGAAGAAACCATGACACACGGAAAAGTAAGAGAAAGTAAAAAAAAAAAAAAAAAACTTTTGAAAAGGACGTTATCCTTTTAAAGATGCGAGACCCATCAGAAAAGTTTGTGATCTAAAAAAATTAGCAGAAAAAAGGACCAAAGCAAAATCCTCTAAAATGTGGGTGAAAGCTTTTCTATACACAGAGCGCACAGCATCCATATGATGGGGAGTTCTTAACATTTCCAGAGAGAAAATTTGTAAAGCTTTGCGAGAGATGTTGACCACATGTTCGAATTTCGAACGTAAACCCTTTTGACTTCCACTGGAAATGTCAAATGAGCGAAAATGAGACCCAGAAGAGAGGGGGTTGGTTTAGAAGGAGGATGACACAAATGCCGACGTCAAATTCACGCACATGGAGTAGATCGGCGACTGCGGGGGGGTTCTCGTGATAAAACCCAATTTTTCTCGACCCGATATCATAGCAGCGTTGACTAGGGCAAGTGTACGAGAATTTGTTTCCCATACAAAAGGTGCGGTGGGAGAAAGAGAGCAGCACAATCTAAGTGTCCCACTTTACCTCAATTAGAAATTATTTTCCGATTTTCTCTCCCAGAGAGAGGCACACATGCTGCCTCTCTCTCTTACATGCCGAGAGGGAGAGTTTCGCTATCGTTCTTGGCGGCTATAGGTTTCGGTGTCGCAGAACCGACAGGTTGAACGCTCAAAACGTTTTGTATGCGTGCGTATACTCGTATTCCTTCCAGGTTTCCATTTTGAAAAGAATAAAAATTAACTGAGTGTAGCGCGTTAGGGTTCGGTTCGGTTACGGTTTTGGAATTTTTTTTTTCGTCGTCGTAGCGCTCTCTTGCTAGGACGAGATGTTGCCAAATCTCTCCTTCTCTTGTTGCCTTGTAACTTCAGGTTGTTGGCAGGTTTTTCTCCGTGTATGTGTGTTTGTAGTTGCCTTTAAGGATGCTTTCCGTAGTGATGGGGACGGCTGATGATAGATGAACGTGGGGGTTTGGCGTTAGAAGATAGACATGGAAAACAGTGACACACATATTTTTTTTTTCTTTCCTCTAGGGGGATGTTGTGTATGCCGGTAGTATAAACTGGACCGGTTTTCTGTATCTTGGAGGTTATTAGCTTGACTAGTGGCTGCTTTGCTTGGATTTAGGATGGTTGTTGGTGGTGAAAACTGTCGAGATACCGTCCTTAACATGCAAATGGGTGGTGTGTTCTAATTTATTTCAATATTGTCCGTGGTAAATGGAGGACTGACATTATAATTACGGCATGATTAAGGAGAGACAAGCCAAAAGGTTAAATAATGCATGTAGAGCGCTTGGGTCTTAGAAAATGCGATGGTTTTTATAACGATGCCTGAAATTTAGTGGTAGTCAGACTACAAAAAAATTTGTTGAGTCCTAATAGGAGTCTTTGACATGGCAAAGATTTTTTTTTCTTTAGAAGTCTAGACAAGTAAATCAAGTTTAATACAAGCCTAGTATACGAAGAATTCCACAATCTTCAGCCTTCAAGACTGATTTTAGTCTAGTCTATCCCTATACCCCCTATCATCTGGGCCTTTGCCAAACATTTTTCGATGTCTTGAAAGTACCAAACCTTTCTAGAGAGACTGGTGCCACTATCGGGATTAAGGCGGCTTAAGCATCTACTGTACTGTTTCTTCATCCTTCTCCAAGTTTATACAAGTAAGCAACTTGGTGCTTGACTACCAAAATCGATGGGTTCACGGGTATGTTAGGTCCTTCATATCGTAGCTGCTTGTGGGGCCAGAGCATTACTATTTTGGCTATAGCACATCACATCTTGAGTGGTATCCTCAACTCCTTGGGAACAATTTCTACAAGAATGATACTGTCTGCTTTATAATAATCTTAAAAGACTGCTACTGTAACATAGCATAGATGCACTCATCTCAAACCTTCCTTTGTGCGAATGGCTCCTCCTTGCTAGCGTTTTGCTTGTCTGCAGGAATCGACATCACTGTACACTTAGATTTATTCTATGAATAGATGCAGGTACTCTGAATGAACTTTTTATAGATTGGCAGGAATGTTGTCACATCCTATCTCTTTGCTTGCTTTGATCGTAGAATGAGTCCCGGCGTTACTATAGAAGGCACCGCGTGTTCGAGAGCATCGGAAGCTCATATAGCCTTTGAGACACACATACATACCTTCAACTAAAAAGAAAGTTAAGAAAAACTAGATACGTAGATGCTCCTTCTCAATCGGAAACAAAACGAGGTCTGAAGCTGTGGGTTTGGGCTTATGCAGTTCTATGTCGTAAGGCTCTAGCTTCTGACGATACTTCCTCACGCCATGCTACATTCAATTTTCCTCATTCTTGTACGAAACTAGATCATAAGCTCATTTCTATTCTTTATTCTTTAAGCTGTCTCTGATTGTCAACCCTCCTCCACGGTATTTGCGAACAGCCGCATGTGCTGTAAGATCCCTTGAAAACAATTTCGGTTCCGGATACTAAATGATCTTTCGCATCACTCCAGTCATCTTTTAAATTCTGTGGGACAGCTCTTCGGTGTTTTTCTCAAGATTGTCCTTAAATTATTGGTACACTGTGTGGGTTAATTAGGGTACGTTAGTTTGAGGGGGATGTGCATCTCGAAAGGTGCTTACACGGGGGCCTATTGGTCCATTGTGGTTCCCTCTGGGTTATGTTACCACCTCTAACACTACTTCTAGTTCTCTGGTTCATACTCGAACCAGCGTGTGCTCTTTATGAATCTTGTTAAATCCATCAGCGAAGTCTGTTTCCCATGTGGAGGAAGCGACGGTTGTGAAGATTTGGGCAGTCGCAGAGCAAATGCTTGATGGTTTCTCCTTCCTCTTCATCTTGACAGCTCCTGCAGTAGTCCGGGATGTTCATACCTAATCTTTTGGCCATATTGCCGATCGTGCGATGTCCCGTCAGTGTACCGGATTTCCCTTTTCTCCATAGCTAGTAACATATGGCTCTACCTTCATAGGTTGCGGGATATGACACGTCTGCTCTTGATAACCAAGCAGTGTTTGTTAATTCCCTCGTCCTATGGTTTATTTTCTCTCTCAGTACTCCAACAGATCTAGATCATTAGGTATCTCGTTCCCCACTACATCACTATGTCCATGAATCAAGCAGAGTTTGACCACGTGAATATTGCTCAGTTTGTTTAGGATTTCACGTCAATTACATGCTGTGCTAGATCTTATTGTCTCGCCATCCAATGACTTGATGGCTGCTTGGCTGTCCAGGAAGATTGCAATCCTTCAGTAGCCTCAACTCCTTTGTGAGGATTGACCTCGCTGCTCCATCAATGGTAAGGATTTCAGCTTGAAAGACATTGCACTCATTTGGAAGTTTGTAAGATTCTTTAATCTGTAAGGATTAGCAGAATACTCCTTCCTGTTCCTATTTCCATTTCAGACCTATCGGTGTAGAACTGGATGTCCTGTTCATTTATTAATCTGCCAGATTGGCATTCTTGTCTTTTGGGAATAATGGTGGAGTAAAATAGTCTGAGTTCTTGTGCGTATTGAGAGTTCCATAACTGCTTTCCATTGAGGTAGGTAGACTGATGCCCTTGAGTCGTGAGTTGGACTACCTGACTCAAAAGAAACCGCTGGAACCGCTGGTTTCGAATCGTCAGACAGATAGACGGAAAGACGGATTTAGAAAAGATTCGATTTCTACTTCGTGTATGTACACAACTCCTTACCCTAGATACTTGGCCTTAACACAAATGACACGGGACCTAGTAAGGACACCAGAAACGTCTTACGCATCTTTGTGGCTAAGTTTAACTGAAGAAGGAGATGTTTTCTTGTCCTAGGCTGCCCGGAGTGCTCTCTAGAACAAACGTGCCGAAGTTGGAGAAGGGCACAATCGCTGTTTTCTGCCTGCATTAACGGAGGGATACGACGCGATGTAGTGATGTCTCACAACAATATGTATAACACGCATCAGAAACAGGACCCTGGATCACATACGGTCTGTTGCGCATAGTATTTGTACGTACTGATGTTAGAAGCGACAATGGCTGCTGCAAGTCCATCCTTTTTTTTCATTGATCCAAACGTTCATACTTCTCTGTTCCTTGTATTCTAAGGTTCACCGTCATTGGCTTCCCTGAAAGGCTTTAGTTTTCTCCTCGAAGTGCTCTCTCTTGGCTGCAGTATGACGAAGAATGTATGATACCATCTACCCTCCTCACCCCAATTTTTGTGTCACTGTCTGTACCAGATAATTCAAATTTATATCTTTCACATTAAGAACATTGTGTCCTTTAACATAAGTGCTTAGCCTTGTATCAAGGAAAACGACTTTGAATGCAAACTTTCAACAGATTTCTGCGGAAGAGGACACCTTGGGTACGTTTCATTTTTTCAACATTAGACAAACCCCTCAACAAATTATTTAAAATTAGCCGCACATTGAAATAAATCATAATGGTCCTCGACTAAAATTTCCCTTCCCTTTTGTTTCTGCTTTTCGCCTCTCAAGAATTAAGAAATTAACCGCTATTTAACTTGTCCGGATCCCTTAAACGGGGGAGAAAAATATATCTCAAAACGTTATAATTAATTTCCTCAGTGAAAAATGTTTGCAAAAATAGGAAAAATATAAAAATACACCATCAAAGGATCTCTTGAAAAAGAAAAGGAGGAGAGTATTAGATTTGCAGCCACCTTTTACGAACAGGTCCAGCAGTTTTTTATTCCACCCCGAAGCGCCGTAAATTTCTCTCTCCTGCCACACACACAAAAATTCAATTTATCTCATGCCACTACCACACGTACATACATACATATCTGAACGTACATATGTAAGTCCTTGCAGCAAAATAACTCAAATATATTCTCTAGGTAACTGCCTCACACTCTACAAAAAAAAAGAGAGAGAAGAGACGCATTCCAAGCAATCCCCCGTAAAGAGGGCTTTTATGCATACAAAATAAATAGCGCCATTGGGCGATAAATTTAGTAGCACGAGTCCTTTCCACATCCTGACAGGTGCAAGTATTTTCTATTATGGTTTTTATTACCTATTTAGAGTGGGAAGCTGGTTTTTTTTCCATTTTTTTTTTTTTTCGTTTTGTTGGCTACATGGATCATAATGGACCGCGCGACGACGTCGAAAGAGAAAGAAATATCCTTAGCCGTAGCAACAATTGCTAGGACTCACCTGAGAGATTTTCGCAGTAAAACGAGACTTTTTTTATGATTATTTTCTTTTTTTTTTTTTTTCTCCCCCTCTCAGTCGTTGTCATCCATCATTTGCCGCGCAAAGGGAATACGCATCGGGTAGTAGAAGTGGAGCACATCCGTAATAGGTATACGTAGTAAAGGATCCTTATTAAGGTATTTCCTAGTAGTAATAAATCTTGCATCTACACCATGATTATGGGTTCGCGCGCACCCACGTAGGATAGAAATAACTGCTGTGTGCGTGAAATGAAGATGATTTGGATGAAATTATTTTTCGTCGCATCCTCTCTGGGGAGCCAGGAGTCGTAAACCGATGGACGTACCTTGTAACACGCACAATAGGTGCCATAGTGAAGATAACAAATGTGGTTTTAATGCGTCGTTAAATTAACCCGTTGAACTGTATCCCTGGAAGTCTTATTAAGGGCTATGAAACTATGGGTTAATAGAGGTCCGATTAGCTCATTAGCCCGGGGTATCTTAGGCTAAAAATAACTGATGCAATATCCTTTAGCTTGTGATCCTTTCGCATGTGTTCAGGTTGATGTTCTTTCATAAGATGTAATGTGGTTTTGATGTCGCAGTGATGTATATTCGTGGGAACCTGGGGGTTGGTCGTAAGAAATGCCGAATTGATAGTAAACTTATACTGTTGCAATGCTATTTTAATTAACGGAACCCTGGAATTTAGCTGGTACTGTCTGTCTGCCTGTTTTGTTATTGGTAGGTCCACTTTCATAAGATACCATTTTTAGGATGGATTCGGGTTAAGGAATCAATCTAAGTAAAGCCATAGCTTAGGAAAGGCAGCATTGTTAAATAGGGAGTAGTAAGGTTGGTCCAGTCCATTTGGGAGGACAATACAGAGAGGCAGGTGTGGCTAAACAGTAGATTCACCATTTTGAAAAAAATTCGAGTAAAGGATTATACCGCATTAAAGACCCAGTCTTAGTAAAGCAGTGAATTCGCTTCGGAAGAGCAAACAGGTTAAACAGTCGTTAGTAAGGTTTAACAACTACAACCGAATGAGGTCCAGAGCCTAGCTTCTCACAACTATTCTCGTTGGGCGTGTCATATTTTTTCACAGGAGTGGAATGGACCTATAGTCTAGAGCCATATCCGATTCGGGATAGTTATCGGAACGGATTTTCCAAATATAAACTTAGACCAGCTTGTAAATTTCCGAATTTTAATGCTATGAGAATAGATGGACATTCACTCGCTACTAGAGTACATATCCTTGAAAACGACCTCGTTTACAAGATGTACAGGGAACAAACTTTTCTGCCAGTTTCAAAGGTTCCTCAATGAGGTAGGGTGTAGCTTTGCCGAACTCATTATGATTTATGATGTGCATTTAGGTTGGTAGGGTGTGTGATGGATATAACTCATCAGGTCCACTCGGAGACCTAAAGGTCCATTGTGTCGATATGCATTTAAGTTTCAAGGCTTTCAAATTAGTAGTATCAATTCTACACACTCTTGGAAATACAATCAACTACCTCTTCTCTAGGGACCTGCACATGCCAAAGTGTCAGGCATTTCCTAAAAAGGTCTAGTGCCTCTGATGATTTGAGAACATAGAGGCTCTTACCATCCTGCTGTTCTATGTCCTAAATGTCCTAAAGCTCTCTGTTTTACCTGATTTCTGTATTGTACGTTGAGAGTACCCTTGGAACTCTATATGAAGTGAAGTAGATCAAATATCTGTGCTCATGTTATCTCTGTGGTGCTTCTGATGAACCTGGATCCCAAGGTACGTAGGAGTGGTTCTTGCTGGGCGGGGCAATGGCATAGCAGCTGTAAGATTGACTCCACCTATGTTTCATCACCGTAGTTTCTGCTTAAATCGTTGGACTCTAATTTATGCAGGTGGCACAGTTTTCCCTGTGTAACCAGGACGAGTTAGCCACTTTCCCTATTATGCCGTCTTCATCAAATAGTGTCAAATGGTTGTCAGTGAGCCACGACATTTCTTAACCGCCTTTGATTTGATGACTGCTAGCTGTCAACGAAGAAAGTTGCCAGGATTTCAGCTTGAAATACACTGGATGCTATTGGTAGTCTAAAAGCCGTTTCCAAAAGGCCTTTTTTATAGACACTTTCTTATGACAGTTAATTTCCTCGGACGTTTGTCAGACATTCGCGAGATCTATAGGTATCAAAAGGTTAGATTCTTTCCTTTTGTGGCAGAACCTTATATGAACAGATCCAGGGAAAGTGGATAAAGTATCATGTCCAGTCGTACGTGCAGAGTGCTGCTAGCCTTTACCTCACTAGGTTCCTGTATAATTTACAAATATGATGAGGGAACATAGACATTTAAAATCTGGTGGCGGTCGTTCTTACTTGGTTCATGTTGCTTAGATATTGTAAAGCCGTACCTGAAATTTCATGCTAAAGCTTGTGAGAAACATCGTTTTTCTTAAAAATGTGCACCATCTTCACCTTGTCATAGCAGCTTTTCAAGTCAGCATACTAAGACATTTATTGATAAAGAAGGACATAGCCCACACGTCGGTCTACAATACAATTTAAAAAATTATTGGATATTCGGAACAACAAGCAAACATTTTATCTGTCCTAGATATTGCCACCATTTTTTCCCACACAGGAAACTGCACCATCAAGGTACAGAAGTGGTGCTGGCCACGGAGTTGTAGGTTCTGTACTTACTTGTGTCCTGGCCGGTGTAAGTTCAAAACCTCACTAGGGGAACATTAATCATATCCACCAATAAATAAAATCTGAGTCTCTCCAATTCTCCCTTGGCAACCTAAGCCTTTTCACTCATGCACTCATGCATTGCAGTACCTGCATACATCATCCGTATGTCATAAACCTAATCCCATTGCATGCTCTCTCTGAAGGCAATGACCAGAAAGTGTCCCCATCGCTGTACTTATCCGTGATCAGCTTAGATTTATAATTTCTCCAGATTTTTTTTTTCGAACCATCACTAGCCACAAGGCATTAGAAACCTTATGCTGGACTATTTTAGGTCAGCCAAGTTCAAGATTCTGTCGAGAGTAACTCTCCTTTCCACGAGCATGAATGGTATTGTGGCTACAATTATCTCACTTTGTAGGAGCTCTGCTCCTTTTTTGGCCAGTATGTTGGTACTTTCGTTAGCCTCTCTGGCCGGTGCCCAGGTACCCAACATAATCCGACACTGTTCTGCGCACATAATGTCCAGACATTGACTTGCTTTAAATTGTCCCATGCAAATGTGTTTAGTACTCGGCGCTAGAAAGCTAGGTTTTAGGGTGAAGGTCCAGTGCGATCATTGTATATTTATTCTCTTTTTGGGATCTGAACCACCCCCTCGGCCGGAGTCTAAGAATGCACAAGAAAGGCGAGTGAATAAAGCCGACAGTCCCCATGCCGGCATCAACAGATGCTACCCTTGTGGACAGCATGTATCGAAGCCAGAACATATTTAGTGAAGAGTCACTCCTATCCCATCGCGGTCCCCACCAGTAAAGGACGCAAAGGATGCATCTGAGCCCAGTTCATTTTCAATTTCCCTTTTCCTGCGGACATGTAAATTTGTTTTGTTATTCAATCGCTCATTCTGTCTTTCTTGAAAAAAAAAACATCGCATATCCTGCCAGTTGTGGTAAATTAAATTTGTGAATAATGTTTATTTTGGATCAGTTTCAAAAACTGAAATGTACTCTGCGCCTTCTTTTGGTTACAAAGCGTTTACTCCTCGCGAAGCAAGTAAAAAAAAGTAAGGATAACCAATTGTGATATGTATGTCCTTGTTGCCGTCGTCACACACAAGATACTTATAGATAAACTACGCCGAAGGATACAGAACAGAACATAATGTAGAAAGGGGAATAAGAGACAAATATGAGATGAGAATTTCCATTGTAATTCGCTGATTTAGCGAATCCTTTTTCTTTGTGTTCTCTTCTCCTAAGGCTTTTGGCTTCTTCGTCAAAGGACCATGGAATTTCAATTTAGTTTTTCGTCTCCTTTTTTTTTATATTGTACTTCTCGTCTGCCTCATTTCTTTTTTTTTTTTTGTGTGTGTATGTATGTATCCTGTGTGATGATAAAATTGTCATTGAATTGCATGGTTTGGTGATTTTTTTCCTTTCTTTCTTGACTTTATTCCTTAGATCCCCTTATCCCCTTCTATGTCAAAGGAGACATTTCTTAAAAAAAGCAAGAAAAGGAAAGACGAAGTGAATGTAGGTATCTAAAGTATTAACAGTAATTATCCTTTTTATATACCATGTTACATGCGAGTTGTCTGTCTTTGTTTCGTTGTCGGTCTTTGTCATTGCTCCTTTTTTCCTGATAGCCGGGTACTTAAGTTTTATGTTTCGAACAAATAATAATGTGAAGGACTTAATTTGTTCGTACTAACATATATTTGTCGTCGATGTCGTTGTCCCTATCATGCAGACATACTCGTATATGGACACGAATGAGTGTGTACTCGTACTTTACCCCCAGCTAAAGGACATTGGACCTAGGACACTGAATTGAATTGATTTTGTATTGATTTTGCTGTCATTGTTTGAGTTCGGTTACAGATTTTGTTGTGTGTATTAATTTGTAATAGATGGCGGCAGAGTGGGTCAACGATAAAATCCAAGTAAAGTGGGCGTTATTTGTGGGTGGGCGCGACGACGACGACGACGACGACGACGGTTAAAAAGGTTCCATGGTTTGGGGCTAATTTATTGTCAGGTTTTTGGTGTGGATAAGAAAGATGATCCAAAGTGGGTTTTAAGTTGTCAGAATTATTTATGAGGTGTGATTTTTATAGCTGTACTAAGGGCTTATGTCTGCGGCCGGCTTCCTGTCTCTGTTTAAGTAACAAAGGGCATTCAGCCAACTTAAGGCGAGTGAGTGTAATTTCGAATTGAAAAAGGTTGCAATTTTGTGGAGTGGAGGAGTGGGTTGGACGTCCTTTGTATATGGTAGAATATTGACGAGAAATTTAGGTAATTGGGACTCATTTATTAAAACCAGTGTCCTAGGTCCAATGTCCTTGATAAATCTTAGCATATATTTTCAAGTTTATAACAACGGTCCTTCTTGTGTGAATTTCCTATTAACATACATACATATTTACATACCTACCTATATGCATGCGAGGCTTGTTAAATCAGCTTTTTTCCATCTTAGGCTTGTGGCTATTCCTGGTTCCTGTAACTAAGCCCGAGTGACACTGAATCCTTGTATAATTCATCTACACATTGCATATCGCCGAACTCACTTTTTGGGAGTATTTTCTAAACGAATTTTCCAAGCTGTTCACGATGAGAACTTCAATTTTGAATGATACCAGAACTCGAGACGTACTTTCATAAATAGTGACAGCGACGCTCCAATATTTGCTTTTGTGATTAAATCTCTGAAAAGTTTTAGTCCTTTTTGACATCAAAGGTCTCGTTGAGGTTGTTACTGAACTTGATGGAGCAGCGAGCGTTCTTCATCGTTATTCTCATTCTGTACACGAGTTTGGCAGGGATGCCAAAACTAGGAGCTCGCCTCTGCAAATGCTGTCATATGCGGCCTTAATCGATAAAAAGATGGTGATTATCGATTTGGAGTTTTTGGATTTTCTCCTGGATCTCCCGAAGTGTGAATATTTGATCGACTATGAACTTTCCTAGTCTGAAACCTCAATGACAGAGGCTAATCAGATTTTTGTGCATAAGGATTTTGGGTATTCAACATAGGATCTTGTACGCGATGTTTGAGGAAACTCATACCTCCATAATTTAGGTTCGGGTTCGGCTACAGTTCGATTTGAATCTGGCCCTTAACCAACAATCATCTCTAGTCAGCCTCATTTTTAGCCATCTACCTCCAGTTCCGCGGACTCCAAGTTGGTTGAGGTCCGCTTGTGCGCGCCACCTAAGGCGAGGTGGTCCTCTTCTGCGTTGTCGTTCCGGGTTAGATTCGAAAACTCTGCGGACCGGAGCATTGGTGTCCATTTGCTCCATGTATCCTGGTCACTTTAGGCGACTGCTTCCAGTTGCGCACTTCAAGTTAGTTGAGATTGCTTTCTACTCGTGCGTGCCATCTAAGTCGAGGCTTTCCTCTACTCTGTTGTCGTTCCCAGGTAGGATCATTAGTGTCCATTCCCTCTTCATATCGTATCCCACTCATTTAAGACGTGCAATGCGCTTTATGTCGGTTTTTAATCGTAGAGTTTGACCTTAAATCTGCTCCTTCAAAGCCCGTCTACACAAAAAGGACCGAAAAGACCAATAATCTCGTCATCCACCTTCTAAAAAGTTTCAGCGTCGTTAAGTAGGACTGTGGTCTATATGGGTCTTTTAAGTTGTTCGGAATAGGTCCTTATTACCTAACTACCTTCTCAGGCTGAAGAAACCTCAAACTTTCAAGGACAAAGTCCGCTTTTTTGAAGTTATGAAGCCGTGGTCGCCAGACTACTGACTCTTACTGTGGGGATCCATATAGTTTCTTAGTCTTTTTCAGCTGACCAGTGCTTGACAGTGACAGCATCTGTGTATCGACATCGTCGCACTCTCCACGCATATGTATTAGGTATCGCCTTTCACAGACTACCATCTAAAGTTGATCTCATTTCTCTATGCTTCCAGTGTTAAATAGTAGCCTCTATCATGCCCTTTACTGCTTCGTTGTCTAGAGCTTGAAATGGGCCAAAGAGACAATGTAGACAGATGCTCCCTTAAGTACCTTAAGCCGAAAAAAATGCGAGGCCAGAAGATTGCATTTTACCTCTAGTTCCATTGAGTAGGATACAGGAAGGACTGCAGTATTTTCTGCGGCTCATTGTGCCCCCTGTGGATTGTTCCCTCCATTAGAGTTCTCCTCGCAATATGACTCCTTCGGAATTGTATTTGAAAGTCCAACACTTTTTCTTGCCTTGGCAAAAACGATCCGCCTTAGAGCACCCTCTCAAATCCGATTTCTCTAAGGAATCTGAGAAGTCGGTCTACAGTTGGCATATCCTCATCTTATATTTGGTACTAGCCCAAGTATTTCCATATTTTGTGGTCAGTGCCCCATTGTGTCTTGCTGGACTCATTGCAGAATCTGCAAAGGCATTCATTTGACATACCTCGTGTCCTTAGATGCTCCACGAGTCTGCAGTGCCCCTTTAGAATACCCAGGTTATTTTTGCTAAGCCAGATACATGCTTCGAATCTTTTCCGGTTTTGTCATCCCAGAAGTTTCTTAGTTTGCCTCATACCCAGAGTGTTAATCCAGGTTCTCGCCCTGACTTCTTTCTCCATCCTTTTGAGTTCCTCGCGTGTGTGGTATGATTCCCTATTCCACAGAATGCTTCAGGTTCAACGACGGGTTCTGCTTGTCTTGCCAACCGATTAATGCAATGGTTAGGACTGTTCGCACATTCAAGACAGTTTTAATAATTTTTGCAGTGATCCCAAATTTCTGTTACCACAGAATCGTTAATAAAATTATTTCGCAATGACATCATTTCCCTTTTATTGATTTCCACCAACTTACCCCCGCAAAACTGTCACATGACACTTTCCAATTCAACACTTAATACCCACCGCCGCCGCGCCGACAGTCATGGAAATCCCCATACCCCCGCCCGTTTTTACACTTTATACGAGTATCTATTATGAAATTAAAGTGTCGCACATCAACTCCATTTATGGCAGCACTCAAGTTAAACAATTCCCATAGCCACCAATCGTCCTTCCGTCATATTGCTATCATAAAAAAAAAATAATTTCTTTAACATCCCACCAATTGAATTGGCTTTTCCACACTCCAGCAATCTAGCAAATGGAATCCTTTGAGTCAGGCAATGATAATTCCAAAGAACTCATACAATCAGTCCCACAATCGTTCACACAGGATATTCATATGTAAACTGAACAACATTTCATCATTTGCATGAGAACAAGGACATGAGAAAGGAGCTGTGGTAGATATCCCCTGCCTCAACACCAACTGTTAGTTGTCGTTACTTTTACTGCTTGCACAACGTTAAATTTAATTTCCGTAATTGTGAAAGCATCTGGGAACCCTACGAGTATATCCTACCACCACTCACGATCCATTTGCACACTCAAATAAACAAATAAACGTCGAAAACTGTGCGTTTTTTTATGACCAAAGTGCAAGTAGCAAAAAAACAAAGTGCTTGTAATAAATATTTTTATTTATATGATTTCCTTTGGGGTGGGCGGCGTGAGGAGCATAATTTTTATTACTTTGCTTGCAGCGAGTCGCACTGCAAGGATAATGACATCGGCGAAAGTGTGAGTACTTATATTTTAATAAATTTTGCTCTGAATTCGGACGTTTTTAATGGGAGAATGGAATAAATGAATTAATCTTTACGGTCCAATGAAATGGGGACAAGAAGGCCTTAAAAAGAGGGAGTATTTCCTATGGAGATGCACTGCACATAATAAAAAAATTGCAATTTTCAGGTGCGGCGAGTAATTTTGGTACTGCGTGGTGAAAATGGGTCATTTAACGCATCTGTAGGTAGTAAGATGCGTTGTTAAATTTTGTATTTCAATCGATCTGATTTTGGGGATTTTAAAGTGCAATGAAGTGCCGCATAAAAATATTGATAGTACGCCCAACTGAACACTGAAATTTGTTTTTGACACTCCACCCTGCAAACCTTACTTTCAATTCATGATCCCTGTGCACTGTACACTGGGTTGGACTTTCGAAAAGAAAATGTGGGAAACAGGGTATGAACGTTTCTCTAACTATTCACCATAGACGAGTACGTGATTCGAAAATAGTTCATTTCACGGGTCCACTTCCTTAACACCATGGCTATTCGAAAGGCCGCCATTGCAATTCACATTTCAACCGATTTTCCCCTCTAACCAATGGCATAGACGCAACTTGCTTAAGCGATAATATTTACACGATCAAGATCAAGTTGAATGTTGTCAAATGACATCTCCGATAACCCACCCTCAACACTACCCATTACTGGGAACTTCAGCACGTCGTTATAGAAGGCAACGAAAAAGTCGACAAACTGGCGAAATAGGGGGCAATTACTCCGTTTGTAGGGACTCGCACTTACTGTGTATGAGTGGATACATTGTCCGAGAAAACCCTGGAAAGAGGGGGAATCCATATGTGCCAAACTGTGGAGGTAACTTTCAAAATTAGGACAAGCAGTGGCGCTCGGGAATTACAACCGGAAAAGGTCTAAAGCCTGTACTAACTTAGAGAGAAATATGCTGAGAATACTTCTACCCAGTCTTCCTCACCGGTTGCTGTAAACTAAAAGAAGCTCGGCTTCGAAAGCAGAGAGACAAGTCGTTTCTGCAGTGAAGACGAAGAAACTCTACCCCAACCAGATAGAACAGTAACACTGTCCGTCTGTAGATCCTATCCAGATCCTTAACTTCTTAAACCAAAAGGAGTGCTTTCGTCTGAAAATAGCCTCGACTAGAACCAGTCTGAGCACAATAAATCGTCAAAATAACGTCCTTTCTTAATGTGCGTTAGACTGTTGGTGTGATAATGACTGTGTTAAGGTGGTAGACAATTATTTTTGAAGAACGCTTAGTTTACACAGCAATCGCTGTTGCAAGACCTTGGCTTTTTCGTTTCTACCAGCTTACAGATTGACTTTAAGGGTGTAAATGCACTGCGACGTTGTGCTCCCCCTACTTGGAGCTCTAATCGATAAGACACCCGACTAAGACCACCTCCTCCAGTTTAATTCCTTTGCTTCCTTGCTGAACTGGAGTACTGGAGGATTTTCTTTTGATAGCAGACCTATTGTGCTCCTCAGACTCAGACGTATGTAGAGCATCTCCTCCTGAACCGGAGTATTTGGAGAGAATTTAATGATGGTAGATCCTCTGCTGATAGTTGGTAGGCATCCAGGTGTTCTCTCATCCAGATTCCTTAAGAATGTCCCTCTGGGCTCTCCTCAATCCCCAAAATATCTGCTATCTCCACGTTGCTCTATACCCCGATTCCTGGGGTGTTTCTTAAGTCTACAGTGACCCGCGAGGAAGCCTATTTTGGAGATGTCTATGCAGATCCTGCTTCTTTTATGGTTATAATTCCCGAGAAATTGCTTGGCCTGCCTTAGCCTAGGGAGTTCTTCCCAAAGTTTCTCTTTGTAGTCTTTCCCCTTCCTTAGGTCTTCCTGTATCGTATGTGATCATAGCTCGCAGAATGGTTGCGAACCTGTAAAAGCGGTGTCTGAGCCTTTTATTGCTATTTTATCAGCTGCTTACTTTCCCTTTATTCCCAGCCCTGGTACCAAATGCAGTGTGACTCTATTACTCTCACTCAGACGGTTAATCTTGGTAAGGTAAGCCCACCCCAGAGCTTAACGCCTTAATGGCGATACTTTCTATCGACGTTAGGCTAGGTTAGGTTGACGTGGCAGGGTGCAACCTCACTTAAGTTATTGGCTTGTCCATTGTGTAACTACAAGATAAGCATCTCCAAAAGCGCTACCCATTGAACCAGGAGGAGCTAGCGATGAAGCATTGGTGCTAATGGTTGCATTATCTACTTCGCCAAGGTTGTTGAAGAAGTAGGCCCCTAACTGCAGTTTATATCGACTTTGAATCGGGCACATATTTCGACAGCTTAGACGTCTGCTTGGAAATTATTGGGGTATGTTCCCATGACTTTCGAGTACTTGCTCCAGTTCCTGTGGATCCGTCCGTGTACCACTTTTTGGTATCTCGCTTGAATTGGTACATCCCGAGTTTACTGCTCCATTCTCTTTTGCTGCTCAGCTTCCAGTTTAATTTTCTCTCGAAGTAGTACCTCTTGTCAATATCATCCCGGGGCCAGTCCAAAGGGGGTCTTAATTGGAAGTTGTTTCTTGCTGTCTCTGTCGGATGCATTTTCCTTTCCCGACGTCTTCTTTGATTTCCACCAGCTTAGACTTAGGTCCTCTGACGCCTTGTAAGGCATAGGACGCCAAAAACGCCGGACGCCAAAAACGCCTGTTCGTCATCGTGTTCGGAATTCTGCAACGCGCTTGAGCTCCTTCCAAGTCAACCACAATGATCTAGATTCCTCCTCGACTGTCCGTCCACATGCCCACTGGTCTGCCTGATTGGGTAGGTGGATTCCATTGCATGGCGTACTTCGCAATGGAACTGTCTTCGCGCCGTAGGGTGTGACCAATCCACAGCCACTTTTTCCTCCGTATTTTGACGTCTATTGGCTCCTGGCCAATATTTGAGTGTATTTAGTTGGTCGGTCTATATACGGTTCGGGCAGAAGATCCCCTAGGACATCTGTTTATGAAAGTTTGCAGCTTCCTTATGCACCCATAAAGTAGGACTGTTTCCACGTTTGACCGCAACAGTCTCAGCTTGGTTTTTGTGCTGAAAACATTGCTTCTCCAGATTTTCGACAGCATACCGTACGCATCCTTTGCTTTACAAATTCCAACCAGCTTATGGCTATCGCTATTTCTCCAATTTTCCTAGGCCAAAACTCCTTCAAATTTAAGGCATTTAAGTCGTTAAAAATGTCCTTGCGGGATTCAATATTGTCCTTTGTTCGTTTTGCATATATCTTCAGAGGAGAATGTACTCTCGTAAATCCTGCCTTCACAACACACATCTGATGTGAAAATTAATATCCATTGTATCCTACGAATTATTGCTGAGTTTCCACTTGAGTATCCCATTTTTTGTGCCTTTTATTGCTTGTCCCAATCGCATATGGGGAGAGGAGGGGTGAAAGCCAATTTCATTCCCTCAAATACGCCACTATCTCATAGGAAGGATCAGAAAAAAGGGCATACAGGACGCAATCACAACACCCGACTAAAATACTAATACTTATCGGTATGTCATGTGGCCATTTGGGGTTACAATCGGCCGTCGTACGTGTCATTGGGGGTTTTGCTCTTCTACAGTGAGTGAGATAAGAACATTGTTTTGGTGTTGACCCAGTCAAAGGACGAACAAAAATTAGAAACCGAATTAATTCCGGTCACATTCGGTAGGATACCTTTTGCAGAATGCAAAGGAAAATTCTCCCAAAAGGACAAAAAACCGATGAAAAAAGGTTAAGTTGACTTTTTTTTTTTCTTGGTATGCGCCCCATGTCCTCTCAGCATACACATGCGACGAACCGACATCGGTGTGTGGGATATCCTGTAACTGACTTTGCTTATATTATCATATTACCGTGTGTGTTCATGAGCATAACGCCTGGCTTAACCCACAAGTCGAGGAGGAGGTTTTTTTTTTTTTTTTTTTGATGCAGTTGAATCCTGTTACAACTTAGCAGGGTATAACACGCTTATGAAGTGGTAGTGGTGAAATGATATGGTGGAGTTATGTTAGTCCGTCTTCTGGGGAACCTAAAGTGATTGGGTGTTGGCCGAAGTCAGTCACTGTATGTGGTGGAGCTATGCTGCGCTGCGCTCAAAATGAAAAAGTAATTCCGCTTCGGCTATCCGGATGGTTTTCAGGATTCTTATTTTCAATTTTTTTGCTTCTCGCATCCTCATCCGGATCGACTGGACCGGTACTATGTGCGCTGCGGTATTTGCTGTTGCAATTTAACGAGATTTTTACTTTTTAAAGGAACTCGAAAGAAGGATGTGTATATAGTCGTAGGTATCCTTCGTAACCGTAATGTGGTGTGGCTTTTTTATAGTGGGGATTTTATGTAAGCTCTGGAGATCGTTTGTTTTTTTCTCTCCTTTTTGTCTGGTGTTCTTTGCATCTTACTGTGCACTGTTTAAACTGCTGTCGAGCGGAAATTAAGTTTTTTTTTGCCTGTCAGGGCGGTGGGGTCAGCGCAGAGACGACGGTGTGTGAAAGCTACTTGCCCGTAAAAAAAAAGTGAGTGACTTGCAAGGTGGGTATCCTGCATCCTTGTTGCCGTTGGCTTACAATAAATTTGTTCATCTTATGAACTTATGCAAATGAAATTTTTTTTAACGAAATTTTTTATTTTAAAGATATTTGTACGCTATGTGTGTGGCTATTCCTAAGGAAAAAGGGTGGCAATTTGATTCATGAAAGGATACCGGTGGTGAATTTAGTTTGTACACACGGGGCGGATTTATGACAGATCCGAAAGCGGTAGAGTTATTCCGTTTGAATTAAATTTCTCTTCGAAATTAGGTTTTGAATTTTTGATGCGATGTAGTATATAATTTCTAGAAAGGGGTTAGGGACTTATGAGATTAAGGCGGTTATGCTGGTCATAGTTTGGTTGGAAAAGGTCGTGTCTGTTAGTAATGGCTGGACGGGGCAGATTGGTATAAGACTGAATAACGACAGAAAAAGGAATAAGGCTTTCCATTTAGGGGCAGTGGATACGAAAATTGGTATCAAATTAGCTGAGAAAATGTAGAGAGATTTCGATTTCATGTAGCAAGTTAGGCTTCAATGGTGGTAACCATTCAGCCCAGGTGCAGTATAGACTGCCTTCCATGAACTGGAATTGCTAGACTTGGGTACTTACTTACTTACTTACTTAGGTGGCGCTACAGTTCGGGGTGAACGTGGGCCTCAACCAAGAAGCCTCTCCAGTTAGAAAGGTCCTTAGCTATGTAATTACCTCCAGTTGCACACTTCAAGTTGGTTGAGGCCCCCTTCCACTTGTGCGTGCCATCTTAGACGAGGCAGGGATGCCAAACCAAGACATGGTTCTGTATAGCTCGTCTCTATAAATGCTGCATATGGCAGCCTTAAAATCGATGAAAATGTGATTGGTATCGATTTGGACTTCTTGTGTTTTTTCCAGGATCTGCTGGAGTGTGGGAATCTGATCGACTGTGGACTTTCCTGGCCTGAAACAACACTTATAGGGGTCAATCAGATTGTTGACCAAGGGTTTCAGGCGTTCACACAACGCGATATTGAGGAGACTGATACCTCTGTAATTGGCGCTAATGAGAGGGTCTCCTTGTATCAGGCAAACGATGCTTCGATTCCATTTATGAGGCATACGCTCGTCTGCCCAAATCTTGGAAATGAGTTGGTGTATGCTTTTAACCAAGTCATTTCCAGCTGCCTTGAACAACTCGGCCGGTAGGACATCAGGACCAGCAGTTTTGTTGGATTTAAGCTTGGAAATTGCTATCCTCACTCGTGCTTTTCTTTCCTCTTCTGGAGAATTCGATGTTCTTCCCGTCTCTTATGCTCGTAAAGCTCACGAGCAGCCCTCGTCCTTCTTTGCATTCCGCTTTATATGCGTCTTGTTTGGCTGCAATGTTCTTCCCGTCTCTTATGCTCGTAAAGCTCACGAGCAGCCCTCGTCCTTCTTTGCATTCCGCTTTATATGCGTCTTGTTTGGCTGCAAGTGCATGCTGAGATTCTTCGTCAAACCAGGGGTTTCATGGTGGTGCTCGACTGAAACCCAACTCATCAGTTGCGGCATCTCTGATGGCATGCTTGCAGCGCTCCCACTAGTCTTCGTCTATTGATGCCGGCGGCATAGGAGAGAAATCGGTGGAGGGATTTTGTGATTCGCGTTCGGCGAATATTCCTGCGGTCTCTTGCAATTTCAGCTTTTCGACGTTGAATCTTTTCACATTGATTCTCCTTCGTTGTGGCGCTTGGTATATCCGCATTCGTACCTTGGCTGGCTGCTCGGAAGTTTCGGACATCCACAAAACTGTAGGCACCTCTTACATCGATCACAATGTGATCAATTTGGTTGATCGCTTTATTATCAGGAGACCGCCATGTCCCCTTGTAAATATTGAGATGGCGAAATCGTGTGCTTGCTATACGAGTAGTGACGTTTCGCTCGACTCGATTTGTGTACTGTGAGACATAATCCGGGGGGTGGATATGGGTCTCAATCAACGTAATTCTTCGGAAACTTTTAGGTCTTCAATTGTGCTATGGCGGGCCTTGAAATCGTACGTTTTTATACTGCTAAATTTGAAGTCACCTAGCTCTCCGTGTAGCAATGAATTTAATACTTGCTTGGAAGTCCTTAAATAACTTTTCAATTAAATCTTCGCGAGGTAATCATCCTCTAGGAAATATTAAGAAAACTAAGAGTATATACCGCTTCAAAGGGTCTTGTCTTAAAGCAGTTAACTAGCTAGTCTTCAAGTGGTGTCAGTATCGGTTATCCCTAATTGTATTCCAGTCAGAATGTATCAGGAGCTATCTTTAACGTGTAAAAACAGTTTTAAGTCCAACCAAACATGACGATATCCACCAGGACATGCGTGTCAAGCTACTATTTCCTACCTACTTAGCCTCTTCTTGAATCTTGAATGCCAGACCAGTCTCAAGATCTAAAAGCTATAGGCGCTCACTGTCATTTGGAAAAAGACTCAGACCGTCTCCTTGGTTTATGCATTAGTGGACTGCAGCTCTCGTATTGTTGTTTTGTGTTACTCCCTGGTTTGTAATGCTCAGACAATTGCTTACCTCGTGGCGATGTCCTGACTCTGAGCTGAGCACTTTCTTGGTACCCAAGTAATTTTGTTGCTCTCGATGTGTGGACTTTCATCAGAAATCTGCGTCAATCTAGAGAAGGGCAAATGTTTGTTGAAAGCTTCACCATATCCTGGTGTAAATCAAACTTGTTCTCATATTTTTTTTTTATAAAGGGAACAACTAAATCCTAGAAGCAATCAGCCTCTATACGGTCCATTGTTACCGTCCTTTCAGGCAGCAACTCCTTTGGGTTAGAGAATCTCTGATTTTATCTGTTTCTCTGTTGTGCTTGGCGACTGCAATTGCTGTTCCCCTGGCGGGGCTTGAACTTACACCGGCCAGGTCACAAGCAAACAAACTGCCTACCACTCCCTGGCTACTACTAGTCGCAATGACACCCATCGGATTTTCATTTCATAAACCAACAACTGCTTACCTTTACCCAATTCAGGTGTGTATGGCATCTTTTCCTGTTCAACTATTTTCTGGGGAGCGGGGGCAGTACAATAACCTTAAACGTTAACGTACATTCACCAATCAAGTAAGGCTTCCATTTGTTGAAAACTTCTGCGTCAGTAAGGACCTCAAAGTCATTCAATTTTTCCCCTTGTCTTTTCAGTATTATGTGCCTTTTGTGAGCAGTTTCACCAGCTTTACCATACAAATACAAAAGGACACCCCTCTCAAAAGTTATTCATCATAACAATAGATACACCTTGAATTCGATTTTCTAACTCAAAAAAATAAAGTTCAAGTCAGCAATTTTGATTAGCTACAGCAGTGAATAACTGAATAAACCTCCAACCCACTGTCACTCGAAGGCAAATGAATTAATTTTAATTTCACCAAAGTCATCCCCCGAAAATTCCTCAACTCTGATCCCCTATTGTTCAATGACCCCCACTTGAGGCATCCATCTGCTCATGGAATAAAAGTATAGATAAACAATCGCGAATTGTCCTTCAAAGCATACTTCTACAAGGGCATACACAAAAAAGTCGAATGGAAACTCCAAAGTCACTTAGAGACACACTGCTGCTGTTGAGGGTAAAAGAAGCTGAAGGATACGACTGTGGAAAAAGAAGATGTGTTTGTAGTATGAAAAGAAATTTAGCTCACGTTGGCAATCAATTTGACAGATTTTCCCTCTTCCTCTTAATCTCCTGCTCATCTTGTACTCGTTGGGTTGGGTTTTGTATTTCAATAGAGTCAGCGGAATTGCTCAGCAGGATTAGATACACTTGAAGTCAATAGACGCCATTAATGTGGACGCAGCAACAACAGTATCGTCCTTTTTGTGTTCTGTCTTCGTTGTGGTTGGTCTCCTTGGCTTGACTTGGTCTATAAAGATCAAATCGTATTAATGGATTTAGATTTGTTAGAAGTACACCACTATGTTCGGGACAGGAAGGACGGTTAAATGGTTTTTTGTTTGTGTACCTGTGCGAGAGAGTGGCGCAGTTCAGTGGCTCTTGTTTGAAAAGTGTCCACGAATATTTTGACAATTTCTATTCCCATCATTCGCCCGACTTTTACTGTTTACATCCACAAACCTTGCAGTTCGTCCAAAGGTTTTTCCTAGCTCCATTCCTTGATCTCAGAACAGACCTACCCCAAATCTGTACTTCCCCTGTTCGAACCTCAGTGCGCCGCCACAGTGAAAGGATCTGATTTGAGGACAATGGGGCGGATGGCTTTATCAGTAATCAGCATTGATGCGTTGATTGGGATTCAAGGAGAATAAATCAAGAAGATGTTAGCAGAAGGGATTAGAGAGGTAGAGTTAAATGCGGAAAGGTGTGTTTTCGGTTTAATTGAAATGAATTCAAGGCTGACTTGCGACAGTATTATCGTCCTGAGTACAAGGAATAGGATTATGTAAATGGAAAGAAGGCGCTTTTGTATTGCTTTCTGATTTGTCTTATTGCCTTGTGGAGTAACTTTTTATTTCTCCATCTCTCTCTGTAAAGCGGAATGTCTCGAATTTGTATATAATTGTTGTGAGGATTAATTTGTGGTTTTGGGTAGGGTGTCAGGAATATGGCTGAGATTAATTATGGATGAAATTTAATGAAATTGGGGTAATTACTTAAATTAGGGTCTTTACTTAATTTTAATGAACTTAAAAGATGTTGTCAATGTCATGGATCTCTTTGTGGTAGAAATTCATGAATGATTGTACCTAACGACTTGATTTTGTTTCGCATCTCGGGTGGCAGTTACGCTTGGTACTTTGGTTTTGAAAGGTCATAAACAAAAATCATAAAATATTCACAGGCCGAGTTTTCAAATATGTGCAATTTCCAAAAATATATGGTTTTTGGTCGGAATATTTCCTGAACAACAATACATTTGTCTCAAAAAAGGTCTCACCGACAAAGAATACTAAGTATTTTAGATTTGAAATCCTTTCTCACATCCTTATTGAAGATTGTCTCCATTTTTCTCAATGTCCGAGTTTTGTCCTAAATTAATGGAACTCATTTTTGAGTGCGAACATTTCTTAAACCGCGTATCCTACAGAAGAATCACGGCATTCTGGATTCTTCACATTACTGAGTCTATACAAAGGCTCCGAGCCCTTAGAAACCATAAAAAAAAACATGTTGTGGGCTCAGAATATTTCTAAATGGAAAATTTTTGGTCAAATTTCTCCTTTCCTTCGTCCATGCAACTGCAGTAGTCATTGACCGGAACACCTAGCCTCGCAGACTGTCTTCCTATTGCACAGTGACCTGTGAGTACCTCTATTAGGGTACCCATCTGTGTTCTGCTGAATTTTGTCTCGCATGGTTGCACATTTCCAGGACTCTCCAACTCTCATTAGCCTGTTTCAGTGCTAGTGTGGAGATTTTGTATCTTGCTGTTTCTTTTTGTCCCTTACTGCAGTTGGAATCTCCTCTTTTGGTGCGGTGTTTTGGCTAGCTCGTCTGCCTCACAATTTCCCCGAGTATCTCTATGTCCAGGAACCCAGTATAAAGTAACGATGCGAATATTCGATATCTCATTCAGAGACGCGCGACAGTGCATAACTAACTTAGATTTTACCATTGGTGCTTTGAGTGCTTTCATGGCTGGCTGGCTATCGCTGTAAAGGACCATTCAGCGGCCTTAGTAATATTGAAGACTTCTGCTTGGAACACATCGCAGTCATCCGGTAGTCTAAAAGCTCAGATCGATCGAGAAGATTTCAGCCCCTACCACCATCACATGCCCTAGATCAGTCAGTGTAGATTCCCAGCGCATTGTTATCATTCGGAGTAGTATTTCCTTTCCATTGCTGTCGGCTGGGAATGCTAGCCCTAAATTTAATATTGAAGTCTAGGAACGATGTTACGTAGTCTGTGTCTTCTAGTTTAATGCCATTAAGGCTTTGGAGTGCCCTGAGTTATAAGATTTCCATTGGGATGATTCTCCCAGTCGTAGCGCCTATTTCATTGCGTGGATATCCAAAGGGAGAACGTGTAGTATAGTTTCCAAGCCGGCAGTGGAAACTGTCCGCATAGCATCGGTTACACATACACATGCCGCCATTTGAATTTTATTGAGTAGGTTGACATAGCTAACTTTTTCTAATGGATTCCACCAGACTACGATTCCTTACAGGAGTATCGACCTTGCTACCGCATTATACAGCCAATCTATTATATGAGGCCGAATTCCCCATTTGTGAGGTAAGGCTGCTTCCTTGATCAGGTCTTGTGCATTCATTCCCCAGTTCAGCTTCTTATCCAGTACGAAACCTAGGTACCTGGTGTGATCAGAGAAACTGAGTTCAATTCCATTTAATTTTGAGGGGTTGATCTGTGGAGTCTTGTGCTTGATACCCTGACTACTTGACTGACCAGTTGACTTTTTTAGACAGAGCTGCTTCCCTCTTTTCTTTGGACAGATGGTACAGCAATAGCTGCATCACCTGCGTACCATCTGCGTGAATCGTTCAACACACTGCCACAAATTATTTAAAAGCCAAAATCTTGAATTCCTCTACAAACGGCCCAGGATAAGCAACCGAACACAATATTCAGATGAAGCATTATGATGCAGAATCCTAGAAAGTTCCTCTTAAGGAGCTCCTAATTAGTACAGAAAGGTACACTTAAGACACGTTTACTTTCAATGTACATCTAACCAGTTGGGATGCAGTAAAGTGGGAGGGTTATGGTCCCTATAATCCTCATCGTAACCTCGCCGAACAAAAGGAAAGAAGAAGTAGATCTAAGTGAAACTATAACCTGAGTGAAAGAAATCATTTCCATTATCGATTCAGCGTAGATGTAATCTCCACCATTTTCAAGACTCGAGGCGAATTTCTTTGGTTGATCTTTATGCAATCTATTAGCGGCGAGAGTGCGGAATTGAATCTATGCTACCTTCGAGCAATAGAAGATATTTTCCATTTCATCGCAGTATGTCTCCTATTAAAGGGATTAGCCGAACTTCCCGGGGTAGAGAGGCATTATTTAAAACTGAATTCATGGTTAGATGGCGATGGATTCAAATCTGCAACAAACTATCCACAGCAGCTAATCAGCGCAGCTTTTCAGATATTTTTATTTCGATGTGCCCTTATGATTATTACTATCTATCATCAATAACTCCTTGGTTCTTTTTCATGACTGACTTTAGTATATCTTGTCTGATATCCATTCGTGGATGACAGACCTTCGTCAGGACTAGATGGAAGTCTTTCGCCCTTTAGCTGTTATTCGTGGTCGAACTGCTCAGTAGTCACTTGACTTGGGTTGGCATTCATGAGCAGTCGTGACTTGGAACTGACTTTTAGTATCCTATTCCTGGTAACCATTAGGCGACGATGCTACTTTATGTCTGCCTAGTTGTCGGTCATCGTTGTCATCCATTTCTAGTTTCCATTCCGTTGAGACTTTTTGGTAGTCCCTCATTTCATTTATCACCCCTTTGATCCATTTACATTGGGACCTCGTAGTCAGAGCACACTTCAGGGATGTTAGCATACTTACTTACTTACTTATGATGGTGCTATACATATTTCGGGTAACCCAGGGCCTCTCCAGACAGCACGATCCTTAGCCAGCTCCCTTCAGTTGCGTATGCCAGCAGACCTCTCCATGGATCTTAATCGTTGTAAACGTATCTTTTTGAACTAAGTCAGTGTCGGTGAACCATCAACGTACCTATTTTAATGGGACTATAAGTCTTACGTAGAACTATCCTTTCGAAGCGCGTTTTCATCCGACTTAGACAGAGTCTATGCTTCTGCACCATACAGCAGGACGAGAATGATGAGAATCTAGTATAGCGTCTACTTGCTCCTTCTCGATAGGCTTTAGCTAAATAGTGGTTTAAAAAACGGCGATTGGCAGTGTGTTATTCACTGACGTTGGATCACCGCTCTGATGTTGTTGGCAAAATTTATAGCAGAGGATTTATAGACAAACTCCTTTCCTGGTTCAAGTTATACTCGTAGTTGTCCATCGTGACGTTCTGGTCGAGATGTCGGTGTTGTGTAAAAGTACTCGTAGACAGCATATTTGTATTTCGTTTTATTCTCGTTTACAAAAAGGATGGCGTAAGTTCAAACCGCGCTACGGGAACAGCAATAACAGCCACCAAGCACAACAAAGATTCGAATAGAATCTGAGTTTTTCCAATTCTTACACCAAAAAAGTAGTTGCTGCCTGGTAGTCCATATAGAGCCTGTGTGCTTCTGGGATTTGGTTGGTCTTTTTCTAAAAAGAAAAGTTCTCATCTACAACCAGACCCATTTAAGCGGCTTCAGATTCGATGTTAGCGAAGGCGCCAATGACTACTCGCTTTGCTCTGCCTGGGAATTTTGCACTATTTTCTCCAGTACCAAGTTGGGAAAACTGCATGAAAGTGCGTCAGTCTGTCTTAAGCCTCTAATGGAGGTTTCGGTAGAGTCTTGTCGGCTTTGACGGAGCAGCAAGCTTTGTATGAGTTTTGCAGTATTTCCAAAACTGGACATTGAAATCGTTAAATGGATGGTGGGTATCGATCTGGAAGTCTGGGGTCTTCTCCGGGATTTGGCATAAAGTAGAGATTTGTATCGATTTCCGATTTTCCATACCCTACCCAATCCAACCAATTCGTCGACATATGGTTTCAGGTGCTTCAGCGTTGTTCAGGAGACTTATTCCTCTGTAATTAGTGCAGATGATGCGATCTCCTTTCATACGGATCAGACATATGGTGGCCAGGTTCCAATCATAGTCGGATAAGATTTTACAGATGAGTTGGGGCATCTTCCTTACCTAGACATCGCCTGCAGCCTTAAACAGCTCAGCTACTGAGCCATCTGGGACTGATATGATTTAAGCTTAGCTTTGGCTGCTTCTACCTCGTTTCAGTTCGGTGGTTGAAGGGATTGGTTGTCCTACAAGTTGATACAATCACAGCGGGATTTTGGGTTTGTACCGCATATTCAGCATCAGCGGTTGTTCCACTGATCTTCTGCACTTTCTGCTACTGCTTTGTACGTCCTTAAAAGTTTTTAAAAGTGTTTTCGGCAAATGAATAATTGAAAAAAACCGTTATAAAGCCATTTGCTTCTTGAGTGCCACATAAAGTAAAACTCACTTTAACACGCTAAAAATGTACAAAAAAAGTGTGAACTATGTGCCGTAATGACACTCAATTTGCAGACTCATTACACCACCTTCACATGTCATGCAACACGAGATTTCTTTTTGCCATTTATGCGACATTAAAACACACACTCTCTCACACTCAAATTATGATGCAATGTCATTAAGGCATCGAGGATATAGAAAACAAAATTCACAACATAAAAGTCATTCTGCACATCTGCAAATGCATTTCTTTCATCTTAACCACACACACACACTCATATCGCAGAAAAATCACACACAACAGAACAAAAAGGATCTCTGCCAGAGAAATAAAATAAAACGAAACTGGAATCCTTTTAATAACATGTTACAATTTAACACCATATGCTGTTCATCTCTCTATTTGTGTGAACGCGCTGTGGATGTTTGTACATTTCTCCCAATAAGTTGTCTTAGTTTTTCTCATTATTTTCTACAGAAACATTCACACAGACATTATAGTCTTTGTCTTTCCTGCCAGTAAAGACAACACAAAGTCCACGTATCCTGGGTCTCAGTAAATCTCATTACACAACGAAAGTTCATCGTGTTATTTCTTTCACCACTAAATAGAAAGCAAAAAAAAAGATTAAAAAAAATGAGAGGAAGGACCTCCTGTGAGAGAGAATGAAAGCATCGCACTGAGAATATGTAGGTCCTTACGGGGATAATATTTCTTGAAGTTTTTTCGTTGCCACATTATTTGAACAAAATTACAACTTTCGTTCATTACTTGCGCTGCTAGAGCACCAAGTGTGTTGATGGTTGTTAGTTGCTGGTATGGTGTATTTTCAGAAAGGTCCTTTGTTCGCTATATTTTTCACTATCTACATACATGTGCGCGTATCATTTTTAAGTCTGTGGGTAGCTGTTGTTGAATAGAAGGATTGTGGGACGGTGAAATACGAGTATGGAGGCCACACGGGGTAAGTCAACTGAGGTGAAAGTACTTTGCTTGTGAAAGTGAACTTTTAATAGATGCATGACGACTGTGAATGGTCATCAGTTGGGGGACAGATTCTGGCAAAAGTACACAAACAAGTGAATGTATGGAAATGTACATATGTCTGTACAACCTTTTGTCAAAACTTATTTTAATGAAATATAAAAAAGTTGTATATGGGCGCTGTGGCTCAGTGGTGAGTGCGTTGGACTACCAAACACCAGAGTCTCATCTCTGGCGAATGTCTGACAAACGTCCGAGGAAAAGCTTCTCAAGAAGAAAAAAAAACGCCTTTCGGATGGGGCTTAAAACTGTAGGTCCCTTCCATGTGTGTGAAAGAATAAAGCGCACACGAATAGTCGCGAGAAGCTAGGTTCTGCACCACATACGGCGTGTTTTACGTCAACATCTCCTAATAAAACATCTCTCACATGCAATCAATGGACTTGTATAGAATCATGCTGATCCCTTGATAGAATAATTCTTAAATATTAAACTGATCCATAGCCCTTTTCTCCCAAACTGCGACAGTTAATTTTTCTGATAAATGTCTACATCAATACAACCTCTTAGCAGTTGTTTCCTAATGAAGGTATCCTCGAAATTATCGACAGGAGAATAATATTTGAGAAACGTGTGGTTCTTAAAATGTCTACATCCCTTACGTTACTACCTAACATTACCCCAAACAATATAATTCTTGAGCCGCTTATTGTCACCTTCTCCAAAATACCAACACGCATCATGAACTTTGGTTCCCTGGTATATGCAACTAAATCTCAACTTATCATGTTCAGTGATCTACTTTCAGGTGCAAAACAATGGTACGGTTTCAGTTTGTAATATCATAAGGGCCGGCGTCAATGCTTGTGAAACTTATTTGTTAAGTAATTGAGCTCGATAGACTCATCTTAGGTGAGGCATTAATCAGAAGATTCTATATTTTCAACCTCATTTCAATAAAACTCAGGCACCACAGGGTATGCAATGACAACCTTGGTTTAACTTGCGGGTAAGCGTCATATGCATAGATGACATTTATCCCCGTCTTGTCATGTTTTATTGCTTTCGTTACGTTCATCCAATACTTTTCGTCTTCTTTTCCTTTTGTTTTGGATTATAGGGATCATAGCCCTCCCACCTTACTCTGCCTGTGGAGTTCGTCAATTTGATCTCACTTCGTCACTTTGGTCAATCAAATGCAAATAAGTTTTTGATCAAAATAGTCATTACAAGACCTACCCCCAAGCTTGCAGACATTCTGCTTTGCCTTCTTGTAGTTTCCTCACTAGTAGATTGAACCTTACTCGTGGACGTTATTCACAAATTTGCGGCAGATGAGGGTTGGGAAAGCACGTTTTGATATTTTCTAGGAATCGAACCTGAACCTCATATACAGTTGTGCCTCAGACTAATCATTTGGCCAGAGGGCGGTGCCACGAACAACCTGTGTTGTCCACCCAATCTTTCCAAGAAATATTTTCAGACGTTCTGATTGTACCTGTTGCGTAGGATGATTGTTCAAGTACTAATGGGGGTTATAGTACGAGTATGTCTGTCAGAATGTTACTCTCTTTACTTTTCCAAACGCGGTGAAGTGACCTCCTATATTTAAAGTGTACTTAAAGGCTTAGAGAAATCCTACTTCACAGAAGTCAAATACGAGGAAATTACTTACTTCTTTACAGGAAATTGTTATAAAATGCTGTACGATCGTGTGTCCGTAATCCGCCTTCAGACAATGACTTCATTATATTCCACAAGTGTGTACCGTATTTGTCTCCTGAAATTTCTACTTTACTCCTTTCTGTAAGGGATTTTGTTTCGAAGGTTAATAGTTTGTGCAAAGTGATTAAATATTTACGATAAAACACTTAATGCACAAGGGTTCATAGATCCCAATACATATGCAACTGCTGATTTGTTTTTATGGGGAAAATATAACTTTTGCAGAGAGAGGACTTTGAAAGCGATCATTTCTGCCTTCGACTTAGGCTAGGAAATACGCAACCGATTTTTGAATATTTTTTGGTCCTAAACATATCTCATCCACTTTTTCTTAGTAGCTGGAGCGTACTCTTATGCATGTAAGTCGTATGACACCTCCTGGAGTATAGAGCGTACGTTTTGGTGCCGAAACCCGAATGGCGAATGACATTTCAGAGGCGTACAAAGGCAGGAATGACGCTAAGCACAACCATTAAATCTACAGTGTCAAAACCCTCCAACCATTCCCACAAAAATTCAAAGAAATCAAAAATTAAAGACTTTTTCGTTTAAAGTTACCAATCGAATACAAAATCATTACTTAATTGCTGAACCTTGAAAATCGTAGACGAAACACATAGAAATCCAAAAAAGTGATTTCATTAAAAGCCTCGTTGTGACTGTCTGCCTCAAGTACTTTGAAATACCTTTGCGACATTTCTTCCTCTGTTTTTTTTTTTTTTTTTTTATTGATTACAATTTTCTTTTAGCAATCATCAATCCAGTCACGTTGTTCCATGAAAAGTCTGCCTTAACCGAATGAGCTTTAACACGTGCAAGCCGCTTATACTCATCAGAATCCTCTTTATTTCCCCATCTCAAGTTTAAAATGAAAAGGGATTTATCTTAAAAAAAAAACGTAGAAGGAAAATTACCCCACTTCCTGTACGACGACGCCACAGACACGTACGAGTGTTTCCAATAAAGTGTAATCCAATAAATTTTCCCGATGCTTTAATCCTTCCTATAATTTCACTAAATTGACTTTCTTCCCTAGAGCCTTGAGACCTTAATCATTATCTATTTTTTTTTTCTTGCCTCTCACCTACACCCCTTTAAAGTTGATAACATCAATGACAGGCAAGGGTAAAAGGACACAATATTAAAAATACATGTATATGCACGCACATGTGTATAAAAAAAAAAAAAAAAAAAGACCAAAAAAAGGGCGAAAAAACCCATTTAATTTCATATCCTGAATTCGTATCCTGCGGAACACTGAAGTTTTATCAAGTGACACCCAATAAATAGAAACACTTTCACTTCATTATTTGCTCAAAAGTGCGACGACTACTGTCGGAATTTTGTGCTGCTGAGCCTTCAAGAGTTGGAAACTGGGAATGAGAATTGAGAATGCGAGTACCGTACGTGTGCTCAAGTGCGATATTGGTTAAGAGGCTTTGCGCACACATCCTTCGAAATGTAGAAAAGGAAAAACATGCCCTATGGCACATATGTATTCGTTTGTGTGTGCGTGTTTATACACTTGATAAACTGAGAAATAAACTTTGCACACAATATCCTTGTCTCAGGTTTGAGGACAAGAGCAGAGGCAGGGAAATGATGCATGCGTGCGTGGAAAATGTGTTTGGGACTAATTTCCTGATATGAAACAATGTGAAGTTAAATGAACATCGCTGCAAGGATATTTTCGTGTTTGCGATTTTGCCATTTTCTATTTATTTTGTTTCTCTGCGAAAGTATGTAGGTAGGAGTATATGTATAACGAAAGTGTGCACATTTGTTGGTTCCTTGAGGCGGTTTATGTTGAATTCAAGAAACTGATTATTTTCCACTTCGAGATTTGTATTCAGTTGAGGTACATAAGTGTAAAGGATTTTTCAGAAATTCTCTAGCAGCTTACGGGAGAATAGGCCTTCTATATTAATGTGTTTGTTGTGTGATAGTCTGCTACTAGGAGTACCATTTGCTGGAAGCTTGCTACTTGGATAAGTTAGATTGTGCGCTACATTGGGGAGTGTTTTCGCTCAAATATTTACTTGAATCTGATCTATTTTTCGAATCCTTTGAAACCCGTAGATAATCTGTTCCCACTGCTGGTGAAAGCTTGTTACACAGACTTGGGTTAGGTAGGTGGGCTGGAGTGGAGTGAACTACTTACTCCCCGCCACACTCAGGTCAATACTGACCCATTGTGATGGCCCATGGGGGAATTGTTGTCCCTTGCCCATAGAAATCTAATTCTGACTCTAGTTTTGCTTCGATGCTGCTGTTGCGAGTCTTTGCATGCAAACCATCCTGAGGATTTGATGAATTTCTTTACCCTACCTGATCGCGTGTTGGCGAGTTGGATCTCCTTTGTTGGAAATCAGGGCAGTGGCATAGGAAGTGGGTTGTGTCCTCAAAAACTCCCTCGTCACCGCAGCCTCTGAAGAGTTATTGCAGAGTTTCTTCAAACTCGCAACTTCCTGTCTTCCCGTATGAGTCTCGCGGTTCTGCCTTCATCGAAGGGCGGCCATAGTTTCCTCGTGATTACACAGGTGTCCATGGGGGTCCATCTGGTGTTTACCTCTTTTATGGCGTTTTTCCCTGCTTTCAGTTTGAGTGCGCAAAGCGGGTGGTGGTGGTGAGAACATCTTCAATCCTTTTTTTTTAAAGAGCAACCGAATACCAGCAGTACTCAGGCTCTATACGGTCCATTGTTCCACCAGGCAGCAACTCTTTTTTTTCTTATTTTAGTTGAAGAAACTCAGATTCTGTTAGATTCTCTGTTGTGCTTGGCGACTGTTATTGCTGTTCCCCTAGCGAGGTTTGAAATTACACCGCCCACAAAGCAAACCTACTACCTACTACTCCATGCCCACCAGGCAACCCTTTATGAACCTCTAATCATATGGCTGACACTGTGATCTAAAAGGTCATTTGTATCAAAAGGTGAAACGAGCTTAATAGACGTCCCACCTTCGATATGAAGGTTAGTACGTCCTTATTAGCAGAGGTTTTCAACTCCACTGAAGAATGTATTTTCTCGTGGAATACGCGTCTCCTTAACCAATATAGTACCGGGCATTCACAGAGAATGTGTTCAGATGATTCATCCTCCTCCAAACAGAATCGACATTCCGTCCAATCTGGGCAGAGATTTAATTTGTTAAAATGGTACCTCAAGCCACAGTGGCCTGTGCAATAGCTAACCAGCTTTCTAATACTTCCCTTTCTTCTTGTAGGAATAATACTTGATTAATCGTTTGCATTGTCTGAGATTCGGAACATTTTCCACTGGGCTAAACGAAGTTTGTGTTCCCAGTCATTAATCAGCTCTGTGGCGGTAGCCTAGTTGACGCCACTGTAGGTTTCTCGTCCTATGTAGGATGTGATGAATACTTAACCTTGATTCAACGGTCATCCAACTTCTTTTGATGAAAGTTATCGATGGTGGTCACAGGTGCTTGCCATCTCAAATGGTCATCACCAATCAAGGCGGCAAGACCGCGTTCAGATTCAACGGCGTCCAACTCAGCTATTACTTAAGCAGGCAGGTTGTGCAAGTCTTACGAAAACAGTGACATGGATTGGTGCAAACGACTGTCATACAACAGCAAGCATGTATCTTAGAATTGTTATCTAGAAGAGCGTTGACGAGTAACCCATGTCCAAGTTGAGACTCCTCACAACTTCTGGAACGATCCTCGTGGTGGTTTTTCTCTAACGCATGCCCGAGATTTGTGTGTGCCGTGGCTCAGTAGTTAGTGCGTTGAATTACTGAGCGGGAGGGTCCAGGTTCGAATCCCAGAAAACACCAAAAGTTCTGACAAAGGTCTTAGAGTAATAAATGTCATGAGAAAACCTTTCAAAAAAAATTGCCTTTCGGATATGGCTCTAAACTGTAGGTCTCTTCCAATTGTGTGACAAAGTATAACACGCACAACATGAATGATCGTGAAAAACTAGGGTCTGGACCACATACGAATGGTCTGTTGCGCCAAGTATTTGCGTACCACTTACTTAAAGGGCTCCCGACCCTTGGAGAGGTCGAGGTCTGCCTGAAACATGACTGCCTTCCATCCATCTGTGAAGTCTTCTGACATCCGCGACAACTTGTCCTTTGTACCGGAGGTTCGATCTTCTTCGCCGTCTCGAACCTGGGGGCTGTGATTCGAAGATTCTCTTGGCTGGAGGGCTGGAGCCTGGCCGAGCCAATGTAGTCGACGTGTCTTGGCTTTTTGGACTACTTCCACATCCCGGTACAGCTCATATAGTTCGCGGTTGTATCTTCTCCCCCATTCGTCCTCCTCGCATATGGGACCTAATATCCGACGAAGTATTTTTCGCTCGAAGGTGTCCAACACTTGCTCTGCTTTTTTACTTATCGTCCAGCACTCAGCTCCTTATAGCAGACCTGGTAAGATGAGCGTTCTATACAGCATTAATTTGGTCTGTCGAGTTGGGAGTTTTGAACCCATTTATTTATCCAAAATAAAGTAGCAGCGGTTTGCTAGGGTTATTCTTCGTCGGATCTCCACAAGGGTGTCATTTGTGGGATTTATATTTGTTCCGAGGTAGGTGAACTCCTACCAACAGTGACGTTCTGTTCCAGCTTTTGGACAGATAATTTTTTGTTTGTTGATAACATCTACTTCGTCTTGTCCTCATTCACTTCAAGATCAATTCGTTTCGCCTGCTCTTCAGTTGCCTAAACGCCTTTACGACGACGGCTTGCCAGGATCTTCCGATGATGTCAATATCGTCTGTGTATCCCAGCGCAGCAGTTTGATAGATTTGTGAGAAATAGTGTCTTCCGTGTTTACACCTGCACTGCGCACTATCTGCTCCAACACGATATTGAAGAAGCCACATGACAGCGCATCTCCTTGCAGAAATCCGGTGCACGTTTGGAAGAGCTCAGAAGAGCTGTTTCCCAGTTGCACAGAGCATCGCGTGTTTTCCAGCGCTACGCGACACATCTGGATAAGTTTTGACGGTATCCCGAATAGGGCCATCGTCGCCTGGTGGAGTTCGAGAGGATGAATGCTGTCATAAGCGGCCTTAAAGTCGATGAATAGGTGGTGAGCTTCGGCTTGAAATTCGTTGGTCTTTTCAAGGATTTGTCGTAGTGTGAAAAATTGGTCTATTGTCGATCTGCCGGGCCGAAAGCCACACTGGTCGTGCCGATTAGTGTGTTGCAGAAAGGTTTTAGACATATTTGCATATGACAAGCAAAAGTTTCCTTTCTGTCTCTACAGTGAGGTTAAAGGTTTATTTCCTGTTTGGGTCCTTGCGCCAGCGTTTTGTCGTTTTTGGGATAAAAAACCACCCTAAGGAAGGATTCGACGATGGTTTTTCGCTCATTGCAACGCTCCTAATTTAATTTTTGTTTAATCCTTGCCTAGTAGCCGATGAATAATCCTATTTTTTCGTTTCTTTTCAGGATATGACATGTGGTGGTGTTGTGACATTTTGGATATTATTACTATTTTCACTTATACTATTAAGTGTTAATCTAACCAACGGTGGTCGGCCAGATGAATTACACATTGGTGGAATATTCCCGATAGCCGGCAAAGGAGGATGGCAGGGTGGTCAGGCGTGTATGCCAGCTGCAAAGCTGGCATTGGATGATGTAAACAAAGAGAAGAATCTACTGCCCGGGTTCAAGTTGATTCTACATAGCAACGATAGTGAGGTGAGTACCCATCAATTTAAAAATAAAAATAAAAATCAAATATTATTGTTGTCCCATCGAAAAGGCTATTTTCTCCCGACCCACAAACAAAAAGAAAAAAGTTCAAAAGAATAACTTTTTCGATCAAAAGAACAAAATCGAAAGTCATTCTAGTCCTTGACCTCTTATCCCGAATATACACACCAATAAAAAAAAATGCGAAACTTTTTGCATTAGAGGACGAAAGACGAAACTTAATTTTCCAATCAATTGACTGAACAGGCTGAACAGGGTCCAGGACGATAATTTTTCCCATAATACTCGTAAACGAAAGATTTCTCGTCCTAGAGAGTAGGGAGAATTTTTTAAAATATGGCTCGTCCTAAAAAATATATAATTTCTATCAGGTTGAGTGATACGAAAGCAGGTTAATCAATGCCTGTCTCATTGAGCACCTAATTAAGCAGTTTTTTAAAGGACTTTCCACTTCGTTGGGTAGTTGCGTCAATGTCCTTCGAGAGCTGTTCTGTTACACAAAGACATGGCCATTTAACTATTCCTTAATTAAAGCACGAAATTTTCCAGCTTTACATTAGGTGATATCCTTTTAACGGAGAAAATGAAATTTCACGGTAGATGGTAGGTGGATGGTAGGAAGGTGGTTGATGCTACGCTGAAGGTGTGTGCCAATTTGCTTGTAATTGGAAGGAAAAACAAAAGTAACGGGAAAGTTTAGCTTTTGTGTTTTTGTGTTGATTTTTCGAAAGTTGATGTTCCTATTAACTTTGTGCGCTCGAGTTTCGTTTTCGTAGTGTTTTTTTCCGTTATTTCTTGAGAGAGGAAAATAAATTTTGTAGGCTCAGGCAAACATGTCCTTGGACTGAGCAAGTAATCTCAGCCATGAAGTTTTGTGATTAATTTATCTTGGTAAAGTTGTTTCACTACATTCTTTCTGATTTTGGTTAAATTGATGTAAATAAATTGGAATGCCAGAGTTAAGTGGGTATGAAGAGAAAGGATGGAATTAAATTTGTTCCTTAAATGAGGCGAAACGTATTATTGTGAAGGAAAGGATTTTATTTGGAATGAAAGTAGATTTAGGTGAATGTCCCTTGGGATGTGCTAAGGGAGGTGTTTGATTTTTGTCCTCCGATTAAGTGATATAGAAAGGAAAGGCTGGTTGCTGACGTTGTCTTTTAAAACTGATCGGCTTTTGTAAAAAGGATATGCTTAGGATTTAAAACTGATTGGATTTGTTTAGGAAGTTTTCAGGGTGTAACGGACGTAACTCATTCCTTTATTTTATTAGGAATGACTCGGTAAAGGTGTTAGGAACAGTGGCAGCCAAAAATGATGTGCAACTAGGAATGAACACATTTTGGTTGTAGTTGTCTTCGAGGTTGTGATCAGGATTATAGGGATCATAACTTTCCCGCTTTACTGCATGCCTTTTAGTCCGGGATTCGGTGATTTTACCCCAAAAAGTATCTGCATTTATTCATCCCAGTTTCGGATTACTTCGTCACTGCTGCTGTGTGATCCAAGAGTTTTTTTTGCCTGCTTCTCTTTCGCGCTTGTATAGGAACGTTCGTAGGTTTTCTCCTTTGAACATCACAATACCAAGAGAGCGGGTCGTGGTCCAATTATTTTGCGATGGGTTCTCTGACGTGAAGGTTTGTGAGCGCCAGAGACAAACAACTGCGGTATAAAGCCTTCCTTTCAACTTAGGAGAGTTTTCCTGACACTTCATCTACCCTACGCTTACGCGATGTTTGATTTTGTCATCAATGATTGCCTCGCTATCGATCGCTAGTGATCATAGATCGCACTTTTCCATTCAAATAAATGTCTGGAATAGGTGGGAGTCGATCAGAGAATGTGGAGAACAGGTACTCGGCTTTTTTGGACTAATTCGGTATCGATTTCCCTCCAAAACATCCACCCGTAAATCAAGTGCTCGCTGCAGGGACGTTTGATCCTCACTTATGATGAATCCATCCTCAGCAAAGAATATCTGATGCACTTTCCGTCACATTTTCTTAAAGCAGATAAAGCAGATAGACTGCAATAAATAGCAAACGACTTAGGACGCTTCCCTAGTGCACACCGACTTTAATTGGGAACTCTTCGGTGATTCCGGCGGGGAATCTTACAGTTGTCTTTGCTTCGTCATACATGTCCATGATCGTCTCTACGTAGGGTTCTGGACCTCCTCGATGGCTTAGCATCGTATCAGATCTCTTGATTGTAGTTAGTATCTAAAATTTGTTGAAAAATGCAATAGCGTCGCAAATTATTTTAGCTGATGTGGGCGACTCAGATGTTCATTTAGTACAAAATTATCAGATATCTGTCAACTTATTCGAGAGGATGATGGCAATGTTTTAAAGTTTCAACAATCACCAACAGAAACCAAATCTATCTATGTATGCATAATCTAATTAACTGTCCTTAAAAACAAAATTTAAATATTTGACGCAACAGACTAAACGGGGTCCCAGACCTAGCTTCTCACGGCTTCGTGTTGTGTTTGTTATATTTCTTCCACTCTAATAGAAGGACCTACAGTTTGAAACCTTATTTGAATGGCGAATTCAGAAGCTTTCTCATGTCACCTATTACTTTTGGACGTTTGTCAGACATTCGCTGGGACCGATGAAGCAACGCGCTAACCACTGAGCCACGGTACCCCATTAACTGTCCTTGCCAACTAAAGTTAAAATAATCGTAAGAAAATCATCACCCTTTATTGACTAACAACTAATTTTCATAAATCAGTCATCAGTTGTTCAATCATTACAAAATTATTTGGTAGGACTGGATTTACAATTAGAATAATGCTTCTCCTTAATGGCTCATGTGTTTTCTCTCACCCCTGGAAGTCATTCATGATTAAATTTCCATCATAATCGATTGACAATTACTCGTCTCCAATAGTCGTACGCGATTGATACTATACAATGAGTGAGAGGTAGTCATTTGTCCTGAGAGGTCGTGCGTTGTTGGTATTTCTGCACTAGTAGTTGGTTCTCACTAGTTTTGAGAGTTATTCATGATTGCTCATGACTAATTGATGGATAGACTTGTCAATTGTCGTTGGTAGTACATCATGCTAGCTCCTCTTTGATTATAATACTATTTCAGCAGTGGTTGGTAGTTATTTATGCTATATTTTCTCTCGTCTCTGGAAGTTATTCATAATTAGATTTTCATCATAATCGATTGACAATTACTCGTGTAAAGTAGCCGGCAGCGGTTTATGCTGTACTATGAGTGATTAATAGTCATTTGTCCTTGGAAGTCGTTCGTTATTGGTATTTTTCTACTAGTAGTTGGTTGTCACTGGTTTTGGGAGTTCTTCGTAATTAGTCATGACTAATTGGTAGCCAGACTTGTCGTTTGTCGTTGGGGGAACATCATACTATCTCCATTGATTTTTAATACTATTTCAGCAGCGGTTGGCAGTTATTTATGTCATGTTTTATGTTTTCTCTCGTCAATGTAAATCATCCATGATTAGATTTCCATCGTAATCGATTGACAATTACTCGTCTCAAATAGTCGTACGCGGTTGATACTTTAGAATAAGTTATTAATAGTCATTTGTCTTTGGAGGTCGTTAGTTTTTGTAATAGTAGTAGGTTCTCACTCGTTTCGGGAGTTATTCATGGTTAGTCATGACTAATTGGTAGTCGTTCGTGGTTAATACTATTTCAGCAGCGGTTGGTAGTTACTTATGCTCGATACTCCATGATAAGTGGTTGATATTCACTCTCTTTCGTAGTCGTTTGTGGCTGGTATCCTTTCATAAGGTATATGTTCCATTATATGCATGTAGTTGATAGTTTCTGCTAATTGAGAAATTCTGGATTGATTGTCTACACCTTAAGCTTCAAAAAGTTGCTTGAAATTCATAAGAATTCTAGAGACCTGCGTGTACAAGTTATAGCGATACTAATGCCAAATGTTTCCTAATTTTCGACGTACCCCACATACTTTTCATGACCATTTTAAAAAATGCTTTCCAACCTCAACTCGATTAGCTATTCGAAGCAAGGACGACCCAATTTTTCCTCCACTTTCTTGATTCTACCATCTATCTTTGGCAACATTAACAAAATTCGATTCCTCAAATGCGATCTTATCGCGCGTACACCTCTTCGATTATTTAAACGTATGATGCCCCATTATTTATAGCCAAGGCACCATTGGGAGTCTTAAAATTGAATGTGATATTCTCTACCATTCCAATATTATTAAATCTAAATTTCAATCCCCTTTCCTCCCACGCCATGCCGGGCGAAGACTACTTTTTCATCTCCTAATGTTCATGCCTAAGTGCAAAAGGATCCAAAATTCCCTAAAGGGAGGATTTAGAATGCCTCTAATAGTAATACGGGAAAAAAAGAAACGCAATTTCAAATATTTTCCGCATATACATGTGGAATCAAATATTCACCACATGGATAGGGAGGGGCCAGTTAAACTGAAACAGACCTAAAACATTTCGAAAATGTCTCGTATGGAAAACGGAAAAAAAAAACGACTGACAAGGGACATTCGCTGTCGTATTCGGTATTCGTTAATCGGTGGCCAACGTTCAATACAAGCTTTGAATGTCAATACACCCCAACACACCGAAAAGAGCAAAATCCATTTTGAATACACGCGCACAACTTACAGAACAGATACTTCCAGGGGGGTAAATAAAATTAAACCCCATTCCGCATTGATTTTTTATTGCTGCCCTCCAGGACTATGATAAAATGTCCATTTTCCTGTACGGACGGACGCTGAGGGGGTATGGTAAATTTTGCAAGTACGCTCGAGACCTACCATAGAGGTAATTATTACCACCTCAGAACCGATTCAGAGATCCCAGACGAACGATAAGAAGGACAAGAGAGCACAGTGCAATGCAGAGAGTCCAGCACAAAATATGCCCTGCGGATATTCTTTCATTTGCCCAGTGCGTGTATGTGTGTGGGGTTTTTGTTGTGTGGTACAATGTCCTTTAACTGATGGCAACCATACACAGGTCTGAAGGAGAGACAATTTATAGTTTGCAGCTGCAGGTTTACCCATTTGCTATCGTTTCTGTAAGGGAAGTTCGATGAATTATCCTTTTCGGCTGGTTGTTGTTGTTGTTTAATGGTAAATCAAGCATAAAATTGTGTTAGTTGAACCGTGGAAATAATTTATTTAACCCGGATTTTTAAGGGAAGTCTGCTAAGTACTCGACAGGTCGATGAGAGAGTGGTAAACGGTAGTGGGTGGGTGGGATGGGTGTTTTGAATTATTAACAATTTACGTAAAAGGATGTGAGAGGAAAGGTCTTTTGAAAATATTCTTTAAGGCGGAATTCTGAATGAATATGGGAGTCAACGCATGATACGAAGTGTTGCAGGTGCAGGAGTTTAATTATTGGAATGCCTTGGTGCCATAATCGATGGTTTGATTTGGCCGGGAGTGCAATTAAAATTGTATTTAGAACTATTATGCTGATGTCCTGTGAATGTTTATTACGATGTAGTAGTGGTCACCAAATGCTAATACTGTTGCATAAGCCATGCTAATAATGTTTTCCTTTTAAGCTGCTCTCATAGGGGTTTCCTTCAAGTGGACAGACCTTAAGAATAAGAATAGGAATGCTTTGCAAGAAATTGTATCTTTGCGCGACGTGACTCCATTACTTTGGAATTGTTGACTTGTTATCGTGGAAAACGAATTCTTGTTGGTGTATCCTTTTTGGCGCTTTGACTGTTTTTAACTGATGTAGCCAGGGAAGCATTGTGCTGCTTCAATTCAGTGTATGTGGATTCATATGATTGTATTACACGCGTACCATATGCCGTTTCTGCACTATGTCACTGCAATTCTTCAACTTAAAGGAGTTTCTACGCTTTCCACAGACGTTTTATCTTACGACATAGAAACTAGCTTTGCCTTTGCTTTTAAGCCAGGCTTCATTACTTCCTTTATGAACTCCCGACTCGTAAAAAGTCTCGGTATGGCAAGATAGCCTTCCATTCAAGTCGTTGCTTCCTATTGTCAAGACCTAGCGTACCGGGATTTCTAAAATAGAAATTCCACCTTCCTTGTCTTCTCAAAGTTGTGAGCTGGGATTCGCAGATCCTTTTCATTGAAGGGTTTTTTCCATGCTTTCTGGTCTTCTGGAGAATCATTTTTCAGTCCTAAGCACCTAATATCTGCCTTAGTAAGCTACAGCAGAGCTGGCAGGATTATAGTTCCATAGAGCATTTAATCTTTCAAGGAAATGCGGCAGGAATGTGCATCGATAGTTGGTGTAAGGTACAGAAACGCCTTCCGTGTAGGAGCTTATCGAGGTAGACCGAGTCATTCAGCATGCTTTCGTCCTTGGCAACTGAGGTGATGATATGGACCATGTGCTCTACCAAAACAGCCCTTCTGGTGGTTTTGAATACTTACACTGGAAGATCATCAGAGCCTGAGGTCTTCTTATTTTTCAGGCTCCTAATAGCTTTGCAAACCTTTTCTATACTGGGAGAGGGGATTTCTTCTTTTAGTGACTGTAAGTGGGTTCTCGTTTTGTCCAATCACTCTCTCGTCAACATGACCATTCAATAGCTGATGCCATTGGTGCTTAGGCACGTCTTCAGTCAATTCTCTGTGCATCGGTGACTAAGTTTCCTTTACAATGGCGAAAAGCCTGCATTTTGGGGTTTATAGGCTTATATGTAGCCAAGCAGCTATCAATCTTCTTCTATCAAAAGAAAAAGAAGGAAGAAGGTAGCTGCTTAGCTTACTTGTACAATCGCTGGATGATGATGTATGCTCTAGGAAAGATTTTCTTCTTCATCGATACTCCTTAGCTCGCTGCCTTTTTTTCTTTACAATGCTCTAAGATGAGTATCTTCTACTACCGTTTTCCGGCATTAACATGCCACAACTGTGGACTTTTTTCCGAAGGTGGTTGGCCACAGCCTTCTTCTTAATGATATTGCGATCCTGTAATGTACAGCGTATAGTTTCCCTATCAGGTGCTCGCTGTGGTCTACTTAAAGCGTACTTAGGCGTCAAAGTTAAATCTCCTTTCGCAATTTTTTCTCTTTGAACAGTTGAGCTTTAAAATTTTCTGCCACCCGATAACAGTTTGAAGCGTGACTCCTTTCAATAAGGATTGATTGGCGGTATGATGAACTAAAGATAGCCTCTGTGTGGATTCGTATGAGCTGCTGCTAAGTTAATTAGACAGAGGCCGTGTCGTATAGGTTTTTCTTTTCAAGTTTTCTGGCAAAAATGTTATCGATTTTTGCAATTAAAATGCCTGATATCGTGTGTGACTTCTTAGTATGATCAGGCTCCATCGACGCCTTTCAGGAAGTCATAGAATTCTCCCTTGATAGGGTCTTCAGCTTCATCAATAGGGACATGTACACATATCAGGCTGAAGTAGGTTTCATTACTTACTTACGTGGCACTCTGTCCTTAACCAACAAACCTCTCCCGTTAGCCCAGTCCTTAGCTATTTAACTGCCTCTAGTTTCGCACTTCAAGTTGGTTGAGGTCCCCTTCTTCTTATGCGCGCCGCCTTAGGCGAGGTCGTCCTCTACTGTGTTGTCTCTCCGGGCTTGATTCGAAGAAGTAGGTTTCATTAAACCCTACATACACAAATCGATTTCAAATTAGAAGCTCACGACTGGTAGCAGCAATGGTTGCTAATTTATCCAAATACTGTCTGCTCGAAGAGAAGCCTTCTGATGGCCAGGTGTGGAGTTTTTAAGCCAACAAGAAAAGTTAAAGTTTCACCAACTGTTTTCTCTCTTTTTTAACATTTAATTTTGAAATGTCCAGGTATAAATAATAAACTGCAATATATGTGCATATATCACACTCTGAAAATGGCTTCCATTTTGCATTGTTTGCCCCCAATTCACCGACAACAGCATCCAATTTATCTTCCATTAAATTTCCAAAATGTACACACATGCAAATGTACATAAATTAAACATAAAAAAACAGTAGATTGCTGAAAAAAAAAAGAAATCATATCACAGCGCAGCCATGCGGCTGCAAATAATGGTGATGAAGCTGCACGTAAAAAAAATTTAATGCAATATACTATAAGAGAAGGTGGTAAAACTATGAACTCCATTATGTTCAACAATCTGTCAGAGGCTGTTCTACCCATCCCCTGCCTTCCGGCATTTTATAAAAATAGCAAACACAATTTTTCTGAATGTATCCGAACTCTGATGGTCGGTAATTCAACAAACAAATGCCAAACTCCACCAACGACATGGAAAACTTTGTAGAGATACTCGTACAGATTTTTTTTTTCCTTTCTGAACGAAGGGCCACCTCATCCCCATTCGAAGGATGTATGTGTGCACCCCTTTAAATGGTGATGCAACAATGCACAAACACATGCCACCAGCTACTTGTTGAACAGGAAAAAGTTTAACAAAACAAAAAAATAATAAATTAAAAAATTTTATGAGTTATGCTTGTTAATTCAATTTTCAACTGCAGGGAGGGGAAAAAAAGGGTTGTGTTGGAATGTGAGTTTGAATTTTGGTTTTTATGGCTTATGGCCTTCGACAATGGAGTAAAGTTAAAACCTTTGATGGGGTGCTAAGTGGATAAAGAAATAAGGGCACAAAGTTGTTGTTGTTCGTAGAAAATTGTTGCGTGCTGGAATGCTTTATAGAACAGGACTGTGGGTATAATCGTGTCTTTTTCTGAGAATCCTTTGAAATGATGAAATAGATGATGGAGTAGTTAACTTTTTAACAAGTTCGCAAAATATCAGATTACTTTTTCACTCATTTTTTCACTTTACAGGTAAGAGAATATCCAATTAGATTCCAAACGTAGTATTCTTGGAATTGTGAGAAGATTGAAATACGAGTACAAACAGGTCCTTTTGCGATGCAGAGTCCAATATATTATTTAAGCAGGATTTAATGAATGAAATTCTTGTTTAACTTGCTAGGAACTCATCAGAGCTGGGATTGAGTTAACCACTTGTAGGAATATCAATTGTATTTGTGACTAAATGAATTCATGAATAACCATTAAATGTTAGTTGTTAATCGCTGCAGCGTGATTATTTGCGTGTGATTAGATCAGTTGTAGTTATAATTGTTTAATGAATTGCGTAAGAATTAGTCACAATGGCAACTTATAGCTTTTTAGTGGATGATTGATGACTAAGAACTTATTTTTATTTCCACTTTCGTGTAAGAAGAATCGCGTCCCTTCTTTCCAAGGTCATGGAAACGGTGATAAAGCGTCAGCTTATGAAATATTTTGATTGACGAAAACTTCTCAATGACCAGCAGCATTGTTTTCGTAGCAGCAGGTCCACTGGTGATTTGATGGCACATCCCACCGAGAAGTGGAACCAATCTCTCCAAACATTTGACAGAGTTTGGCATCAGGCTCTTTTGTCGAAAATGCGTGCATATGGCATCGATGAGTCTCTTCTTCAATGGACTAGAAATTACCTCGCGGGGCGTTCAATTCGAATCTGATATTCACCACATAAATGTTGGTGTCCCTCAAGGCTCAGTTGTGTCTCCGACCCTCTTTTTTATTTTTGATCTCTTTTCTGCAACCTCTATTCTAATCCATTCCATCGCTGATGGCAGAACCCTTCATAATCGTTTCCTAACTCACGTCCCTGCTCTTCGGCCGTAGAAGAGAATCGGCAACGTATGTTAAAGTCTTCCGACCCTTACAGCGTAATCAAATGTTGCTCAACTAACAGAGTGGAATGCATTTAAAACGCAGTGCTGTCTTACGTGTCTCAAGGTATATCTATGTGGCCTGGTACCCAACAGAAATTCACTTTGTTGGCCACTGAGGTATCACCCAGTCTTTTAATGCACGTTTTTACGAGCTCGGACATCACCGATGTTGGCTCAAGCAGCCATGACTGTCAACATAGATGCTGATTGTTTTTTTCCAGAGATGTTACCCTCGCCAATCGTGTCCGCAGCTTGTTTTATGGCAGCAACTTTGGCTTGAAAAACACTGTAAATCTGAAGGAGCGGTTTGTATTTCGGGAGTCGCAGTAAACACCAGCACCAGTTCCTATATCCATCATCATAGAACATTGGACGGTTCTCTGTTAAATGTGACATATTACTCAATGACCATAAAACCGGAAGGCCTTCTCTATGCGGCATAAAATTTAGTGGTAATAACTCTACCCTTGCGCTAAGGATTATAGAGATTAATCTTATTTTATTCGTGTCCTTAAGGTAGTTCACATAACCAAGGTTAAGCTGTAGTTCGTTGTAGATCTTCCTATGTGTTGACATACTCGATTGGTCGGTATATTTTTGCCGAATACGTATGTATATCCAAATGTGACAGGAAGTCATAAAGCACTGCTCTGTGCATTTCAGTTCAATTCGAAATGATACTCGTGATGCTACGCCAAATTGATCATCTCTTTCTACCCTGGACTTCGTCTTTTTATAACGTATATACCACCCTTCCTTGGCAATAGCTCTTCTCCCATCCTTAGTGTGCTGAGAATATCTACCTCCACCTGCATGTCTACCTCCACCTCTTCTGAAAGTCTCCACTTTCGATTGGTTCAGGTTTATTTGTAAACTCGACATCACACAATAATCGTAAACTCGGTCTGTTATGAGTGTCCGCATACAGAAGCCCCTGGAAGTTAATCAGATAGCTATGGACACGTTGCAAGCATTCGTTTGAGAAGATAATATTCCGACCACAATTGAAGTCATTCAACTTGAGTATTTAAACCGCAGAGAGAGAAGCGATAACGAACCGGATGAGTTGCTTAAACTTTTCGCTGAGTTGGGCTTTGTCAGCAAAATATCCGATGTCTTTACGCAATATCCTCCTCAGAGAAGTGTGACTGACTTTCAGTTGTTGAAGTTTTTAACGAGTTGAGGTTCTGTCGTGTTCACGTCACTTTGGGTAACAGGAACAACTTATTTCGTCTGTGCACATCGGATAATAACTATCGTTATCCATAAGCATGTCAGTTTGACGAACTTTCCTTATAAATTTCCTTACACCAGCCACTGAAGGGGCTTCATTTCGACCAAAAATTCTTCTCAAATTTCGTACAGTACACAGCATTCAGTTTGGAAGCAATTTTTCAATATTTTCCAGCGTTTTTCAAGCATAAAACGACTCAGCAGAGGCTTGATATTAGACATCTAAAAAAATCTTAAGAGCGTAAGTGTTGCCAGGCTCGAAAAAACCAACAGAAATTAATTTTTCCTCAGAATTGTTTTCAATATTAAGTTGTAACTTAAATTCCTTTGATTTGCTAGTACTTGTTCGTTGCAATTCACTGACTTCTATGTTATTTCCAAGCAACGGAAAACCAATTTAATAAAAGCAACGACAGTTCTCAAATCAAAAAATAAAATTCCCACACAAAACCGTACACAGTCAGTAGCTCCTTTGTGTGCATTTTGCTCATAAATTGCGCTTTTCTGCAGCAGTAAAAGGAAATAACACAAACTAATGATAGTGCTTTTGCTGAGACAGTCAGGGTATTGAGTCTGGCAGGGATACAAAAGCCAACCGCACAACTTTCAACGCTCCGCCGTTGTGTATCTTTTTACCAAAAAAGGGGAAAAACTTTAACAAGCGCCACTTACAGAGGAGGAAAATTGATATTTTCCAACTAAATGTCATCCTGTGACTACTCCCCTTGGTTTCACAACAGACTTTTGTCTGTTGTATAGGGAGAGATTTGTTATCCTGTTATTGTTGTTATCGTTTCTAGTGCAATTGTTGTCCAAAAACACTCACAGAGGCAATTTCGCTCTGCCAAAAGGAACAGTAATAATCATAAGCGAATTGTCGTTAAGCACAGCCTAGTGGGATCCTTAGTCCTTTTGCATATCGTCTCATCAAAATCTCATTTATTCAACTAGAAACCGAAAGATAATCAGCTGGCTTCCTTCTCTCTGACTGGGTTATCTGTATCGCCCTCTTCAAAGAAAAGGAAACTTTTTTTTTGTTCTCTGTGATTTTTTTCTCATTAAGGAAAGCACTGCTAATTACCATGTTTTTTGTGTGCGCTTGGAAATTAAAAAAAATTCGAAACAAAATTTAAATGCTAAAAGCCAACCGCATTTTAAACAGACCAAGCTAATATCCTGCCGCATCTGAGTGCACTAATGGAGGCCGGATGTATAAATAGCTAGTAACCCACTCCAGAGGCATGATGCAGTGGATATAACTACACCAGTACTGAATATCTTGTTAAGCAATCGTTTTCCAATTAGCCAGGCGGGCAATTGTACGACTAATAGAACTCAGGAAACTCGCCCTTCGTACAGGAAATTGTTTTAAAACGGATAAATATCCTATATCCTTAAGTGTTGAATTAATTGCTCTTATTAAGCCCACACAGGGGATTAGCTGAAATGAATGCAAACAAACCGCAGAGAGAAATTGATTTTCTACGTCTGTCCGGTATTACGTTTTGTAAATCGATGGCAATGGTATGGGGATATGGGGCTGTTTGGTCAAGGACGAAGGACGTAGTGAAGGACAAATAGTACCAGTTCAGCTTTATAATGAAGATAGCGCATTACAGCAGGGTTGGGAAGGATCTCATTACAAAACCGCACAAATTGCAGATAATTGGACGAAGAACGAAAGGTGTAGGGAGCGAGGCTCAGTTACGTAGACTCAAGTGAATGTAGACCAGTCATTTTCGGAGGGCAATCGCTGTTGAAATAGGGATTCCCTTTGTGCCTTCAGATTTCAGGCATTGCAGGTGCGTTGAGCAGATAGTCGTATATTTCACAGATTTGTCGAATAATTAAGGAATGAGAGGTTTCCAGCAAGAAATCCTCACTTCCGCACTTCACTTTCACTCAGTCTTGAATTGTCAGCCAGGAATTGTGGGCTTCCAGACCCAATGGAATTCAAGAATTACAATCCTAACCGCAATATGCTGCAAGGAGCCCATCGGTTCTGGTGGTGTAGACTTTTACCCTGCTTCGTGCTGAAATTTATGTATAAGGCGCGACTTTCAAGTGATTAGGTCTTTCCAGGTCCATCGCAGAACCTTTTCGCGTCAGTCCACCAGCCTTCTTATTCCGTTGTATGCTGTTATACCCATAGAGTTAGTATAGTTTTACCTTAGACTCTGCCTTTTTAAAGCCTGGCTTATTCGCGGCAGAATGTACTCGAAAAGCTTCGATATTACTAGTACTTTGATAGCTACCTGGCAGTTGAATCCAAAGGCAATAAGTACAGTCCGTTGTGGGTTCTGACGTCGACCAATCTGTCTCCATCTTGTTCGATCTAGAGTTGTTGCTCTTCAGTTGCTTATTTCTAGAGTTTGTACATGAAAGGTAAATGCTGTCTATTCATCTTTTTCGTTGGCTATCTTGAGTGCTGCGTTGTTCAATGTTTGTATTCATCAGATGCCTCGCAACTCGATCATCATCTATCGTGGTGACATGTCCTGTTCAGCGTAAACATTCGATTTCACATACATAATCCAGTCGTCTTTTACTCTAAGGTGTCGAGGTAGCATCGGTGATATCCTTAATTTTTTCTCAAGAAATTTCTTCACTCGGTCCTGTCTCCTGCTATATGCTTAGCTCAATGCCAGCTTTCTCTAACTTCATTTAGGATTTTTTCGATGACAGTGTTCTATGTTGTTTTGGCGGTCCTCTTTTGTCTTTTCGTTCTGCTTCTCAAAATTTCATCATTTGCCGGTTCACTTCCATGCGCACTACGTGTTTAACATGCAACTCGTTTCTAATGTCTTCGTTCCTTTACATGTCTACTCTCTTGACTCCTAGAAGTCTCCTGAGGTTTTTCATCTCCATGGCTTGTATTTGTGTTTTTCACTTCGGTGCACTGGTAACTCCATCTAGTCGAATATAGATTTATGTGATTTCTTTGTGGTCTAAGAACTCTCTTCTCAACGCCGCAAGCAGTCGATTTAGTCCTTGCCATCAGTTCCTCTTCCGACTTACGTTTGCTGTTGAGGGTACTTCCTAAGTTTTCGTATTTTTGCTCAAAGACTTCTCCATCCACTATTACTCTAGCTGCTCTTAAATCTTCACCGATCACCACCACTTTTGTGTCTTCGATTTTGAGCTTCAATTTCTGCGTTGCTAATGTATCTTTGCATACTTTAAGGCTCTTTTGAATCCTGCCTTCACTATTAGCAACAGAATTGTGTCATCCGCGAACGCATTGTCCGAATTTGATGAAGTCCGATAATGTCAGGATCCTTGTACAAGGCTTTCAGTTCATTAATTGAACGAATTCTCCACAGGCTTTCTTCAGTCTATACAAGACCAGTATCTTACGTTGGAAGGTGGTTTGAAAGATAACTTTTGTCATGCACCAGCTTTCGAAACTATGTGTGCCCACAGGACGGATCAAGGTTTACACTTGAAAGTTAGCAGACATAAATGATGTCAAGACATAATTAATGTCATACCATAACTAGTGTGCTTATGTTTGGTTTCCTTCTTAATCTAGAGACATTACACAGGCTAAAGAATATCTCGCCTAACAAAAGCGTGAAATTTGTAAATTTTTACCCAATTTTCACCCAGAGATTTTTGGTTTATTAAATACCATTCGCTGCTCAATCCACGATCAAATGAACCTTCTACTGTCTCCCTGGGGTGTTCTTTCACTGTCACCGGTACATATCCTAGCTGAGCAATTAATTTTCAACCTTATCTATGGTGTTTTGTAAATGAAAAATACAATTACCATCTCATCCAACCCATGACGCATCATTACATGCATGACAACATTCCACCCGTCGCGTCGGTCGTTATCTGCTAACCATATTTCCCTTTTACTGCGCACTTTATTAAGTCAAGCGTTTCACGTAATAAGCTTCTCGTTAACATTTTCAATCATTCTAAAGCCTAAAGTAGTATGCCACAAAAAATGTATAACCATGTGGCACTTTTTATCGTTCGTTTTCAATCTGAAAATTAACTCACGAGTCGACAGTAAATTTATCGCGCTCCAAGCTCAATAACACCGCGCCGAAATGAAAAGCTAAAAACGATTAAGTCGTTTAATACCCCCTGTAAATCTGGATTCATTTTTTTAAATTAGCTCAACGCTCAAACAGATAAGATCCATAAAAAATGTCCTTAATTCCGGACGTTACCTGTTTCCAATGGCGAAGGCATATCCACCCCCAACCCAGCAAAAGAAGGAGAAGGTGATAGGTTAAGATAGGCGCATAGGAATGCATTGAAATGAACCTGCAGTGTGTCGTTAATCGTGTGCTACTTATAGAATGAGCAAAATAGCAAAAAGAAAAAAAAGAGAAAAAGAAGCAAGAAAGAGAACAGAGAGCCTTAAGTATGTGGGACGTTAATATCCTTCGTCATTTTGTTGTCTCCTTTAATTGCCATCATAAAAATCAATGAACGTTTCGCAATATGTGCTTTATATGGATAGAGATATACTCGTACGCGTAGATAGTAGCATGCTGGTAGATTTTCTTTTTCTCCCATGAAAAGTTAAATATTCACCCCATCGTCAAGCACTGGGTACATCCATATATCCATAGACAGATATTCAGGCGGTCTACTTAAATGATTATTTAGTACAGGGAAGCGTAGCAGTTGTGTATTCATGGGAACACTATGTGTAACAAAAGAGTCTTATGGTAGATACTGCTTCATTAGAAAATGTCAATGATTCTGTAGGACTCGGATAGATTCTGTCCAATTCATGTTTTCCATTAAAATAGTGAATGGTTCTCATCGACGGGTAGGCACTTGAATGTGTAAGCAAATTCGACAAGAGTTGTCCGCAGTTATCATCCTCGATGAATTCCGGTGTTAGTCAAGGTAATGTCTAGAAAATTGCTGGAGTTCTTGGTGGTACACGGCCTGGAAGATTTTGCGTTCCCTTAAGTATGAATCTCGACTGGAGCAAGGCATATAGAGGAAGGAGTAAGTCTTTTCATTGGTTGCATCCTTGAAATTAGTAGAAAGCTTCGCTCATACCTTGTCAGCTTCGATGTGGGCATGGAGATGACTACAAATATCGTGATTTTCAGCTCGATAAACCACCTGCTCTCAAAATACACCGATGAACAATCCATAAATATTCACTATCCCCTGCCCTGACTGCGGAAAAAAATCTTCGTTTACGATCTCTTTCCATACCTGAGTACCCGAGGTTATCCTTTGCAACGATATCTAAGATCATAAGAAATATTTTTCGGGGGTCAGAAGGCCGCCAAGGAATGCTCAATGGCGGAGAGAGTATCTACATATAAAATTGATCGAACAAATTTTCCCGTCATATTTTGCAAAAAGGACGAATGAGTGATCAGGGTGGATGGTAATGCCCTTGGAAGTAGGAAAATTGATTTAAGTATGTGCGGCATAAGATTGACTTTTCCATTCTTTTGAACTGCGAGTTAGTTTGTCTCGTATATGGCCGGGAAGAATGTCCTATTCGTCAGCGAGTGATATTGTCCTGAGAAAGACCACAATTACCTGGTCACCGTCCAGCTTTGTTCTTTTCTAGCGTGTCGCCTCAAAATCACTTCATTTATGGCGATCTTTCCGTCATTTTTGACACCAGCATGGAGCATTTGGAGTGTAAAGAATCCATCTAATCTATCTCACTTAATCTTAAGAAACTTTCGCTGAGAAAAAAGAGGCGAACGGTCAGATATCTTTTAAGGCATTTTTCGTGAAAAGTAGGGTAGGGCTTTGAATTGTTTGGGTACTGCAGCGAGACCCCTTCCCTATAAATAAAACCTCAAAAATGGTTGCAATTCGATGATTAACTTATTTCGGTGACAGACTCTATGTTCAGTGGGTAGATGCGAACAAAAGACAAAGAATCTTACAGTGCACATAATCAAGGACTTTTTTGCTGGTTTTAGCTGTAGAAAAAATTTACGAAAGATACAAGAATTGTTGTGGTCATCATGTGCAATTCTACCGCGGGTTTCTCGAATATCTCACCCATCCTACGGCTTCTTTTGGGTTCAGTGTTATAGTTTAGATTTTAGTTCCAAACTAACAAGCACTCTTGCATCAGCTCCCATTGGTAGTTCTTTACATATTTGTCGAAAACGCCCCACTCTTCTGTAGATCCGGCAAATCACGTGACGCCTTATATTTATATTTCATGGTTTAACCTCTCCATGGAAAGACAAAGGTGTTAGCCTTCTCGGAGCAATCTTCTAAGTTTGATTGCTACATTATCTAAACTTGCTGTCTCTCTGATGGTAACCTACATACACCCTCTAGACTTGCTGCATGCGATTAATACCGAATCACTTGTCAATAAGTAGTTTGAAGCAAAATTTTGCTGACGTAGGGTGTACAGGGGAAGATGTCAGTTTAACTGTATCAGATTGGTTTTAATATGTTGGCAGCCACGAGTAGTGCAATAAACCTGATAGGGTCTGAGTGCTTCTGGGATTTGGTTACTTACTTACTTAGGTCCTCTGACCCCTCGTAGGTCAACAACGCCTGCGCGCCCCATCGTGTTCGGAATTCTGCAACGCGCTTGAGTTTCCTCCAAGTCATACCCAATGAACTAGATTCCTCCTCGACTGTCCTTCTCTATGTCTATTTAGGGCGGCCCACTCGTCTGCCTGATTGGGTAAGTGTATTCCTTTGCATCGCGTACTTCGCGCCGTAGGGTGTAACCAATCCACTGCCACTTTCTCCTCTGTATTTTGACGTTTATAGGCTTCTGGCCCTTTATAGCGTGTAGTTAATCGTTCTATATACGGTTCGGAAGGTTTGCAGCTTCCTTGTATCGCCGTTGGTCACTTTCCAGGTACTACACCCATAGAGTAGCACTATTTCCACGATTGATCGGAAGAGTCTCAGCTTGATTTTTGTGCTGAAAACATTGCTTTTCTAGATTTTAGACAGCATACCGAACGCAATCTTTGCTTTACGAATACTGCTGTCCACATCCAGTTCGGTACCACCATCTTCCGAGACTATATTTCCTAAATACAGAAAGCTATTTACTTTCTCGACTTGCTGTCCGGCAATCTTGAGTTTAAGCAGCGCTGGTGTTGAAGTGCTTAGGGCCTTTGTTTATTACCGCTGTGTATCGTTGTTTAAAACATGACATTTACCGCCGAGTTTTAATGGTATACCTCTCCTACGCAAGGCTCGCCATATAGCATCTCGAATCAAACTGTCGAAGACCTTCTCGAAAATAATGAACAGCAAATGTAGCGGAGATCTATACTCGATGCTTTGTTCAATGATGATCCGCGAAGTGTTGATGTGGTCGATGCAGGAGGATCCAGCTCGAAAGCCTGCCTGTTCGTTCTCGAGCGTTGAATCGAGCCTAGCCAGAGCCGGAAAAACGCATATACCTCTCCAGTTTCTGAATTCCTTAAGGTTTCCCTCTTCCAATCTTCGGGGAAGGCTTCCCTTTCCCATGCTCTCCTCATTAAAGGCTGTTTGATTTCCGCCGAAATGTTGGGTGCGGTTTGGAGGAGTTCCGCCGGGATGCTACCTATATATGCCAACTGCCATGTGTTTCTTTAGGGTCCTTATAAAAAAAAAAATCACAATCAATTTTGGAATGAGAAATCCTATAAGGCTCTTAATTTTTCTGCGGTTTCTCTACTAGGTGGCATCCATTTACCTTCTTGTCACGCATACAGTATCTACATATCACTAACGAACGATTCCCATGCTAATGCCGATCCACATCGGGAGCAACAACTCACCCAAAGACACTTCAAGGCAATCATCTACTCTGGCAATCTTCTTCATTCGCGTGTCATTTGGAATGTTATGCCATCTTATATCCTTAATTTATATAACTAACTAACGGCATGACTAAGTACGGTTCTCACATGTAAACCATATTACCAATGTATCTATGTATATACGAGTATTTCGAATGTATCTAACAAAATACAGCCGTTTAATTATTCAGAACGGTTAACTCTCCGACGACAGAGACTTGACGATGACTATGCTGACAGATATAAGACTTGATATTACAAGGTTCCATTGAGTTCGAAGGTCTAATATGATAGAAGGATGCGGTACACACTGTGTGTGTATCCTATCATAACTTGTAAGGAGTAATGCTATTTGTTGGATTTTATCTACCACAGTTTGAAGTTTAACTCTCGCTACACCGCCAGTGCGCTAGCAATTAGATACGCTATACCACGGTATCGGAGCAGCATAGCTACAGATATACACAGCTACTCGTATTCTCTGTAAAAGGGAATTCTTAAGGACTCAAATGGGAAGGATCAATATTTGTGCGAAGCACTGTAGTATGGGTATTACTTCTTGCGTAAGCGTTTTCCTTTTGATGTATTTCATTCCCTCTCGCTGTGTCTTTAATTTTCATTTAAAGTTCTACGGATTACATTTCTCGGAGAAAATCAATTTTGTCGACAAAATTACAGATGTACATGTAGTACGAGTATCTAATGGGAGGAAGAAGAAGTCATGATTTCCAATTGAGTTACTTATCGACGATGAGTCAGCGTACGGTGCGTGTGGGTATGTGCGAGAGTATGTATGACATTTTGATGTCACTCGAGTTATTGCTGACATTTGATAGGTGGAATGTCAAGACGAAAGCGAATGGAGAGGAAAGACAACTTCGGTAATTGATTCCTGTGTATGAACTGTTTAAAATTAATTCGGTACTCGCTAGATACGAGTAGAAATGTGCCTTGGAAGGGGGGTGGGGGGTTCGTTTGCAATTCGAGACTGTAGAGGAAATCGATATGACTTGCGAGGCCTTCTTAATGTGAATACATTAATGGGCATGTTTTTGTTTTTGAAACACGTACGATTCTGGTGGAGTGGCCATTAAACCAGAGGATTGAGCGTGAGGGGGTCTCCTCGAAAACACATGGGCTTCACTATGAAAAACGAATAAACGTTGAATCATCTTTAAATAGATCTCATCGGAAGCACGCAGATAGTTTGTGCACAACCAACTTGGAATTCAAGCGCAGGTGGACTTCAAGTCGGGGTTGTGTCTGAGGATTGACCGAGGGCTTCAGAGTCAAAAAAGTCGAAGGAGATTTTTCAATTTCACAGAAGGGACCCTGGAACTCACAGATCCAATTGATCCTGGTTTTTCAAACACAGCTTCCATATTTTGTTTCTTCCGTAAATAATTTAATTTAGTACAAAAGTGTTCAGTTAGTTCGTGTTTGTGGTACTTTTACTCACTTAAATCCTTTCAGCCCTCGAGCCATCTTGTATTGAAACACGTTTAAGGTGACTTCACTTTATTCCCAAAAAGTTAGATCCATCCTCAGCTGTTCTGTGTCACGTTTGCCTAGGGTGTCCCGCAGTTCTGTTGCCTAGGGTGTCCCGGAGTTGCCTTCTCGCTGTAGGGAGTGTCCAATACGCTGCCACTTTCTCATTCGTATACTAAGGTCTATAGGTTCTTAACCCGTTCTTTGATAAAATCGGTAGTCGTAGGTAGGATTGGGCCAAAAATGCTTCAAGAAGAGTCTTAGACATCTATTTACGAAGGTTTGCAACGTGGGTTAGTAGTATCCACCTCCAAGTAGTGCTCCCCTATACCATTACTGATTCTACGTTGGAGTAGGACAGTCGCAGTTCGGTTTTTGTGCTCAGAGCATTCCGTCCATCCGTACATCCAGTTCGGTGTCACCACGGTCAGTCGAGGCTACAGAAATTTGTCTACTTCTTCGACTTCCTGTCGGGCAATCTTGAGTTGAGCGAGGGTGTTAGAAGTGGTCAGGGCTTTTGTTTTGGCTGTGTTCTCTAGTGGGCGCCGTGGCTCAAGTGGTTACTGCGTTGGATCGCGAGAGGTTCGAGAGAATCTAGGCCCTGGACTACATAAGGTCTGGTGTGCCAAGTATTTGTATTTCCATTTTTGTGTTCTCTAGGAACTGCCATGATAGATAGGCTACCTGCTGCCGTCGGCATGCTATTCCATAGATTTATACTGAAACCTTAGTCGAGCTTATATTTTATACAGGGAAGTCCCTGCTTCGTTTTGAAACAGTTCCTAGTCCAAAATAAGGGCCTTCAGTCGCAGATTTTGCGACATTTGCTATGTGGTAGTGCCATGTTGCGCCAAAGGCTGCTGCTACGCTGAAAAAATCCATTATCTCCGTTCTATGCATTGGTAATAGAGGCTTTGATAGACGTGTTGATTTTGAAAAAGTGCCGCATTAAAGTCAACTAAATTTTTCAACTTTCTTCCTTTTCAAGATCTCCTGCAGACGTTTGTTTAGTGAATGAAAGCATCTCTGACGGAATGCATCTCCGAACTTATTGTAAGATGACGCCTTTCTCAACTCCACAGCCTGGTTTTGAACTTTACTTCCACTTTTTTCGTTACAAAATTTATGGGTCTCTTGAGTAGTGGTCTCAAAACGGCGCTTAAGCGCTTATTGCGTGCCCAAAAACCTACCACATACCAAAGATGTAGTTAGTGTGTTGCCATCGGCAAAATCAAAATTTTGGTTCTTTTTGGAACGGGTCATTGATATGAAGTCAAAATAGAGTTGGTGAAAGCAAAGAACCCTGATGTATCCCATAGACCCTAGCTAGAATTGATCTCTTCTAAGTGACTGCTGTTGAATGCATTGCTACAACTCAAAACTTCAACTAAAAAGCTTTTGTGGTAGTCTAAACGAGGTTAGCACTGCTTTATATGGCTCAGTTCCAGACTCCATAAAACGTTCTGCATCTCCGACGGGATGGTATGTCATTAAATGCCTTGTGGAAGAAATAGTTAAATGGCAGGCCAGGCTTAAGCCCACTGTAGCTCCTTTCAATGCCGAGAGTCGTAAATTAAAGTGCACCAGGCAAGTTAGGCACACTGCACCTAATTAGCATAATCTCATTTTAATGTCTTTGACATTTCCAGAGACCTTTCAAAAGGTTACTGTGTGATATACATTGATAATCACATGGAAACATATTCTTGATTATCTAAACAGCTCTCATTAACTAATATTTGGTTCAGTAGTACAGTGTGACACGTGTTAAATTCATAAATTTGTTTTCTATCATCCGTTAATATTACACAATCAAATGTCGTTGCTGATGGCTTAGTCTATGGAATGGTATTGTGTAAGGAAGTACACCTTAGAAGGTGCTTGCACCCTTCCCTTCTCTAAGTATATTACTATGTCCGTGAAATCAGCAGAGGGTGACTTCATAAGTGTCGATATGCGGAGGCGATTTTGTGCCTTGAGTGCAGCTTGTGACCATAGATGGGTTTAGTTTCTTTGCGTGTATAGTCTGTGTTGCTCTTTCAATGACGAAGAATTCAGTTTGAAATATATTGTAGTCACCCGGGAGTTTGTATGAATCACTGATGTTGTGTGATTCACAGAAAAACTCTAGAGCCGTCAGTCTAGAGTCCTGTGCAGTTGTGAATACATTAGATTCCCACTCCTGTCTTCCGGAAAAGAGAATAAAGCATTTCCTGTCGAATTCTATGTAAGGTACGACATAATCTGTTGTTCCATCGAGATAAATCAAGCTATAGATCCCCATCCATTAAGGCTTTACTTCGTGCTTCGTATGAACTCATCCAAAGGAAGAAGATTAAATATTATTTCCAACCCTGCCTGAGGTGCTGATTTCCTCTGCTGTTGTGCCAACACATCGTAGTCCTCGTACCTTTGTAGGATTATTGAGGTAACTATCTTTGTTATTCCATCATACATTCGTTCCACAGGTGAATATGGGTCCACTATCGCAGTATACGTCCATTTGATTGTGACTTAGTTTAAAACTCCCGTTTAGTTTAGAGCAAATCATATCACATACGATAGAATCTTGCAAGCGACTTTAAGTAGCAGTTGTCTTTGTCTTCACCATATGCGACTTGGCTTCGTAAAGGCTGAGGAACTACCCCGAATAAATTTTATATAATTTGCCAACATAAAGCCTCTTTCGGCTAGAATTTGATTCACCAACATAAATCAACTGAAATCAACTTTGTACGTTACCCTGAAGCTGAGTAATAAGCAAAGTAAAATAGATTTTTCGTCAAACTATCATCTTCTGATTTAAATGAGCGCCATCATCGTCAGTGGTGTTGTGCTTTTGTTTCCATTTTTTAATTGCTTCCATGGATTATTCACCTTAGTTGACGACATTCAACGCATCTCAACGTGGAGACAGGAAGCAAAATAAAGTTTTCTTTGTCACTTTAAGTGCAAAATTATATTTTTCTCAAAAGTGACGTTTGAAATTTCCCTAATTGCTCCAAGTCAGACCATTAAACTCAGCTTAATGGCTGCAGTTTATCTAATAAATTAAATTTGTATCGCCAACTGGCTTTGGTAAGAAATGAAACCCATTAGGGAATTTATTCAATAGAAATACTGTTACTTTCAAGGTAACCAGCCACATGACCGTCTTCCACGTTCAATTGAAAGAAAGCACTCGCGCTTTGTCAACCAATCCCTACTAATTACTCTTGTCCCCAAAGGAAAATAAAACCGAAATTCTCTCAAATTACTCATAATTAATGCCACCGACAAGCAAAATCCTTGGACCATGACCCATAAAAAAAGCATTTTTCACATTTCTTCGTACTAAATAACAACAAATTAGTGTAGCTTCCGAAACACCTACAATCCAGATGGACAGGACTACACACAGCCACCTCGGAAATTGTTACCTAAAACTTTTGCTAATTGCAAGCCATTAGCACCAGGACAACACCAAATAGGGTAGTGTATCCGTATATGTCTGTAAGATTCACAATAGCAACAAATAAATCCTAATTATCCACAGACTAAGGACAATTTACTAATTCCTTGGTTGCTTTTGGTCATTCCCTCACACCACCAGTGTTTGGTTGGTTTTCCTGTGTTTTTTTTTTAATAAAAGCCAGTCAGTGTCCTTAATTTAATTGCGATTACGTATAGCAAATAAATTTTCATCGTGAATGCGAAGCGGGTGACATTCTCGGCCTTAATGTTACGCATTTAATAAAATATTTACAACGGTTATTCCGAAAGGATACATTGTAATTCGTTTCCGCACATTTATCTGTATTAGGATTCATTATCCTTTGTCCTTGTTTTTATTCTTTGTAAACTTACTCTGTACGCATAGCCATTATCGTTATTCAAACTTTGGGGAAATAATGAGTCTTTGGCTTTTGATAAAGGACGACCATATGCAAACAAGGATATACTGGATTTTATCTATAAATTCTGCGGATGATAATAAATTCTCTTCTGCCCGACCGCAAAATTATCTGCAGGATAATATTTTCCCTCCTCAGGCGATGTCTACGTGAGGTCTTCTTTTTTATACATTGCTACATCGATTGTAGGAGGAAATGCAGTGGAAAACAGGACTAGAAAAAGGAATTCATACCGGAACGGAGTCAGGACAACTTTAACGTTAATGTAAAATTCTATTAACACCATTCGTGTGCCAGTGACAGACTGGTAGCTGGACTATGGTGAAAGTTTCCGCCTTCCGTTCATATCCCGACAGCCATGCTGGTGGTGTGAATACTCTGTCGCAGATGACCTGCCACCGATTGGCGTCTATGCTTTGAACTTATTTTATAGTCAGGGCTAGCGTTTTCTGTTGTAGAGTCCAGGATAAAGTTTTGTTTGCAAGCTGGCACCTGTCCTTATGTAGTTCGTGTTGGTATTGGGCGTAGTTGTCTTCTGTCCTGGGAATTGGGTGGGGGGAAATTCAAAATAAATTATCTGCATCCTTACAAACACACGCACACATGTAGTATACGTTGGAGATTAGTTTTTGTTTTTTGTTTAATAGTTTAGGGAATAGACTCACTAATGCTGAAAAATTGGACTTTTGAATGGGGGATGAAATGTTTTTGGAGTTTGGGTGGCCTTTTTTTTTATTTGGAGTAAGATATCCCAAAAATGAGCGAAAAGTGGTTGGAAAGTACACTTTAAACGAGGCTGTTAGATAAGGTCCTTTTTATGGATAGATAAATGAGGTGTTTAAAAGTTTTGGGGAAACTTTTCACAAGACGAATTGCTGGTGCTATTAATAGCACATTTGCAGGGAGGCTTCAGCAGGATAATTTGAATATGGTATCTTGATTTAAAGAGAGGTTTTGCGCACATTTTTATGCTACTTTAATAATCTTTGCGGGCGTCCAAAAGGATACAACTTACTCTATTGTCGATTAAAGATTCATTTTAGGGGTGTTAGCGCAATGCGGCCTTATAGATTTTTAGTCGATAGGATACTCGACTTTAGTCCTACACATTCCTTAAGAAGGGGCCTTTTAGTTTCCTCAACATATCCGCAAAATCTGGGTCTTTTCGTTGCTCTAGACACAGCTTCCTGAGGTGTTTTGTAAGTCTGCAGAGACCTATTTTTGTTAATGCTTAAACAAACCTTACTTCTTTTCGTGTTATAATTCCCAAGGAGCTCTTTGGCCTATCTTAGCTTAGGGAGTTCCTCCATAGTTTAGTTCTCTTGCAGTCTTCCTCCTTTCTTAGCCCTTCTGGACCGGAAAAACCGGTCTTTGAGCCTTTTGACCTGTTTTATTCCTTCTATTTTCACGTAGCCTGGCATTGAGTGGGGGGTGACTCTGTTATTCTCACTCTGTTGGTTTATTTTGGCAAGGCACCCTCACCCCAGTGTAGACCTGATTTCATGAGAGCTTAAGGCCTTGATGGCGGCCGCGATGCTTCCTATCGAGGTTGAATTTCTTTTTGAAAAAATTTGGTCTTCGTCTACGAACATCCTCTTTCCTTTCAAATTTTCGTTTAGAAGAACAGTCTCAAAAAATTCAGTACACATGTTCAGTTATGGAAAGAGATCCCAAATGTGGATATTTTGGCAATCGAAAAAAACTGAGTGTTTGTGGGGAGGAGTGCATTTATATCTCGATGAAAAAAAATTCTGTCGAGGACCTGCCAGCAATTGGCGTATAATCCAACCTGCTTAGGCGATGTCGAAGTGTCAAATTTGTTCAAGTTTAATGCAAGACATCAGCTTCAAGCGGTCATAACTTTCAGTAGTCTAGTGGGATGGTGTATCTAGTCGATAGCCGCCAGTATAGTAATCTCTCAAAAGAACTTCAGTATCGAGATGGTGTTAAGGGGTCTAGATCTCTTGGTGCCCTTAAACTATTTTTCCCGTAACATTTGAAGGTTGAACGCATATTCTCTCGTCGGTAGGCGCGATCCTGGTTATTCATTCTTATTCATTCTGTAGAATCTCCTTGTAGCGATTCAAATGCTTAAGGCTCGTAGAATATTCCTACAGAGCGTGTTGTGAAAGATGGCTTGGTGCGGTGGGCGAAGCAAAACGACGTGTCCTAGACGGGAAGGTGTATTCCGGGGTTTAATCAGATATTTGTATGTATCCCAATTTTTGTTACTTAATATCAGTCTATAAATTTCTGCAACTTTACCTTCATAGTTCGTCTTTCGAGTGTCGGGCGAAGATAAATTGATCTGAAAATAGTCTTCTCAGTCAACACTATCGTGCATGTCTCTCCTGAGTCACTGGCCTTATCACTAAACAACACCTCCCTTCTATTGATTGACTACAACTAAGTTCCCTTATCAAGTAGTTTGCCTTTCAGAAATATTCGCGTTGGGCAGGCAGCTTTTCAATAAAAGCACCCGCTGTTTCCGTCATTACATACGGCTATCCCTATTGCGCTAAATCGAACGGTTTCGTTCTTTGTAGTCGGCGCACAAGGTTTGTCTCGTCCAAAATTTGGAGTATGGCGTCATTACAATGTCCATGAAGACGAATACGGAGTTTGCGAGCAAAGTTCGTTATTTCGTCATCGACGGTAGCTACTCCTAAGTCTCGGTGGATATCATTGTTCCTGATATACCACGGAGCATTTACGATTATTCTTAGCACTTTGTTTTGGAAAGATTGTAAAATATCTCTATTGCTTCGTTTAGTACAACCCCAAAGTTGTACACCATACGTCCATACAGGTTTAAGCACTTGCTTGTGTAATAGCAGTTTGTTATATATGCTTAACTTGGAATGTCTTCCAAGTAGCCAATACATTTCTCTAAATCTATTTTCCAGCTCGTCGCGTTTCTTCTTAACGTGCGACTTCCATTTGAGTTTCGCGTCTAGTGTCATTCCTAGATACTTAGCCTCGTTTGCATGCGGTATTTGTACCGAGTTAATGAAAATGGGTAGGTTATTAATTTTTTTGTTAGTAAAATTAACATGGATTGATTTGGTTTCGTTGAGAGCAATGCGCCAAATCTTTGTCCACTCGCAAATTTTGTCCAAAGCTCGTTGAAGCTTTTCAGTTGCTGACTCGATTGATATATCTGTTGCAAGTATAGCCGTATCGTCCGCGAACGTGGCTACAACAGTACCTTCTTCTTGGGGTATATCTCGAGTGTAGAGTAAGAACAATACCGGACCAAGAACACTTCCTTGCGGTACTCCGGCAGCGATGTCCTTAAATTCAGAGTATTCACCTCCGTGTTTTACACGGAAAAGTCTATTAGCAAGGTAGGATTCTAAAATCTTGTATAATTGTTTCGGAAGAACCTGCCTCAGCTTAAGCTTCAACCCTTCATGCCATACCTTGTCGAAGGCTTGAGATACGTCAAGAAAGGCGCTAGAACATATCTTTCTCTCCTCAAGGGTTTTCTCTATTTCATTAGTTAATCTGTAGACCTGGTCAATTGTCGAATGCTTAGTTCTGAAGCCAAATTGATGGTCAGGAATCAGTCGTCTTTCCTCAATGACCGATTGCAAGCGTTTTAACAAAAGCTTTTCAAATACCTTAGATATTATCGGAAGCAGTGATATCGGTCTGTACGATTTTTTGTCATTTGGAGACTTTCCCGGTTTTGGAACCATTATAACCTCAGCGACTTTCCATTGCCTTGGAACGTATAATAATCTTAGAGCGGCATTTATAATATGCAGGAGCTTGATCAGGGCTTTTTTTGGCAATTCCTTGAGGATCTGTCCGGTTATTAAGTCATATCCAGGGGCCTTGTTATTTTTAAGATTTTGTATTACCTGGCAAAGTTCGACCAGCGACACACTCTTTATTTTAAAGTTGTCAGGTGTCGTGATAGTACCACCAAGGTCTTCTATAAGCGCCTCTCCGTCAAATGGCTTAAACGTTTCTTCTAGGTGCTTCGCGAATAAATCCGCCTTTTCCTTGTCTCCTTTTGCCCATTCGCCATTGCTTTTTCTTATTGGTAGCGATTGCATTTGGGGTTTTTTAATACCTTTCACGGCTTTCCACAGCGAATAGTTTGAATTTTTTTCGGCAGTCAAACCTTCAAGAAATGTAGAAATCTCTCGATTTTTGAAATCTCTTATTGCTTTTTTGAGTTCATTACATAAATGATTTAAGATAGTTTTATGCTGGGGAGCTCGGGATTGTTGCCATCTTTTGCGTGCTCTCCTCTTTGTTATTATCAATTCTTTTATTTCCGGTGGATATTTACCTTCGCTGTGTACGACTTCTTTCCTCCTAAAGGGAGTATTGTTCCACGCTGCGTTCTGTATGACTTCAATAAATCTGCCGACTTCGTCTTCTAATTCATACGGTGTTTTAAGTGACACGTTCAGATCAATGTTTTCTTTACAATATTTCTTAAAGCCGTCCCAGTCAGTTTTGTTGTTAATTAACCTTGGCGCCCGTTCTTTTTTTATTAGACGCTCGCTTATTGACAAAATGACTGGTGAGTGATCTGAGGAGAGATCAAAGCTTTCCTCGACCTTTGTAAAGTTTTTAGGTACTCCTTTTGCGACGAAGAAGTCTACGAGATCAGGCGTTTTTGCTCTGTCGGAAGGCCAATATGTTGGTTTCCCTGTCGAAAGGAAGTCAACGTTAAATTGCATGCCGGTTTCGTAAAGTAGTCTGCCTTTCGTTGAAGTGCATCTTGAACCCCAAAAAGTGTGTTTTGAATTAAAATCACCACCAACAATAAATTTCGGTCCAAGTGAGTTGAAAAGATTTATAAAATCGTTCTTCTCTAGTTTGCATCGCGGAGGACAATAAATGGATGCGATATTGTAGTATGAGTGCTTGTTTTTAACACGAACTGTACTTACTTGCATCGCATCGTTTTCCATAATTGTACTAAAAGAATGCTCAATGCAGTCCTTGATGAATAGGGAAGATCCGCCTCTAGCCCTTTCGGATGGATGGTAAGCATGATAAGCACAGTATCCTTTTATTTTTAAGCTAGATTTATTTTTTAAGTGCGTTTCTGAAATCAAACATATATCAATGTTGTCTTTTCGCAAGAACACTTCTAGTTCGTCGATCTTTTCCAAAAGGCCGTTAGCATTCCATGTTAATATTTTAAGCAACTGTTTCATATTTATAGATTTTTTCTTGTTTTGCGAGTTTTAAGCTCTAGATTGCTCAATTTTTCAAATATAAGCTTGTTTGTTTTAGTTTGCTCTTCAAGTTTCTCGAGAATGATAGAGAAAACTTGTGAGATTGGATCTGGAGTAATGCCGCCTTGTTTATTTTCTTGCGAGGCAACTTGCGCGTATGTTTGCCCGCCAACAGATGGTGGTTTTTTCTTTGGGGCTTTGTCTTGTCCAACTTTCGTCCTTTCCTTGACTGGTTGTCTTGCTTTCGTTAGTTTTTCCGTATTAGCTTTAGGTTTGTCATTTGGTTTCGTTTTCGGACGTGAGGTTTTTTTAACCGCATCACGCCTTTTTTGGAGCTCTTTGGCTACATCGCAGCCTCTATAATTCGCTGGATGCTTTCCTTTGCAGTTTATGCAAGTCGCTGGAGCATGCTTATCTAACTTGCATTCTTCTGACATATGTTTACCGGCGCATTTTACGCAACGCGGTTCTTTTTGACAGTAAGTCTGCGTATGATTGAAACCTTGACAACGTTTGCACTGTGGGATCGATCTTGTGCTCTTACGTAAAGGTTCGATTTTGATAACGATATTTTGAATAGTTTTTATATTGTAAATATCTTCCATATTTTCATTTTTATCGAAGGTGAGCATAAACAATGGAAGCCCACGCTTAACCAAAATTTCCTGATCTCCTTCAGTTCGCTGTTTCTCCTTCTTGATAATATTTACGGCATCAAGAATTTTCAAACCTTTAGCTTGAAGATCATTTATAATATCTTCCTTAGTCAAAGAGGGGTGAAGTCCTCTTGCTACGACACGCAGTGGTCTTTCTAACTTATTCTCGTAAGTGTACCATTGGATCTTCTCGGTATTTAATTTCTGAGATAATGCTCGGTAACCGTCAGGGTCATCGACGTTAATTTTCCATACGTCGTTGCGCAGTGGCGTTAATCTAAATGACGATGCCAACGTCTCTTTTAAAAGGCAGTGTAGTTTGCTAAAATTTGTAAATCCAACGACGTTTATTGGTGGCGGAGGACGTACTTTTGCTTTCATTTGTTTCGCTTGTGACCCCTTGTGCTTGTCTTCTTTTTCTGGCTCGACTTCGGGCGAAGAACCAGCTCTTCGTTTCTTGCTAGGTCTCTTCTTCGAGATCCAATTTGTTTCTCGCGCTAGCTCATCTTCGTCCGTGTGATATTCTCGACTTGCTGAGTGGGGTGGGCTACTTTCTCGTTCTTTAAGCCCATGAGAGTTTTTTAAAGCCTTATTTTCTTCTCGGAGTTGGTCTATCTCTTTCCTAAGTTCTTGATAGTCGCTCCATTTTGTTAAGCTTTATGCGGAGTTCGTTATTTTCCTCCTCAAAGCTTTTGTGCTTCACTAAGTCCCGTTTCTCGCGAATTGACGCTTCCGGCGGACTTCTTTTCCCGGATACATTCGATCTTGATGGTGGCGATCGAGATACCCTTGAACTTTTCGTAAAGGGGTCAAAGGATTGCAATAAATGGCTCTCCCCAGAATCCGTAGAGCCGACCTCCGAAGAGGGTGGATTTTCCAGTGAACCTGGACTGCCACCTGGGGTATTATATCTTTTCGTTTTCTTCATTGCATTTTTTGTATACGCTATACTCGGTATACTGAAGTTGGATTTTTAGTCGCCTCTTACGACAGGCATGCCTACCTCGGGTATATTCTGACCCCTACCCGAAGGGGTAGAATAGAATAGATTTCCTTATAGAATAAATTTCTCTACATGGCCGATGAGATTTAAAACTAACCAATTAGAGCATTCAAATCGCCCAGTACAGTCACGTTCAAAAGAAAAACGTAACGTATGAGAAATCCAAGAATGTGATGCCACTCCCACTCGTCTAGTAGATGAATGGATTCATTAAGTTCTCTAGGATCTTACATTTTACGAGTTTACGTAATCAGTTTGGAAGGAGCGCATTCAAAAAACACAAAAAAATATAATTTTCTGCATCGCACTGCATCCCTTCCGAAGCACCAATATCCTTTTAAAGAGACACTTCTTCTTCCAGTCAACTTCACTGATGTAGAAAAAAAAAGAGGTTCAAATAAATACTCCTACCACCTCGCCTTTCACTAAATTCCATTTCTATGAGCAATGACTACATATACATCACACAACCTCTTATCTAAGGCTCAACGAAAAATCTATTCACAATATGCGCAACCGAGCAGAAGCACAAGTAGGTAGTAACCAACTAGAATTTCCATCAAAAAAACGAGGGAAAGACTTACATATGTATGCCCACTAACTCAGTAAGAAAATTGCTAAGAAAATCATAAAATGCAGGAATCCCCATCATGAACTAGAAGACACGGAAGAGAAAGAAAACGGCAAAGGAACAGCAACAGCAACAGCACATCAATAACAACAACTACTACAGAAGATGATGATGATGATGGTGTAGAAAAGAGGATGAGCCCTAGTTCCTCTGCATGAATAATTTAGTTCGTTTAATGGATTTACCTGCTCGGTAGTCATCCTTACACTCTCACAAGGATGTGTAAATTACGTGCATTTATTCAGCCCGCATATCACTTGCCATTATTTTGGTCCTTCATTCTGTTGGTTGGAAAACGATGGGTTGCGAGAAATTTCTAGCTCGTTACTCAACCCACCTGGAACCCCTTTTCATCTCTTATTTCGCGTGTCAGCTTCTCCTCCTTCAAAGCATCATCATCATCATCATCCCTTTAATCAATCTCATATCAACTTATCACCGATGGAGGCGAAAGACCGTAACACGGTAGAGTAGAGCAAGGTGCTCTATGTGTGCTAGACTCTTAAGCAATTTGAAAAATTTTGCCACTCCTGACTCGTTTTTTTTTTTTTTTTTGGCAAGCCATCATCCTGGCAAATAAATACTGGTGTCATCTTTTGGAGAACCATCGGTGGTGGAATACACGTCAAGTGGTTCAACTGGAGAATATTTCTCTTTAGAATGCATTTGAAATATTTTTTTGCAGGGAAATTTTATTAAAATTTACCTCGGGGGCTATACACACCCATGGGGGATGGGTTCAATGAGAGTAGTTTTTGAGGATCTAATGAAAGTTGATGGACATGAACTAGAACTGAATGTCCTTGTCCGCTCTTTGAATAACGCTTCCTCCTGTTTATCTTAAGAATGGTATTCAACCGAATCAATAATTCGCAAGCGATCTGTCTGAAACTTCATCGGTCCATCGAAAAAGGTGTGTGAGCGTGCACCCCTTTAGAAATCGATGGTGCTTATACCCCGAGTCTATCTATGAAACATTTTAAATTGTCACCAAAGCTCCCAGCAGTTGCAGTTGAAAAGTATACAAATGAATATTAATCCAAGATGCACCTGACTTTCCACTTTTAACAACTTGCAGTGGAGGTATCTAAAGTATCTTTTACAAATTTCCAAGTGGTAACTGCAGTTTTAATGTGTTTTGTACAAACATATAAAACGTTTCATGCCATACCATGTATCTCTATCATCTGCACGGTTCGGTTCATGTTTTATCCATTACAAACCGCGCGACTCTAGCGATAATCGTAAAACTTTTGCAACTAAGGGTCCATAAAATGTGTAACATGCATTGTAACTCTGAGAATAGCACTATTCTTAGTTTTCCTTAAGTGCTTTCCTGTTCTATAGCTGCGTGTGCAGCTAAAGGATGGTTAAGGGTTGCCCCTCGAATTCATCATCATCAAATATCTCTCCCTACACGCTTAATGGCAAAGTCTTAACTTTCGGTTTTACTTTCCACTTTAATAGTCGTATTACGAAATCGTGTGTTCCTTTGAGTCATGTTGCATTTGTTTGATGTGAAACTACGAGTGTATGTTTCACGAAACCTCTTAACCCTATCGCGGAGTCCTTTTTGTATTTTGAAATATCCCGGCGAGTGATCCAATTCCACTGTGATCCCTTTCATCTGGCTTACACTTGAAAGCTGACTTCTTGGTAACATGAGCGCACGAATGCCATAAAAATTGTCTTTGACAAATTCCGGGAGAGTTATCGCTCCCTCGCCTGTCACTGACACAGATGGTATTAGCTCCCAAGAAATACTCGCGCGTTCGTATGTGTGCAGATGGCATTCCACGAGATCGAAATTTTTCATGGAAAATTCATCCGTAAAACCGAAGTGATGTCCCATAATAGAAAACAATTGTTGTATAAACCTATCCATTAAATCGTGAACAGGGTAATATGAAAGAGCACTGAAATTCGTCCTTTTCGTCCCTTTTTCTAGTTCTGTGGTCTCTTAACAGCTTTCTCTCTGGTGTGACATTAGTTTGTGGCGCTTTCGAACGTATTTTCTAATTTTGTTGGACAGTTGAATCGGGCGCATTCAGTACGTGTTTCTTCGTTCAGAAATGTTTTAGGAATTGTGATCCCCTACATTACATGTACAAGCAGATGTTGAATTTGTACAGTAAATATCCTTCTTATCATGTAGAAACGAAGATGGTGCATCGCAGTATTTCGATTTGTAGATTTGCCCGTGGTTTACACTTCTTTACAGTTCGCAAAATATGTATCCTTGATGATGATGAGTTCGTTGAAAAAATCTATTTTACTTTGCTTATTGCTCAGCTTCTAGAAAGGATACAAGCATGATTTATAGCTTCAACTGATCGGTTGGTAATTGGAACTCGAACTTGTAAAAAAATATTTTGAAATAAATTTTGTACGCGTTTTCAGCGTCTAACTTTGCATGCAAACTGGAACTGCTCCAAGCTTTTTAGAATACGAGCAGGATTACCTTTCCCTTCACTTTTTAAGGAAGTGCTTAAGATGACATCGATATCGGATTAGTCGGTCGTAAGTAACTTAAACTTTAGAAGCTTGTCATGGTAGTAGCTTGTCCAGGACGTTAGTCAGACTGGTGTTACCTGGGACTCGGGCCTCAATTCTTTCGCTCAATTTGGTAGTGCAAGCCTAAAATGAAATTGAGACTTATTGACTTTAACCCAACAAATCTAGTGAAGCCCAGCTTTCTAGGATATTTATGTAGTATTTGTTGGACTCCTTGAGAGCTCACTCTGTTGCGTGTCAATGTTCTACGATTATTAGGGATTTGATCTCAACGTTCCTCGTTTTCATCGAAAAAGCTTTATCTTTCGTCACCTGTTAAACATTTCTTTCAAAGATCCTTTAGAATAAGACATAAATACGACATAATTCTTTCTAGGAGTGCCTTTCACAGATTTAGTTTTGGGAGTTCCCGTAAGATTATAGCTTTTTCAATTTCTTGCTTTTTCTGCAGTTCTTTCCTACACGATCAGTCTGGTTCTCAACCCTTCTTCACTAACTTTTCAGCATCCTAAGTTCATTCTAAGGTCCATTTACTCGAACTTGGAATGAGATCCTGTATAGAGTCACTTTGTCGATCTAGCACAGGTTGTTGAGGTTGTGTAGGCTCTCGATCGATAATATCCCCAAGGTCGTAGGGGTTCAGCCTTAATGGCACTTACTTTGGGTATCTCACATAATTGCAATGTTTCTCTGGCGGTACTAAATATCTGTTGACTTTAATTGAAGCATACCTTCCCATTGCGTCCCAAACCTTCCACTCATGTCAGCTGTTCCCAATCCATGTGTATATCCACTTGAAGGCGTGTTTGTCAGTTGCAGGCCCTTGCTGGTCCATTTTTCTAGCAAGATTCCAAGACCAGTTTTTATCGTCGCTGCTTTCGTGTCGCTTCTGATCGTCGCCTCTCGGCATTTACAGAAGGGGTGTCTGTTTAGAGGTGAGACCCATTCTCTGCACCCGAAGTATTCTCCTTTCCCTATACCGCCTCTTGAAATCGTCATGATTCCGCATTAATTACTATGGAACGAGAGTAAGATTTGTCCCTGACATTGCAATTCACATATGCAACCCAGTCACGGTTTTTTCTTCATTTATTCTTTTGACCCAATCCGGAGCGATAATTTGTCTCACCATCATGGTCTACATGAGACAGAAATTTTGGTTTTGACTTTCTATATGTTGTAATAAAGCGTCATCTTCCTTCGTTCAGCTGTTCAGTTTCATCACCGTAGCCCAAATTGTTTACGCCTGTCATGTTGAACTATCGATAGGGTTGGCCTAAGACCAAGTTTCACTGTAAGGGCAACATATCCCCTCTTTCGTATTTTACGCCCAAAAATGATTCCATATGGACAGACGAACGAATAGTTTCAAAACAACGTAGCTTTCGATGCTGTTCAAAAATAGTCGCACTTGTTTCCTATCTATGACTTGTTCTCTATTTGACAATCCGCGTAACAAAATTTATATTCACCTCTTGAAATTTGCTGAGATAGAATGATATGAATGCGATTGTGATTGTGTGTTATCTAAACTAAAAGCCTTATTATTATCCGGTTGTCAAGCGTTTTCTCTATCACCTTGTTCTGCGACACGTTTGGTATACCTATGTGGTATCAATGCTTGTTCTTATCTGATTATTAAATAATTCTTCGTCGCCAAATTTTGAATACTTACTAAAAATTTGAACGATTCTATCTTAGTTAATTCGAACGCTCGTAGAGGTGTTCGGGGCAACCTTATCGGTTTATAAAATTCTATCAGGCATTCATGATGAAAACACCACGTCTAGCTACCGTACGATCCGTTCGAAAAAGGTTGGAATTCTTTTAATTGATTTTCAAAATATCAGAACCGTTTTGATGGCTAAATATCGAAGGTAGATACTGGTGTACAATTTTTAATTCCTCTAGTCAGGCATGGATATGCTTAGAATAGGTTAGGTTGGCTGGCCGCACAAGAGTGCAGACACACTTGGACCAGTAGAGGTCTTTGTGATGCCATGGATCAAACCATTAGGCCACTCAGTGACTAACAAAACCAACCGGAGCTTTTGATAAAGCGATGGATGCATGGGTCGATGTGGCCTTATGAAGCCCAGATCGCCAAGGTCTTCAAGGAAGGGGGACCCTAAATGGAGCATTCTTTTATGCGACAAGGTTGGGCAATTACATAGGAGGTGCAGGATAGTTTCCTCCTCCTCCTCGTCCCTACGGCTCCTGCGGAAGCCTTTAGAAAATAGGCCGGGTCTTCTGGCATGTTGGCCTGTAAGGCAGTGTCCAGTGAGAACACCGACAATGCAGCTGATCTGTGATCACTTTAGTATGGTCCAGTCTAGGCCAGATGTGTTCCGAAATGTGAGCCGTTTTCCCATCTAAGGATGGTCTTGCTAATAGCATTCAGCTTTAGTAGATGCTTACATAAAGCTAGGAGCATACCCAGGGAGTAGTACCCTGTCTGGCACGATTCTAGGGACTTGATTGCCGCTTAGAAGCGTGAAAAGTCAAAGTACTTAATTGGTTCGACTGTGTGTCCGTCGTGGTTAGTGCATTGGATTTTAAAGCGGGAAGTTCGAATCCCAGAAAATACCAAACAAATTTTGACGGTCCCACACCTCTCTGAGAAAAGTCAAAGAGTAATCGATGTCATAGGAAAGTTTCTCAACTTAGGGGTTGTGAACCCTCTACATGAGTCAAGTCGAAAAAGCTGCAGTTTCTCTCTATAGAGCCCCTTTTGCAGCTTCATAGAAATGAACTAAAGTAAAACAGTCTCGATTTAAATTATAACAAACTATCTTTAAAAACTTAAAATTAAATTGTACAAAAAAGCTTAAGTCTACCTAAACATAACTAAACTCGATCTACCTTAAGAAAGATACCGCCAGCCGTTTGCAGAATCGGCAGCTTAACGTCATACTTCAGTGGAATCTGTGTACGCTCACAAACGCTGAATTTAAAATTCTTAATCATCACCGCCAATCCAATCCTTGCTTGCATTCTACCAAATCTAGATCCAATACAGTTTCGTGGTCCGTCACCAAAGGGCAACCATGTGACAGACTCCCGTTTACTTTTCTCCTCCACAGTAAAACGTTCTGGATCGAATTTCTCCGGATTTGGATATATTTCAGGATCATAATGAATACCATCCACAGGAATCAGTACCAAAGATCCCTTTTCGATTTTGTATTTTGGATCATCTGTAGGATAGTCCTCTTTTGCTATACGCTGAAGGAACGGTACGATGGAGTACATTCGGAGGGTTTCTGCAATTCAATTGAAAATTGAAAATAAAAATTATAAAAATTCATCCATTTAGTGCTCACCGTCAATAACTTGATTCATGTAATGCATGTCCTTTACGCATTCGTATGTCAACTCGCCTTTATGCTTGGCAAGCGTCTCATTGATTTCACTTCTTAATTTCTCTTGGATGTCGATATTGCGTGCCAGCTCGTAGAGGGCATATGACATCGTTGAAGACGATGTCTCGAAACCTCCCAGATAGAAAACAAAAGCCTGTGCAGCTACCTCCTCCATACTCAAACCGGTCACGTATTCTCCATCTTCGGTTTTGATTGGCTTCTTGTTTTTCAAATCGATCAGAATGCTCATGAAATCATTGCGTTTGATGTCATTCTGTTCGCGATATTCCACCGTCTTTTTGACCGCACCCATGAAAAATTCCTCCACATCGCTGCACGTGATTTGCATTCCAAGTTTCCGGGCCAAATTTGGACAGCTTTGCATAAAGTTAAGGATAAGCGGGTGATGTCTTTGCTCTTCGAATGCCTTTCGCCCATAAAGTCGAAACTGTGCCTTGGGATCCTTCAGACTGTTACACTCTATCCCGAATGCACATGACCCGATCACGTCAGTTGTGAATCTTGCATTGGTTTCCTTGATTTCGATAACCGCACCGTCGCCAACTAGGTCACCGAAAACCTCTGCGAAACGATGACCAACTTCCACCACCGTCGGGAACATGAACTTCATTTTGCCCGATGAAAACGTGGGTGACAGCTTGTTGCGCAATTGACGCCATTTTCCGCCGTCAATAGCGAAGAGGTGGGCACTCAGCGGATCGTCCTTTTCATTGTAAAAGACGCCTCGATTGACGAAATTATTGAAATCCTTGATGAGAATATTTTTAACCAATTCCAGATCTAAAGCCAGAACAGCCGGATTCAAAAAGAAGTAAATCCCACAGAATGGTCCCGAGCCCTTGTACTTTTTGTAAATATCATGAACTGCCTCGCCTATACGACGGGTTCGCGTGACGCCTTTCATGTTGCCAAAGAACACGCTGGGTTCGTCGTGGGGTATTCCACGTTTCTTCCAGTAATTCATACCATCGCGGATAAAGTACAGAATAACCGAGGCTATCGCTGTGATAGCAAACAACACAGTTGTTGTTAGCTCCATCTTTTTTAAAAATTTATTCAAATGAAGATCACTAGCAGACTAAGGTTTCCCTGGCGTGTTATTTGTATTTATAGGGAGACACTTGAATTTTTTTTAGAATAATCTTTTCGGACTCGTAATCTGTAGTGTTTTCTGTTTGAAGTAATCATAGTGACTGGCAAATTATTTGGAGAATCATTTCTTATCTTCGTCGAAGCGCGGTATGCCCTTATCAGTAGTAAATAATAACAAAAGAACACGAAGAAAAAAAAGAGTGTTGTTAGCTGCGGCTGGCAAGATGACTAGCAAAATTTAATATTTTTAATGATAGCAGCAGATAAAGAGCTTTTTAGCCATTTTTCTGTCATAGCCAGTGTGACCAGAGGGGAAGACTTATAGATTGGTTATAGGGTGTGTGCGCACAGAAATCTTTGTAGATCTATTGCGCTACCCCGATCTAGTCGATGAAATACTCGACTTAGAGCCTCTCCTCCAGTCCGATTTCCTTGGCGAACCGGAGTATCTGGAGTGGATCTAACAACGGTCGATATTCTTCTAACAGTTGGTAGGCATCCGGATGTTTCCTTCTTTTGTGAATCAGTTCTTTACATTCCTGTAAAATGTGCCCTGGGGTTTCCTCAACATCCCTGCAGAATCTGCAGAAACACAGTAGAGTTGGCCTGTCTTAGTCTAGGAAGTTTCTTTCAGAGTTCTTCCTCTCTCAGTTTTCCCCGTATCGTATGCGGGCCCAGCCCACAAAATGGCTTCGGGCCAGTGAATACGGTTTCTGATCCTTCTCCAGCTAGTTTTTCAGCTGCTTCATATATGAGGGTGACTCTGTTGTTTTCACTTAGTCGGTTTATTTTGTCAAGGCACTCTCATATCAGTGTAGACCTGATTTTATAGGAGCTTAAAGCCTTTATTGTGGCTTGGTTATCCGATAGTATCGTCATGTCTTGCCCGCGATACTTCCTAGTGAGGTTAAATTGGGTGCATCATTCAATTGTGTAGATTTCCGCTTGGAGTATACTGGGGTATGTTCCGTTGGGTTTTGATTAATATTCATTTGAAGGTGGGGATACACTTAACGTATTCCCGTTATTTTTTGGTCCAAGTAGATCATTAAGAAATAAAGTCGGTAAGAGAAGGGGTGCACCAATGCTTGTGTTCATCAACGGCAAGGCTGTTTGCAGTCAATTCGTCCATTTGAACACTATCGTTGGATTTTTTCACATATTCATTCAATTTAAAGCCCGTTCAAGGGCGTGTTATAAATTTCTGAAAATAGTCTTTTAAGCATACAAGGTGGATGTGGTCCTCCTTCTAAAACGTATAATCAACGGCAAGCATACAGGATAGTCAGGATCTTTGCAGCGAATTTCTACGCTTGAACACTGCCTTGATAGATATTAAGTGTTCAATCGGAAAATACGTCCAGTTTCTTTCACATATCCCTTTCCGAAAATAGTCGACACAAAATGACACAAGACGTACATACATACACATGTAGTCCTCGATCTAAAACGTATGATCCACAAATGTTTAAAATAAACGCGGTCGTTCAGTATTGATCTTCTCTTTCAAGGAGTCTATGTCTTCTTATATCCGTATTTATTTATTGACCTTTGAATCATTTTTGCCACTTTCTCCCTTGGACACAATTGTCTGGGTACACTGGTATCTGCAACCTCTCTATTAGTCTGGGCTCTAAATATGGCAGTGAAGCTCTTATAGCGATTAGACTGGTGTCTTGCGTGAAGCTGTTAAGTGCAGAGAACAGACTGGCCAACCAATGTCTCCATTTTTTGAGGTTATTTGATCTAGAAACATTTCTCAAAGAACATGCATCGTATCACTCTGTCTTTATGGGCAGAAGGGTCGTCTTAAAACCACATTCGGGCACGGGATAGGTGAATTGTAGATGTACAAAGTTTTAACTCGAATGGCTCCTGAGTTATTCGAGGGTTTCTCCCCTCAAAAACGCAAATCTTATTTGTTGATAAAGCCATTGAGGTGGAAATTGAGGGTTCCATACTCCTGGTTTCGCCTAGGCGAGGAACGTCGGCTCCAGCGCACTCTCTTTCCAGTCGAGTTTTCTAAGGGATTTGAAATCGAGAAGCGGGTCCATAGAACGGCATATCCTCATCTAATATTTAGTTTTCCTAGATATTCCATTATTTTATTGGTCAGAACCTCACAGGGCTCTTGAGAGACTGTTCCAGACTTCGCATGGACTCATTGGAAAATCTGCAAAAACCTTTTTCTATACCTTGTTTCCTTAGGTCTTCCTTGAATTTGCATTGTCCCGATTGGAATCCTTGTTAACATGCGTAGGGTTTCCTTGCTTAGGCTGATGCATGCTTCGATTCTTCTCCGGTTACAGTCCTTAGTAGCTTGCCTCAGACCTTGAGTACTGTTCCAGGCCTTAGCCCTATTTTGCCTCTCTTATACTTGAGGAGTTACGCCGAATTTGAGATTTAACAGCGAAAATCCGTTGTGAAATCGTCCAGTGCACCACTCAATATTTTTGGACCACCCTGTGTATTATTATCGAATCCCCTTGAGAGTATTTTTCATGACAATTCTGTTCAAAACTATCTATGTTGCCAGATTTTGTGCAGCTTGACTTGCATTTTAAGAAATTCAGATATTTAGATAAATCTGCTCTTTTCAATAAAATTTAGCAGTTTCTTATAAAAGTTGCTTTAAGTTGCTTTCTTCGATAAATATTCGCGTTAAAAAGTTATAACCACTTGAACCCACCAGTCAACACCTTGAGCAACGTGAAAGCTTTTGCCCATAAATCAGCGTGTGCCAAGTAATTGCGAACATAAACCACAAGAGCAAAACAAAATCAAACCCGGCAAATTCCGTCATGAACTTCCAAACAGATTCCATTCAAGTTTTTATCCTCTTTGTGTCGCATTTTTGTTTTTATTCCGGAAAAACTTTATCTCCTTATAACCTTTTCTTTTATATAAAAGTTGGAATAATTACTTTTAATGGCTAAACATTCCGCCAAACATTAGACACAAAGAGCAGAGCAGAGCAGAGTAGAGCAGAGGGTGATGGATGGAAAATACTTGGAAATATTTTATGGTTTCAGTAGCTCCGTTTCTCGTTCTCACTCTCTTAAGGACTGTGAATTTATGTGATCCTTGGATATTCTTTCTACGCGCTTAGCGCCTAGAAACGCTGTAAATTACCACAAGCAACGATGACAAACACAATACAACATGCTGCCAGGATCAACATAAACAACAATAACCAACCAAAAAATAAGAGACATTTACTTTTTCCCCCCAACAAAAAAAAGAAAAAATCAATTCAATTGCAAAATTATTATTCCTCAACTCTTTTGTTGTTTTTGTGAGTATGTGTGTGTGCTGCGTGTCCTTTGCTGTTACTTTGGCTGCTCGTCAAGATTTAATGGGTGGATTTATAGGACAATTGTTTTCTGTCATGAGACATTATTCGGGTTTCACTGAAGGATTTTCCACGAAAAGCATCTCCTTCCCTCTCGTGGATATCCGACTAGATGTACGAGTATGTGTGTGTGTGTTCTGCTTAAGAGTTATTTTTTTGGGGTTAAATACCATCTGTGCCAGTGGCAGAGACACTTGGAATGGAAGGAGTACCGCAGGAGGGGCCATAACTCTCCTGGAATTTGTCAAAGTCAATTTTTATATGTACGCACGCTCGTGTTACCAAGAGCTCAGCTTTAACTGTAAGATATATACTCGTAGGTTTGGAAGGGATCACAGTGGACTTGAATTGTCGTAACAGTGGACAATTTGCAATTTTTTTGGGTCAATTTAAATGGCTTTGAATCGCTCAGAATTTTTCCGAAATTCTTCAGAGTTAAATATATTTTCAACACTTTTGTAAGAAATTTCAAGAAAAGTACCGATATTTGGCCCACCAAACCGTCACCATGCGTGTTGTACTTGTTACATATTTTCACACAAATGGTAGGGACTTACAATTCAAAGCCATATCCCTATACGATGGTTCGGCATTCGCGAGAACAGGGAGCAAAAACGTTGATTTTTTCTGAGGCTCGAAACTTTTAAACCTCCCGCTCAGTAGTCCCACTCATTAACCACTGAATCACGGCCTAGATTTGTAGATTTGTGTTAACTTTAGAAGTCCAAAAGTGGGGGTCCATTTAAGTACGCTGTTATGCTTGGTCCTTTGTGTTTCGTCATTCCACTGACGTACATACATATGCACCCTTAAAACATTCTTGTCGAAATTTTTTCTTATATACCCCACTGTGCAGCAGGATATCTCACACAAAACGAGGTTGGCAGGCTATGGGCGGGGGTTAAGGAATTTCGTGAAACATCTAGTTTCACATCAAACATATGTGAGATGGTTAAAAGGAACACGATTTCGTATTACATCGCGTAAAGTGGAAAATAAAGACGAAAGTTAAGCCGTCAATTAAGTGTGTAGTGAGATATTTGATGATGATGAATTTGTGAGGGAAGCACTATATCCTCCTATAGTTGCACATATACACTTGTGTTGGGAGGAAACACTTAAAGGAAAAGTGAGAACAGTGCTATTCTGGTGTTACAATGTATTTATGCGTTTTACAAATTCTCAGTTGCAAGGGTTTTGTGATTCGTCTTGTAACGGATACAATATGAAGTGAACTGTGAAGGCGATAAAAATACATACATACATATGTGCGGTAGGAGGATGACATTTCATGTGCGAATGTGGACCATTAAAAGTGCAGATACTATTTGAGATAAGTTGCTTTTTAAGATACATTTTAAATTGCTTTACAGAGTGATATTTGTGCTGGACACTTGAATACATTTTAGTTTTTATTTATTTACTTTTCACATCGACTAATGTATGTAGTCATGACTAACTTGAGAAAGTTAGTTGTCAGCCGTCCTAGAGTAACAATTTTTAGTTTTAGTTGGCAACCAGACGTTTTAACTTAAAAATAATTATTTGCAGTAGCGTGTACTAATAGTTATGACTAACTTCCGAAAATTACTTTTCAGTCACTCGAGGCCAATAATTTTTAGTTTTACTTGGCAAGCGGTTGTTTTAACTTAAAAATTGCAGAAGCGATTACTTGTAGCTGCAGCTAAATAGCTGCTATATTCTTAAAGTAGTTATGACTAACCTCCGAAAGTTAGTTGCCAGTCATCCTGGAGCAAGAGTTTTTAGTTTTCTTGGCAACTAGGTATTTGCATTAGTTGTAATACTTAGCTACTACTCGCCTCTGCAACTAAATAATTCTTCTACGGTGAAAGTAGTTATGACTAACTCCTGAAGGTTAGTTTTCAGTCTTCTAAGGCCTTAATTTTCCTTAGCAACTATCTACTTTAATTGACAAAATCGGGATAGCTACAACTTGCTTCTGTTGCTCTATAGCGTAGAGTGGGCCAATGCATCAACCGACATTCATCTCCAGTCACCTTGATCCTTAGCAAGTTGCCTTCAATTTCTTATGTCAAGTAAGTTGAAATTCCTTTCTACCTACGCATTTCACCTTAGGCATAGTTTCCTTTACCCTTTAGAGCTAATGACCGGACAACTGATGCTAAGATTCTGGTCGACCATATTTGACTGGCTGGCCAACAAAGCCATCAGATCCAGTAGCTCTCTTTAATTTGCGTTTAGCTGACTGTGACCATCATTGCAGACTTAATTGATCACACATACATACTTCTATTCTTGCCTTTAAGCCTTCATAATTTGGGAATATCATATGTACCTGCAGTAACTTCTCATGTGATTTACGCCACTCTTCGTAAAACCATTGGTTCCGTTGAGTTTGGTGACTAGCATATCAGACGCAGCACTCAAGACATTTTCGTTGCAAAGGTTCCATTGACTTCCGTATTTAGTGCACTTTACTCCTCGAGGTATTGAGAGGCACAGGAATTCCAAAGCTCCTGGGGATTTTTTGTGAATCCACCCGTTCCATGTGAAGTATTCCCACAGTACCTTCCTGAAGATATGTTGTTCGAGAGGCCCGCAATTGTATTTTGGAGGCAACTAGGAAAATATTCCTTCGACTAGAGGTACGCCCCTTTAAAAGCTGATTAGGGAACCATTAGTTTGCCTTTTCGATTTTGAGATTATAGAAGCGCCGATGTGGTGTGCATTAAAAGTACCGAAGATGATTTAGATGACCTACGTGATGCATCTATCGTATCACCTGTAGACTACGCTAATGTTGTCATATTCTACCTCGATGCAGACCATCATCAGTTTTTCGTTTAACCCCAAAATGTAGGGCATTTTGCTTTGGATTCCCAATCCGCATCTGAAAAAAACACGGATTGCGCTGTCGGTGGTAGGGTTTTATTCTCTTCCTGTCTAGGTCATCACATCGTGCTCCTTGGATGGAACTGATGTCCTGATACATAGTAGTTTACCGCCATCATTTTGCTTACAAAACCCACTTCTTTGTGTTTACTAGATCAGTTACCCAGGCGGTACTAGTCTCAGCCCAGAAGGCCAGTTGCTTTTTGCATCTGAAGCCAGTAAGGAGTTGCTGCCTGGTAGTACAATAGATCGTTTAAGAGTCATTTTTTAGGTGTTACTTCGGAGGACCAGTTAGCAAGTCATTCTATGCGTGACAGCTACTTCTGATGTTTCTGTTGCTCTTCTTAGCTTTTCAATTCTCCGGAATTCATTTTGAAGAGTTCTTATGAAACTACATGCATGTCAAACCTGCCTTTTATTGCATTGGCCCAACGAATTTGCCACATAGCTGTTGACGCTACCTCTTCTTCCATTTTTATCATCTTGATGCCATTGACGTCGCGTTGGTTCAGGGTTCTTCTATTCTACGTCTCGTCTGCAAGGATGTCTATGGGGATCATTGAATCTACAACAAAGAAGGCCTCGTCTGAGATGGTTCGGAAGCCACTGATTGTCCGTAGCGCGCAGAGCCTATGTGTTGATGATAGTTTCATTTATCTCTAGTACGTTTTTAGACACCCATCCGGCAAGAACATCGGAAGATAATCAGCATTGTAAGGATTACTGCTCTCTCCTTGAAAACATGGATGGATCCACCCTTGATGCCACTATGTGAAGCCAAGTTGTATGGATATGGGTTCAGAATGAATTCGAAAAATACCAGAACCAACCTCCACGTCCATCGTTAATAGCCAGTCCATCACTCAATTCTTTACAGATGGGTTGATCCCTATTCATCTACCTTTATCCTACTTTGGACATCTGTCCTTTATACACTGGTGTTATTTCGACATTTCAAGCAAGATCCAGGAGAGTCCTTCTTTGTTAGAGCAGCATCGTCCCACGTTCTTTTTCTCCAACGCCTTTTTTAATACTTAGCACCTAAAGTCCCGATTTCAGTTATGATGAAGACACAGATATGTAGTAACGCTACTCGTTGTTAATGCATCGCTATACCAATACGAGGATTTATACCGTCTATAGCACCTAGATGTAGGATCAGGATCTCTTAAGAATAATTTCCCTACGTGTTTAAGTGTCTTTGAAAGTATGAATGCTTTTCTTTTTATTCGGAATCAAGTCGTTACACGTCCTCCTTGTGAATATAATGATTCACACAATTCTTACCACAAAGGACATGCATACATATGAAAATATACAATTACTGGTCTGTCCGCATGCAATTAAATCACCTTCAACATTCCGAGAAAAAGTAAAGTAAGCTCATCTCATGCTTGTTTACACTAAACCAAAAATCTCGACCACACCCTCACGTAGAATATAAATATCAACAAATTGCGATTCCATAATTAAATCAACTCTCAAGGATCTTAATATTTATCTTAATTTCCTTTTTGTAGCCTTCGCACACAGGGCATCCATCATAAGGCACTTCTAAGTAACAAAACAAAAGGATAAACAACTTCAATCTGTGTGTACACGGATACAATGAATAAACATTATATCCTGGGCGTATCTGCTGCGTGTATGGTATATCCTTTAGCGTTATATTTTCCTATTTCTTTTTTTGCTTTCATTTTTTTTTTTTCTACTTTTTTTCGCTGTTGTTGTTGGTTTTCTTTTCCTTGCCCTACGTTGGTTGATTGCCGCCATGTCTTCAAGGAGTATAAATGGAATCAAATATTATATCGTTAAAAGGGATGAATTGCCTTAGATTGTATACTTCTTCTCTGTGGGTGTGCATGACGCCCGAGCCACACCAGATGTTCACAACTTAAACAACTCGATTGGAAGGAGCAATGAGTTAAGGTTATCCTTGTGGTTACTTGAGGAAGAAAAAGAGATTTCTTTTGGCGTACGTGATTTCCCTGCTAATATTTACATTAAAATTCTGTAGCTTAGGCAGTTGAAAGTTGAATTAATAAATCTCAAATCTAAAAATTAGTAACCACAGTGGGATGGCGGCAAACAGGAAAAGGATGTAGGAGAAGAACAAATGACTGTTCGAGAGGGAATTCGAAATTAGATACTTTAATATAGAAAAGCCAATTTAAGTGATGGCTGTGGAATGTGGTTAAGGGATAAGTTTTTTTTAATAGTCATATCCCGTAAAGTGGGGCAGGTTGTGGTGTCTACTTTGAAAATATCAATCTGAGCATTTCTCCCCGCCTCCCAGGTTACCGTGGCTTTTTGTCAGGCGGAAATGATGGCGATCAATTACGTAAGTATCGTCGTGGTTGCATTTTCACTGACAGCCAAGTGACAATAAAGTTCCTGCACTTGACTTCACTCGTCGCCTTAAACTGCCGTTCGTCTCTCTCTCGGAGATGACGGATTATTTCGACATTCAGCTTTGATGGGTGCCTGGCAACGCCGACGAGCTCGCTAGAGAGAGTACCAATCTTAGGATTCCGCCTAAATGACAAAACTTCGTTTCATCCACTTCTCATCTACGTAAGTTGGATGCTTTAAGAAATACCAGCAGATGGGGAAAATGACTCGACGTGTCTTATATCTAGCCAAAGCTGCCCTAAGCTGCATCATAAACGTAGAATCAGTTGATTGCTAAAGCTATCACAGATCAGCCACATAATCGGTAAACGGGACATTGTCTGGTAGACCAATATACTAAAAGGCTTGGCCTCTTTTAAAATGACTTCTACAACAGCTGCCGGGATGAAAAGGAAGACAAGGAAACCATCCTTCATCTCCTTTGCACCTGCCCGGCCTATCCGAAAGAAGACATTTAGGGAATACTTTTTTCAATGACTTCAGCGAACTGGCTTCCTAAGATGTCACAAGTATCATTCGCTCCGGTTGGTTAGACTACCCTCTGGGTAGCCAAGAGGAATAGATCCATGTATAATAGAGGACCTCTTTAGGTCTAAGCGTGTCTATATTCTGTTAGAGATATACGGCGACACGCTACATTGAATTTATTAATCCGTTGACCGTCTCAATTATTTGAGAACCGCTCTTTACCACCATTTAAGAACGCAGAAGCAGAAATTTATTCCCGATTACATCATCCTTTCGCAAAGTATACTCAGTCAGTCACACTCATCAAGGTAATAACTTTTCCATTAACGCAACCCTTTTCTTAATTTTATTCTATTTCCAGCAATGTAGAGCAGTCTCTTGTGTATGTTCACACGTCGATAACCTGGAAGCCTTCTTCCTTTCTCACCTAACTTGTCTGCAACGAATAATTTTCTCACTTCAAGGACAGCTCAGCGTCTGTACTAAGCCTCATCATAGCACGAGCTAACATTTTTTATCACTCAATAGCAACATATCGTAGATTATTCTAAATGGCCGCCATCTACCTTGCAGAACGACCTGAGACACTTTGGCCAATCATCTATCGCTCCACCTATCAGAGACTTACATACTTCCTTACTTAAGTGGCGGTACAGTTCGGGTTGAACCTGGCTCTCAACCAACAAGCCTCTCCGGTTAACCCGTTCCGTAGCAAACTGCCTCCAGTTTCGTACTCCATGTTGGTTGAGGCCACACCACATGCATAGCCAAGGAGTCCCTTTAAAGACTCCATATTTCGGTGTCGACAAGAGCAGACTATATCCTCTAAAACCGACCACATCCTTTAGTCCAACGCGTTGAGGCTTGAACTGTCAGCTGACCAATCATCTGCTGATAATTACGTTTTCGACGTCGCCTCATTCCATGATTAACAACTTTTGTAATGTCTGATGTCAGATAGAAATGAAAATAAAGTAAACTACAACCTCTCTAACGCAAGTGTCTTTGTTTTATTTCGTTCGTTAGGCCCTTTCATATCACCGACGCTAACTATGCGAAATTTCAGACCACCCTCTGGACCTTTGTCGCTAACCCACATAGAACCGAAAAGACTGGATGTCACTATTTGTGCAAGATTACGGATCACCCTACGCTAAAAAATGTCGGTCCTATACCAACCAAACACGGCAGGTAACCCTATTCAGAGAAGTCCGCATAAATAACGTACGACACCCACGCTGGTTTCAAACACCCAAAACACCAACCACACAAAAATGCAGACCACCCTGTGTCATGAAATAGTGCCTACAGTAAACTACGCCCTTTAACTTAAATTTTAGTACCAGTTTCATGTCGCTAGGTAGCCTAGAACCGAAGATATCGCGATTTGAAAAATGCACCACGAATTTTCGTGAAACACCAGGCCACCAGAAATCCGCAGAAAACAGGAGGTATACGGACCCCTCTCAACGACACGAAACTTCTACTGGGCGGTGTCCGTTACGTACTGATTTTGTGTTGAATTTGTTTGGCTGTAACTTCGTCATTTCTCAACCGATTTTGACGTTTCGGGTATCAAATTAAAGGGAATTTTCTGAGGAATACGATAGGATGTACATCGATTCAATAACATTATGCATTACTCGTAGTTTATCGATAAAGTTAAATTTAAGTTCCGTGCCGTCGTTTTTCTACATTAGGGCCGCCATTTTGGATTTATTGATTTTGAGGTAGCGTCGGGATGGTTGTCTAATAGTAGGCTAAGAACAGATGTCTGTACGACAGTTAAAATTAATATGCAAGGCAAAGTATTTTTGTTTTAATTTTTCGCCTCTGTTTTCTTTTCGCCAATCTTGAATATTCATCGTAATTTGCATTCCAAATGATTCTCCAGAAAGTTGACTTTCATTTGATACTTTAAACGTGAAAATCCATAAAAAAAATTAAGAACTTATCCGGAAAACAAATCAATGCAAACATTGGTATCCAACGAAAGATGCTTCAGCAGCACAGTTTGATAGGGTTGCGAAGGTCTGGGCACCTCCTGTTTTCGGCGAATCTTTTGTAACCTGGTGGCTTATTGTAAAATAACATAGATTCATAGAAAGGACTCAATTCAATTTTGAGGAAAAGTAAAAGAAAACATTGTGGGGGGGAAGTTCGGAGTTCAAACCGTCCAGAAAACACCAAAAGGATTGCTAAGTAACCCACCTCTCTCGAATGTTTGACAAACGTCAAAAGAATCGTCAACAAAATATATGTCGTTATTCGCTGCTATTCACATTGAAACTGTGTGTTCTAGTCCTGGTGACTACGACTATTTTATTGCGGCCACGAGTTTCTAATCGCAGCGACGGAAAATCGCCCGTGTGCGCCTAGCTTAAGTCTTCAATGAAATTTCCCTGACCAAAATATTATTCCATTCGTGGGAGTAGAAACAGCGTCATGGCAATTCCATTTCATTCTATCTGCGAAAACATGCGAGTTTTACTTAAATATTAATTGCCACAGTGGGATATCTTGTCAAAAACTTTAGCAAATTTAATTTTTATCTATTTTTAGACATCTCATCGCACATACGCATGTGACAAACTTTTGATATATACCCTTATCTAAAGTACTTTGCTTGGGACAGGATAATTACAAGCAAAGTTTTCGGCAAACTCATTCCCATTATTGGATGTTCATGGATGAGAGACGACAACCTATCAATCCTAATGAATTTCCTTTTTTCGTAATTATTCCCCACATAACAGTAAAACTGTGCCTATGATCGTTTGCTGTAATAATGCTTTTGTATTTGGGCTTAATTAACAGAGCTCATGATTATTATTCACTGCAAGCAGAGGAGAGTACTTAAAATAAAGTCTAATTAAAATGAACCAGGTTCCCAGTAGTGATTTCGGTTTCGTATTCGCTTTTAAAATTAATGAAGCGTAAGGCTTTCATTTCGACTCACTCTTCAGTTCATCGCTGGTGATGCAGCTATCTTTTGTGGTTCAGTATTCGGCTGTAGATACTTTTGCCGATTATCAGCATTCATTCATGAGGCATTCAAAAGCAGTCGGTTGATGTAACAAATTGTTATGTTTTAATGAATGGAAGTGCTGATGAGAATCCTGATGATATGTGCAGTTTCTCACAGTGTGAATGTGAGAGTGAATCATTTCACTCAGTCAGTTCGTCTGTGGTATGCATATGCTTCCTCTGTTGCGCTATTTAGAGCTTGAACATCCCAATAGCTCGTGTAATATGGAAATATTATCGCGCTTCATTATTCTGATTTCTTTTTTTCGTCCCGATTTACTGTAAGCTGTTGCACTGTTTTTTTTTTCTGCTGTTTTGTATGTATTTGCATTTTATTCGTTCATTTTGTGTTGCAAAATGTATAAAATTGCTATCGTTCTGCCGTTGCTGCTGGTGGAGCCATCTCCATTGATGAAGATACACATCTTGCTGGGTGTTGCTACAGTTTTATCTCCCATTGCCACCCTACAAGTCAGATTCCTCTGGAGATTTTGTTTTGAATTTTTCTGTTTTCTCCAACAACCCTGCAATTATGGAAATTTTTTATTGTCTTACATTCGTCGAGGTACATAGAACTAGATAGATGTAGAATCACCGTTGAGATTGTTTTTATTATGCATAAAGTTTATGCTCGGCAAGTGGGTGAGACAAGGACATTCATATCCTTGACTCTGTGTTGTATTTTATGATGCGCCGCGTTGGGTAAGAGGGGAGGAGGATATGTTAAAGTGTTCTATGCACTCGTTTAGGTGCTGAAATATGTGCTGGAAATAATTTTAATGGGTTCGTTAAACTCAATGGGCATGCGGATGGCGATGATGACGACGTCGAGATACATGTACATAGTCGCATAGGAATGTACTGGACAGACATAGAAAAATGGCACACAGAGGATGCTTATGTTGATATTTATTTCCGGTTTGGTTGTTTGAAGCAAACAACGATGGCGACACAGACGACGAGAATGTGGACACCAAGGATATAGACGGATGGCTGGTGGTATTTAAGTAGAAGGGTATTCTCGTACCCGTACTTAAAAACTTAAAATTTTTGTTTTTGTTTGGAGAGATTCAATTAAAATTTATTTTATGACCGTCCGGCGTTGGAGGCTGATGCGAAGGAGTCTGGTTTATTATTCCTTCGGATGTCAGATTATTGTAAAATTGTCGCTGATAGTCAGGGGGGATACTGAAAAGGATCGTTAAAATTTATTTGATGATTGCTTTGAGTCAGATACTTTGGCTAATTATTTTTGTTCCGGAATTTTCTTAAGTGCAGTTGTTAAGACGATAGTGTTGGTCTTAAGTGTTTTTCTTTCCTTTGTATGGTACTCTATGAATCTCGGTAAAGTTGATGTAATCCTTGTTGAGGACTTTAAAGGGATAGGTGGTGTGCGTTGCACTTTGAATTGTTGGCGCATTTAATTAGAATATTTTATTGAGCTGGCTCCTATAAATGTGTTCAATCTGTCAGCGCAAATAACAATTCTTGTACAAGTTAGGGTTTTAATATCGAAAGTTATCTTCTGGCCTGACATTAGCCTGGGTATTTATATCATTTTGTTTGTTTATGACGGAAAGTTTTTATGTATATTATAGTCACAGGACTCTGACTAGCTTGGTAATTTTATATGCACGCTGCGGTTGGAAGCTAGATTTTCGGAAGAAAGGGAGAAGTAATGATGTACACTGGTCTTAAATATTTATAGGTTCCAATGACACAAACACTGAGTGTGGCAACGCATTCCACAAAGGACTATAAAACGTCCTTTGATTGTCAGTGATTTGCTTTGCCATCAGTGCTTTCTTATGACATGGAAAGTAATGTAAACTATCGTCCTGCGAAGTATCCCGATGGATATCATATCTTTTGTGGTCGTCGGTTTCCAATAAAAGCGTTTCATTCGTGTTTTAATACTATGTGTCTCTGCCAAAGTAATCAAACTAATGCATCCACCAAAGTTTTTGCCAAATCGATTGACTAAAATTAAAAATAAAAAAAATCAACCACTTTGGCAACAAATTGCAAAATATCGCGGGAAAAGTGCACGGATATCGAAAATGTTTGCCTTTTAAGGACCGTTCGCCGTTTAGTTGTGGAAAACTTCATTATCGTACGATGCATCGAAATGATTACATTTTACTATCGAAATTAATTTTTTGTTTTTTAAACGTTCTGTTACCTGTCAAAAGCGAAGTCACAGCCTAGCAAATCGGTACGAATTTCCAAACAACGACTCTTTTGACGATCAACCACTGCTTGTGCATCCTAATCACAAAAATATTGCCAGCATTCTTAGAAGTAGGCACGAGAGTTCAGATCTACTAACTCACCTTCGTTCATTAGGCGTCCTTAATTTTGGACGATTTGCAGACTTCAACTAGCTGACTGCTCCTATTTTGGGAAGAATTTCATATTCAGTCTTTTTTCTGGCTAAGTCCATGGGGGTAAAGACACTGCTACCAGAAAAATCTATTGTGCCAATGTGGCAACTTTATACAAGCAGCAGTGCTTCCACTTTCCTAATGAAAACGAGAATTGCTGTGACGAAACAGTTCCTTGGATCTTTTTGAGACATGATATCTATTAAAGATCCTTCTCCTTACATTACACAGAGCCACACACTCTAATAGCATGTGTTCTGCGGTTTCGTCCACTGCTAGGCAGAGGCGGCAGACAATGCTACTTATTTTATGGAGGTTGTACTTGAACTGACAGTAATCAGAAGGGAAGCTCACTAGCCTTCTTATGTAGTTTCGGCTCTATTTGAAGGATCTAATGAATCTTTTAGTCTGTCTGAATCATGAACATGAAAACATGTTGCTTTTCCCAACTACATACATATGTAGTGAATATTTGAAAGCACTATCAGAGATCCCACAAAAGGATTCAAGTCTTATGAACAAATCAAACGATCCTTACCTGGTGAGCAGATGTGCTAATTCGCTGCCTTCAAAGACTATAAAGCCCTTTACCCACGAAGGTTTAAGGGCCAGTCTTTGCAGATTATCAAAGCAGCGTAAGATTGACTTAAAGTTTAGGGTGTGGGACGTCAGTACTTTGAGCGCCGCTTGACTGTCCATGAGTAAATGGATGGTGCCACCTTTAATGCTCGAGTCTATGGCACAAAGTTGGGCCTAGAAAACACTGCAACTTTTTCCATCATCGAAGCTGCGAAGTACTTTTTTTTTTTAATAAAAAAGCAGATCCCAGAAGCACTCAGGCTCTATACGGTTAATTGTACTTCCAGGCAGCAACTCATTTTTTTGCTTTAGTACCTGGAAAAACTCAAATTTTATTCGTTTTTGTGCTATGCTGGGTGGCTGTGATTGTTGATTCCCTGGCGGGACTTGAACTTACACCGGCCAGGCCACAAGCAAACACACTGCCTACTAATCCGTGGTTATCTAGACTTCGAAGTAAATGACTTCTAAAACAACCGTTTTGGTGTTAAAACAAACCTTAAAAGATCTTGATATATCCATTGATACATCCTACAAACAATTCCTGTGTCGGATGAATTTCGATCTGTGTCCTTTCTCTACAGTGCAAGACCGGGCGCTGTCCTCCAACGGGGCAAGGCATTGAGCAATAATTTTTTTTTTTTTACAGTTACGTGTTATGTGGTTATGTATCACACAGCATCTGAAGCATCGAATTTATTCGTTGAAACCTTTCGAAACTTGTCTCGGTATGTTCTGGCTATAATATTTTCTGCTTCATACCATTCCCTGCTGAAGTCTGAACTTTCCTTAATGTATTTCACATTGGCCTGCGGAAACCGCAGAATGCTCTCAGATCGCAGAAAACCCTTAGAACAACTGAGCGAATAGTCTCGTCTCAAATGCGGAGGACTGTAGGAAGTGGTAGGTAGCTTACGAGAACGGGTAATAGAGTCATACTAACCTCGCGAATACTCCTTTGACCTCAGACGTACAATCACTCTGGTGAGAGTATTCAGGAGAAGTCCCTGATGAGAAGTTCGGTATCATTTACTGTCAAGATGAATATCAATGGTCCACGATGCCTGCCTTGAGGTACCCCTAAAAGCTTTGAAGGGATCAGCTAAAGAGAACCTAAAGGGACGTTGATGGATCCATGAAACAAATTTCGGTTGAATGCCAAGAATAAGCTTGAAAAGAATAATTTGGGGAGAGGTACTCGTGTCATAGAGTCCGTACTAAAATCTGACGCAGTAATTGGTTGCCTTTCCACAATCTTGTACACAATCTACCTTCAGAGATATCAATGAGTACTCTGCGGAGTAATAACGGTGAAGCAAATGCTTTCAGAATTCGTAGGCTTTATGTCACAACATTCACTGCACACTCCATAAAATAATTTGCCCACAACTCCGTCATTCCTTGAACAGATACATATTCACTGCATAAAAGTCGCTTGTGGAAAATATTCCTGAAATACCAAGCTAGAAACATTTCAATCATACTTATGCCTACGCCATTCAAAACTAACAACCGAATGCGATTTGATTCCTCTAAAATCAAATGATATTTCCAGCATTCTTAACGCATACCCATAGAGAACCTTTTCGTTGAAAGAATCTCTTGTGAATCTCCTTCTGCTTAAAACAATTGTTGAAGGTAAAACGAGCTAAGGGCAGTATTTTCTACTTATTACACGAAAATTGGAAACAAATATACATCTACACCTGCCCCCAGGACATTGCTTTAGACTACCAGTCCCACGATGTTTGACGTTCTATAGATGCCACACCAGTGTTTCCTCCTCTCTACAAACGAAATGAAATACAATTTTCTCCCAATAAAATGGAAAACAAAGCACAAGAAACAACAACTAGTATTCCATTCCCACCATCCTTGTCGGGCCCCTTTCCCATGATCCTTTTTCTTGCTTGCCATCCCTTTATGGTTTTAATATCGAAATGGAACCTAAGTATACCAACCGGTTCTAGTACCAGCTACGTTCAAGCTGATTTTGTGTTCCCTCCTCTGTTTATGTCCTTTGTCTAGAAATGCCTAAAGGCTAGTATTTTTCTTTCCGGTGTTTTCTATGCTCTTTTACCAGGAAGGGCCATCTGGTACTGGAATACCTGTTAAAGAAAAAAATTACACAGGAGCAAAAAATATAAAAAAAAAACCGAGAGAAAAAGGAAAAATCAGCATCAAAAGTTTCCCCTCTCTGCTCCCGTGTGTCGGTTTGTCTTTCCTTTGAATACTTTGCAAAAAAATATTTTTAATTAGAATTTTTTGGTTTTCGTTGATGGTCGTCAGATCGGGGTGGGGAGGGTTGGTGGGGGGGTGTAACTGAATTCCATTCAATTTGTGTTATTTAAGCAAAAGGAATGTTTTATGCAAGAGCAACTTCATCAATGTTGCCCATTTGCAGGCAGAAGATGGTTTGAAAGCATTTTCCACTCGGAGCTAAAAATTGTTCCAAGAAATCCGTTGTTTTCTGTTTTTTAATTCTTTGTGATGATTTTTTCTTGCGTTGCTATTTGCATAGGGCATACCTACATGTGTATACTTTTGCTGAGGGCACCATCTTGCGATTTATCTTAATGCTTGTGTCCTTAGGAACTGGTGGAATAAAGTTAAGGGAGGGAAGCTATTAGGTAATTTGCCCTAGCGATGTTATGTGCAAAAATGTGTGCTTTTTTTTCTCACGGTTAGTTTATTAGCAAAAGTGTTTCGCGTTGTCGTGTTGGTTGGTGTCCTTGTCGGTACGTAGGATGTTAAAGGAGACTATGCTTCGATAAATACACAAATGTAATTGAAATTCGCTGACATGTGTTTTTCTGATGAGCAGTTTTGGTATAAAAAGAGGAGTCGATCGTGTAAGTGCTTAGAAAAAAGTAACACCATTCCCAGCAGACTCTAATTTTGTGTGCGTTACGACGTTTTCTGTGCTTCCCATTCTCTTCGACGTGGGTATCTTCTCCAATAGGTTAGTCGGAAAATACAAAAGGCAGAAGTCGAATCTCCGCATACCCGAGTCGAATACCAAGAATGTCCTCGGATGTGATGTGTACACACTGTTAAGAGAATCATAGCTCTTACAAGAGGAGTACACTTGAAATATTTCATCATTCCTCTTGTCACTAGACAGAGATATGCATGACTGTATAGCGAGTGTCCATTAATTTCAGATCCTTTATTTCCATTTTGCATTCTTGCGACTCTCACCTAAATAGGCCTTCTTTCGCCCTAGTACCTTCACACATTTTGTTACCGATTTATGCCTTCAAGGTGGAGTTCTCTTCTGTTAGTATTTTTTTATACAAATAGGAGAACCCAAATCCCAGAAGCGCTGAGGCTCTATACGGCCCATTTCATTACCAGCAGCAGCTCCTTTTTTGATGCTTGGTGGCTGCGATTGCTGGTCCCCTATCGGGGTTCGAACTTACACCGGTCAGGTCACAAGCAAGCCCACTACCTACTACTTCATTGCCACTTTTTTCTTCTGTTAGTATCTGTTCTCTTTGTTGCGTTGCTTTCTCATCCTTTACCAAACCTACACAAGTAAGAAGCTTGATTTTTTGCTTGACTAGGGGAATCGACAACATTTTCTTCGTCCTCCATAGAGGCACGTGAGGGTCACCCATCTCTTTCCAGCCACTTTTTCCCTCAGACTTCCCCAAATTCCACGATATTCGAGGAGCAAGCATCCTGCTTGTTTTTCTAATGAGATTCCCTGCCAGAAAACCTATGCGTTGAAAAGGCTTTTTCCTACAGAATTTATTAGTTCATAGCAAATGTCACATCAAAGATCCGGTAGCCTTTCCGAACGATTTAAGGATTTCACATGTTGAAAGTTTCGTTTAGTCAAGATCCTGGCGGGGCCAACCTTTATACAAATTAGGTAGAGCTTATCACTGATTTAGTTGCACTCATTAGCACTCCATTGTCACTTCGCAATGGACTCGAAAATACCCTTGACCGGAGGTTCCTTAATTAATGTTTGCATAGTTTTCCTCATTGTCCCTCAACATCAATGCAACTATAGACCGTACTCGTATGAACATTTTTTTTTCGGCTTAGCTCGTGCATTTGTATCTTATGATGCGGTTGAGGTATCATGTAAATAAAACCGCGTTCCTTTCCCTTAGCCTAGAGGTTAGTTGTTGGCAATAGTTTTTCTGTTTAATCTCTGTATTGATGCCGTTGGAAGCAAGAGCAAATAGACACGTCATTGATTCTGGCTCTGGCATTCCGACCAAGGCTTCGTTCGCCAGATAAAAGTGATAAATCGATGCATCCATCTCTTGCCGGCTCGAGAAACTTATATTTCGTTTGTTTCTCGTTTATACTTGCTTGGATGCTAGTTACTGTTCTCCTTTTTCCGTGTTATAGGTCGTGACGGTCGTGGGCTGTCTCCATGTCGTTGTTGAATCTGTCATTATTTAAAATGTGAAGGCCTAGATCCCTGACTTCTTGTTGAGTTCTTAAATTATTCGCGAGGAAGTTTTTTCTTGTAAAAGAATTTTGGTCAAGGCAATTTGCCCTAAAGGATCTCACTTACTTACTTAAGGTGGTGCTACGATCTGGGGTGAACCTTGGCTTCAAACAAGAAGCGTCCCCAGACAGGTCGATTTTTAACTAGCTGCCTGCAGTTCGCACGCTTAGTTGGCTGAGGTTCCCTTCATGCATGCGCCACCTGAGTCGTAGTTTTCCTCTACTGCGCTGTCCCTGGGGGATGGATTTAAAGATATTACTGGCCGGAGCATTGGTGTTCACGCGCTCTACATGACCCAGTCATCTCAGTAGTTGGACCTGTACTCCGCTGGCTAAGTTGATGACTCTAACCAGCGTGTACAGTTCATCGTTGAATCTCCTCATCCACTCCACTGTTCCGAAAATCACTCGAAGAATTTTCCTCATCCACCTTTGAAAAAGTCCATGTCTCTGCGCTATGGAGCATGACTGGGATAGTCAAGGTCTTAAACGAGGTTTCTTTAGTTGTCCGAGAGAGGGCTTTGCTATTTAATTGCATTCTTAGCCTAAAGAAGCAGCGCAGTGGTTGGCAAGTTGAGTTATTCTTCGTCTCATCTCAGCGCTGGTATAGTTGTATGAATTAATAATGGATCCTAGCGTCCTAACGTATAGTGATGTTCTGACCGAGATGACTGCGTTGGAAGTCCTTTCTTATTGATTATAACTACTGGGCCTTGCCCTCTTTGACGGTTTAACCCATCTTCGCCACTACCGTCGAAATAATCACGAAAGCGAGTTTTGAACAAAAGTCGCATGACACCGCATCGCCTTGTCAAAATACTTTTCTGGCATAAAAGGGCGTCTTATGGGCGACGTTAAGAAGGCTGATGCCTCTGTAGTTGAAGTAGTTCAGAGGGTCTATCTTTTTGAGGATAAGGACAAGATTTTCTGTTTTCACAGTGGTTTGCGTCTGGTTTCAGATTGTGTGTGGGTTTAATGTGACTCGGAGTACTTACAGTGTGCGGGTGGGCATGTCTCGGATTTTCTACTACAACAACAAGATTTTCGAGGTCGCCTCATTCCATGATGACAACTGAAGCTAACAAATTTTACATAAATGTCTGATGTCAGATAGAAATGAAAATAAAGTATACTACAACCTCTAACGCAAGTATCTTTGTTTTATTTGGCTAGCCCGTTTAGAAGGGCATAGATCATATCGCCGACGCCAGTTATATAACATTTCAGACCACCCGCTGGACCTTTGTTTCATGTCACTAAGCCATACAGAACCGAAAAGATTGGATGTCACCATTTGCGGAAAAATGTCGCTCCCATATCAGGTACGGGCATGTACACCCATTCAGAGAAATCCGCATAAATAACGTCCCACACCCACGTTCGTTTTCCGTTAAGAATACAAAAAACTCCAACCACACAAAAATACAGACCACCCTGTGTCACTAAATAGTGCCCAAAATAAACTAACTACGCCCTCTAACTTAAATTTTGGTACCAGTTTCATGTCGCTAGGTAGCCTAGAACCGGAGATATCGCGATTTGAAAAATGCACCACGAATTTTCGTGAAACACCAGGCCACCAGAAATCCGCAGAAAACAGGAGGTAAACGGACCCCTCTCAGCGACACGAAACTGCTACTGGGCGGTGTCCGCTACACACTGATTTTGAGTTGAATTTGTTTTGACTGTAAATTCGTCATTTCTTAACCAATTTTCACGTTTCGGGTATCAAATTAAAGGAAATTTTCTGAAGAATACGATAGGATGTACATCGATTCGATAACAATTATAGATCACTCATGTTTTATGGATGACGTTAAATTTTAGTTCCATGCCGTCGTTTTTCTAAATTAGGGCCGCCATTTTGGAATTATTTTTTTTTTTTTTTTTTTATATAATTGGCGCGCACCAAAGGGGGTATGAATACCCTTATGCTGAATTCTCAGGGCACGGGCGGTTGGAAGAAGGGGAAAGAGGAACAGAGGAAGTACCGGTGCACGTTGGCTTTAAATGCTTGAATGTTGTAGTGATGAGGAAACACAGAGCCTGGAAGATTGTTCCACATACGTGTCGTTCGGCTTATGAACGAATCCCTGTATTTGACAGTACGTCCGAAGTTGGGCTTGAGGGTGAACTGTGCATTCGAAGCGTGACGCGTATTGCGGGTGAAATTTTGAAGGGGAGGAATGCAGGTGGCTATTTCGTTGGAACATTTTTTGTGGAATAAGCGATAAAATAGGGAGAGAAGAGACTTTTCTACGATGCTCTAGTGAGTCTATGGAGCTCACAATGTCTCTATCACCTATTAGTTTTATCGCGCGATTCTGAACCCTATCAAGAATGTGCAAGACGGTCTTGGGTGCACCAGACCAGATGGGGGCGTTGTATTCCATCTTTGGGCGAATGAATGCCTTATATATTGAAGCCAGATCAGACGGGGTAAAATATTTCTTGCATCGCTTAAGGAATCCTAGACATTTTGCAGCATTTTTGGCGACCTCGAATATGTGATCGTTCCAACGAAGATGATTGTTAATACACATACCGAGAATGGCAAGTCTTTCGGTTTCTGCGATGCAAGTACCATGCATAGATAATGGTTGGGGGTCTTGGTTTCGCTTGAGAGAAAGGTCACGACGGTAAAGTTGTCTATTAGTGGGTTAAGAACAGATGTCTGTACGACAGTTGCAATTAATATACAAAGCAAAATATTTTTGTTTTATTAATTTTCCGCAGTCGTATGTTCGCTATCTTGGATATTTGGATAATTTGAATTGCAAATACATCTCCAGAATTACCTATCACTTATTATTCCAAAGGGTATGTTACACTGCGACCCTGGTGGTGCCCCTACTGCCCCCCTGCCTTGGGAAGGTTTTCCCTCCTCAGAGTTCCCCTCGCATTATAATTCAACTCGTTGTTATATCTAAGGGTTCCATACTCTTGCTTGACCTGGACGAGTATCATCGGCCCTAGAGCAGTCTCTCTAGTTCAAGTTTGTCCAGGGTATCTGCGAACAAAAGCGTGTCAATGGACGGCACATCCTCATTCAGGGCCTCACAAGACTCCAGAAGGTGTTTTTGAGTCTCCCTGGAGTCTGGACTCATTGTAGAATCTGCTGAGACCTTTTATACATAGTTTCCCCAGGTGTTTTGATTGCAATGGCCCGATAGCAATCCTGTAAGGACGCATAGGCTAGTTTTGCTTAAGTTGAGTGATGCTTCAAATCGTTTTTCGGTTATAGCTCCCTAATATTTTCTTTGCTTGCCTCAGGCCCTCAGTATTATGCCAACTTCTGGCCCTGTTTTGTTGTTCTTACTTCCTTAGTGGTGTGATTCCCTATTCCATAGAAGTGTCAGATCTGAAAAGTGTTCTGCTCCGCCTTGTCTTACTAGAGAGACTGTTTTTTGTTACGCTCTACTTTATCGCGTTGGTTCATTTATTTTTGATGCTGAGTTTTGTTAGAGAATTATTTTCAAAATTAAACCTTCTAAATCTGGTCCTCTCGATCTAATGCACCACTCTCTTCTTATTCCTTCTTTTTCTATCCATAGGATTCGCCTTATTTTAAATCTTTTATCACCAGGTGCAGGGGAGTTAGCACCCTTATGGCTGCGGTTGAACGTGTTCTCATTGCCCAGTAATACAGACTCTTTTCACTTTGTTGAGGCTCTCGCTCGCTGTGACTAGTCTGCCCTGCTTTTGCGCTCATGCTATTGCTCCATAGGTTGTCATAGGTCTTGCATTCCTTGTTGCCTTAGACATTGAAACATCATATGCTCAAAAAGTGATTCGGTCAGTTCTTCGTAGCAGCCAATGCGCTTTGACGCGCTCTGCCGAGCTGTTATGGCCGGAATTTCACTCTGCCCTTTTCAGACTTAGATTCCCTGGATTAAAGCCTGGACAAAATAACTTCAAAATTTGAATTTCTGCGTCATGCTCCGGCGGTTCTGCCACGCCCTTTCGTTGCTCTGCCAATTATACGAAACAATATGTTCGTCAATATACCTCGCTTATTCAGAATCCGTAGACCTATATTTGTCCTACGAAACTGCCTGTCCAAATACCTTTCTCCGCGCCATAATAGTTTGAAAATTGGACAAAAAAATTACGAAAGAATTAGCTTAACTTCCTCATAGCCAGACGGAAGTGCAACAACACTTCAGCTACATTAACTAAATTATCCCTGAAAACTCCCTCTTCACACAAAATAAATACTCACCGAGTCGTTGCTCGCTTTTAAGAAAATGAAAGCTAAGCGCCCCCAAAATATCACGGATGGCGAGGAAACAACAACCGAACCAACAACAAGGATAACAAAAGAAAATGCACACTTTTTTTTGTTTATTTAATTTTCACAATCTAAGAGGCTGAGTTGAGTGGAGGATAAATGAAATAAAACAACAACGGGTTGACAGCTTTAAGATTGTAGTTTCGTTTTGTTTGGTTTTTTCGCTTGTATTTGACTTTATTTAAATCTCGTAGATGAAATACCAAATAACTGGATTCTGTACAGAATAGCGTGGTACAATGGACGACAGAGAGAGGGAGAGGGAGAGAGCAATGACAGGATAACAGAAGAATAACCTGACACTGTTGTCCTCTGCGGTCTATCCACACTGACATTCTACCCCCCATCCACACAATTTTTTTGTATTCTTGTTGTGTAGTCTGAAGCGACGACGTCGGCGACCGGTGATAAAAAAAAACGAGAGAAAAATGGAAAAATATTGCATTAAGTTTAACAAAAGGATTTGTTTTTCATTATGTTGTTTTTATACCAAAACCCCCTTTTGTTCTGTAGCAAACTCTGTACTGTCAGTTGCTAGATTGATGGTGCAGTGAAGGAAGGATGACGTCTATTCAAAACAACGACGTGGAATGGGGTTTTTTATTTACCTTTTCCGAGAACGATTCGAATACTGCATCTTTATTTAATCTGCTGGAACACGTTGTCAAATCGGAATCTGAAACGAGGGAATGAATGCGTCAAAAAGTTGTTTTGAGGTTCGGAAAGACACTTCCCAACATTAAGATCTGGCAAATAAGTTAACAAACAACATGGGATGAAGCGCATTCCGAATTGTCAACTCTTTCAGTAGATGAACTTCTAGGAGTCTTGCTTGGTCTTGCCAAAACTCAGGGCTTAAAGGGGAAATCATTAAAAGACTACTATGATCCGAGTAAGCAGTACCGACGAAAACTCCCTCTCACATAATTTGGACCTGTTCACTTGGACTAATAAAGTTTCACCCCTTGAAGGCTTCGTAATTTCATTCCACTATTCAACAGTTTTCTTGCACCTCAGTTTAAATGATTTTCTAGGTTTTCTTTGGGTGTTCTACTACCAGCTCTCTTGATTCTTATGTACCAAGGTTGGTTGGTTGCTTGAGGAGAGTGTGGATATTCCCATCAGGTAGGCCGCCGTTGAGGCCCGTTGTGTTACCCACTAGAGAAACTGTCTGGTAGGGAAAGGAAAAAAGAGTGATGTACGGAAGGGGTGGTTTAATTTAGAGATGGAGAGTCAGTTCACTGTTCCGAGAAACTTCCTATACTTCTATAGAACTCCAAGATTTTTCCGAAGCTATACCATCTAAGATAACTCAGTCAGGAGGAGGGAGGAGGTTGCCGATTTTCATTGCATTCCTTCACCAATTTCGAATTGGTTCTTGGGTTTCCTAGTGCCATTTAGGGCTCCTTGATAATCCGAGCAGATGTTAATACTGATGCTTTGGGTTCCGGTACTGAGTAGTAGATCATTGCCCTTAAGTAAAAATCCCTGCCTGAAAAACAGTCGCGAACTTTTCCAGATGGACTGAGCTGATTGAGAGGTGGCCTTCGTCAGTAGACCCCAATTCTGATTCTCCATCGATGTGTGATCCTTCTCTGTACACTTCTATTTCATCCTCGTTTTGAACTGGATTGCCCTTTCGCCATTCCTCCCGTTGAACTCTAGCTTGTGGTGGAATGGTATTTCTTTATTAAGAGGTCGCTCGGATACATTACGAATGCAGAGGACGCCCGTACTTCCTTTTAGATAGTCCTGTGACGTCCCGTTCATTGAAATGTTCCATGGTCTTAAGTCTGACCATCCAGTCTGGCAGATCTTTTCACCGCTAATCCTATAGGGAGTAAGTTCAAGATTGTCTCCATAGCTGCTGTAGGAGTACCTCATTGGGATCCGGTGATTCCTAGGCAAGCCATACGTAGGATATTGGATAGTAGCGAAAGGGCGTATTTCCTCTCCACAATCGGTCACCATTCAAATACTCCATGGAGGAGGGACTTGTCGATGCAAGTGTGAATGCAGTAGACTTGCTTCGGTTTCAAACCCCAAAAGCCTTACTGCATATCCAGTACGCCATTCTGTTTTCTAGACTTCTTCTCCAACTTAACCTGTTGTCCAGGATGACCCCAATATACTGTACCTTGCCTTTTAGGTCTAATTTTAAACCCCCAAAAACGGGCTCCAAAAGTCCTCTAGCTTGCATCTTGTCGTGAAGAGTACCACGTCGGTCGTCGAAGCCCAGAACGCAGCGTAGCTTTTCCAGATGTTGCAGTGCGACCTGCATGAGCTCACCCAGTGTATCAAGTTGTAGCACGGTGCATTTGCAATAGGTCTAAGCACCTTATTTCGGAATCGTAGTACTATGTCTAAGTTGGCCTTTTTGAGGTCATGACTAATTAAAAGAATCTTCTAACATAATCTGTAATTTTATGAAGTGCGACAACTGACAAATATACCAACAAAACCCGAAGTCCACGTGACTATTCGGCAAGGTCGTCTACTCACCGTAACGCGCACACGAAAAAAATTTAAAAAAAAATCAAATTAAAAGCACAATCAAATTTGCCGCTACCTTCCTGGCCAACTTCCTGCCTATCTTCTTCCCTCCATACCCCTCGACCATTCAATTCCAGTTTCAATTTAAAAAGTATATCTACGCGAGAAAAAAAAAAACAGGGAAACAACACTTAAAAGGACTTCTTTTCATTTTGATTCCGTATCACATCGACCATCCAACTCACATACAAACAACAACATCGCATGTGTCCTTTTTGTTCAGCGCGTGCAGTAATTAAACTTGTTAATTGACGGTGTACGTTCGCGTGCTCAGCGGCTCTGCATACAGCACGCGGTTTGTTTATGTACACAAGGACGCGCGAATAACAACTCAAAGCTGTGCCACTGCGTTACCATTCGATGGAGAGAAAAGACCTTTAAATCCTGTCGTGGGATGTGTTATTCAAAAGCAATCGTCGATTGTACTCGTCTTTTTTCCTCATTTTCTCCTTCACCACTGTTAGTTGGTTTGGTTAGATGGATGTCCTTTGCAATGTAAACAAGATTAAGGTACACGAAGAGAGAAAAAAAAAAACAAACTTGTACCCACGTGTGTGGCCTTTCGAGTGAAAAACCTTGTCATAAAAAATTATAAAAGTTATACAATTCTCAATTTTTCAAGTACGTGGTGGCATTCAACCTGAAATTTTTCAACCACCCCCACTCGTGTGTTCGATTGTTCTGTATATCCTTTGGATATATGTGTATTTCCCCGTTATGAACACACACACACACACGATAGGCAGCGTGGCAACATGCGAAAGTAACAATAACCAACTGTTCAACTAGTTCAAAAAAGGATTAAAGTCAAATTAGCATTGCGGATTGTGGTTGTCCTGAATTGCAGATGACTCCATAGATGGGAATGTATGTGTATGTGTATGTGTGTGTGTTTGTGTCTTTCTGTATGTACACTTATTACTTTGTCATGCATGTACGCTTGCATGAACACATACGATGGGAATATGGTCGTGCTTCGGAGCACGTTTGTATGAATACGGCTCGGTGTGTCCTTGTGAAATATTGAAAGCATTTTATTGTCAAAGTGCTGCAAATTTGTTTGGATGGTAGAGCGTATCCTTTTTTTTCCCTTTTCCACTCACTCCCTCTCCCTTTGTGTTGGTTCTATATATTTCTTTTCGGTTTTATGGTGCAGTACACACACCGCGCGAGCTCTTACACTGGCATAGACAAGGATAACACATCTACATGTACATACATCTGGTGGCAGTGAGAAATATAAAAATAATACGGCTCCACATTTACATTTTGATGAAGGCTTGTTCATTTAATGTTTTCGACGAAGGACATGCTTAATGAGGCGGATATTGTTGGTTGGCATGCAATAAAGCAGGCGAACAGGCGAATGCATGATAGGTAGTGGGAGTGTACAAGACCGTGCATATACTCGTACACTCGTTAAATAAGTATTAATATACTTTTGTACAAGGAAAACGTGTATGGTGCTATTCTCAGTGGGAACTTTCAGTGGTTTGCAGGAAACTTTATTAGAAAGGGTTTTTGTAAAAAAGAGTTTATCTTCCGCATGGATTCATAAGTCTATCTACATTTTTCTGAGGCTGAGTCTGTCGTCTATAACTACACTGGGGTATTAGAGAAACCTTTTAAAATGTACAACTTTTAAACTTGACTTAAGTATTCTGTCTTATTCGACGGTAACCTAATATGCACTCCCTCCATCTTGTGCTCTGCAAATTCTAGACTCCTCGATTCCAGCCTTTGTTTAACAGTCAACCCTCAACGAAATCTCGACCAATCCTATGATTCTAGCCTCGTCAGGAATTCACAGTCTCAGTCTCAATACAATCGTATATGATGTTACAAAGCACAGGCCCGAGAAAGGAGCCCTGTGGAACTCCTGGTAATATTGTGTTTTTTGGTCCGCTCATCAGTTTTATATCGTAGTACTCTGGTGCACTCTCTCACAATTTAAGTTCAAAGTCTTAAAGTTCAATTTCAAGCTCAAAATCCTTAGCGCAAAACTCAAATTCTTAAAGCTCAAGATCAAGTTTAAAAGTATAAGTACAACGTTTAAGGTGAACGGTAAAAGCTAGAAGGGTTAGTGCTTGGAGCTTGGGCTTAGCCCTTAGAGTCTTTGGCTAAGAGCTATGAGCCTAGGACTTAGCTTCAGATTGTAGCCCTTAGAGCTTGAGATCTTAGAACTAGGAGCTAAGTGCTTAGGTCAGAGCTTATCTTGGAGATCTTAACCATTATAGCTTACGGCTTAATGCTAAGAGCCGTTACCCTTAAGGCTTACCGGTAGTTATGAGGTGTTAAGCTGTGGCCATTACCCGGTCGATAGCCTTCCGTCCGTCCGTCTTCGCTTACGCTTATGTAGTTGAAGTCCGCAGCGTACCAATGTAGCTAGTGAAAAGTAGCTCTTTAGTTCTAGCTCGTAGAGTAGCGATGTAGATCAGTAGTAGTGCTCGTAGCGCATCGATATAGCTAGTGACAACTTAGCTCTGTAGTTGTAGCTCGTAGCTTGTGACAACGTAGCCCTCTTACTGTAGTTCTTAGCGTAAGGATGTACACAGCTAGTAGCAGAGTAGCTTTGCGATTCCACCTTTGTAGTGGAAGCTTTATAGCTCTAGTTTCGTTGTTGCAGAGCTTTGTAACTCTAGCTTTTTAGTTGTAGCCCGTAGTACCTGATGATACATACATATATTCATCCGTTTTCGACAGATAACTGAGCTCTTAGCCCTGGATTGTAAGCCCTCATCTCTAAGCAGTAAGTTCAGGTTCATATATTCATAGCCGTTCCAAGCTAGCTGCAAGTTCCAATTATCGTCATAATGTGTGCGGGGGTGATCACATTTTTCAGCGCTTCCATTATATTGCTCCACTTCCTTAGTAAAGAAATACTTGCAACACGCGACTACCAAACGACCGCACTGTGCATTCATCTTCATCTTAATGCACGTGTATTCCTTTATTAACCTTGTTAGCTGCAGGTGGTTATATTCGTAGCATTCCAAGAGCACAGTTCCGTTTTATCCATTGGGCAACAGCATTTCGCTGAAACTCGCGAATGTGGGTTGTAGAATGTAAATGAAAATCCACAAAATGTCCTTGGAAAAAGTAAACTGCTTTTGCATTTCTAAAACATCCCTCGGTGGTTATTCAAAAATAACCATTTATTATTACACGTCCTTCATCAAGCATATATTTAGTGCTATTCCCCACCAGGACTCCTTTATTTAATTTACACCACAATCCTTCATTAGAAACCACACTCTACCCAGCGCAATTTTCGTCCTTTGTTTCAAATATAAAAACACACCATGCAACGGGTAATGTTAATCATTAGTCATACCCCCGCCCACACATGATGGTCGTTATAAAGTATAAATATTTTCAAAATTGAAGTGTCCTTGAGAAATTTCAAAACAAAAACAGAAAAGTATCTGGCATTGTGCTGTTGATTCATAAGCAGAACATAACATGTAAAGGAATCACCGAGAAATTTCGAATGCGCATAATTTTGCGAGTAAAGGATCTGCTCCAAGAAGGGAGCTCAGAATTAATTGGCTTAATTTCTCGAGAATTTTCCCGAGTGAGTGAGAATGATGAAAGCGGATCCGAAATTCTCACGAAAATGATTTATTATGCATTCAATGAGAGGGAATTTATTAAGCCTTTTTTCTAAGGGATGGAGACTGCCCTTATACGAAAAACATTCACGGTGGGATGAATGTAGGTGAATTGGGAATTAAGAGGAGGAAAAGCTTGAATGTTAAATGGGAAAGAGGCTGTAAGTCGATGGTGTACTGCGTGCTGTCATACATTTGTACGTACTTTTGGGTTTGAAGGTCAAATTAAAAATGGCTTTACTCAGCAAAGACTCGTCCTTTGTTTCACGAGCTGTGTTTTAATGAGGTTCTATGATGGCAAGAGGTGTCAGTCTTGTTGTGACCCCCTAACAAAACCTCGTCCAATTCAATGAAATACTTAATACTTCTATCAATTTAGGAAAAGAGTTTGCTCACAGAAGCTTAATTACGCTTTTCTTTTGTCCTTTTCCTAATCTTCGATGGGTTCCTAGGTCTTCGTTGGCTAGTTCTGCCTCAAAAAAGAGGCAACAAAGGCGTCATTCCCGGAAAAGTCCACCATCTACCCCTGTGATGCCACCTGTCCATCTACTGCTGTGCTGCTATTTGTCCCCTTAAGGCGTGTGTTATATATTGTCGAACCATTCTATGATTTTTCTGCGGGACTAAGAGTCTCAAAATACCATCGCATATGATAATAAATAGGACAGGTCCGAGAACGGAGACCTGCGGAACGCCTGAAGTAATATTGCGTTCTTGGTTCCTTCCGGTAGCCATTAGCTTGTGGTCGATAGCCATTAGCGTAAGTGAAAGCATAGCTTTGTAGTGGCAACCCATAGCGTAGCGATGGATATAGTTGTAGCTCTTTAGTTGTAGCTCGTAGCGTAGCGACGCTATTTGCCCCCTTAAGGCGTATGCTGCCAAGTTCAGTATCGCTCAATTCTACAGGAAAATGTCGTTCTTTTCCTTTAAAAGAGTCGTACTCCTAATCACACTAGATAATAGCAAGAAGTGTCAGTCTTGTTGCCTCTCCGTCCGTCCGAATTAAATGAAATGTTTTAATCTCTTTCACAAAAGGATTGTAAACACTCCTTTAGTATCCCCTTAGCCTCTGCTCCATATGTTCCAAAAAACATATTTTCTTTGTTTACAAGAGGATGTCCATAAGAACCGCCCAAAATCACTTAGAATGGGAAACAAACATCTCCAAACACCCCTCCCTACAAAAAAGGATCCAGACCGTAAAAAGTAGAAAAACAAAAAGGACATCAATTCTTATAAACCAGTCCTTGTACTCTTGACGTATCGAGTTCAGATTTTCAAATTTTTTTTTTTATATCAAATGCGCGTACACACTCGCCAACGCACATTGATTGATGACAGGACATTATGGGCCCGAAATCAAATTCCCTGGCCACTCTGTCTGTCGTTCATGTGTACATCCTTTTTTTTTTTTTGATTTATATGTATTTATTCCAATTTCTGTTTGATTAATCTCTGTGTTCCGTTTTCGCTCACAGCGTAAAACGTGTTTGTTTTTAATGCCTCAGGATATTGTGTCCTAATTTTTTTCCTTTTTCAATTTTTGCTTTTCTCTTCTTGTTGCAAAAAAATAAAAGTTAAATAAACAGGACATTTGCTCGTTGTTCACTCTGCATTACATACAATTTTATTTTTTTTTCCCTTTCTCTTCCGTTTGAATGTTGTTGTTGTTTTTAGCAAATAACGCAAGGACTACAACAGAAGAGCAGGGGTAAAAAAAAAAAAAAAATAAACAAGAAATGTAAGTTGTTTTGGGGTTGGTCGGTAGTAGGGGGGGCACCAAGAATAACAAGAAAAAGTGTATATCCTTCATCCTTCAAGGACTGTATTTTTCACGATCCGCAAATAAATTGAAGAATTTTCTCATTTCGAAGGACTTACATTTGGTTGTAAGTAGTAAGTGTTCGAATACGAGTCATAGGACCATTGACGGTATTTGGCGTAGGACGTACCTAAATTCATCTGCTTGGGTACCTAAATTGGCCTCAATCGCTCTCTGAACTGTAAATAGAACATTGGTCAGAAAAAAAACAGGGAAACCGTGACAAAGGACATTGGTAACTCATCGCAACAGTCGCTGACACCGATTTGTTTAAATTTTACATTTTACGGACAGGATCCCTGAAGAATAATGGTTCTCTACGCTTGAAGAGTTGAAATAAAATTAAATTTTCATTCCATCTTTTCCTTCCGAAGGTCTGTTTATCAGAGGATGGTTTCAACTCCTTCGCACGTGAAAGTTTCTTGCAAACTTTTGTCTCGAAGAGAGTGGGACCGTCAAAAAACTTTTCGATGTTTTCTGAGATCCGAACTTCGCACCTCCCGCTTCAGCGCAATAACTACTGAGCAACGGCGTCATTGCTAAACTCAGCAATAAAATTATTCGCAAATCCCACCAGTTTAACCCAGCAGGACCTACGCTTTCCCCTTGATCGTGCCCGAATAAAAAAAAAATTAACTTGTCCCTCGCGTCAATTTAATTGCAAAAGGCGCTCCTTGAAACGAACTAAATCAATTTAACCTATCAACTTTCATAAAATAAAGTTTTCACGTCGAATGAAATAGTCCTTAAACCCACGACTTTGCCATACCCTAATGTGTTGAACGAAAAACTCAAAAACACTCATTCAAGTAGGATATCCTTAAAAACAAGCATAAAACTTTAATCTTATTTACGAGATAAAACTTTGATCGTAGAACAAATCCTTGAAACTACTTTTTAACACAATTTTATCCTTCTTTTCTCACAGTCATTTCACCCTTTTTTTTCTTTTTATTTACAGGTAAGTGTTTCGAGTCCAAAAGGACGAAAAACATATCAAAAAGTGTTAAAAATGAAAGGACGAACATAAATCCTATAATTGAACATCATATCGGTAAGTGTTGTAATTCTGCAACTCTGTATATTTTTCCAGGGAATCCTTACCGGTAAATTTTCGTTCTAAAAAGTTGCTCAAGATGAAAATGTAATTTAATCCTGTCAAGTTTTTTTTTTTTTTATTTTCTTGCTCGCTCTCTCTCTCACTCTCGTGACTTTTATTTTGTCTTCTGATTGTGTGTCAGGGTATTTCATAACCTTAACTTATTTTTTTTTTTTGTGAAATTGGAGATGAGTGAGATTTTTGCTTTGAAATTTAATTTAAAGTTATCCTAGCGTAACGTTACATCGGTCTTTCAACTAGCGTCCCCATAAGCCAAAGTGACATTTTTCGTTACATTGCATGGCCCCTCCCCGGATGCTATCAAAGGAGATACGATACCTACAACAAAATAAAAAAAAATAAAAATTGCAACAATCTTCCTCTTTCAAGCACGTGAAAGGATTGCAAATTGCAGTCGGCCACAAGAAAAAAAGGACAATGAACAGCATCGAGTCTATGTTGCAAATTTTATTTCACATCCTTTCTTTCACACAGCGCCGTTTCCCCTCGATAGGACATTGTAGCAAGTCTCGATTCTTGTCTTGTCTTCCCTTTTCGCTTCTTCTGCGAGGATAAATGCAAAGATAAATAAAGAGTTGAAAATACTATAGACTGGCAAATTCCTGTACAGGATAAAATACCAGAAGGATTTTTAGTAGTAAGCCTTTTGTATGGTAGTTTCGCCTTAAGCTCTCTTTGCACCGTTTACAATTTTCCATAGTTGGCCATTCAGTGTTTTTTTTTTTTTGTATGCAGATGAGGAGAGGAGATGTGTACGTAATTTAACCACAAAAAAACTTAATTGAAGGAAACAAGCAGCCATTTTGTTTAAGAGATGGGCAAGAGGGTGGGCAATTTGCATCCAGAGCGAGTATAGTAGTGTTGTGCACCTGTACTTGGAGGGAATCCTTATTCGGAGCTCAGATTTATTTACTTAAACATTGATAGATTCAGGAGGATTGAAAGACATTCATCTAGATACTGAAGGTACAGCATGAAGGAGTTGATTTTAGCTGTACAAGCGTTTGGCAGGAAGATAAACGGCAGGACAAGTGCAGAGGCTTAAACTACACTTTTCCCTTCATCAACGTTGCTGTCAAGTTTCCGTGCTTTGCTATGGTATTTGTCAGTTTAGACATGCTTTTCCTTGTTGTAGGGTGCGCCTTCGATGTCGATAGACATACTCCACGATTCTGGATGTAGGAAATTTGCCGATCTTGGGGAGTGCTTCAAGGGTTTGACTTCCTTAGAAAAGTATTTTTGGTGAAGTCACAATTACCAACTCCACCAACCCTTCTAAGGATAGATTCTAGGAAGGGTGTTGATTGGAAATCCAGAGCAGGACCCGAAAGTCAGTCCTGGGGACGTAAATAATCCCAAACAACTCGACGCTTTTTTGGCCTTTGCCGACATAAGCTCATTCTGCTCGTATGGTTGAGTGCAAGGTCTACAGCTACAAGTCCTTATAACTCTTTGTATTGTATTTCTAGAGAGCTGTCCTTGAACTGAGAGGCCATTGTTCTTCGGCCCCATGCGAGACAGTGGCAATATCCCTTATGTAGTTTATATTGTCCGCACTTCACACTCGCCAATGCACTTTGCAAAATGCAGCAGATTAGCAAGGTAAAGTGCAGACAGATCCTCATACTTGAAGGTGAAATTGCCCATGGTGAAGTGTCTGATTTGTGCAAAAGCAGGACAGTCGCACAGAAAGTGTGTGGCGGTTTCATCCTCTTTCAGGCATATCTTACAAAGGCCTTAGTTCTCCTAAGTTCTATGGATTTCTGGTGTCCGTTAACCAAAGTAAAACCTGTGAAGAGTCCTGTAATAGTTCTCAAGTTGCTTTTAGGTAGAATAAGCAGAAACTTTTTTTTGTCCACATTGTCGAGATAATGTTTTAGAAACAGATCAGCCATTGTTTACTTAAAAAATGCCTAGCTGCAGCCTATCAATGACGACCCACGAAAGGACTCATTGACTTCTCCCTGGCAAGATCATCCGATAATGCAAACTCAAAACGTTCGCATAGTATCATAAGTCAACCACCAGAAGCTAAACGTCCTTCTCCAACAGAATGGTTGAACATCCTTACTATCCAGCAGTGCTTGGTGTCTTAGTTGCTTAGGTGGGAACTTCAGATAGATGAGTCTGTCAGAATGGCATGTAAAACCTTCTACGCCTGCAGCAGAACCTTTGAAATGAAATCAAAACGATGGTCCAATCCTCACCCACAGGTCGCTAGTCATGTGACTCTTGTTGAGCTCATCCTTCTTCATATCCTTCTCGACCTAAACGGTACAAATATCATTGCCTAAATATGTGAAGTCTCAACTTGTGTAGGTACCGCCAGAACTGTAGCACTGACCAGACCCAGGCAAGAAACCTTAGGATAATCCTTCCTTTACGAGAGGATTTCAAACTGCTCGAGCCAGTGGTGATCTACTCGCATGTAGCAAGGGGTCCTTAAATTCTAATCATATATGGACGCAGCATGAAGGAACCATTCCACAAGTATTTCAACTTTATTCTTATCTATCGCCTACAGGATGTTCAGTTTTCGTTTCTTCCAGTTTTTTCCACGCACCAAACTTCAATGTTACTACTTCCTTACTTCCGACCCGTGAGCCTGAGACACTGCGGTCTTCGAATCCCTATGGTACCCGATGCGCTGCCAGACCATGCTCCCTGGCATCCGTGATTGCTTGATCTTTGTAATGGATGTTCGATCTCCCTTGTGGCTCAAACCTGAGAGCTGATATTCGAGGACTCTCTTGGCTGGAGCGGTGTCATCCATTCGAGAGTGTAGTCAGTATCTAACCCTCCCGCACTAGATCCACATCTTGGTACTCCAACTTAAAGTTCTGAGAAACAACTTTTTTGGTGATTCGAACCCTCCTGCTCCGTAGCTCAATCACTCAAGAACCAGTGAGCCACGGCGCTCACAATATGTCGATGAATCTGTTCCGTAACAAAACAACTTATCAGTTCCACCCAATCACCAGTTTATTTCGAGCACTTCCCTATGCTTAAGCCTGCTGCAATTTCAATTAAAATAGATCACCAGATAGGAGGGATCTAAGTGGAAACAAAAGAATACACATGTGTCCTTCATTCTTATTCATTGGCTCATTGAAGTCACGTAATCCAGACATTTTGTGACTGCGTATCCTGCCAACCCTTACGAATTGAAATCCAGCCTCAGATACATACATACATTATCACAACGCAATGCTTGACAGGCAACCATTTAAATCTTCCATGAAACTAAGTCTCCAAATGGTACGGTTCCAGATGAATGCTCCTTATTGCAGGATATGATCATCAACATTGTGTTGGGTTTGGTAGGGAGTCAGCATATCATAGGATATGACATCTTTAATCAAAAAGCTGATTTGTATATATCCTTCTTTGTATCCACCCCTTGCTCCTTTGCTTTAGATTAAGTCCACTCGTGAATGAAATGTTGGTCAAGTATAGAGGGATGGCTGGAGAGATGTGTATTTGTACTGCTCGTTCAAACACAAGGATGCTTTCGAGTATAGTATGTTGATATGTATCTGCACAGCTCATTCATCCGGAAGTGAACAATAATATCCTTCCACTGCTGTGAGGATGCAAATGAACATAATGTGTGTGGCAGTGTGGGTATGACGACGGGGTATACAAGGTATAACATTTCAATGCTATTGATTTACAACTGTCAGAGTTGGTACGTAAATCGATTTTAGATAATCCTTTAAACTGACCACAACGTCAGTATCACTGCGGGGTAGTTTGGTTGGATTCGTTGCTATGTGTCGGATACCGACTACCGAGTGATGTCTGGTACGGAATTGCAGTTTTCGGCATATTATGAGTTTGATTGATGTCCTTGCTAGCGCGTGGGTCATTTAATTGACTACGTGTTATATTGAGATTGGCAGAACCACCAGGAGTGTACTAGTACATACCTTGGCAACTGACATCATTAAAGTGCTAACCACATAGCAGTCAATAAGGACAGTTTTTTTTTCTGGCGTCCACTATCAATGGCAACGTGTATGTGTAGAGTGGTGGTAGATAACTTGTCCATTTGTGGCTGGTTTATAGCTTTTGTCGGTTTTGGGTGTTTTATTAGTTGTAAGCGTGGTCAAGGGCAGTTTGTTTTGAGGGGTAGTGGACTAATTTACTGCGGGTGTTTATTAACCGAAATGGGTTTGTGCTTTGTGCAGTGCGATAGCTTTTTCGGGACAAATGTGGTCATGTGTGGTTTCAAACAAACCTCGGGTTAATCAATAATATTATGACACGAAAAATCAGGAGAGTATAATAAATGACTGCCAGGTTTGTCATTGTGTATGTAGGGGCTTGTATTCAAATCGATAGTCGTGCAAGGACATTGTTGCCATTTTAAGATCAATAAAAAAGTTGACGGCACCTCACAAAAAGGATGACATAAGACGGCTGACTCGGTTTTCTGAAATAAATTGAAATGGTTCTGTTGATAATGTTTACTTAGACCTTAGTCGCGAAGTGGGCCAATTAGCCGCCAGAGTTGATGCAAATCTGGGCTCGTTCTACAGCACTTTCCATGACTTTTCTCACAACTTCGAGAAATTCTGCACTTTTTGGACGGATGTTCTTTGGTTTATTCGTATATACCCGTGTCTTCAATAAACCCCAAAGAAAGAGGTCTGGGACGGTCGAATTAGGCGATTTTGTGAGCTCGGGTAAATAGCCAAAACGGGAGGTTAGGCGACCGGGAAATGCTTGCTACAGAATGTTCACTGTCGCTAGTGCTGTGTGTTCGGTTGTATCGTCTTGCTGTAGAACTACATGTACTCCAAACCCAATCCGTCAATTTCTGTAGCGCTGACCAGTCACAGTAACAGTGTTGCAAACTTGTCCTCGAAAAAATATGAGTAAACCACCTTTCCTTCGTAAACGCCGCACCAAATACTGACTTTGAAAGGATGACTCTTCGTGGTTTTGAGAAGCGATAATTTCGTTTATTAATGCGTCCGCATAGGTGGAAATGTGCCTCATTGGTCCGATGATTATCAATAGAAAGTCATCCCTATCGCCGTTGAGGGTTAAATACTTAGGAGGACTTGACTGTAATTTACACATGATTGGTGACAATAGCCTACATTTTCTGTAAAGACCGTCTTTTAATACCTACTTTCGTTGCCCGTCATCTGGTTGATGTTTGAGGGTCTTCTCAACCATTTATAGCCACAGCACCGATATTCTCGACCCTTTGTGATACCCAGAGTGGAGATGTGTCTGTCCCTTGCTCATTGGTTAACCTTGTAGTGTAGCTACGGTTCTATTTTTTGCTTGTGGTGAACTTACAAACCATCCATTATAATTAATATGTCCAGAGAGGATCATCTGCTGCTTGCTTCCCTAAAGGCATTGACTCCTGCCTCGAGATTTAGTGTGCAAGGCGGACTGTTTACTGAAAAGTCTTTTTTATCTGGTCCAGATTTCGAATATCTTCTAGCCAATTCGTCGGCCTTCTCGTTACTTAGTATGCCTTCATGTCCAGCCCAGCCTTGTGCTTGTTCCACGGATTTTCAGCTCTTCTTGACAGATCTTCTAACAGGAATAGCTGTTGTTATTACCTGGCTGTCAATGAAAAGGATATAAAGGTACATGCTTTATTCTGGTGTTGCCCTCAACGTAGTTTCACGGGCAGCTATTGTCACTGATCGGAGCCCCGTTGTCGAACTTGTTTATGCCAAGTGGTTAGGTGAAGATACCAACTCTCCAGATACGCCCATGTCCATTCTTGACCCGTCTGCATCGAAAGAGATGGATTGCGAGGTAAGACGCTAACCGCTTCCCATTTACCTGCTAAGGTACATATGTGAAAAGGTTCTAGTGAGAAATCGATGTACGGTGTTGTGTACACTGTAGTGCGTACATTGCCTAGATATATTTTTATATTTGGTCTCTAGCTGTCCGGTTGACTTATTTTTAGAGCACTCATTACTGCCGAGGCTTGTACAAAGATATCCAGCTAAAGTAGGTTTAGGATAGTCTGCAGCCCCGCTGTGGGTGTAGTTCTCATTGCACTGGTGGTGGCAATGCACATCAGTCTATGTATCTTCATGATAGCGATTAAGTTGGTGGTCGTGCTTGCGGCCTTGCCACCAGACGAGGCAGCCTTAAGTCAGTATAGGTCTTACTATAGCCGTATCTGGAGCTTCACGGTACTAAGGGAAGTGCCCTATTAGAAGACAGAGCAAACTTACACTGCGCACCAGTGACAAATAATGTGGGTTTAACCCTCATTTACCTACTCATCCCCTCGCCCCCTCATCCATGACATAAGTCTTCTTCCGTAAGTCTTAGTTTTTTCATGTGTTACCGCAGATTATCATGCCCCTTGATGACTCCTGTCCTACCCTATCAGGCTAGAAAGGGATTTCCTATTCTCTTGCATAATCCTGTCGATCCTACTTTTGTCAAATCAAGGCCAAATTCTTCTTGTAGGCACACAAGATTTTAGGGGTACCATCTGATGTTAGCCTCTCTTAGAGTCTTAGTCCCAACTTCGGCCCTTAGTGGATTCTAAACCTCTTCTGGGCAATTTGTCGGCCCTCTCATTACCTGGTATATCTTGACCGAAACTTGTTCTGTGTTCCAAGAAGCTTAAGGTCTTCACGACAGCACTTCATAAGCTTGGATTTTATTTTGACAGCATAAATCGCTTTTATCGCTGCCTGGTTGTCGATGAAAAGGTTAATACCTTCCTGTGGTACTGCCTTCATCCCAGTTTCACGGCCAGCTATTGTCACTGCCAGGACCTCCACTTGGAAAACACTGCTATGGTTCGGGAGGCGAACAGATTTGGATGTGCCCAGCGGTTTGCCTACGTCTACATCCCTCTTTGATCCATCTGTAAAGGCAGAGATGATACGTGTATTGGTAAGCCGACCGCTTTTCCATTCTTCCCTGCTCGAGAACGAACTAGTTAAAGGTCTGTTGAAAACTAGGTATGGAGTCATTCCCTAGATATTTTTTCAGGATCGTAGAATGACCCGTTGTATTTTATCTCCAACTGTCCGACTGACTAATTCTGGGCACTAATAGCTGCCGAAGATATCCAGCAGAAGCACTTTGCTTGTAGGTCGGACATCTCTCACAAATGCAATTCGTCTGCTACCTTCAAGTGATGCTTTCCGACAACATCTCATGTCACATTTGCCGTCAAGTGTCAGGGGCAAGGGCCTTAATTAAGACCTGAATACGGTATTTTTTCCCACTCTCACTAACTAACCAACGAAAAAAAGTTTTTCCATAAATTATTCGTACAACCATGAGAATATGTATCTGTCACTCAACATACCTTCTTGTTAGCCACACTGTACCGCTGCCTAATTTGTTGCCTACCCACCGCACGGTTTTTTACGATTTCATTTTGTTTTCACTTTTACAAGTGCACATGTTCTACGAGCAGAAAAACTCACCACCCTTCGTCAACTGCGTACACGGCACACACCATTGTTGCTAACGTATGCGCCCTCTAAACCCTAAATCCTCTTGTAGGCCGTTTTGTCGTTTCTGTGTGCGGGGGATATGGCAGTGGTGGTGTAGCGAAATTGCTTAGCAAAGCAGGCAGAAAGCGAAATATCGCACTCAACGGTTGTACTGGGTGTAAACGGCACCGAGAGCGCACCCCCTACAGCGACGGCGACGGCGGTGGTGGCGCAGTACATTGAACAAGGGCAGAAAGGGCAAGAGCGCCCTCAAAATGAAATTTCTAAAAAAAAAAAAAATGTTTTCCGTTTGCCTCTTGTTTTCCCAGCAAGAAAATATCACGCCAAGGAGTGGAGTGGCAAAACAAAAAATAGGGCCAAGGTGAAACAAGGGCACCAGCGTGAATAAATTCCGCGACGATGTCTACGGGTGAAGGGTTGTTTGGTTGTGCTCGGATGGATTGTTGGTTGGCTATGCTATACTCGTCAGAGAAGGATTTGTCCTTGCTTGCTTGCGCGCCTTTGTGGGTTCGATCCGTGAGGGAGGGTGGCAGAGGCGGCAGCGGCGGCGGTGGCTCATTCCCTTCTTGTAGTGAACTCGTGTGCGCGGGGGGCAAAATTAGTATTCCACAAGACGAGAGTGTGTCTTCCGTTTCAGTGGAGGCAATACTGTATGTATGGCCCTGAAAGGATGGCAGCAATAGCTGCAGGTGGGTGAGCTAATGCGTGGAATACAGAAACCCAGTGACACGGATCGGTTTTTAGGAATGGGATTTCAGCGGGTCGTCTGACCGACTCTCGACTCTCTTTCGTATTCAGTCCGTTTCTTTTGTTTTCGTGATTTAATTTTCATTTTGAACTTGGTATTGGTATGACGGAAGCTTAGTCAGCGACCGGAAGTCTTGGGCTTTATGTTGCTCCATGTGCTTTTGTTTATGACAAATTTTTTATGGCGCGAGGGATGATTGGATTTTCGTTGTTGCTATGGCGAATGTAATTGTTTTTATCACTTGAATCGAGTGGGATTGTTTTTCCTTTTCGTTGATGGGACAGATTCTAATTTTGATTGAGGGTCACGGTAAAAATTTTTCTTTCGAGGGGTTTTTTTTTTATTTGAGTAGAAAATGGACACCTAGTTTGAGAAAAATAGAAAGATATCATCGATGGGGCAGTGGGGCAATGTTGATGGTTGATGGTTGACCATTTTCTGGAGTTTGGCAACACTAGGTTTTTGTAGTAACTTCAGTTTCATTCACCCGAGGTCCTAAGAAATTCGAATTTTATAGTACTGAATGAAACCTGCCAATGCCATAGAGCTTCCTCAGTTTGACAGCTAATTTGCTTAGTAGTTTTCTTTACCACGATTGAGCTGGATAAATTTAGGACATGTTTGCACCCAGGTGAGTTGGTTTGTTGATGTGGCCATCGATAAGGTACACTTAGACCAAAGTAGGTCCATTGTGCTGCCTCAAGGCAGTGGCGGGTGGGTCACTCTGCCCACTTCTGTAACCACTCCGTAGAGGCGTTATTACGATCATTGAGACCATCGAAATAGTAATGTGCAAGTACAGGACACTTGCACAGGAAGTGAAGGATTGCTTCTTCTTCCTCCTCGTCTCTGCAACTTATGCAGAAGTCATTATATGCCTATCGTGCAGTGTCTGGTTATTACGTTCTTTAGAGTAGAGAGGGTTCGTCTAGTTGCCTGGCCATAGTTGCCTAGAGGCATTAGCCAAGTTGGCTCTATTTATCTATAGAGCGCATCGGCGTAGATGGGGTACTTAACATAAGACATCGGTGCGTCAATATAAGCTACAATTATGCTATTGGTATCGAAAGAGCCTCGTCTAGCCAATTTGTCAGCCACGCAGTTCCCAGGGAGGTCATAGTGACCTGGTACCCAGCAAAGGGTGAAGTTATACTGTCCAACTAGATATTACAATGCTGAATATGAGGGTTTTGATAGCTGCCTAGCTGTCGATACAGTATGCACTGCCAGCCAGTCAGCGGCTTGGCGAATGGCAATGACTTCGGCCTGAAAGACGCTGCAATAGTTTGGAAGGTTAAAGGAGAGCCGGGTGCTTAAGTCTTTCGAGCAGACTCCGGCACCGACTCTGTTCTGGGTTTTGGACCCATCCGTAAAAATATGCACCAAATAACGATGCATCTTAAGTATGCTGTCATGGCCAGTGTCCAGCTCTTTCCATAAGAGAGAGTCGAGCTGAGCTGGTCGCTTGCTTGCCGAGGATGTTGAGCTTTTACCATCTGTTTCAAGTTAGAGCTCCTCTCCTAGGCGGTCCACCACATCATTGCGTAGTACATTATATTTAGTTGTAGAGCCCACCAGTCTTTTACATGAGTACAGGGCAACCATTGGTTTTGTGACACATTCGTTGACATTCTCTCTCCAGTGGAGCTTCCGTGATAACTTTAATCCCAAATAGCTAGCTAGCTTGGGATTTTGTATTTTCTAGTGAAGAAGACTAGCTCAGTCTTTGTTGGATTAACACTAACTCCGCAGCAGTTTGTTCAGTTGACTTATTTATTCAAGGCGAGTTGCATGTGGTGAGGCTTCATCTTGTGAATATTCTCTCAGATATTGTTTTCCACATGAGCTAGTTTAACCCCACAGAGGGATTTGATAAACATCTTAGAACTATAAGTCCTAGACGAGGAAGTCTGATAAATATGGAATAACACCCCAGTATGCCTGTTCATATGGCTCCAGGATTGCTGAAAATTCTGGAAACACCTCTTTTAGGAGCGATATCAAGTGCCTCAGTAGTTAGTGCGTTGGATTACTGAGCCGGAGGTTCGAGGTTCGAAACCCAGAAAACCCTTAAAAGTGAAAACGCCTCCTTCGAATATCTGACAAAAGTCTGAGAGTAATAATTGTATTGAGGGAGCTTCTAAAAAACAGTCTTTCGGATGTGAATCGAAACTGTAGGTCCCGTCCGTGAAAAAATATAACGAGCACAACACGAATGGTATCGAAAATCTAGGCCCTGGACCACATACTTACGTCCGTTGCGCCAGTTTAGAGTCACTTTGATGATGTGAGCTTTATAGAGATGCTGACTGGTTAAGGAATTACTTGCCAACAACAAAATTGAGGTGTCCCATATTAGAAAAGGCGTTATCCTGTCTGTGGAAGTGTATTTTCGGCCCTCTTGGACTCTCGATTAAAATACTTTGAAATTCCTCAAAATCACGACGTTGCTCGACGTTGATTTCTGCAGACAGGACATCCCATCTTCGACTTGTCTAGTGAGATATAGGGGTGTCCTGACTTATCCTTTAGGTTGCCCCCTACTGTTCCCAATCGAAAGTGCATTTTTGGCCCATTAGGACTCTCGACTAAAATAATTTGAAATTCCTCCAAATCACGACGTTACTCATCAAGATTTCTGCAGACAGGACATCCCATCTTCGACTTGTCTATTCAAATATGGCTGTACCCTAACTTCGCCTTTATGTCGCCTTCATGGCCCCCAACTTGCTTCACATACTATCGAAATCAGATATGCATAACTCCGGCAAAGGACATAAAAATACACGTTATCCGCTTTTGTTTCTACTTCGTGTATTTTTATGATTCAGGCATTACTAGGCGTATGCGTACTTTTTTCAGTCAGTAATTTTGATTTTTTTCTTTATTGCCTCCTTGAACCCTACCCTACCCTTATTCGACTACTCGAACATTTTGTAAACTCTAGTTAAAAACGGTGGGGCTTCTCACTGGTTGCTATTCACCTACATATGTACTTCTTCCCATCACCCACGCACACATATGTTATGCACGAATGTAAATGTGTCTTAGCAGTGGGTTTCTCTCTCAATTTCCCTTTTTTTTTCATTTTCCTTGTAACCCTGACACAGATGACTGCTTGACATGAAACATTTCATGACTTTTAAATGGGTGCTTCGCATTCACAAATAGAAAAGTGTAGCCCTCTCCCATAGAAAACACGAAAATAAGGGAAGGATAATGAAGAAGAAGAAGAAAAAGAACGAAATGCATCCACTCGCCCATACCATATGAACCCACACTGTCTAACAAGTTGGCAATTCCCTGTCAAGTGGGGTTGAAACTGCGCGCGGGGGTACATAGCCGAAGCTCTCTCTCCTACGTGTGTAAGGGATAGAAATTAATAGAGGGGAGTTCTATGAATAAAAAATGGAGAATGGGCGGAAAAAAAAGCAAAAAACAAAACAAAAGATGGAAGAAGAAATAATTTTCGGTGGATTGAAGCACATGCTTTTGTATTCACTGCCATTTTTTATTTTATTTTTTCCTTATTTTTGTGTAGTCATTGGCATTGAATTTGGTTATCTGTTGTTCTGTGGATGGCGGTAAATTGTCGGTTGTTCTGTGGGGTCGCCCCAGGGGGAGGGGGGCGAATTAAATTTATTTCATTCCACATTGGGGTACGTACATCAGTTTGATGTATGGTAATCGCCCTATTTAACGTGCTAATAATTGGGTGTAATGGTCATTTGTTGTAATTACTTATGAGGGTGGGGGTAGTTTCGTTGATGTGGTTGGGTGGGATGTAGGCGGGTTTTTTACGAATGAGTTAGACCGTGGGTGTCGCATAACTTGAAATATCTAATTGTGGACATTATTTTGAGGGCTAAATTATATGGGGGTTTGCAATGGTAATAACTGTCGGTAGTGGCGGTGGATGGTGGTGGTTAGGGTAGCATGATGAATTAATAGCGAACTTTCAGGGTGAATGGAAAAGTATTAATTGCGGAGAAGTTTTTGCTGGGAAAGGCTAGTGGAAGTGGGTCAATGACGCGTAAGGATATTGAAATCAGGGAAATGTTAAGGACATTGCGGTGTGCTTAAGGTCGAGTGCTTAAACACTGTTTACTGCTGAAGAGGGGCGGTTCATATTCTGTTTGTTGAACGAAGTTTTGAGGTTGGACTGATGTGCTCACCGTCTTGCATTATATGTGTCTTCGGTTAGGTTAAGTTAAGGTAGCTGCCTGCATCGGGATACGTACACACTCAGAGAAAAGGTGGTCCATTGTAATATGGCTGCATCTGTCGTCGATCAGGTCGCCTAGAGTCATCAAACCCCAGATGGAGTACCTAATCATCTTTTGGAGAGGGATGCATAGGTGCAAAGTAAATAGAAAAGAGTTTCTTTCTTCCCGTCGTTCCGTAGCTTCTGCAGAAATAGTTTGCTTAGTTGCGAAGTCAAATCCAATCGATTTGAGCGTTTCTTATTTAGTCTAAACAAGGTCGGTCGGGAAACTTAGTACTAGGTGCCATCCTCGCATCTGCCATTGGTCTTGTTGATTAAAGCTTATACAGTATGTGGCCATTGAATTATGACCGATGAGAAATATATGGGATTTTTCGCTTTGACCGCAAATAAAAACAAAATTAATAGGATTATTTAAAATCTTTTTGCACATATTTTAGCATAGCTGGACTATTTTATCAAAGCTGGACTTCTTCTCAATCAACAAAGCAGCAACTTGTGATTATTTTTTAGACAGAAATGTCGGCTTTTTTTTACCCATATTGACAAAAATCAATTAAAGTAAGGTTTCCGCCTTTCTATGAGTTATATACATTAATTTTCAAACAAATATTTAATGCTACTAACTGCAACTTACTTAATTTAAGTCATAAATTACTTTTCCACTTATTAAAATAAATTTTTAAAACCGCACTATTACCAACTGCGAGCTAAAGAGAATGATAAGAAAAGCACGTTCAAAACTATTTATGGGTTGATGCACATTTATCGTACGCACGTAGGTAAGTCCTTCGGTGCCTGCTATTGAAATTAAAGAGAGTGTAGAGAAAACCCGTAACTAACTGTATTCTTAAAAACAAATAAAAAAAAACGCATTTCACAGAACACGCACTTCAAAAAAAAGTAGCAAAATTCGTTAAAAACTCGATCGGTCATAATTCATTGGCCACATACTGTAATTAATTTTAATTTTGAAGTGGCAAGTCTCGGTGACATGACAAGCAGCAATCTACATCGACCTTTGAAGGTAGTGGGCACTATTCCAGGGATTTAATAGCCCACGGTGATATAGGAGGTGGAAAAAAAAATGCATAGATAGAGCTTCTCAGAGAAGACACCACTACTGAGCCAACCAAACCTCCTTTTCAATCAGCAGAATTTTCTCACTCATTATTCCTAGATTTGAAATTTGGTTGATCAATAAATGCGCAACACTAGACTACTGGAGGCGGAATGGCTGCAGTGGTGGTCATCTACATACCTCCCATCATCAACTTTTAGTCAACTAAACTATCCTTCAACTATATCTCGAAGAAATAGCGGTTGGCAAGAGATATCCTTCATTTGAATGCATTTTCGTCAAATCTTATAGCGGAGGCAGGGTCCGCAAAGTACCCTACCACCTCGAAGTTATAATTGTCCTCTATAGTACTGGGATTTGTCGATATTGTGTGTCTATTTTTATTGACAACATGTACTTGGTTTTATCCTCGTTTACTGCTTAATTCACTTTAGCTGTTTTTGTCTCCAGCTCGTCGGCGTGAGCAAGTAATTGCACAGACTTTTGAGAGATTGTGCGTGAGCTTCGAACACTCTTTTTAAGAAATCCCACAACAGCGCTTCACCTTGACTAAATCCCCTCTTTTACATCAAAGGTCTCGGAACGCTCATTACGTTGATGATAGCGAGCATTCTCTATCCTCATACTCTATAGAGGGACGAATTCGAAAATAAGTTGTGGCTCTCCTTGGCTGTTATATGCTGCCACATGCGACTTTCAGTATCGATTTGGACTTCCTAGTTTTTTTTCCAGAATCTGCCGAAGTGTGAAAATATGATCGACTGTGGACTTTCCTGGCCTGAAACCACACTGATTAGGTGGCCCCTCAGGTTGTTGCCGAAGGGTTTCAGGCGTTCGCTGAATATGGCAGACAAGATCTTGTACGCGATGTTGAGGAGACTGATACCTCTGTAATGAGCGCAAATGAGAGGGTCTCCTTGGATCAGGCAAACGATGCTTAGATTCCATTCATCAGGCATACACACACTCGTCGACCAAATCTTGGAAATAAGTTGTTCATTTCCAGCTGCCCTGAACAACTCAGCCGGTAGGCTATCAGGATCAACAACTTCGTTGGATTTAAGCTTGGATATTGCTATCCTCACTTCGTTTTGGTCAGGTGGACGGAAGTTTTGGCTACATCGTCTATGTTGAATGGCGTATTCTGCCTGACAGCGGTATGTTGGTCTACATCGCCTTTATACAGTCTGTAGAAAAAGTTTTTCCATATTCTCACCGCTGACTGTGACTCTACTGCAAGGTTTCCTGCCTCATCTCTACAACTTTTCCTACGGGTCTTCCGTACATTATTCCATTATACGATCGCGTGCTTCTCGTGCTCTTTTTTTCTTCTTCTGGTGAAGCCGATGTTCTTCCCGTCTCTTATGCTCGTAAGGCTCACGAGCATCCCTCGTCCTTCTTTGCAGAGCCGCTTTGTACGCGTCTTGTTTAGCTGCCGGTATTCTTCGTCAAAGGACGGGTTTTTTTTTGGTGGTGGTCGAGTGCACTGATCATGTGCAATCGGCATTTGGTGTTGACTTAGAGGTTAGAAATACTCCAAATGGTCTTTTTCATAAATCATGATTATTTAACTGTGTCTTGAAAGGGTTAAAAACTCGGAATTTGTTGAAAAACTAAAACCAAACTTCCACTCCTCGACATTTCCCAATCGTTGTCATAACTCACTTATAATATCGACCTCCGTATCCTGAGCGTTTCTCGAAAATCAGTTCAAAAACATTTTACGGCTCACAAAACTTACTCATTTAGCGCACAACACAACTTAAAGCCATCAATTGAGTTCATAAAGACAAACAAGGAAAAATTCCTACACCACTCCAGTGTCTTTCGCTAAGATTCCATAACAAGGCTCATTACGGTACTTTTAAAGTAACTTTTCTCCTTTGCCAGCTAACAGATAAGAATGGGCCACAAGTATTCATAAAATTGTGCCGGCTTAATGCTCTCGTGCTATCTTAGTGCTGCATAACTCGGTAATGACTTTATACGTTCGTAACCATTTTAGTATCCCTATCTCAGGACTCCACCCACCCAGCACCACTTGTAACATCAAACTGAACTTATCCGTTCTTCTACAAAGGATGTTCATCCACCCATCGCTGTTCATAAAAAAAAATAAAACCAAAGTAACAGTTTTTAACATCCTTCGCGATAAAAATATGTTTCGCGTATATGACCTAACTGGGGCGGTTCATCCGTTGTAACTGGTGGTACCGGTCCCGTACCAGTCGTCACATAAAAACAAATAAACTTTTCATGATGACACAACCTCAGGTGGCATCAATCCCCACTCTCCATTATCCTGGTACAGTTTATTTTTGCATATCAGAGTCATTACAACGAACGCATGTGCTCGCACTCTGTCGCGGGTGTATACACGGTACACGCGAAGGGCAACAGGACAGATGACAACGCAGAAGAAAAGCAAACAAAACGCGCGACAAGGAAATTTGTCACGCTGTCGAGTGTCCTAATGAAATTTTATCGCCAAGGCGGGAGTTGTATCCTCTCTGCTTACTCCTCGTGGAACCTCAGGGGAGAGCGATTTGCGTGCATAGGATAACTTCCGCCGCCGCCCACCCCCTAATACTCCTCCTACTCGTTTACTTTGTGTTTATCCAGTAAGGGCACAAAAATTCACACGGGATTCAGCTTTCGAAATGAGAAGCGTTTGGGGGGTGCACATACTCATACACCCTCGCACACACACTCAAATACAAACAATGCTGTTGGAGGGATGGTTTAATTAATTTTGAATTTTGCCTACGTAAACACGCACACATGCGCCTGACTTCGCGATCCTGTGGGTGGGTGGTTTTGTATTCGTTTTACGTTGTTTCCTTAGCTGCGGGTTATGAGTGAGCTCAAATGAGTTCGGGGGATTTTGTATTTTTCTGCTTGTTTTTGTTGTTTTACTAGCTGCAGGGATTGAATTAGAATTTTGCGCCTGTATCGGTGTCTGGTTTTTTTGGCGGAAATTCATTTTCACGCTATAGCCAGCAGCGTCTAGGAGTTATTGTTCCAAGAATCGTCCTCTGATTGCCAATGAAAAAAAAAAAAAATAATAATTTCACTTTTAAGGTATGTACCTACCCGACGCGGGCTGTAAGATTAATTACTCGTAGTGTATCAGGCGTAAGAAACGATGCTCGAGGGGACGTTAACTTTTGCTTTGCGGTCGGGAATACAAATTTTTTTTTTTTTTTTTTGGTTAAAGTTAGCTACCCTTCGGTTATTAGATCAAAATTGCCTGGAATTGGATTATTTGAGCGATGATACTACTGGGCGATTTGAGTTATTGCTTTGGGAGGTTTTAGTATTAAAGGAATATTTAAGGAGTCATCTGAAACTAAAGAAATTAACATCCTCTTGAAGAGTTGTATCAAATTTTGTTGTTCGTTTCGATGTCAAAATGACTTAGACAAGGTGATGCCCTGTCATGTGACTTCTTAAACATGATCCTTGAAAGAATTGTGCGAAACTCACAGGCCAACATCGGAGGCACATCGTTCAAAAGTCCGTGCAACTACTAGCTTACGCCGATGACATCGACATAATTGGCAGAGCAAAGCGGGCTGTCACTAGTGCGTTCGCTAATATCGAAACAAGAGCTGAGAAAATGGGTTTACTGTCACCAGAAAGGACACACAACATCGACGAATTGGACATAACGCCACAGTCGACAGCTATACCTTTGATGTAATAAGGGACTTTGTCTACTTTGGCCCTGCTACTAATTCTGACAATAATATCTTAGCGGAAATAAAACGAAAAATAACTCTTGCCAATCGCTGCTTCTTTGGGCTGAGATGGCAATTGAGTAGTAAGGCTTTATCTCCAACAACGAAGGATACTCTCTATAAGACCTTGATCATTCCAATCCTGCTTTATTGAGCTGAACCATGGACTCTGTCGAAAGTAATTGAAGATATCCTCGGTAGATATTCGGTCCCGATTGCGTTGGCAGCCCTTGGAGGAGGAGATTGAACGACGGACTTTATGAGCTGTACAGCGATATCGACTTTGTTAAAAAACTGCGTATGTAGAGCGAATAGACACCAATGCTCCGACCCGCAGAGTCCTCGAATCTAACCCGGAGGGACAACGTAGTAGAGAACAACCTCGCCTAAGGTGGCGCGCACAACTGGGTGCAGTTAGCTAACGACCGGGCTAATTGAAGAGGCTTGTTGGTTGAGGCCCAGGTTCACTCCGAACTGTAGCGCCACATAAATAAGTGAGTAAACACGTTTTCTTATTCTTGCTCTGTGTTCTCTGGTCTTCTCTCACTATAGGCAGCGTTATGGAAAGGAAAAGTGTTGCTGTTTTCCTTTTTCTTTCAAATAGCATGCCGCTTCTAAATATCGTCGAGCAGAATAACTACAATTTCTGTGTTCAGTTTCCACATTAAAGAATCCTTGGGCACAGAAGAGCCAGGAGCCTGGGAGTTGTACATATCAACTAACTCTGAACTCTCACCAAGTGGAGGTCTTTTCTTTTAATATTCGTAGCATAAAGCATTCGTATCCTTCCTATATCAAGGAAAGACTGATTTGACAAGGGGAATGCAAATAATTTTTTATAAGTCTCATAAAAAAAGTTAATTTTACCTTAAAAAAAAATCCGACAGTTCTACGACTCGCGACACAGAAGCGAAGTTCCCCTTCATAAAATCATGAATGACACGCCATCCCAACTTATTTCAAACTTTCCAACAATAAAATTTTCAAAAGCAAAAAAATCCTAATCGCCACCATATTTGCTCCTTCCAGTTCAGTCGTCGTCATAAAGAAAATAACTCTCGTTCACCGATTTACACTTTTACGATGCTGAAAATTTTGACAAAAAAAAAAAACGAAATTTCACTCGCAGTCCATAAGTTAAATGTCTGCGCGAATTTTATTTCTTTCCCCTTCAGTAATTTAATTAGAAGTCGTCCTGCCAAAAATGGATTTCAAGAGAACTTCTCCGATTTTTGCTTCCTTTTTTTTACGATATAGAAATCATCAGTCAAAGATCGTAAAGCAAATGGTCACACTCGCCCAATTTGCTCCCACTACCGTCAGTTTTACATTCCTCCAAAGAAAAAAAAAAAGAATTATATCCTTGAATAAACGAATGTATACGTACAGATATCTGGGTCAAATTGTGATAGATATGAGCACCACTTCGTTATGACATTTCGACCCGTCGGTCGTCGTGAGATGGAGATGAGGGTGACACAGTTGAAATCAATCATTTTGTTACTTTTCTCTTTGACGGTAATAAATTCCGTCTCTCTCATTCTAAATTCATGGGATATAAATCAAACAGAAAGGAACTTCCTTCAATTTAAATCTGAAGGATAATGATGATGTTGACGATGGTGTTAGTGTTGGCGGTGCTGAAATGACTGAAAAAAAATGAAAAAAAAAATCCTTCAAGCACGAATTGTTACCAATGTCATTATAAATATAATATACGTACAAGACAGACGGTCTCATGTAAAATACATTCTCATTCCCCATGCAGATGGAATGGGTGGCGGAGGATCCATATAGCACGAGTATAAGTATCTATAGCATGTCACCCCATGAACACAATTTGTTCATTGTGGCAGTAAATCTCAGCCGACACCAAATATCCTCACAAATTACACAAAGCGAACAAAAAAAAAAAAAAAACTGGTCGACGACGGCAACGACAGGGCCCCAGACCCCCAGACTCCACGGGACAATTCCCAATTTTCTGCACCATAAATAGAAAACTTATCGAATTTCACCCTCGTCCTTGTCGTTTTACTCCTCCTAAATGTATCTGTTTTTTTTTTCGTTGTTTTAGGCATTAGGTAACGGAATCAAATCAGATTTTATTATCAGAAAATTTATCGCCAACAGACATGCAAAAAAGACGAAACCAAAAATAATGGAAACAAATTAATACCAGGTTACGATGGAAGGATAAGAAAAGTTCGCAAAAAGTTCAGCACATTAAGTGATGTCGTCCTTCCTTGTAGGTCATTTGGAGTTTGACCAATTATTCGAAGCAAATTACCAATAATAGGTCTTAAACTTGGCACGAGCAAATAGTTTCAATTCAAGTGTCTGCCTATGGACGAGAGAAATAGGATTCAAGAGTGAAGGAGTGTCCCACAAAGGCAATTGCCTGGAAATTTTGCTTCGTCATTATTTATTTTTTTAAGCTAGCTCAGACCAGACTCTGAACTCTTAACCATCATCAGTGCCATTAGGTTCTCTCGAAATAATCATCTACATCCCTAGAGTCCAATTGCAATTGTCTCAAGTGAGAGATAGAGGGTTGCAAAGTTGTAAGGATAGCAACAAAAAAAAAATAAAAATTTGTATAATCACCTAATTGGCCTAAGGGTTTCACGTTTTGGTTTTTCTTTTGCTAACGAGTCGGAGAAACCAGGAAATGGAAAGCTCACTATTGTGATACTCGTATTTCGAAATAAAGGAAAATCATAAATTTTAATTTTCGCCTCTCGTTAGGGGTTTTTTTTGGGGGAGGCAGGCATTAAAAATCAACGACGGGACGGTCTGTAGTTCTAATTGGAGGAATTTCATTCATTTTCCATCCAATCTCTGATTTTTTTTTCTTGTTTCGTGACGGAAAATGAAAATATAATTTATGGTTATGTTGACATGGTTAGTGCAGATACATATTTGGAAAGGATTTAGTGGAGCGTTAATTTCAACTCGGCAAGCACAACTTAAACAGCCGTCGAGTGTAAAACTGTTCGTTTACAGAGTCAGTATCTGGCGAGAGATTTGACGAGAAACTTTAAGTAATTCCGCCATGGTACCGTTGAAAAGTTTGTGGCTTTAAGCCTCTCTGTCGTAGGCAAGTGGGAGTAAATCCTTTCGTAGTAGCATTCTTCTGAGTGGTTGCCGACGGTCTATCTTACGGCTCACATAGGAGTACTCGACGTTGTTATTTTTCTTTGCTCAGAACCCTAAACGAGTAGTTTCACTTAACCCCTTCTTGTCAGCAGCTGCCATTTTTGAATTTGTTCGGTGCAGACTTTCACATTGTCCCCCTTTGGTGAATATACAATGTGGCTCTACTTTAAGTTAGGTGGATGAGTGCCCTGTGATTTCCTTGTCGCTGGCCACTTAGAGCACTAGTTGGGTCTATTGTGCTCATTTGAATTGTTTTTAACCCTGGGAACGTAATAAGAAAGCCACCCAGAGAAGGATGCGAATGTCAGGAGGTTCATCAGCTCGACTTTGTTCAAGACCTCCAATTCCATGAAAAAGTGACTACCAAGAGTATACTTCTATTGGCAAGGACAGAACATTCACATAGCAAGGGACGGAAAGACTCAATTCCTTTTTCGTCCCTGCAACTTCTGCAGTAATCGTTGTGTATAACCCCAGTTAGTTCTCCGTTAGTACAAATGTTATAGTGCGCGATAATGATTCCGGAGGAAGGGATCTCTTGTTGTCTTCGGCCATGGGATTGCAGCCATCACACATGTATCTCAGGGAGTCCAGCGTCTGTTGCGTATACCAGTGTCTTCGTCGTCGGTGAGCTTATGGAAAGAGCAGTTCTTACGAAGGGAAGAGGCTGTGAAAAATGAACGCTGATCCTTTCCTTGCAAGTTTAGCGTCAACGTATTGGCTCCCAATACCACATTTGGATATCTACTGCAGGTGTTAGTCTTTCTCTGATTACCGAGAAGTCCAAGGCCTCAAAAGCTGCCTGTCTATTACTGTACGCCGTAATTATCTTCTCACCGATACTGCCCTCTAAGATAATTTTTACAGCCTGAGCAAAGGCTCCGATCTCGGCTTGTCGTTATTAATTCTAAACCAGTGGTTTACTCCTGGAGTGTCATAATATACCCCATCCCCTGTACCGACATACATTGTTTAACCATCTGTACAGGAAGCCAGTTCCTCTCCGGTTGTGACGTGCTGGTTCTTCCAGTTGTTTAAGTCAGGAATTCTGATACTGGATCTCCCGTCAAAACGCAAGTGTCGGAGTCACAAAGTCGGTGGTTATCTGCCTGGTAGTAGTTTCCCATCGGAAATGATGAAGTCCACTTCAAGCACCAGGGGCCCATGAAATGTAGTTGGTACTCGTATTGACTAGTAAGCTGATTTATTTCTTTGACAAGCCTTGCTCACACATACATTGGAACCTCAAATTGTGCAACTCAGATCAGGCTAACTACATCGAAAACCCAACAAAGCATGTGTTTGTCAACAAAGCATGTGTTTGCAAGTCTCCTGTTTCTCTAAATGTTGATAATTTTTTGCCTCTCTTTCTTTAGTCTAAAATATGGATCACAGACACCACTATATGAGTAAGTTAGTATTTTCCAGCAGATTTAGCAACAGTTTTCTTTGAAGTCTACTAGGTGAGGTGCACAGAGAAATTAGCAAGCCCTTATCATAGACAAAGCAGTACACTCTCGCTGCATATTTGTATTGGAACTTCAATTTTCGCAGAAGAAAACCAACACTACTTCTCATAATACAAATACGAGATCAGCTCTAGGAGCCCATGATTTGTAGCAGGCACTCACTTCCATGCGAACTGAATTCTCTTTTAACCTGTCTTGTCTTAGTGCTGAATTTGAAATTTTCGAAGTTAGATTAGACTCAACACATGTGCAGCCTTAATTATTCGGAGCTTGGATTTGTAAGTCACCTCAAATACTGAGAGTGGTGTCATCTCCACAAGTCTTTGGTGTCACCTACACAAATGGTTAAGTGATCATTTAATGCAAAACAATCCACCCACACTTGAGCTCTGTATATTTGAATTTCGAAAAATTTCCTAGACTGCATGCATCTCTGTTGCTCCTCAGTTTACCAGATGACCCTACTCTATTTTGTTTTTCTCTTTCAGACAGTTTCAGCTTTTAAGGTGAATAGGTGGGCTGAAAGTCTTGGTCTATCTCGAATTTATTTCTCAAGCCGTCGATTGTCTCGTGCTATGAATCGCTAGCAATAGTTCCTTAAAGTTTTATGAAGGTTTTGCTTAGAGCGGGCGTCAAGCTTTTAGAGGAATTGCAAGAAGCTACTCATGCCATTCAAATCTTTTTCCAGCCTCTGCGTCATAAAAACTCACATTTTGAGTATTCTACTGTTTCCTAGTTTCCCCTTATCACCTTACTTTATTTTGCTCTACTTTGTCTTCCATTTCGAAAGCTGAACACATTTAAGACTACGTTTATGACCAGTACATACATATGTATGTACACCTGTTTGTGAGGGAATATAGGTTGCCAACCTGTCTATGAACGAGAAGTTGCTTGTCCTACCTACATCTAGCGTCTAAAATTCACCAGTCGAACAAAACCTAGAATATTGCTCTTGCAACTCTCTTTCTTAGGACTTAAGCCTTGCTTTTGTATTGGACTTTCGAAACTGAACTTACTTTCTACGGCCTTCACATACATATTTGACATTCTTACTCTCTGTCAACTTGGTTCTATGTATGTTCGGTTTTTCTTTTCAAGAATTTACCAATATGGCGCTTCGAATGCTCTCTTAATATTTAAGCCTTGCTTTTGTATTGGAGCTTTGAATCGTGCCTTGCTTTCTATAGCCTTCACTTATATGGCGATCTTACTTCCTCTCAACATAATCGTATACATATGTGTTCTACTTAGAGTACTGGGCAACCAGAAATGGCAGCAGGCCCCCCTTTGATTCACTCATATTCAAAACTGAACACCCACAATGAAATCCTGCATTCGAATTCCGAAGCATCGTATCTCTTTTTTTTGGTCCGCCCGTTTGGACGTTTGTATGTATTTGTCCGTCTTTCTTTCTTTCTCTCACTCGGCTTACAACACGTCTTCTTTGTGTGTTGACAGTAAGTATTCTACAAAATAATTCAAGATGAATGATTCGGGTATTGCACCGTGCTTCTGAAACCTCTAGCCTCCGCTCGTGCCCACAAGTACTAGGCTTTGCATTTTCCTTGTTACATTAATGCTTAGTAAGTATAAAATAAAAGCAGTATCACAGTCTCCGTCTCGCTCTCATCGCGTACACATAGTGGTGACTTTCGCAGCGGCTGATTTCGAAGTGCATTATCAGTTCGATTTTTTCCGGTTTTCACTAGCTCATTTACCGTAGGGAGTTTGTCTCTTTTTTTTTCCTTTTTTTCTTAAGACCGCGTGATAATCTATTTACGTGCGTAGAGTGTTTTTTTTCCCGTATCGCGTGGCCCTGCGGCCAGATATGAGAGGGAACCGGTTCAGCGGGCTGTCTCCCGAGACCCCGCTTGACACTCCACCGCCCCCACCAAAACGTTTAAAGCCCATGAATCTTCAGGAATATCCAATTTTACCGACTAATGTTAATCCCAAAAATCCCAAATTTATATTAATTTCACCCAAAGATGAAACTAAACCCCTTACAAGTGTGAGTATTTTTGTTTTGAGAAAAGCTATAGACGCAATCAGCAAAGAGTACGAGAGTGTTACTCAACTTCGAGATGGCAATATACTCATCCTAACAAAAAATAAAAAAATTGCCGAGAAGTTCATTACTGTCTCCAACCTTGCGAATCAATGTCCAGTTACAGTTAAGTTCCACGAAAGTCTAAATTCTTGCAAGGGCATAGTTTACGCACCATGCCTAATCAATGTTCCCGAATCCGAAATTGTCTCAGAAATGAGCTCACAAGGTGTTATCGAAGTGTACAAATTTGCAAAGCAATTTGAAGGCAAGTCCCGCCACTCTGGGCTCATGCTTTTCACATTCGATTTATATCAACCCCCAAATTCTGTGGAAATAGGATGGTATAAAACTAAAGTTAATGAATACATTCCCAATCCGATGCGATGTAAAAATTGCCAGCTACTCGGACACACTATTAAGAGATGCAACAAGAGCCCTGCATGCGAAAGGTGTAATCTCCCACCACATGCCCCGTCAAACTGCACACGCACCATGTGCGCCAATTGCCTCATTTCCACTCATACCTCTTCTGACCCCAACTGTCCGAAATATAAACAAAACAAAGAAATCCTAACTATAAAAACAAGGAACAAGTGCAGCATGGCCGAAGCCAAGCGCACTTACAATCTACAAAACCACACAGAAACACAGTCCATCATAACACCGTACGCAGAAAGGGCTAGATCAGCTGTAAAAACCAATACGACATCTTCTGATAATGCCATTTCCCACAATAAGTCAGCACAAAATGAACAAGTAACTGAAAATACAACATCAACCAAATTATTGTCTCTCCCCCACACTTCAACCTCCACATCCAATTCTATTTCAACGGCGACCAAGCAAACCCAACCACAAACTGAACCCAAAATACATCAAACCACCGAATGCAAGAAGTCAACAGAAATAATTCTTCCTTCCCCCACTTCGACCCCTCACCCTACTTCTACAAGTAAACAAAATAAATCACAAACACTCCGCCCAACACAACATTCTCCTATTCCAACTGAAAAAACTCATAAAGATAATGAAAACCCGCCTAAACTATCAAATTCAAAATCTCTAAACGACGATAATTACGTTATGAACATCTCTGATACAGATGACAATTGTTAATTCAAACCATAATCCAAAACAAATGTCGGTGTTTGCACTGGCCGAGATGAGAGCGGCGCCATCCATTGAGAGATGGCTTTTCTCTCCTATCGGCCAATGCAAGCACCGACAACTCATGCTGATCATCTTACATATTTCAAAACACACAAACTCTATTATTGTAATACCCAAAACTATGCTCTCAGCTATCCTTCTTCCCCTGCCCGGGCGATGGGTTCTCCCGGTGGTTTGCTTTACTTCTTCAAGTAAAGCTAGATCATCGGATGGACTCTACGCTAAACGGGTCGCTGCAGGTAAACAATGCCTTTTCAGAGTTCTATATCTTAACTTAATATATTTAACTATATTACCTATAAGATTAACTCTACTGGCATTATGATGTTAAAAACGGTGCAATGGAACATCAAAGGCTACCACAATAACTACCATGAATTGCAAATACTGGTCAATGAACTTCAACCTTCGGTCATATCATTACAGGAAACACACGTAATAAACAATCCTAGACCCTACTGTCCCAAATATTACTCACCTTATTTCCACAATTTAAGCCAAAATAGAACAGCTAAGCAAGGTACTGGTTTACTAGTCCATAAATCGATTCCACACAGTTTTTCAGTTATAAACTCAACAATCTCAGCCATAGCCGTTCAAATTGAACTAAGAGGTAAACTTACAATAATCTCTCTATATATCCCCCCTGATCAACCGTTTTCGTGTATTGACCTTGAAAACATTGTCAATCAGTTTAATACACCAATTTTGATAACAGGTGACTTTAACGCCTGGAGCCCTATTTGGGGTTCTTCCTGTACTAACCACCGTGGAAGAATTATTGAACAGTTTTTAAATAACTCTGGCTTAGCCATTTTAAATGATGGTTCCCCCACCCACTTTTCTACTCATAACACGTTCACCCATGTCGATTTAACACTAGTATCCCCAGCACTGCTCCCAAGTACTTCATGGTCAATTCTCTCCGATCTTCACGGCAGCGACCATTACCCCATAATAACTGAAATCATTCCTTCCAATCAGAAAAGAGAGATATTAACTTCAACGAGGTTTCAGTTAGATAATGCAAACTGGGAATTATTTCGAACTGAAATTTCAACTTTCTTATTGGATAGGGTAATTTCAACCAACATTAACAAAGAAGCGGCCATTATACAAAAATCTATTCGATTTGCTGCAAATATTGCTATTCCCCAATCTAAGGAACACTCGAGCAATGCATCAGTTAAGCCCACTGTTCCTTGGTGGAACAAATTCATTCAAAAGCTTAGACAAATTAAACAAACCGCCTGGAAAATTTTTAAAAAATACCCAAACGAGTTAAACCTGATTGCATATCGCAAAGCAAACGCAAAATTTCGAAAAGAGGCAAAAAAGGCAAAAATCGAAAGCTTCACAAAATTCACCTCTAACATTAACCCTAATGCTTCTTCGAAGAAATTATGGGTTGATATTAAGAGCCTTACTGGTACTTACTCCCCTCCCTTAATAAAAATTATCAAAACGCCATCTCAAGACTTATTCTCCCCACTTGAAATTGCAGAATTCTTTGCTAATACATGGTCAAACTTATCAGACGATTCCAACTTTCATTCAGAATTCATTCTCGATAAAAGGAGATTTGTAACAGTATCTCCATCCTACACCACCAATCGATCTGCTGAGTTCATTGAAACTCCTATTAGCAGAATCGAATTTGAAAGTTGTCTCAGTTCGACCAAGGGAAGAACACCAGGATTTGACCGCATATCCTACATTATGCTTAAGAACACCCCAACTTTATTAAAAACACGTCTTCTTAAATTGTACAATCATATTTTTGATTATGGAGTCATCCCCCAGACGTGGAAGACGGCAAGCATAGTCCCCCTTCCAAAACCAAATAAAGACCCCACCGAAACATCTGGATACCGTCCAATATCTCTCTTGCCATGCATAGGAAAGCTTTTGGAAAAAATAATAGCCAGACGGTTATATTGGCTCCTAGAAAAAAATAATCTTGTCAGTGTAAACCAAGTAGCTTTTAAACATGGCCGATGTACTATGGATGCAATTTTACACCTTGATGATTTTATCTCCTCAGCCATATCTGAGAAAAATCACGTATCAATTTTATCAATTGATTTCGAAAGAGCTTTCGACCGTGTCGGGATCCATATAGTTTTGAAACAATTAATGGATTGGAAAGTTGGTCCAAAAATGTTCAAGTATGTAAAAGCGTTCCTTTCGAATAGAAAATTCCGCGTTAAGATTAGTAACATATATTCCAATATACATGACCTTAAGAATGGAATCCCCCAAGGATCCCCCCTTTCAGTTATACTTTTCGTTATTGCATTTAACCACCTAAGCCATATAATAGAAAATTACAAACGAATTGGCTACTCATTATACGCAGATGATCTTATTCTATTCTCTAAACTTAAAGACCTAACACTAACAACAACCGATTTTTCAAACATTATTAATGACCTTATAAGTTGGGGGATCCACTCTGGATCTATTATTTCCCCAGACAAAAGTAAAATTTTGCATATATGTAAAAAAACCAGTTGCACCAAAACAATAACACTTCATGTTAATAATACTCCAATAGAAAATGTCAATTGTCTAAGAATACTTGGGGTCATCTTTGATTGTAAATTTAGCTTTAAGAATCATTGTGTTTATTTGAAAAAAAGCCTTTCTACCAGGGTCAATATGATTAAGTATCTTTCCTCCAAAAATAGCCATTGTAATATTAACTCCCTTATTAATGTCATACGATCTGTCATACTCTCAAAAATTGACTACGGACTCGCTGTTTATGGCAAAACTTCAAAATCGTCGCTCCAGCTGATCTCATCTCCTTATCATGCTACGATTCGAACCGCCCTCAGAGCATTCAGGACAACACCGATAAGAAACATTCTAGCCGAAACCGGTCTCCCCTCAATCGCAGAACGTATTGCATACCTCACCGCCCTCATTATACGAAAGGTAAATTCATCTCGAAAATCACCGATACACAAAGTAGCCCAAAGAATTATACGCTCCAAAAGGAATAGAAAATACCCATCTTCACTTTCCAAAGCACTTCTGTATGCAAGATCCTTTAACATCCCAATATCTATTCAATCACTAAGTGGAACACTTCACCCACCATGGAACCTCCCTAAAGACACCATTTGCACCGATCTCCATAAATACACCAAAATAAACACAAATAGCGATATATACAGGGCTATGTTCAGTGAAATTGCTGCAAAGTTCAAAATACTTAATTGGAATCTCCTCTTTACAGATGGCTCAAAAACTGCACTTGGGACATCTTTTGCAGTAGTAAAGGAAGACGGCACAACAATTTCAAAAGGCCTCCTATCTGACTTTGCCTCCATTTTTTCTGCTGAAGCATTTGCCATTTTTAAAGCTATTTCACTGGCGAATAACAAGAAGACTGTTATTTTTACTGACAGCTTATCAACAATCACAGCATTAAGGAATGTTAACAACAGAACTGATATTATTGAAAAAATCAGGGACAAATTGATTACCCACAGCAAGACGCTAAGACTTGTTTGGATACCCGGACACGTCGGAATTAAGGGCAATGAAGTAGCAGATAGGACTGCAAAAGCAACTTTAAGTGATCCAGCTCTTCAGTTTCACACCTATAACAAGCAAGACCTTAAACTAAAGCTCATTCGAAACTTTGAAGAAGAAAGATTAAACAACTGGAAAGATTACGTTCACCACTACTCTGCAATAAATCCACAAGCCGAAAAAGCAGTCTATCCCCTCAACATCCCATTAAACATGTTACGGATCTTCATACGGCTCCGGTTGGGACATACAATCATCACTAACAGCCATAGCATTACCAAAAATCAACAAGCAGTATGCACCTTCTGCCAAGAAAACGCACTTTTAACGATTAAACACCTAACATCTGAATGCTACAAAATAAATTCAACCGTCATGCAACTATTTGCCAAAAACCAACTAGCTGATTTTCTAAAAGTCCCCTCAGAACAAAATATAAAAAATGTATTCCAACTTTTAACAATTCTTAAAATTGAAAAGAACATTTAAAAATACATACTCATATGGTAACCCATGTTATAGTTCTCCTTAATTTTCATATTATTATGCAACTAGCCGAAAGCCCTGGTAGCTAGCGCTGTAGTATTAATATTAGTATTGTAATTTATTTATATATTAATAAATTTAAAATAAAATAAAAAAAATAAAAAAGCAGTATATATGTATATGCGCATGTGCATATGAATGCATGTATGTACATGTGTATGTTTATCATACTGACTTAAATTTCTCCAAATACCTCCATAAATTGGACTCCAAGTCTCCAAGCAACATGTGCTTAGAAAAATACTTACACATGTGAGTATTGAAATGTGAGTCCTCTGCAGTCGTCTTAGTACTACATTGCCCATAAGAAGTGATTGCTGACTCTTAAGGAGGAGTGAGAATTCGAAGATATATGTATTTCGAAAATTTAAAAGCATTGCAAATACACATATGTACGTACGAAGAGTGTTTGCGTGGATGCGTGGTTTCAGTGTATGCATACCCTTGTTGGGCTATGACGAATGGAAGGTTTCAGTGTTCGCGTGCACTTGGTAGCCTTTGGCGCAATTGTAGAGATCTCTTCTGCTTTTTCTGGGCGCCCAGAATGTACATATGTATGCGTAGATTTGCAGAGTTCTCCCTGAGTTCATCGTCGAAACTAATAGAAATGCACTTAGTGGAATCACACGTGAATGTGTTTAGAAATTGTGTCTTCATGTATTGAAGGAAAATTCATCTAGACTGGAGAACTAGACTTTTGATTAACTGTGCCAATATGATGATCATCATAAAGTGCTTGTAAGAAATACAATACACAGAAGGATGAAGAAGGCGCACAAACACATGGTCTACTGAGTCGTCATGGTAGTTAGTCTGATCTGACTCCTAGGAATCCATGTTTTCAATACAAAGACGCATTTGTCTTAAATTTCGATTCTTGGAGAAGCTGCGAGTTTTTAATGTTTTTTAACACTTTTTCCAGTAGCTTTTATCCTAAATATACATATGACAGAGAGACGTGGTTGTTCTCAATACAACCTTAGTTATGTACTCGTATCTTATTTATTTAATATAGATTTCTCAAGGCGGCTTACAATGTCAGTTCAGCTGGATTAATGCCTGTCTTTAAAGTACGACCACATCATTGCCAGAGATTATGGCAATGGAGCTAGTAAACAAAAATCTTCTAAATACGAAGTGCTCTGCGATTAACTAAGAAAATAATTACTGGAGATCTATAACCCCATAAGGGAGTGGTAAAAACGAGAAAACAAAGTCCAAATACTCTTCAACTGATAGACCAGCGGGATAAAAGCTAGTCTGAGTTCTTGTGCGGAATGGCTACAGTAGGTATTTTGTTTTGTCATTGGGTCGTTGCTCAAAAGAAAGATTATTGCAGTTCTAGCGAGTCTAGCCTTAAGCTGGTAAAGTCCATAGAGGGCTTAGAATTTAACCGTAAAGAATAATAAAAATAGAGGCACATATGCCCATATGTATGTATGCATGTATTCCCTTTAGTGAATAAAGTGGAAGTTTGTTTCGTTTGCATACTTTGAATTCATATCCTACACAAAGACAGGACACTTTCGAAGTGATCAAACCATTCAAAAAAGAATAATAAAGGTTGCTTCTTCAGAATATACATATGTATGTACATATGTACATGTACACATGCCACTTCGGTGACGAAAATAACTTCCACACTAAAACCCTGCATTCAGTACAAGAGGCTTCTTTGATTATCCAACACATTCATATTTACATATGTAGAATGAATCAGTAGGGCCCCAGGAAACGTAGTTGGTACTCGCTTTGATTTACCAACAGATTTCTCGTTTGCATTTGTCCTTGTCATTGTATTGAAAACATGGACATCAGCACAGACTTACTTCCATGACGACTAGGTAGACCATGTGTATGTACGCCTTATTCATCTTTCTGTGTATTGTTTCTTACAAGCACTTTATGATGATCATCCTATTGGCACATTTAACCAAAAAGTCTCCTTCTGTAGTCTAGACAAAGTTCCCTTCAATACATGCAGACACCTTTTCTCAACACATTCATATTTTACATTCCACTCAGTGCACTTCCATTAGTTTTGAATCTCTATGAACTCAGGGAGAACTCTGCAAATCTACGCATACATATGTACATTCTGGGCGCCCAGAAAAAGCAGAAGAGATCTCTACAATTGCGCCAAAGGCTACCAAGTGCACGCGAACACTGAAACCTTCCATTCGTCATAGCCCAACAAGGGTATGCATACACTGAAACCACGCAAACACTCTACGTACGTGCATATGAATGTATTTGCAATGCTTTTCAATTTTCGAAATATCTCTTCGAGTTCTCAATCCTTCTTAGAGTAAGCAATCACTACTCATGGACAAAATAGTACGTCCACACTGATGTCCTGTGATCTACAAGTACTCTATTTGTGTTGGAGCTTCAATGTTCGCAGCAATACCCATGTACTGCGCCATACATCATGAGTGTATGCCAACCTTAAGCACCAGGCGCTCATGAATCGTAGTCGGTACAACGTACTACGTTTTAAAATCCTTTAAGTTTCGAACTTCGATCAGACTAAATACTCACACAGTCTCACTTTTATAAGCCGCGTGTTTGTGGGAAGTCTGAAAATATTAGAAGTGGCATTGACACAGGCAAAACTGGTTTTTGTGTATCAACTCTCCAAATTTGTAAGAGACTATTTGAGGTAAAAGAATCCACCCACACCTAGCACTGTGTAAATATTTGTATTTCGAAAAATTTCTTAGCTACTTCTTTATGTACGTACATACATACGTCTCCTTTGTTCATTACTTTGCCAAACATTTTTGTGGTCTTTCAGACAGCTTGAAGCGGGGTTTTTTTTCACTCGCTCTCAGGTCAGGTTAATTTCTTAAGTCTTTTTAATCGTGGACACGATCCTCAGTTCTCAAAAATTTCACCACTTAACATTGCCTTCTTCCAATACCTATTTATATGTGTACATGTGCATACCTAAACAGTGCTTGCCCAAATGGGCTTTACTTACCTACAGCTTTCAACTCGTCTGTTCTACACACATGCAATAAAAAATTCCGAAAAGTAAAATTCATATCCAGAGGAGACTTATACATGTGTATGTACGAACAACGATTTGTTTTCCATCCCTGATAAGCCTCACCACTTTGTCACAACCTTGTAACTCCGTCCATTTCAAGTCAAACAATCATCAGCGGACTAGATGGCATACAGAGCCTGTCTTTTCTTAAAAACAAAATCTTTCGAAACTAAGACACTCTCCCAAAACCCAGACATAATGAAGTTAAATACAGAAGGAGCATTTATAGTTGCGTTTTGCATCTCTTTATCTTTTTATTAGCTTGCTTAAAATGCATACAAGCTTCATTCACGTCCAGTATTTGTATTGGAATTTCAATTTCGAAGATGGTACTCCGATTAGCCTAACTACATACATGCAATCCATCCTACAGTTCAACAAGTCAAGTATGTGTTTCTAGAATTTATTCTGTTTCTTTCTGTCCACAGCTTCATTGTGGCTCATAAGTTGGTACTATGAGCGGGGTGCTGATGGGCTCTCGGAGTATACAGCAACCTACCTCTCCCACTATTTGCAGTGATTACTACAAAGAAAAACAACACCCACACACAGTCGCACAATGGATCGTACTCTGATTTTCGAAAAAACTAAACTCCTGCATCTCTTTTTTTATTACGTGTCTGCTTTCTTCGACTCCCAGTCGACTTAAGTTTCTCGAGAACGGTAGAGGCTTGCTTGTGAAAGAATTTCCACTCTCTAGTTCATAATATTTGTCTGGGTTGTTCGGTTTTGGCAGATCTTGTCGAAACTCGTTTGCCTTAAGCAAAAATTTGCATTTTATCCTTTAATTCGTTGATATTTCATCGCGATAGTGCGTGAGTGCTTTGTAAAGGAAGTGTTTCTCCATTTTGTGCATAATTTAATCTTTGGTAGACGCACGACAGTGCAGAAGTATTAACGACTTAAGTGGAATACTTTTCATAATCCACGCCTTTAAAAAATTAAACTTATAAGGTAAGTGGGTGTTTTCGAATAACATGCATTTCCAGGAAATTTTTTGTAGTGGAGTACTCCTTAGGCTGCAACACCTACTTTTTTTTACTTACATTCATTTGTACATATGTATGCGTGCACTGCCAAGTGAAAATTTTTGATTTTCTTTATTATTTTTCAATGAAGAGACTAATTTTTAGTATTCTGGTTTGGACAAAGCGCCGAAGCCGAAAAATGCTTTTATTTGAAAATATTTTAGAGAAATCTATAAATTGAGGCGAGCCTTGTTATAGGTCTGTTAGGGACATAAAATTACCGGCATATCTAACAACATGCATATGTACATATGTATATTCCTTGAGAGCCACATTTTAAGGCACAAAGTTCAAGCAGTTATGCTGACATATCTGTGTCCAACAAATCTTGTGGTATTACAGTCTGCAGTCTGATACTTTTGATACGCTACAGCATTATTTCCACGGTGTATACTATGCCTAGGCCTTATACGATTGAGGATCCTGTGGAAGTTTGTTTCCTTTTATTAGTAGAATCAATCAGACTGCTCTGGCTGTGCGCTTTCCTTGATCAGGGATTGTTGCCATTTGCAAAAATATCCTGCTACTACCCGAGTTCGGGAACGAATCTGAGAATTGCCTTCCTTAAATTTATTCTTTTTTTTGACAGTAGGTCCAGATCGTTGAAGTATTCTTCGAGCGGCGTCTTTTTTGTTCTGGTGGGACTTGAGAAATCAGATTCTCCTGAATCCACATCGCCATAGATCGTTCATGAATTTGTTGTACTCAAACGCTAACAATTGGCGGCTTCCCATGATAGTTTTTAGAATTGTTATTTTATGTGTCCTAAAAACGTTTTCTTTTGTTGCTCGCTATGCTGTGAAACATTTGAAGAGCGCTCCTTTTCTCATCGCAACAGATTTCGGAATCTATGCCTATATACTAGATTTTAAGTGTTCAATACGAGGCAGATCGATCTTTTTTGTCTTTGTTTAGATCTGTTCCAAAATATCTCGTTAAACCTTAGCTCTCTGCTACATTCACTAAGTAGTTTCAATTTTATAACTGCAGCTGAAATGGCTTTAATCGTAGTTTGGCTCTATATGTCCTCCATAGATATCTACAATCTGTTCGCCGATATTTTGCGAAGCTTTCGGAGGACTTTTCCTCCCTCCGGCCGCTTGTAAGTTTTATTGACAATTTTGATTCAATTTTCCATCCTTTCAGCCCAGTTTTAATGAAGGTGTTGTTCAGAGAATCAGCGTTAATTAGTCCTTCTATTTATCCACATGCTCATTCAGCAACTTATGTGGTAGCCTCTTTATTCTTCTTCCAGAAATTAGATTGCTGGAGAAGTAGGATACTTTTTGCTGATTTGTAGCAGAATTAATGGCAGCATGGTTCGATATCTGTGGTTAGAGTGTATTTAATGGCATTGATGGTGTGAAACTTTGAATTTCTACCAATCAGCCATACGATAGGATGGCTAGTCTCATTTGCGGTATACTGTTCGATTTTTACTTCTCGTCTGGAAGTAGTCCATAGTTTCACTGGAAAATTAAAAAGAAAATTGGATTGAGTATATACTCTTACTCCTCTAGTTCCTGAAATTTAAATGAAATTTGTTTTATAATCGTAACTTTCTTATTTAAGTGGCACACTAGTTCGCAGTGAAGCTTGGCCTCAATCAACGACTCTCTGTAGTTAGTTCGGTCCTTAGCTAATTGCCTCCAGTTGCACTCTCCAAGTCTGTTGATGTCCCCTTCTGCTTGTATGCGCCACCTAATGCAAGGTCGTTTTCTATTGCGCTGTCCCACTTGGATTGGCTTGGATTTGAAAACTCTGCGACCAGCGCTCTTCATGTTCTAGCCATCTTAGGCGACTGATGCCCAGTTTTTTGGTTGGTCCATATCGCTATTAAGCTCGTACAGTTCTGCGTTGAATCTTCTTCTCCAGAGCCCGAAGAATTTTTATCTCGAAATGACCGAGGATATCTTCACCAGCTTTCCAAGAAACCATGTTTCAGTTCCAGACTTCTCTTCAGTTTCTCGGGATAGGGTCTTTCTACTCAATTGCCTTCTCATGATAGTATAATATTCAACACGTATTGGACAGGAACATGCTAACACCTAATCTTGTTTTCATCGAGTTTAGTTTACTCCTCAACTATTCGCTTGCTATACCCTTACGGTTATGGTACGGTCTTTTAAACAAGGAGTATTGCAATCGACACGAAATACCTTCGAAGCCCCATATTTCTAATCCACGTTTACTCTTGAAATTCAATTCAACCCTTTAAGAACTTTTGAAGGAGGTCCTTTCAAGCTAAAGTGTAGTACTTACAAACGAGTTACCACCTTCTGAAGACCGCGTTCATAATTTAAACAACTATTTTGTGTCCTAGTTTATTATACAGAAAATTGATTACATAATCCACTCCCTTTGAAAAACTGCCAACATGACGCTCATGATTAAATTGACAACCATTTGTGTAAAGCACAAACAACAACATGTACTCTCATGAAAAAACTGCCATCAAAAGAAACATTCGTCCTCGCAATTTCTCCCATCAAGGAGTAAACATATAATCATTTCCGCCTGACTTGAGATCCCAGCAAACGGTTAATCTAACAATTAATTTATTCTATCCATCCTTATTTATTGTTGGTTTCGACGTTGGCTGGAGAAGTCCCTTTTTCTTGTGGATGTGGCAAAAGTTTGCCACTAACCCCCAACGAATGTTATTTGTTCGCCATGGATATCCTTGACGAAACTACAAAAACCCCTCGCTAAGAGTGGGATATTAATTATTTGTCACTCCATCTCATTAATGACGGTACGATATAAATGGATTTTTGTGTTTTCCTTTTTTTCCTGAAAGAAACTCCCTCGGGAAGGCCATTCATCTGTCCTTCAAACTGGATGAATATAGATGCCTTTTGGAACTTTAGCATTTTGTTTTTGAAAGTTTTGTCATTCAATCACGCTATTCATTGACAAAAAAAAGTAGCACAAAACTTACCGCCACAACACGTTGAATCGCACCACCAAAAAGTCTAGACAAAGCACAACATCCAGTTTGACAAACAACCGCACTGTGCACGAAGGATGGCTGTTTCCAGTCAACCGGCTGGATGACCTCAATCCGGTAAAGTCATCGAAGACGACACAGACATGTGCCCGCCATAAATCCTTCGGCAGAATTTATGAAGTTGTCCGTTATTTTTTGCTTGTCTGTGTCTGACATCCTGGCTACATGGAATGAAATTCATAAAAGCAAACCATGGAAAGATGGACGAAGAACTGAATCCTGTCGAAGTAGCTTAACATTTTCATTTACAAAAAAAAAAAAAAGAAAAAAAAGATTTTTTCTAAGTTATTTCCTTGCAAGGAGAGATTGGCATAGTGCCAGCTAAATGTGGTAACAAAAATTGTAAACATTTGCAGGATGTCGTTTAGTGGGTGGTTAAGAGGATTGCATGTGTGTCCTTTGATATTTTTCGTGGACGATGTTTTATGTAACTCGTTTATAAATTTTCATTTTCACCTTTCTGTCAGGTCAACTGATGTAATGGGATTCTGTTATTTTTTCTTTCTCTTTTCAGTGTGAACCCGGTTTAGGAGCTAGCGTCATGTACAATCTACTTTATAATAGGCCACAAAAGTTGATGCTTTTAGCTGGATGCAGCACGGTCTGCACAACTGTAGCTGAGGCAGCAAAAATGTGGAATTTAATCGTGGTAAGTAGAAGCATTTTTTTTTTCGTTTTTTTTTTTGTTTGTTTTACAAAACCAAGCAGATCAACTAATATAACCTGCGCCGAGCCTATATCATAAACCGACGATAGGTAGTCCCCAAAATTCTATATACGAGTACCTATATCCTTCTTACAATCTCTAGTTTTGAGAATTTAAATTAAATCTGTGAAGGTTACTGTGGCCCCAAGGACATAAAATTTACATTTTCAAATCAGATACGTCAACAGGCCATAATTCACAAAATTCCCATTCCCTACGGTAAAGGCTTAAAGTGAAGCGCACGTTTTGTCTTTAGTGCAATACAATATGGTATCTTTCAACTTGTAAATTGAACAGACACCCAAGGATACCTGGAAGCTAATTTACAAAATTAACTACCTAAATATCTAAAACAAATGCCAGGATACTCCAGACACAGTAGCAGAAACAGAAGCAAAAACCAACCCATGTCAAGGCAGAGCGAACTAGATGACTAGGCACATGATATACACACGGAGATATATTTTCGAAACATTATCTCGGAGTTTCCAGAAATTAATTTATGAGCGTATTTGCCGTAATGCGGTTGAAAGGATGTTTACCCCTTTCATTGTGTATCAGGTTTTCTGTGGTGTATTTCCGTTCTAAAAGATGCTTTAGCTAATGGCATACGCATGTATCCTTGTACGCACTTGGAACAACAGTGCTAATAAACAGAACAAAGTGCAAAGCAACCAAGCGAAGCAACAAATTTTCTCGTTTTGTTGATACAAGAGTGGGAAAGCCTATTACGGGTTAGACACATGGTCATATGGGCAGTAGGGGAATGGGACTCCAAATGGTTGTTTGCAATGGTAATTGATTTCGTGGGCTGCAACTCCACAACTGAAGGGAAGCTGAATCGATTTCAATTGCGTTTGCTTTATTTTTTAGGCTTTTTCCTTAGAAGAGGTGCATAAATGAGCCACGCCGGTTCGTGTACGTGGAAGAATTAACACAAGTTGTCCCTGAACATCACCATTCCTAACTTATTCGAGTTTAATTCTTTTTTGTGGCTTAGGGTTTTAACTGTCGACTTCCTTAAACTTTGAATCAGCTTTGTACATCCCGCTGAACTTTAGCAAGAAGCAAAATAAAATAGATTTTTGATCAAAAGGTTTTCAATCAGAGGATCTCATCGCCATGAACGACGCCGACTTTTTTCGATTGAAAGTTGTCCTCACGTTATTCCGAATAATTTTCGAGAAATGCGTAGACATGAAACTTTGGATAGGTATCCAATACTGAGGCATTTAAACCTTTCACTGGATGCTACCTGCCCGAGAGTTGTCAAAGTGATGAAATCTGTCTTAAAAAAGTGAATCCTTGGTCGTGAATTTTTCCCATCGGCAACCCATACTGCCATATTTGAATGGAAAGGTCTGTGAATTTTTGACCTCGTTTCAAAAAGAAAGGTCTTTATGAATCCGTAGTGTCAGAACTGATTACCAGCTCCTCAGTTCTTACATGTGTTTACATACTTATGGCTCTACGCTACCTTTCAAACCTCTTGAATCTCTAGTGGCTAGATTCATCAATATGTTCAATGTGCACAATGGGATGCTGGTTGGTCAGCATAAAGAACTCTAAAGTTAATTTTTCATCTCACATGTAAAGGAGGCTATGTTAAATGGCTTCCCTCCACATTTGGTAAAATTCTCTTAGACCAAAAAGACCTTCCTTGGGTTGCTATATGGGTCAGCACTCTTGATACTATTTCGACTTCAAAATTAGTTCACGGATTTTATTTATAGCCAATGGTTGGAATTTCTTTTCTTTAGCGATGTCTTCCTAGTGCGCAAAGGTCAGCTGTTGATTTCGTACGCTGCTCGTCAATTCTATGCCATCTTCCATCAGCATAGTTGCAGTGCTAATGTGGAGATGTTGTATTGTGCCACTCTAATGGCTTAGATTGCATAGAACATCTCTGTGACAAGAAACGCAGCAATCAACAAAATGTTTGGCGCAACAGACCGTATTGTCGGTCAGGCCACAGCTTTTCGCGACCATTCGTCTTTTATTTTTTTACACAAATGAAAGGGGCTTACAGTTTAAAGGCATATCTGAAGCTTTTTACTCTCAGATGGCTGCCAGACATTAGCTAGAGGTGAGACCGCGAAAAAACATTTTCTTAGTGTTTTCTGCGACCTCGAACCTTTTTGCTCAGTGGTTGGTATAATGCACTAACGACTAAACCACAACAGTGAGTTCTCCAAATTAGTTTTTTACAAGTTCCCAGCACGTAAGGGATGGACCCGTCAGTGTACATTTCAGGATAAATTTTCCTCGCTATTATTATCGGCAAGGAAAACTCTAGAGCTCTGTTTAAGGTGAAAGTCTTCGAAGGGGATTAAGTAGCCTACGACTTACATATGCCGCCTCAACTGCCTAATCCTTTAAATTTTATCGATGAAGAGATGTAGCTAACTTTATCCAGTACTCATCAGGCTAAGATTCCGTACCTTCTTGAAAGCACCAGTCTCACTATCGTAGCCAATACACTGAACCAATGATAGACACTCCACACATCCAGTTGTTAGCTTTTAGTATAGAGCATAGTGTACTGACAACCTTGACTAGGAACCTAGTTTCATGCCTAGTTCCATGCCTAGTTCCGGACTCAAATATTTAGCGTAGTCTGCGTCGTTGAGTTGGTATGCTCTACGGAATTTTTGTGATAAGAACTATTTGTTGCTCTGACCAACTTTGCCAGAGCTAAACCCTAGCTGCTAACTAATAGATATGTGCTGTGAAAATTGTCTAAAGCGATTCCGTCCACGGTTAAGGTGACCTGAATTTACCACTCTGCACAGAAGCTTTTTGTTGATCCAATGACTTAGCCAAGCATTAGTCTCTATGCTATCAAGTGCCACTGTCAAAGCTTCTAGCTTGATGTGAAGTACGTCAACATAAAACGAAGCCTTTCAGTTTCAAAGTCACATTCCCGCAGTCTTTTTTTGCTCAAGCAACGTGAAATAGGCTTATAGTAGCAAGCTTTCTGTTGGGTTAGGTTAGGTTATAGTGACAGGCTGTACTAGATCAAACCACTCTTAGACTAGTAAGCTCCATTGTGTTACCACAGGATCAACATCTCTAAAAAGCTATCCCCTGAACCAGGAGGATCTAGTAATAAAGCGTTGGAGGCTATCAATTTTTCCATTAGCCATTTAGATGAGATTGCTGAAAGAGTAGACTCCTAAATGCAGTTTCCTATGAGCGGAGAGGTAGTGTGGTTTCTCTCTTCTTCATCCATGCAGCTTCTGCAGAAGTCATTTGCGAGGAAGCTCAGCCTGGTACCGGGCCTGCCGATAATGGAATACCCTGCGGCGACACGTACTACATATAATTGAAATAAACACCATTTTGTGTCTAATAAGGCAGTTGGAGCTTTTCTGATCCAGCTTAGGCCAGATCTGTCTAGTACCATCTACCCATCTGCGATTGCTAAAGTAAAGTTAATAGTGTTGAGCTTGAGAGTAGGTTAACTAAAGTGATAGGCATACCGAGATTAACCTTCTCCGGCAAAATCGATGGGGTGGTACCCTGTCTGGCCAGCTTGTCAGCCATGCATTTCCCTGGCTTTCTGTTACCTAATAACATATGTACTTGTAGAGCTGAAGGTTGTACATATATCATCTTGTTAAGTGCCTTCAAATCCGAATCACTTGTCACTTATGCTTTGCCTTTGCTGAACTTCCTTGTAGCGAGGCACCAATCCACTTTATCGCTGCAACTAAGTCGATGTTAGCTTCTAGAAATGAACACATATCCTAGGCACTGAAGGGCACACTGATCGCTTAATCTCAATTCTCCAACGGCTACTAGGGTAGATAGGAAGCTCCTGTTTGTACAAGTAAGCACTAGGAAGCATTGTACTTGGTCAAACTGCCCATAAAATCGTCACTTTGTCGTTTCATTCTCCGAACAATATCTGCGTCTAGAAGTGTATCCATCGTGTCTCTTAGTAATTAGGTCAACATTTTTTCCCTTCTGTCAGATGACAGCTTATAACCCGTTTAGGTCAGATTTCATGACGGAAAACATCAAAGTGTGACATTTTTTTGTCTTTTTCCCGACACAGGTCAGGGGATGTGATCATACCTCAAGATTTATGCCACTGTCGACACTTAATTTATCATAAAACAGAATAAAAACGAAATAAAGTCCTTGCTAGTGCTTAAGTTTCTACCTTAATTTTACCAGCATTTTTCTAGTCTCGTCCTTTTTCCGTTTATTTTTTATATCTCTGCATAGTTTTACAATGACGACGATATAGATGTACTCCTCTATAAATGTATCACTTGTTGGTGGAAGGAGAGATAGAACATCTATAAGGAAATGAAAATATCCTTAAAATAAATTATTATCCCACAGTTGTAGAGTATGCCACGCAATATCACAACTGACACTTGTGAACACACCGTAGATGGATAGAGATTAAAAAAAAACATGAAAAATGGAAAATACGACTAAAAGCCGGAAGTGTAAGTTGAAAATGAAAAACAATCCGGAAAGAGAGAGATGACTGGAAGATGTTATCCATGATGATGATGAGGTTGATGAAGATGACTCGGTTGAAGGATCTGTAGTAGAATTTAAATGCTGAATACGACTGTCGAGAATTATAATTTTATATGCGAAACAGGCCAACTGGCAATCAGAAAGAGACAGGCGTCAGCAGTACGAGTACTCGTACACGAAGGAGGACAGACCTCAAGGATTAAACTTTAATTTCAAATTTAAATACCATTGTGGATAAAACCTTTCTGGATTGACACTTTAATGCTCTCTGCGGTGGTGGATGAAGCCATGAGATAAGAATAACCTTAGATGAGATGGATTTTTGGACAAAAAGAAAAAAATTCCATCATGACCGAAAAGAATGATGGCAAGAAGCTTAAACTCTGTCAGTTAAGTGGTTTTAATTATTTAAGTTGGTCATAGTTCCACAGAAAACCCCACCATCATGCGGAATAATCCTGCATCTGCATCTCTACAAACTTTCTCCTTGTTGCACGAAAAAAAAACACAAAATGATCCGCGTTTCACCTTAAAACAAAGACCGCGTGTGCACTAGGAACTGCTCATTTTTTCACTCATGGCAGTGCCACACTTTAGCTCATTTGTTCACAGGTGTGAACTCATTTTTTTGTGTTTTTCCAGCACCTGCTAATGGCAGAGCACGCGAATAGAAATGAATCCCTTTGGTCTGCCATTTTTAATTTTGCATATATTTTAGGACGTATATTTCCTCTTTTAAATTGAATTCTGGTAAACGGAGGAGCAAACGTAAAAGTCCATGTTTTTGAAAAAATAATTTCATATCCTTTCTATTTGCTTTCAGCTGTGTTATGGTGCATCGAGTCCAGCACTATCGGATCGCAGTCGATTTCCAACCCTTTTTCGTACTCATCCTTCCGCCACCGTACACAATCCGACGAGGATTAAACTTATGAAAAAGTTCGGATGGTCACGGGTTGCCATTCTACAGCAAGCCGAGGAGGTCTTCATATCGGTGAGTAAATATTAAGTTTTTTTTTTCTCTATATTTATATGTGTTTGTGTGCGGTCAGAACGTGTGTTTGGTTATGGCAGGATGCCTTTCGGGTAAATATTTATGGAAACAATTTTCGTTTGTCGGAGCATACATATACGACGATGATGAGGGATTGAACTTTAAGCACAAAGTGCTTAAGTCAACATGTGCATTCAGGGGATGGTGGGGTGGCTATATGCTTTTGGAATGGGTTTTGAGATTTTTTTTTTCGATTTCGTTTTGTGGTTGTGGTGGTATTAGTACTGCATGACGACACGGTACCTGTGAAAATTAGTTTTTTGCTTTACAGGAGTGGGATTAATACTGGCACAGAGCGTATAAAGGAATCATTATAATGGGATTGATGGGAGGATATTGTGCAGCTTTGGTCATAGGGTACTAGATGAGTTATAAGTTATTGCAGACAGGGTTCAAGTTTTCCTAGATGTTACAATTTTTGATAGTTTTTTTTTATCTGTTATTGTTTTTGTTACCGTTTTTGTCATGTAATGTTTCCGACTTATAATTTTTTTGGACTTAAAAGGAGGGTGTAAAAGGATGCATCTCAAGGGGGTTAGTTATCTTCAGCCTTAGATTGGACTAGATTGAAGATAGAGCTGAGAAAGCGTCACCTTATAGAGCTCACACATGGTACCTGAATTCCTGATAAATACAAGATGTCTTTGGGCGATTTTGGGCCATATACCCTTGTCTCAAGATAAAGGTGACGACGGCGTGCTCTGTTTAAACAGTAGCATAAAATGTACTCTGATGATTCTTTGTCCTCGTTCTACATTTCGTAAGTGTTGTCCATACTTCCATAGCTATGAGGCGCCTTTTAACTCGAGAGTGCCCGGGAAGAGATCCTGCGACTATTCGAATCTGTCTTCTGCTTGTTCTTGGGAGTTGTTTCGTTGTTTTTTGAAAAATGTTTGCCATGAAAACTCTGGCTTGTCTGTTACCTTGGGTTTTCGTCAAGAGCTTTGTTTTGTAGCCAGTTTTTCCTACGGCATTTTAAAGGACTGAGTGGTAATCAACAGAATGGACTTGGCATGAGGAAGGTCGGCGGAAATCCTTTTATGGCTAGTTTGTCTGTCATTTCACTGCAAACATATATGGCCATTGTGTCCAAGCACCCCATGTGTGTTGTCTTCAGCCTTACGCATAAATAAGTATTCATTGTCTAGCTAGAGAGCTAGCTTCTGTAGCCAACTTAAGGTTTACTTCGGATGTTGCTACTGTCCTAGGTGAATCAGTCCATTTACCTACAAATCTCTCCTGTTAGCTCGATCATTAGCTGCATCATCCCTCCAAGATAACGTGACACTTCCTCGGGGTCTACGCGTTTGTGGTCATACGATAAGCTTGTCTTAGTCATTGTAGGCACAGGGATTCAGAGTTTGTGACCAGTTTAATTTTGTTCTGGAGTTTGTCGATGTGTCTTTCCTATATTTACGACGCATATGAACTTTGTCAGCTTAGCCAGAAAAAAAGCGATTTGCATAATAATTCATCACTGTGGTGAGGAAGTTATGAGATGGACTGGTATCATATTAACGCTGAGTATTGGTAGGCAGAATCCTTAATCATTTCTTAGTTAGATTTTTTTAATAATGCCGTTTAGTTCGATTTTTTCACGTCAGAATGTGCACTTTAAACAACAGTACTTCCTTTGGTATTCGATCACATCCAAATCCATCTTTGCTGCTACTGTTTTAATCCTCTACATACCTCACTCCCAAGTTGATGCATCTTTGCAATCATGGCAATATCATTGGCGAATGTATAGGCTATAGGAAGAACTATGTCTCTGTTTAACATGATGGCAGATAACCCGTCGCCTTGCCTTAAACTATTTCTGATATGAGGCAGTTCCAGCCTTAACGGATTCTATTTTCCATTGATATCATAAACTGGACATGCTGTCATAGACGACAGTAAATTTCGATAAGGAGATGGTAAATGTCGATATGACATTCCCCTAGGGTCAAGCTTTTGAAATGATATCTTCCAAGTAAAACAGGCCACAAAACTTCCAAAAACAATAACCATTTTCCACCGGTTGCAAAACCTGCAACCTTGACTTTTGACAGGCTTGTCTACAGGACACTGCAGACCTAAGAAATATGCGAGTATTTAGATCGCAGTCTACTTGCTGTTTACAAAATCACCTCCCGATACTTTGGATAAGTAGGCTGATAAGCCATCAACTAAGTTAGGTATTTGGGTGCCTTGTGACTAATAGAATCTCTGCTTACTTAGACCAACAGCTTGGGTCATCATTCATCCTCTGTCTAAGAACCTCCCAGATAGTGATATCAATCTCAGAAGGTCCATCAGCTCAGTTTTACTTAGGTCCTCCAGTTCCGAGAAGAAGTAACTACCAAGAGTCCTCCTCCTTCTGATGAATAAGGCAGAACAATCGCACAGTTGGTGGCGAGTAAATTTGAAATCTTCCTCGCCCCTGCAGCTTCTGAAATAGTCGTTGTTCTGTACAGCGAGGAGTTCCGCATAAATACCAATGGTACAATGGCCAGTAATTATGCCGGATATGGCCGGTGCGTTTCACTAAGTTTCATCAGAGAAATAGATCTCTTCTTGCTAATGGCTGATCATAGCGTACTGGCAGTTGAAAGTGTGTCTTAATGAATCCAGCGTAGGACTGCTCTCTTCATATTTCCTATTTTCTTTCTTAAAGAACTTATTAGAATACCTATACAAGGGAGAGTCTGCCCTTTCGTTTCCTGCGATATCCAGATCCCTTGATACCCAGTAAAGATTCACAGCAATGACTCTAAACATCTCATTCAAAAGCGATTTGTAAATCGTCAGAAGCCTCGATCTAATTACCACAGAGTCCAGAGCCTTAACTGCTGCCTGACCATCTTGTTCGCCTATAATTTCCGCAGTCTGTAAAATGGATGTGATTTCGGCTTGAAAGACACTGCATTCCTTGTTAATTCTTAAAGAATGGTTTATTCCTAGGGCTTTACAAGAAACTCTGGCCCTTATTATAGAAGGTGTGGTCGCAGGGTTTCGATTGCTTCTGTTGGTGTTGTTCCTATTGATCCCATGACACCGATACACGCTGCCCTTTAAATTCGCCCCACCGTGTCACAGAGTCAATTTTTAGGTTATGCTACCAACGATGCCCTCCTTTTAAACTTTTGTTTAATTATTGTCAAGTTTGGAATTTTGTTGAATAGAGTTGTAATTTAACATCTATTTTCGGACATCCGTGTAACTGTAGCTCCTAAAAGCATTCCTTGGTTATGATATCGTTCCCTTCATGGATTAAATAGTTAGCACTTTCAGTGTGATGTTTTCCAATTCGTCTTTGATGCCTGTGTCTCTATAGATTACTCATCTCCCCTGTCCTGTTTGCTTGAAAGTATTTTTCTCCAAAAATGGAAACTTGGTTACCAATCACGTGGAATAGATTCCCATTAAACTGCCTGTCAGGCCTCCCATGTTAAGATCTGTTGTCAAGACAAAATCTACATGGCAACTCAATTGCTTTTTTCCTGCAAAAAAAAAAAAAAACTAGAAACAATAACAAACACCAGCATAATGGACGCCGGCTATTACGTCCGGTCATCCTCCCTTAAACGGTTATTTATCCTTTGTCCGGAAGACCTCAGTTTTGATGGATTCTTATTTATTCCGCAGGACGAGACATTTAAATTCTAATAAAGCATAAAAAACTCGAAAGTAATAAAATTCTGAATGGTTGTTGAGAGAGAATTTTAGACCGCCTAAGTGGGAATCCGGCAGCAGCAAAAAACTTGTCCTTTGGCTGACATAGGAACCACCAAGTTGGTGGTGATGGTGACATCAGTATGTATTGTTGCGATTACATTCTGTGGCCTATAAATTTGTGGTGGTGCTGGGTGGGCCTGGCCAGTGGTTTGAAAAATTCATTTTCACAACTGATGCTCCACCACCGACCGGGAGCGAAATATTTTCGTCGAAATTGTAAATAGTTACATGATAAATTAGGGTAAATTTAAATTTTTGTCCTCTCCGTTATATCCGTTGTAGATGATATGGAAGTTTTCTCATTTGACTGGGGTGGTTGTAGATTGGATAGGCGGTGGTGCTTGTTGTGTTTTTTTTTTTTTTTTCCTTAAAACACTGTGTCGCCGTAATGGGGGTTTGACTTATGGAATTTCGTTCAATAGAGTTGTAATTTAAGGCCACATAATTCCAGTGGAATACGGTATAAGAGGCAATTTCAAGGGATATAGCGGTAGGAGTGTATTTATTTTCGGGGAAATTAATTTGATTTATATGCTACAAGGATCTATGCATGAGTTTAAAAGGAATTAGAATTTTAATAAGGAATGAATAGGCCAGCAACGCCAGACGGGCTTTTTCAAAATATTTGCCCTTGAATTTTGACAGTGCTGAGTCATGATTTTATTGCCGACAGTGAACATTCAAATAAATAACTTTATGCGAGCATGAATTTTGTTCCCTTTTATGCATCCTTTTCTATGGTTTCAAATGCGGCTTTTAATTTACGAGTTTTTCTTATGTAAACACGCAAAAGGATATCGGATGAGACAGCCTTTTTGGATCAATTTTTATCAACGTTTCACCAGACTTTTCAAAGGAAATTCTTTTTGGATTTCTGCAGAATTCGGTTGATTCCCCGTGAAAACGCGAGGATTTGCTTGACAACTGGCTGTTATTTTAGAATTTCAACCCATAATAGGCTGCTATATCAGAGTATGAACAAAACCTCAGTGTCGTCTTCTCCAGGCATTATTTTCAAGCATCCCGTTCCAGAAATTCCTCCTTTAGTAGATCATGTCTTCTTCTGCAAATGTTGCTATCATTCATTTGAGAGATTCTTGCTTCAGTGCCAGGTATTTTCCTTCGGTAGAACACTTTCTACTCGACCTTTGTATAGTGCAGTGGCCCATTTCAGGTTTATGTTCCTCAGGGAGACTGAGAGTAATCCTATATCGCTAGTGCATCCGCTTGAATTGTTGGATGCCAACCATCTCCAGTAATGAGTTAATCTCTTTTCACCCCAAACACCCACTCAGTGTGGTCCAAACATTTTGAAGACTCGAATCATCCCACCCTACATAAGTCCTTATGGAACCATTGTGATACCCACTGAAGCGGTTGGTCCGAGCTTCTGTACTGGGTTCCGATCTTACCGCTCGGATTAGGGTTTTCAATCATCGTGACGTCATCAAAACCTAGAAAGTCCGTCTAGTGAAACTTTTATAGATCTTGTACGCGCCTTGGAAAGTAATGTTTTCCTAAATTTCTGTTCCTCATAGGCTTGGGTAGTGGCATATGAAGTGAGGTGAATCAATCATTCCTTCCTTTCGCCTTGTGGTATTTAAGGAACGGTGGACTCGGCAGGTTATGTCCTCGATAATGGGGATCAGTTCGTAGGTATATCTGCCCTTTGTAGTATTATCCCATCAGACTGGTAGTGTTCATCCCTGTAGCTGGATTGATTGATAGATTGTCAGAGCTATAAACCTACTGTCAAAGCTTGCTTTATGCCTCTCATGGCATTCTTTAGCTTCGAGGAAAGTGCATTTTTATTGAGATCATGTTGTGTCTCTAAAGCTATTGCATTAATCTACTGAGGAGGTTGGACGTTCGAGTTCTTCCACGGAAGTAGGAGAACACGCCTTTGGGTGTGCGTCCTTAACATCAATAACGACTCTGCCTACCAAGTGGTTTCCTGAAATTTTGTCATGACCGTGTTCCTGTGAATCCTTATAAATTTCGTGATCTTTTTTCCTTTTTAATGAAAAATTAAAGCGAGGTGCATCAACCATCGTACCGCTGCAGATTAACCTCATAAATCCTAGGGTCTGCGATGGTCGTTCATATTGCTGTTAAAAGCAGACAGATTCCTACATGCTTCATACTCTATTAACACCTCTCGCCCCCTAATAGGTTTCCGAAGTGATGTGTGCGTGCAGGATCTGCCTTAGGATAGTCTCACCGAAGCAATCTTCCTTCCATGCATAGACCTTGCTTTTTCTACTTTTATTTTTTCTATGAGCTCATAAAGCAGTCCTTGATGTCATCATTTTTCTCTTCTCTTAGACGGGCGCTTTATGCTTGGTCGTCCTATTTGTCAAGACTATTTGCGGAAGTCTGATCATCGGATTCAAATCATCGTCGCAGCTATTCAGAACAGCAGTTGCCACAATGTGCATACATTTTTCCGATGCTCAGTTTCTATTCGAAAAAAAAAGGATTTTTACTCCTCCTTGCAGCTTTTTGGTGCAGGTACTAATGCCCGCCTCCTATCCCCTTGGATTGTGGGAAAAATCAATTCACTTGAATCGATTTTAATTTCTCCTGAGAGAACTCTATCCAGCATGCATTAATCCTGAAATAGAAAAAAACGTTCACAAAGAGTAATTGCAGCACCATCAGGTTACGTATACGCCCCAAGGACCCTAAAGTCTTTTCGTTCTTTTTCTTTTCACCTTTCATTGTGCGCCCGAAATCTCTAATGCATTTCAATGAGTGTTCACAGAGCCCATATTGACCGAAAAACCAATTTAATTTCAATTTCGTTTCCCATCAAAAGGGTGTGTGGGTGCCGGATATGCCTTGAACCCTTTCAACCTCAAATTGTAATCGATTATCGTTGAGAATTGCATTGATAACCATTTAAATGGCAATCTGTTCTGGCAGCATAGGAGCCAAGAAGTATTTTTTTTTCCTTCGATTCTTTGAATGCGGATCACATATTCTTACACACACACACACACACAGATGTCACTGGGGAGGTTGTTCTTTAGAATCACGAACGCGCGCGTCATCCTTACCGCCACTGCTACTGCTACTGCTAGTGTATGTTGAAGAAGTCTTCTTGAAAGAGTGTAAAATGGAAGAGAAATTTTCAATTTAATCTACCAATTACGTGGCCAAAAGGAAATTTATGACTTTGCAGCTAAGTAGTTGTTCCACCCCGGGCTCTAGTGCTCCTGGAATGCCAATAACAGTGCAACGCTGAATTTCACATCCTTCAAAGTGTCACTTTTCCAATGTGGATCCAGAGAACTGGGTGACAAATATTCTATACCATTCCATGTGAATAGAGAGGGAGGGAGTGGTGGGTGCGAGGTATTTTGGTATTTTCCTACGGGAAAACACTGCGGATAAACATAAATCTGCCATGAAGCATAAGAGGATATTATTTATGAAAATAGATGTGAAACCAACCGGGGGGCGTTGCGCCGTACTATAGCGATGTGTATAGAATACGTTAAGTGAGTTTCTGACTGCCTGTTACAAGGATAAACTTTGAATAAAAATTAACATAAATTGTGAAAATGTATTCAGGGGATGATGTACAGTGTGAATGACAAGGGAGTGTAGGTATATGATGATGGACAGGATTTTGTTTGGCATGAAACATTGTGACAGGCTCTTAAGGTTAAATTTCAGTACAGATTGGTGGATTCAATTATCATTCCGACTGGCCTGCAAAATAAATTTGATGCCATCTATTTTATTGTGTCTGCGAAGAGCTTTTACTTGTTAACGCAAGTAGGACCGTAGACAATGTCGAATAATCCAGCGATACTTTGACCCGACAAAGTCAGTAAGTAACATGAAATAGGACTGGGTGACGACGGTTCTGTCTTCTGTGTTCTTCTTAATGAGGTCTTGGCTAGACAGATGAACGTCTTTGATTACTAGATAGGGAACTGTAAGGAGAATGCAAAGCCAAATCCACCCAGGTAAAGACATGAACCTCTGAAGGTCTTTAAGCTTGATTCTAACGAAGTACTTTTAAGAACTGACTAGTAAAAATCTTCCTTACCAGAATAAGGTACTGTCACCCCTCGAGGGGCATAGGGCGCAATCTGGTTCGAATTTCTGCAATCTGTTTCAGCTCTTACCAGCTCTTTCCCAGTAAACTGGATTCCTCCTCGACTATTATTCGCCATGCTTGTCTAGGCCACTCCACTCCTCTGCCTGACTGAATGAATGGCATGGCATTTCACAATGGAACTGTTTTCACGCCGCAAAGTATAACCCATCCGTTGACAGTTCCTCCTCCGTATGGTAACGCCTATAGGCTCTTGACCAATTCTCAAACAAGACTGCTTGTTGGAGATACGGTTCGGCCAAAATATCCTTAAGATGTGTCGTAGACATCTATTTACGAAAAATGTCTGCGAGTGACAGTGTTGGCAATCTTCCAAGGACTACTCCCGTAGTAGTAGTACTGATTCTACATTGGATCTGAACAGTCTCAGCTTGGTTTTGGTGCTAAAAACACATGTTTTTCCAAGTTTTCGATAGCACTCCGAAAGCAGATTTAGGTTTCCTGATTCTGCTACCAACATCGAGTTCGATGCCACCGTGCGTCGGCAGGGACGATATCTTCTCGACCTGCTGTCCAGCAATGTTTAGTTGATCATCGGAGTTTGAAATGCGCAGCGACTTAATTTTCCCAATATTTATCTCAAACTCTACTTTATTTGTCTCAACTTGCACATTCAGAGCCATTTCATAGAGGTCCATTATCTTATGTGAAAGGAGGCAAACATCGTCAGCGTAATCCTGGCGTTTAATTGTCAACTTCAGTCCTTGGTTTCCCTCATTAAGTGCTGCCCGAATTACATCGCTGATGACCACAAGGAATAACAGCGGTGAAAATATGCTGCCCTGACGTACTCCACTATGAACTTCAAAGTCATCTGACAAAGTCAGATTTATTTGCTATTACTGCAATGCCTACAATAATAATTGTGGACTTTCGAAAAGGCTCCTCATAAACAACAATAGCTCTGTGTTTATCGAAGATATCGTAGGGTGTTGGCGTATTTCTGCAGCAAAGCTTACCCAGAGAAATGGTTCATTTCTCATCGGAAACCGTCAAATTTTGTCACCTTGAGGATACACTTGGTCTAAGCCTTTTTAATGCTTCTTCGCAAACTGATGCGGTTTTTCATTGATTAGGACATCCATGTCACCAGGTTCCCAGCACAGAATCGTCGCATTAGTTGTTGATATTTTTTCAGTCAGTTCGTATAGTATTACTAGAGCTGATCTAACTGATATCGATTTTAATGCATGCGGAAATGATCGTTATTATTTCGGCTACAATTCTGTAGTATACATAGTTGCACCAGTTCCTGCAGCGATTTGTTAGTGGATATGTCCACTCGTAACTACCAGAACTTCCAGCAGTGAGTCTACGTTTTAATATCGGTTAACCAGTGATGACGACTGTCCCTCTTGCGTTCACCGATGTCGTATAGATTGAGTACCAGAATTGTCTAGTGGATGTACTTTTTCGGTTTCAAGTGGAAGAAATCTAAATGGCAACATAGTCAGCGTGGAATGTGAAGTTATTGCCGTTATGGCCTCCTTAAGTCACATGAGTAGCAGGAGTATACATTTCTCTGTCCATTGTTTGAAGAGGTTGTAGTTCGATTGTACCTTATAGACACTATGCCATATCCTTGTCGTAGGACTATCATGAGATAGCAACATGCAGGGAAATAAATGCTTACTGCAATGTCGAGCATCTGCACATGTTAATTGTCTAAGTGCCATCGTTTCTTTTCCTGAAGTGTTGCTGGTGTTATATCCAAGGCTTTGTCCCACAAATGAATGCTTTTCTGATGAATTTTAGACACAATTTTTGCATTTGCCTATAAGTGTGAGTAAGTCCTTTGGTGAATTCCTGTTTTCACAACTGAAAATTGCTGTAGCACAGAATCTTCGAAGTCTGAAAGCAGCTTGTTCTTGCTTCCTCTTTATAGGAGCTTGTGGAAGCTGAACAGCACGCCAGTAGTGATTAAATACAAAATCCTTGTCGGGTGCTCTCTAGTTTTAATGGATTTGTATGTCAAGATATACGTAAGTTACGTCTCAGGATCTGACTTGAATCGCTAGTACCCTGATCACTTATTTAGTGCATTTAATATCTCTCTAATCTCTACTAGAGTTCATTAGTACGTCCCGTCACTTGATTGTTGGGAATCCATTAATCCTGGTGGGTTCTGCTTTTACTAAATAGAGTCCACCCACGATGAGTATATAATCTGTAGCAATTGCTGTGTATTTAACTACGTTTATTTGGAGGAGTAGTTGGTAAGAGGGGGGGTAGTGACGCCTTGGTAAGGTGTATCTTCAAGTATTTTTGAACAAGAGTCGTAGGTCTTCTTAAAGAGTTTTCCAAGCACTTTTTGTTTATATAGGTACAAGACAATATTCGCACATGTAGTCCAGTCTGTTAACAGCTCACTTAGACTAACGATGAGTCCAATGACCCCTGAGAACCTAAATTTCATTATTAACGGCTGATCTAAGCCACCCAGATACATGTATAAGCCTCAGGAGTTTGTTCGAGGTCAGTATTTCTTAGTGTCTCAAAAGTGTCCTTCCTGTCCTAGTGTAGGACAATCACATAGCAAGTGACAAATAGATTCTATTTCCTCTTCATCCCTGCAGTTCCTACAGAAGCCATTGTGGGGTAGTCCTAGTCGTTCTGTATGATTGTCTATCACACAGTGTCCTGTCACGACACCGACATCTGTGCAAATATCCTTGCGACTTAGTTTCATGGGATCTGCGGATCTCTTTTTGTCTTAGACTGGTCATAACGATAACTGGTCAACACCTGTTAGCTTCCTCTTGGGACTCAATGTCTATCTTTCTTTTCTGTTCAAAGTCCACAAGGCCTAGTTCCATTTGCTTCGTGTTGTGCGTGTTACATACTTAAATTTTCCCACGATTGAGGGAACTTACGCTGAAAGTCATTTCCAAAAGGAGGAATTGAGAAGCTTCTTATGACAGTTGATCGGATGTGTGACCGTGAAAAAACGTCCACGCAATAGTCCTACGTACACTAACCTCTGCACCAAAATTTACTTAAAGCCAACTGGGAGACTATGTATTCTTAGTTAGTCATGTGGAATCCTGACGCAGACCTATTTAATTGCATATTCTCTCCCCACAATATAATAAGGGCTAAAAGTAGCACATCTCCTGGCTATTAACAGAACAAAAAAAAAAACAATTCCCCGGATTCGGTTACCACATGCAAGCAATTTACCCGTCGTTCTAATTAAAACGTCACTCCCACTTGATTCCCAGGAAAAATCCATATCTATCCTCCAGCCTGTGGGAAACACCACCCACCAGTTGTCTCGCATTACCACAACCACAAACCAACCACCGTTGCTATATTTGTTTGTCTCCATCCACCCACCATCAATTCATTTTAATTTATACCTAATTAATTTGATTAGAATCGGACTACATGTTTTGGCATACACACAGTACAGCGTCCAAAAGTCCTCCGCACCTGCCACTCCCCGATAATACGATCTAAACGTTCATTATTTATTCTTCCTGCGAACTCGATTCCCTGTAGAATCCTTTATGCCTCGATGAGATGGCAAGCGAGAGGTCTAATCTCCTACGCGTCTGCTATGTTTCTCCTACGTACACTGTTTACCTTCGATTGCGCAATCAAATTGAATTTATGCCAATTTGTATAAAGGGTGGTCTCCTGGTCGAAAAATATCCTTTTTTACATTTTTTTTTTTTCAGCTCCTTTATCCCCGAATTAGGTAAGAAAATTAAATGGAAGTAATGAACTGTTAACGAATGTTGTTACAACGGAAATGAATGCGCGCGTGAAAGTGAATCCATCCCCCTTTCCTAGAAGTAAGTCCTTTATTTGTCTCTTTTTTTTGTGTGTTGCTCCTTACAGAACAGTTGAAAAGGTATCTTAATAGGTTTCAGTTCATCGGCGTGTGCCTTCTTGTGTTCGTTCGTTCGTTACTTTTTATTGGCCATAAAATCAACAAACAAATGGTGCGTTAAGGATTCGTTTTTTTTCGCGAAAGAGATTCCTTTTTGCTGCTGCTGTTGAAGGGGAAAAACGAATTTAAATCTCCAATTTGTTCGTCTAATACGTGGTTATTGTGTGCGTGGAGGGTTCCCTTCAAATGTTAAATTCGCCATTCTCCTGCGGGCAGCCACCGTCGTTAGAGTCTATTTTAAAGAGAACGAAAAAGCTCGTTGTTATCTGCTTGACGCACAAATCAATTTTGACACCGCAAGGATCATAAAAAAAAAATCGAAAAAATAAATTCAAAAAAATAGAGGGAAAAGGAAAAATTGCAAAAAATCAATTTGGGATTTTTCACAGAAAAAAAAAACGAAAATCAATGTTCCGGGCCATAGTTGTTGTACAATCACCTCAATGACCCTAAACACGCTTGTTCTTGGAGAATATCCTTGCCGCCGTTATTCACGTAAATCATTTCATTTTCCACGCCACAAATTGTTCGCATTATCAATTTTCTCTCATCAGGTTGGGGGGATGGGCAAGTTGAATATCTCCACGAGATTTATGAGGCCGACACAGGCAAGTTTTTTTTTTTTTGTGCTCCCCTTTTTGTAAACGGTAAACCTATAGGCTGCCAAACCTTGTCGGCATCATTAAGGCAACCAGTTTTCTCAGCGGGATAAGGTTATTACCACTGTCCACCATTCCAGCATTAAATCGCTAGCAACTGCTGGTCCTGATGGTGATTGTTCTGATGATGTCGAAGCGATAGCTAAGGACTCGACTTGACTTGCTTGTAAGAGCAAAATGGAGTAAATATTACAAAATTGTTATCGTCGTCCTCGTTAGTTATGTACTCTCACACACACACAATACCTCTACCCACCTAGGACATTTCTCTCAGGGAATAAATGGCAGTGTTCGTGTTTCGCTAAGTAATGTTTTATGTTTCCTCAATGTCTGGAGGTGTCTGTGTATACCTACACTCGTATGTGTGTGTGTGTGCATTTGTGTCATTGCCAGTTTGGCCTTGTCACGTTATAGTTGATTGCTGTTGGATGATAATGATGATGCCTGCGTGACATTTATATGTGGCTTCATCTACCGGAGATTCCCTGTCAATTTATATAGTCAAGGTGGCTGGCTAATGACACAAAAGGACACACTGTGATTCCTTCGATTGGAAGGAAGTATAAATGGTCACCTTTCTTCTTTTTTTTTTTGTGACAATACACAGCTGGACATTGATGAGAAGCCCATCTGTCTGTGTGATGAGGTGGTTAGAGTTATCCTATTAGAGGTGGTTTTTCCTTTTTAGATTCCCATAATGTTGCCGTGTGTCCTGCGGAGAAAAATTGCCAAATTTTTGTAGGATTTTGTACATAATTGAAGTCAGTGAACAGTGTTATTGCCACGATTAAGCATTCTTGGAAATATTGTACTACTCATAGTGGTGGAGGTTGGGAGGCCTTGGGGAGAGGGTATTAAGAATTCAACTGACGGTCGATGTAACCGTGACTGAAATTTTTGATGAATTTGGCATGGGAGGCAATTACTGTGGCCAACTTGTTTTTATTGCGGGAATAAATTGCATCATTAAGTCTGTCCTCGTGGTGCCCTTTGGACAACAAAGTTGGTCAGCTAATGATGTTTTGGATATTCAGCTTGCTGGGGAGAATAAAGGTACTACAATTGTTGGACTAATTCTTGCATTTAGAGCGTCGTTACTGTAGGGAGTGGAAACTATCCACATAGGTACACATGTCTGGTTGATGTGAAAAGTAAGATATTTAGTCATTCCATGGCTATAGCCGGGTTATTGAGATCGCAATAGTCGCTTAGTCTTCATTTGTCTGTTCTAATTCATTTATACTATGTAATCGCCAACACTTTTGAAATGATCAAGAATAAGTGTACAACGTGCAATGGGGGTTCCAGAACCTGAGAACTTATTTAGTGACTGATGCTGCTGGTATAATGAAACCACCCCACGGGGCGGCTTACAGGTTAAGTTTTTATTTAAAATCATCTGAATGACTATGTGGTTCTTATTGGCAGCATAATCCTTTTCAACTGACGAAAACAGGAGTTTCTGAGCGTTCAGAATATCCGAGAGAACTATTCTCGACGTAAGGGGCTAGTACCATGCCTGCTCGCATTGCAAATTCAATATCAGGTCGTTAATACAGATCATGGCTCGTTATGGCTTCTTGCAGGCTCAATATAAGGATACAAAAACAAATACAAATTCTTGGCGCAACAGACCGTATGTGGTCCAGGGCCTAGCTTCTCGCGACCATTCGTGTTGTGCGTGTTATATTTTTTCACACAAATGGAAAGGACCTACAGTTTAGAGCCATATCCGAAAGGCAAATTGAAAAGCTTTTTCTTGACAGTTATTACTCTCGGACGTTTGTCAGACATTCGCGAGAGGTGGGACCGTGAAAAACTTTTTGGTGTTCTCTGGGATTCGAACCTCGAACCTCACGCTCAACGATCCAACGCACTAACCACTTGAGCCACCGCGCCAATATAAGGATAGTGTTCCATAAATGGTGAACCCTGTTATGAATAATTTTTTAGGCTTTTTTGTTTCGTTTTCCTTATAACTTGTAATTTAGAAGGATGCTTTCATTCTTCGTGATTCATAGTCGAATCTCTATCTTCTCTTTATCCTATCACTTAAGCTCATACATGTCTTTGATTTTGAAACGTGTACGAATTTTCGTAGTCTTTGTCTATACCACTCAAAAGTATCATCTGTCTCTAACCTTTAGTATGAGTTGAATAGTAAATTTTAGGATCATCATTCATCCTAGGAGAATTTTTCTCCTTTACTGCAATAAATGGCAGCAGAGTTTTTTTTTTCAAACTTTTTCGTCCATCTCTCTAAAACCTATTTCAAGTGTAGTATTGGACACCAGAGGAGCCATAATATCCTGGCTTTCTTTTGGTGGACCTGCAATCAAATCATTAACAGCTCGATTTATCCGTATCGAATTCACGGATTGACTCCGGTCCGGAGACATTGAAGGGCTACCAAAAATGTTTTCATACCAAAAATATGGATGCACATGCTGACTGTCGACTATAGCCTCTTCTGTTGGTTAGGTATACGGGTGCAAAGAGCAAAATATCTTTTATGAGCCAGTGCAGGACAGTAACAAAGCAGTTAACGAATAGTTTCTCTTTACCCTTCATTCCTGCTTCCACAGAAATCATTACAAAGTAGACCTAGCCAGGCTGTAAGGTTGCCTATTGAGCAGTATTTGGTCAAAATGTCAATAGCAGTGCTAATGTTCTTGTGCCATTGCTTCAGTAGGTTGATAGACGTCTTCTTATCGTAGACTGGCCTCAACGATCTACTTATAACGTATGCATCTAATCGACACCAGCTTTTGGTCACTTTGTGGGTTTCTTGTTCGGCTTTAGTTTACATAGTTTTAAGAGCTAAACTGCAACGCCTTTATGTCTTCTTGGCTGTCAAGATAGATGCTGATTATTTTCCTTGAAATATTTCCGTCTCTAATCATTTCCATAACTTGTTTTACTACAGTAACACTAGTTTGGAAGACACTACAAACAGTCTTTGATCTAAAAAAGCACTTTATATCCCGGGGTTATATCTCAGTAGCGTAGCCGCCAGCTCCAGCACCTCTATCCATTTTGCAGTGTAGATGACTGGTTCGTCCTCACAAAAGGCTCTTTCCTCATTCCTTTCATCTCTGTTAAGAATTCTGGTGTTGTTGAAATATTTGGCATTTGCGTCCGGAGTTTCGGGACACATTACCGATTTAGTATAGAGGCATATTCATATAGCCTCGCTGTCCAGAGATTAGCAGCCCTTAGTCTAACTGCAGTGTTAGTCGCCTACCTTTCGCAGTAAAACTCTAGTGGAAGAAGATTCATCATTTCATCATCATTTCCAGAGCTGTTATAAGTGTTAATCTCATCGGCCCCGTCAATTCGAAGCAACCTGTCCTTTGGATGTGTGTAGTGTAATGTCTCCAAGATTGCCTTTCTTTTCAAGTGATTTCCACCAGACTGTTTTTTTTTTTAGCCACAGTATCGCTTACTGCTGCCCAAGTTTCTTGCGTGCACAGCATTCGTCTGATGATGTTTTCTGGTGTTAAGTCTACGCCCAGTCTGTTCGCCAGCAAGTTACGTTCTTTGTGATATCGTTCACAGTTTAACATGATGTGTTCCGCATCCGCGACTGCTTCCGTGCACGTTGGGCAAAAAGGGTTGTCTTCTTGTCCAATTCTGTGGAGGTAGGCTTTCAATCATCCATGACCAGTAAGCATTTGGGTCAGGTAGAAGTTCAGCTCTCCGTGCTTCCTATTGACCCAATGGTCTATGTTGGGGATCAATCTCGGCGTCCATCTGCCTTTATCAGAAAAGTTCCATCTCTCTTGCCATTCTTCAAGGCTTGTTCTTGATGGTACTTCGGTGTCAGTACGACTCGTCGCTGATGGCGCCATTGTTTCTCTGTTTCTCGCAGTTTGGTGGTGTATTGGAAAATTTGGAAAAAAATACTTCTCTGCAAAAAAAATCAATAGAACGCATGGCAAAAAACCGATTGTCACCTCGGTAACTCCTCCTCCTTACACCAACACCCCCAACAACACCCAATGAATATTATATTTCCAACTATGAAAATCACAAGCTATATTTACTGATGTCAAATCACTTCCCTCCATTTTACACAGTACAATTAAAAATCCATTAATTACCCCACACCACAAGGATGTGCCTCCCTGCAAAGTGTCCCCTTTCATGAAACTCACTTGTTTCGAGATGACAATTTGTACTGACATAAGTGCCATGAGTAGCTTTTATTAATTGTTACTCGTGTTTCTGGGGGCATTTTTGCGTGGATAACCTTCCTTTATTTCAGTTACATATGCTTTAGACTGTCACAGTTTGTCTCGTCACTAGAAGTATGATAAATTATCAACTCACGTTAACTCTGATGTCATTTACTTAAGTTCAGCTAAACGAATAGAAACATCTGGCAAATGAAACAGAGTGTGTCTAGGGATTTTTCTATGAAATCATCGAAATTGTTTGTAAGGAATGATACTATTTATTGATATTAAGTCGAATTACATGACATAATTTAGGTAAAGAAGGGTATTTGACCTGAAGATTGTGGCTTCATTTTCAAGTAAACCAAAAGATCCTCACACCCGTTCGTATGTCTCTATTCACCATCGATTCAAAGGAGTCCTGCGATTTACTCTACCCATGTCCAAGTCGTAGTACCTCCGTGGTATTGAGCATTGATACTATTTTATCCTGCTGAACTTGTCTAGCTATTTGGTGTACTGCACAGTTTGTTCTGTAACAATGTTTCCATGTATCCTTGCCCGGTAGTACGTTCACGTTAACGTAGTTTCATGTCAAGCACAAGCCTATTTAGAAAGCAAAAGATCACTGATCTTAACACCCTAGAATTATAAGTAAATAAATTCATTTATTTCACACCGTACAGAAACCTTAAATATGAGAGGCGGCCACCAGATGGTTTCTTTTTAAAATTGCTATCAAAACTACACAGTTCAATATTTTCCTATGGTTGTTACTTCATTGAAAAGAGGCCATCATTAGGTGCGATTTATGAAAATGATTTCATTCAAATGACTACCGCTGATGGCTTGATAGTAACCCATCCTGTAGACCTATTTGGCGTTTAGCTCGACGGAATTTTCCTTAAGTGTGACAATTTTTTGTGAATCGTTGGAGTGAAAGATAGTCTAAAGGCGTCAAATCAAAGCTGCGTAGTACCTTTCCAAATCGTCTGATTACTGCAAAGACATCGTCAGAGGACCAATGCCCAACAAAGGACATCATCCAATTACGCCTTTGAGGATGCCATCTCTACCTCAAATCCTACTTTTTTCCTTATCGACATAGCCTCTGAAATTCATATGAACTTCGTTTGAAAAGAGGTTTCTTCTTCTTCTTTTGTCCGGCGAGGCTATGAACAAGTTTGTAGTGATCATAACCCTCCCACTTTACTGAATCCCTACTGGTCCGCTTGTGGGGTTCACCGATTTACGTTCAAAAAGTATCTGTAGGCTTCCGGGTTTCGGATCACTTCATCACTCAGGCCAATCAAATGTTGCTGTTTTTTCATTCAGGCGATCCAGGAGTTTTTTGGCCTGCCTCTCCTCCGCACTCGTATAGGACAGTTAATTTTTGAAAGGGTTCGTAGGATCCCTCCTTTGAACATTACAGTACCAACTGAGCCAGTCGTGCTCCAATGTCTGAAAGAGGTTTATGCGACCAAAATCGACGTCTTTTTCTTACTGAGCCCATACAGAAAGGCAATAACAAAGCAGAAGGTCATATTGCTTACCCTCATGAAAAAGTTGAAGCTTGTAAGCGAATGATCCTTGGTCCTTATGTAATATTCCCGATAGAGGCGTGCGAATTCGGTTGATGAACTTTGCCACTAGATGGGTTTTCGCGCACACTTTGAGCAACAGGAGCAAATCTTTCCTTTGTGCGCACCGGATAAGCTTTTGTTATCCATGCCAGTTTAACAAACCCCTGAAGGGACTTCATTTTGGTCAACAATTATCTATAAATCCCGCAGTTCCTTCACCTTTGAATATTTACCAGCGCTGCTCAAGCATCCATTTCTAACCCCAGATCTCGCCGTTAGTGTTGCCAGCGTCAAAGCACTACGCACTTAAAAAAAAAACCAAAAAAAGTGCAACCTTTGTCTAAATAGTTTTAAAGCCTAACTCAGTTTTGAAAAGTTGTCCTAGAGACGGCCTCTGCTTGGGTCGAAGTAGTCCTTATAAGATGTATACTAAGAAGCTAAATTTGTCTAAAATCTTAAATCACAGTATCAGTACTGACGTATGTATCCTCTGCTATTGGCCCGGCTAAAAACCTTGTTCTCTCAAATCTTGCTGACTGCTGGTATCGACCGCTTATAAGGATTAAAAAACTCTCGATCTTCGTTCACCCTAGTAACACCGGCATTTCATCGTGTGGAGGTAGGATTAGAGTTTTTTTCTCGGAGCTAGGTGAAAGTTCTTTACAAGACAGGAAGAAAACCGGCTGTGCATGTTTATAAAATTTTGTTATAATATAACAACTCAGCTACTCCCATTTATTTGTTTTATTTTTGGTATAAAATACGCGTTTGGCATGTAGCCTCCCGATGTAATCACATGCTAATAGCTCCAAAAGCAAGCGGTTGCTCCTCAGGACTCTAACCCGAACGGTTTCGTTCTGCGTAGTCTGCGCACTATACTTCGCTTGTCCAATATTCGAAGTAGGCACAGCGTTGTTATGGTTAGGATTAGAGTTTGATCGCGTACACGTGTAGTCAAGGCCTTATTTGAGGAATACAACAAAAACTCATTCATTCGTACATTTCGAAAAGGCCTCAAGTTTATTCCTCTACCTAGAGGACGGGACTAAGAAGCTCCTCTTGAAGGCCATTGCTCGCAGTAGTTTGTCAGTTTTTGCGTACTGAACTTTTGTACACAATTGGCATAAAAACGTTTTATTTAAAAAATCATGCACAAATGGTCTACGATTTGTATGTACTCATGGTCAGTTAAACTTAATTTAATGTCGCCTGCAATATCTGCTCAAAAGATGCCGCATCGGAATCCACAGGCTTTCGTGAACTTATAGCCGTCGGGCATTCCACAGGTACATAACGTGTTTCACCCTACCGCCATTAAAATTCAAGACCAAACCGACCTTAAATCCAATCGACTGTTTAATGGTACCTTTTATCGATCTCCAGAGATACCCTCAGTACATCCCGTTGCCTTCTTTCTTCCTTTTTCTTGCGCTCCGTAAACATTCACTTGTGCTAATTTATTTTCTTTGTCGTCCTTGTTGTCGGTGTACTACTCGTCATCATTGACAAAATATTGCAATTGTCATCTGGGAGATGCTCCTTTCTGCGTTCTTTCGTCGTCGTCGTCGTCATAGTCATCGTAATCGACGACGGTAATTTGTTTTTCTTTCTTTCCCTTCCGTTTGTCAAATATAGTTGGCAGTTGTGTCGGATTGTTGCCTTTATCCATTAGACAGGGTAAAAACTGAGTTGTTGCAGTGGGATTTCCCTTTTGGCATTTTGGAGTTTGCAATACAAAAATACAGTCACATCTCACTACACACCTTTGCTGTACAGTCAATATATACACATTCACTTTGTTGACTGTTTTCTCTTTTTTATTTTTCCTACTTCCTGTCTGTAGGTATATTCCCCTTTGAGAACAGGAAACAGCATATGACTTCAGCAGCTGTTGCAACATGACAAGCTTGAAAAAAAAAAAATTAAAAGCACAGAGGATACGAAAACAAAATATGTTCTGACACTGAACACACAGATTGCATGAAGAATATACAGTTTCCCTCCCAACAGGGACTCAAATCTGTCCTTGTATCTCCATCCATCTGGCATAAAAAAAAAAGAAAAAAAAATCTGAAGCGTGCCAATTTCCAATTTCGAAGTAATAAAAATTTTGAGATTTTTTTTTATGACAGCTCTCCGCCTGAGAAATTCATTTGTTTGCATCGTAAATCTGTTTGCCCCCACTTTGAGATGAGAATATGCTTGTGAGATGGAAACGGAAGTATAGAGATTGAAATGAGAGATGAAATTGAGGACGATTGACATGTGGTTGATGGTCAATTATATAGCCACCAAGGGAATATTCCTTGTTTCCATGGACACTGTGCTGTTAGGATGATGAAATTTTTTTTTTTTTTGTATTTTGCTGGCATTTTAATGGAAAAGTTGTGTAAATTGATACCTGTATCTGGATATAGAAACGAAACGTCAGGGGATTTTCGAGAAAGAAAATTCATATGTCACCTGTCTTAATGTGACTGGACAAAACGTTTCGAAAATGAGGCTATTTCAAGAGAAATGTGGTCGTTTGGTTTGGCCTATTTCGTCTATTTAATGAATTTGGGTAAAATGACATGAAATTTACCGATACGGCATTCTATTTGGAATAAAATAAATGAGAGATATTTGTATAAGACGAGATGTAGGTTAGATTTGGTTCAGTAGGGAGCATTCACAATAGTCCTGAGGATTTTATTCTGGAAGCGTTGAATAGCTACAGTATTGGTTGGCTGGCACATTCCCATAGTTGAGCAGTATAGTTCCACACTGGCTTTAGGATCTGGCCCTATAGGAGTATTTTTTTTTTTGAGTTGATTGCGTTGACTTCTATTTAATTTTTCTCCAAATGTCCAACTACGTTTTTTTGATTCAAATATGTTCTTTCTACCGTAACTTGGCTTAAGAGTCATACCTAGATACTTCGCTGTCTTAGCATGTGGTATTGGAGTGCATAGTGATGTTTCAGAAGAGTGCGAGACAGACTTGATTGATATTGTGAAGTCAACATGTGCAGATTTGTTCGAATTTAGTTTTATTCTCCATCTTTGCGTCCATCTGACTATCTGCAGTAATATCTAATTTTTTCATTGTGTCTTATGTAGATTCTTCCACCGCTAAAATCGTTGAGTTATTATGCAAAAGTTGCAGTTTTAGAGTAAAGTATGGTTGCTAGGTCGCCACTATAGATGAGAGATAGAAGGATACACCCTTGTGGAGCTTCAACTTTTTTAGCTTAGGGGAACACTTTTCTTGCTGTATGCAGAAATATTACGATGTTAAATAAGATTCCATTCATATGAAGCAAGTTGCAGAATAAAAAAAATAGATCCCTAAACCGAACAAAAAGTTAAGCGATCTAAAATCAAAAGCGAGGAAACTCTTTCATCAAGCTAAATCCACAAAGAATGGGGCACATCGCCCTAACCGACTATAACTTCGCGATTAGAAAGTCCAAACAGAAAACTTGGAAATCTTTCTGCTAAGGTGTTGAAGATTTTCCAACAACTACAAGAGTTCATAGGGCTCCAATATCAAAAGATGTCAATTCACATTCTCTGCCTAGAGTTTGGCGACGGCTCGCACAGACAGAGACTACTCGGAAAGGAACTCTTAACCCCAAATTCAGAACTTATTTGCAAAAGCAGAAAAAGCTTCTTAGCCTCCATGCCTTCTTAATCCTAATCCTTAATGCGCCATTAGGTGGACGTACTGTTCCGCCATATACATATACTTTTAATTCATTGAGTAAGCCTTCATGAACGTCAGGAGTTCAGTATCTACTGGGCGAATCTAAATGCGCGTAAAGTGGCCAGATCTCTAGTAAAAGAAACAAGTACAACATGTTTCACTCAAACGGAACACATGTAGGGCATATCAATCTCAAAAAGCAAGCTTACCCTCTGGAACCAATCAACTAATGAAGCCTTCATACCCTATCGGAGGCTTGTGTTATGTCCAAGAAGATGGCAGAGCAGACTTTATCTTTCTATTGCACTCTTATTTTGGGTACTTGTGCTATTCTTCAGAGTTTGGTTCGAAATTTAAATTAGTGATTTGGGAGTAGGTTCCCCGGTTCTACTATTGGCTTTAAATGTCTAGGTTCCAGCACATAGCCCTGTGGCACACTAGCTTTGATTTCATTTACTTTTTGCCAAAATTTATTCTCTTGCTTGATCCTAAAAACTATTGTGTCTTATATAGTACTCTAATGTGATACAGATTTATCTAGGCAGGAAACTCTTTAATTTAGCTGTAAGTTCTTTATACCTCAACTTATTAAAGGCTTGTGCTACATCAAGGGAAATTGCAGAACAGATATTTTTTCCTCCAAACCTTTTACTTTATTTTCTCTGACATTCTGTGGATTTGACTCATAGTTGAATGCCTATTTCTGAATCCAAAGTGATGCTCTGGTTAGAGCCTTTTCTTCTATAGGCACGTGGGTAAAAGCCTGTTGAACCAGAGTTTTTCAAATAGTTTCGAAATCATTGGAAACAAAGATATTGATTGATAAGATTTTACTTTTGTGGGTTGTTTACCCTCAAATACTTTTCACATTTGAGGTATGCGATTTAAGCCCATTGCAGTATTGTTAATCTGTGATACTTTGATGATGGTTTTCATCTTCAGTTCTTTGAGAAACTCCCATCAAAACCCGGAGCTTTTGAATGCTTAATTTTATTAATTTTTCTACCCAGTTACGGGTCAAATGAGGTATTCCTCATCGTTTATATCGACAATGGCTTCAGGCTCGAAGGCTTAACGATTTTCTCCAAGTGATTGGAAAATAAGGCTACTTTTTTGCTGGTTACTTTAAGCCTCAAAAGTTTACCTTCTTTATTACAAAATTTAAGAAATCATTCATATAGAAGAACGAATTCATTCGGGCACCCAAAATTGAGTTCCTTAAAAATCAGCGTGTACTCCTAAACATGTCGCTGACCAATCTAAGAGGAATGACAATAAATAATCCAGCAGAGCGACACATGTATGTATCTTAACTAAAAGCCCTTCTTTTGCATATTCACTGGGGAAGCCCCACAGCCACGATTCAAAAGTATAAATGAAACCAAAATAAGTAGCTCAAAAGATATTGTCTCCTAAAACCCTTTATCTCAAACTCAGTATTTAAATTTAATCGCATCACAGAGCAATGCTTAAATATCCCAAAATCGAACTCACGTATCCGGTTCTCAAATACAAAAAAAAAATCTCTTATCAAGGATAAGAGATACGAAAAAAAACCCTTTTTTCTAAATATTCCTTCTTTTTTTAAATTCTATTCAATTTCACGGTTGAAGGTAAAAAAAAAAAGAACGAAGCCTGTGGGGAAGGATGGAAAAAATAAAAAAGGATTCAAAAAATATTATTATTATCGTCCTTTTGTGAATTTTCCATACCGTACATGAAAATATCCTGACATAATCTCAACATCATCGACATCCTCATCATAATCAGTGAAAGCCAGTGAATAAAATGAAAGTGTATTGGTTGTCAATTTAAAAAAAAAATTTTCCCGAAAAGAAGAGAATAAGAAAGGAGCTGATAGGGAAAAGGGAAAGAAGTTGTCGTCGTCCGTCGGCGCATCCGTTATTCTTTCCACAAAGCACAATTCGTCTTTTTTTTATTATTATTCGTTAACAAAAAGAATTTATGTATTTTATCCTTTCTCTTCTACATCCTGTGTTTTTTTTTTCTCTCTTTTATTATTACATTTACATTCGTTACGAATGAATGGATAATGTAAAAAAATGTTGGGCAAAAAAAAAATGTGTATTCTTTGGGAATATCTGCGAATCCTTGGTCGCGAAATTTTAAATTAGTTTTTGCAAACGACATAGATGGAATAAATCCTTGCAAACTTTATTTATACATTCATATGTGTTCTTGATGTAGACGGAGGTTGAATTTCTTAGTGGCATTGGAGAATATCCACGAATGATATACAATTTCATGAAGTCCTTAAGTTGGAATGGAATGAGCAAAGCAACTCACATAGACTCTGGAAGGAAACTACTGGGTTTCAATCCAATTTTATTCGTTCTGAAAGGGTGCATTGCATTCAAATTTACCACGTCTAATCAATGCGATTTTCGACTTTTTAAGTCGCCAGCTCTTCTGATCCGAAAAGCCCTTCTGCAGAAAATAGTATTAACAGGAGCATGGACAGGGTTAAACACATAAAGGAAACTGTCAAACTATATAAAATGCATCATGCCATTTCGTCAAAAAAATCTAACTAAATTATTTTGTCATGATTACATTAGTCGTGAATAACTTCTGAAGATTGGAAGCCAATCATTAAACTATTCTCTGTGATTAATTTGGAAATGGTTAGACATCTCCAATATCGTTAAAAAACAATTTTAATAGTTATGATTACATTAGTCATGACTAACTACTGAATATTAGAAGTTAATCACAGAACTATTCTCCGTGTTTTTTTTTTTTTGCCTTGTTGGTGCTTTAATTGTTTTAGTTGAACAAAACAAATTGTGGTGACGTGGCCGGTATATGCAGGTACAAACCCCACTGGGGTAACAGTAAGCGCAGCCACCAACTTACTTTCTTGCTTAGGTATTCTGACCCATAGGGCGTCAACAATGCGCCATCTTCTTCTCCTGGCCGACTATCGCGTGTAGTTAGTCGTTTCAGAAGATCCTTAAAATGTATTGAGAACATTTATAGGTACATGAAGGTTTGTAGCTTCCTTGTGACGGTGTTGTTCACTTTCGAGGTACTGCACCCATAAAGTAGAACTGTTTACACGCTTGATCGGAACAGTCTCAGCTTGGTTATTGTGCTGAAAACATTACTTTCCCGATTTTAGACTTTACGAATTCTGCAGCCCACCTCCTTCTGCGGTACCACCATCTTCCGAGACCATATTTCCTAAATATAGAAAGCTGCTTACTTTCTCGATTTGCTGTCTGGCAATGTTCAGTTGAGCGGCGCTGATGTTGAAGTGCTTAGGACCTTTTTTTTTGCCGTATTTTGTTCGCCTCTGACTCCAGAGTATAGACGATCTGATGCAGGTGCATTATCCTATGTGGGAGCAGGCAAACGTCAGCAATTTGTTTGAGCTTTGATGTCATAGTCCATATCAGTCCCATATCTCCTCCAGTCAGAGCTGCCCGGATCACATCACTGATTACCACTAGGAAAAGCTGTGACGAAAGAATGTATCCTTGTCGTACTGCGCTGCGGACTTAAAATTCCTCTGAGACCTTACCGTTGTGTGAGACATGAATATAGCATCTTGATTCAAACTATCGATGGCCTTCTCGAAATCAATGAACAGGCAACAAATTTCGAGGTGCACCTGGGCCTCAATAAACGTCTCCATCCAGCCAAATCGATTAAGTTGATTGAGGTCCCTAACCCCTTTCAGTTGTCCTCTACTGCGCTGTTCCTCCGGGACTGGTTAAAAGACTCTGTGATGTGGTCACTCAACTTAGTCGAAATACATATTCAAACCCGTCTGGATAGGTCAGTACTGATGTACAGCCCGTAAAGTTCGTCGATGAATCTTCTCTATACTCAATTGAAACAAAAATCAGTCGGACAGTTTTCGTCTCAAACCGTCCAAGGAGTCCTTTATCCGTCTTTGCTAAAGTCCATGCCTCAGCTCCGCATTGCAGGGCTGTGTTGATTAGGGTCTTATAAATAGCTTTCTGCGACGTTTGAGCGAGGGTCTTACTTATTTTTAAGCCCATTCTCATGCTCTGACCTTGACATCAGTATTCCGTGTCCTTTTTAAAGGTTGAGTAGTTACCTTACCACATAATAAAAAATAACGCCACAGGCCTTGTCGTTTAATCCAGTCGTAATTAGTTCCTTAAATGTTTCCGAAAATCTGCCCCAATTGCCCACCATCCTATACGTTCCACAAAATATTTAAAAGTGTTCAAGGCTTTTTTTTATTTTTTTTTTTTTTTTATACACTAGTATACGAGTATTTTTACGCATTCTGTCGATTACACAAATGGCAGACAAAGTGCTAGAAAATTAGCACAAACTGGCATCTCTATGATATCCTGACAATGGATAAAAATGCTCCCAAATTGCTTCTATAGCAATGTTCATCCCCCAATTGCCATAGTCGTTGTTTTTGTCATTCCCTTGAATATCCTTTGATGACCCAATTTTCATTTCACTTTGTGTACTTACCACCGGCGCGCATGGAAAACAATGGAGGACAAAAGAAAACCACAGCAGTGCCAACTACAACTGACTGTCTCTATCCAAAGGAAGCCCTTACCATGACCATCACTACAACTACGTGTGGCTAAGTGACATTTCGAAGGACGAATAAACAACACCAACAAAAAGACGAGAATTATTATTAAATAAGCTTCATTCGCACGACAAGGAGTGCGCATTTATTTGACACTAATTGACCCTTCTTGCAAGGAAATTAGGCAGGCAACATTTTTATGTGTCAAGAGCCCACCTTAGCTGTCAGGAGAGTGAAATGTTTTTTTTTTGTTCTCAATTTTTTGTGGGGCAAATATTGATTTATGGAAGCAAGGCAGTGATTTAGTAGCAATTTTACGAACTTTTTTTTTTGCTTTCTTTGCAGACCGTTGAGGACCTCGAAAATAGATGTATGCAGGCTGGCGTCGAAATCGTCACTAGACAATCATTTCTGTCCGATCCAACCGACGCCGTACGAAATTTAAGGCGCCAGGACGCTAGAATAATCGTAGGACTTTTTTACGTAGTAGCCGCTCGCCGTGTTCTATGCGAGATGTACAAACAACAATTGTACGGGAAGGCGCACGTTTGGTTTTTTATTGGTAAGTCCTTTTCACATTGAATTTTTTCTATAAAATTATGTTAATTGAAAACTATTTAAACTGATACCATGGACCTCTCTCATTTCCCTGCAAAGGATCCGCTTTCAACTTTTCCACTCTCTCCCATGTACCTAGCTCAATTAAAACTTAAATTAGTTCCACACCACACGGAAACCACCACACACTTTCTGATTCCGATCCTTGTTACACCTTTCCTGTATGTGTGCGTGCTCTGTGTTCAACTATCAAATATCCTCATCAGCGAAATGCTGAAATCATAGAGAAGCAATCAGAAACCCTGACTTCCACTCGTAAACTAACGATTTCTACATACAAACAAACCGCAAACTCTCACCCATCAAAGTATTTCCCTGGGTGTTCAGGTTCAAAATCACCACCATCACCTTTGTTCGGTGGATAGTAAAACTTTGCCCAACTCCATGGCACTACTCTGAGAAACTAGTGTCCTTGCTATGCACCGAACCGAAACAAGACACGGTTTGTTTCAAAGGTCGTCAGGGAGTTTCTATCGTTTTATCGATAAAAGACGATGATGATTTACACAGGCCGGGGTCACATAAATTAACCTCGAACAACGAGAATGTTGATCCTCCAGACTACTGGTAAAAGGGACATTCGTGTCAGTCAAGTGAAAAATACCCTTGTACACGCTCTCACGCTCACTCACATGTGTGGGATATAAATTTTTGGCATTGAATACCTGAACGCGGAGGTGAATCGGAGCACGTGTGTACTGCGTAGTCGCAAAACTTATAGTTCCCTTCACAGACACACGCACCAACCTTTTCATGGTACAATAGCACGGAAGGATCCCGATAGGTGAGGTAGTTGGTGGCTGGTCCTGAGGGTGTAGTGTTTCGATAGTTTATGTTTTTTTACACGGCAATCGTGCAAAACGTGACGAAACTAGAAATTAGAGTCTCCCGTGCGAAAAGCTCAGCAAAAAAGAAAAGTTAATCGAGCACACGACGGTATGCAGGATGTGGACGTTAAAGAGATGCGGAATTATCCAGGGTGTGATAAATGAAAGTGCAAGGAGCTTTAGCACGGGGTTAAGAAATCGATTTTCAAGAAAAGATTATCACTGCATTAAAGCTTTGTTTTGAAATATATCCTTGTGAAGCCTTCCCTGCAACGGTAATAACTTTATCTCCGTCAAACCTATTTCATTATACTCAATCTCATACGGTATACAAATTTTGACACAGACATCAGTTTGAAAGCTGTGTCGATATATCCTGTCCCTTATGTCACCTTTTTTTTTTTTTGCCTTCTTACTTGAGACTGAAAGTAATAGGAACCAACTCTCCTTAGGTCTGTGTTAGGTAAGGTTAGGTAGCGCCACCTTACGTAAGCTTGTAATCCAAAGGGTTTAAATCTGGACCGCCAGTTGGCTGATAATCCATCCCCGAAGGGGCTTCACAACGTTCTTCCAAAACAGTTGCTTGTTTCGCTGAAGTTTTGACTCCTTTCTCGCAAAAATATAGGTCGACAACGCCACTTTAGCTCACTTGCCACTATATGGCGTATGATGATCACGTTTGACCCTAGGAATAAGCTCTGATGCTTCTCTTGATGACCGACGAAATTTGTGAAATTTTTATGGTTTTCGTCTGATTCGAGGTTTTAACATGTCTTTGATGGCACTAGGAATCCTTATAGTCTCTTTACAGTGCGATGCACGAAACTACGAGTACCTCCAAACAGTCGCAAGATCCCAAAGGTCCCGTCTTTTTTTCTGAAGGCCAACACGATGTGTCCTCATTCCATAATTGTAAACTGCTGAAGCCAACAAATTTTACGCGGCAATGTTGCATAATTGTCACATGTCAAATAGAAATGAAAATAAACTTCACCACACCTTCTAACTGAAATGTCGATCTTTGTTTTATTTCGTCAGCCCTTCCAGAGTTGCCTCAATTTCGCCTACGCCAACCCTACAAAATTTCGGACCACCTTGTTGACCAATGTTTCATGTCGCTAACCCGGAAACATGCGATGCATTAACCGTGCCACCATTTATATGAAATTGCGGATCACCCTACGCTAAAGAATGTTTAGAAATGGCTCTCAAATTTCGATCCCACACCACTTACCAGCGTGGAATGGAAAATGTCACTCCCATTCGGAGAAATCCGCATAAGTAATGTCCCACACTCACGCTCCTTTCCCGTCCAAAATATCCAAAATATGAAAAAGTAACTCAAACCTCACAAAAATGTGGTTCACCCTGTACTCGAAATGTTGCTCACAATACACTACACTCTCTGACTTAAATTTTGGTACTAGTTTCACGCCGCTAGCTGGTCTAGAACCGAAAATATCGCGGTTTGAAAAATGCACCACGAATTTTCGTGAAACAGCAGGCCACCAGAAATTCGCCGAAAGCAGGAGGTATACGGACCCCTCTCAACGACACGAAACTGGTATCGCGTCACTGTACGCTACCTCCCGATTTCGTTGTATTTGTTTTGGCTGTAACTTCGCCATTTCTTAACCGATTTTGATGTTTCGGGTATCAAATTAAAGGGAATTTTCTGGAGAATATGATAGCATGTTACGATAACACTATTCACATCGCTTTTTTATTTTATGCTGAACGTTAAATTTAAATTCCACTACGTCGTTTCTATAAATTTGAGCTGGAATTGTGAAGCTATTATTTTCAAGGTAATGTCGAAAAGTTTGTCGACTAGTAAGTTAAGAATAGTTGTTTGTAGGACGCTAATTGTTAGTGTAAAGAGAGCAAAATATTTTTGTCTTAATTTTTTGTTCCTGGCCGTCTTTGTTTTCCATCTTAGAGATTTGAATAATAATTCAGCTGAAAATTGTCTTTCGTTTGATACCTTGAACGTCAATTTCCAAATCGCGCTTAAAGCCAATCCTAGTATAAGTCTCAGCCGTTAAGATATTTGGACATATGTAAATGCTGTATGTACATTGAATGACTACTCTTCATTCCATTTTCGTACACAAAAACTCTCAAAAGACGAGGTTTCTTTCTATCGTTTCCCCATCTTCGGTTCTTTTAGCATTCATTCGAGCTAAAAATCTCGCTGGAAATGTAGGAGATATCATCTGCTGTGTGTTTTTGTTTTTTTCCATTTCCATTGACAAATTTGACGGTGAGTCAAAGACAAGAGTAAATCATCTCATTCCCACTCAAACTAATCTAGGCACAACCTCTACAGAAGCGCTTACAGCGATATCAAACGGTCAGATCAGGAAAGCACTAGTCGCCCAGAAGACGTAGTAGGTACATAGCTTTCGTAACATCTGCTTCACTATTGTGTCAAAACATCAAAGCCTCTCTAAAAACTTCATCACTATCCTTTCAGAAATGTAAATATAACATGCTTGCTGAATTTGACCCAAAAGAAGGAATTTCGACTGCATTTGTAGTAGAAATATTCGACAAGTTAGCTTTATATGCTCGCCGTTCTGGTGAATTTAAGAAAACAATTCCGCAAGCACGGCCTTGATTTAAAAAAGGCTTACATATGTACCAATCTGTCCACAAATGTAAGATCGAACAACTTGAAGTTGTGCACAGACAAATAAGCGATTACAATACAAGACAAAGTGGTCTTGTAGAATAACCAGAATAACTTTGGAAAGAGTGCGAGTATCCGTCGTAGTTGCGAATATATGGAGCCCTCCCTTTTCAAGTGTCTTTTTGTGAAAGAGTTTGCTTTGAGCCCTTTTATATCTTGGCCGCAGAACTCTCTTCTCTAAGCTCGACTATATTCATCCCTTGGACCGCCGATGTTAAAGATCATTAGGCTTCATCGGTGCCGTATGAAATACATATGTATATCGATATTTACTACTTGGAATATTAATGCAAATGCACTGAATTTCCCTTTAAGTTCACTGGTTAGTACGTTGGACTACTGTGTGGACAGCAGACATTTTTTATGGTCTCAACTCCTGCGAGTATTACAATTATCCAAAAGCTTAAGCGTCTTGCGAAAGCTTCTCATTACACCTTTTAAATACGACTTTAAACCGTAGCTCCCTTCCATTTGTGTATAAAGTATATTTTTAATCTAAATCGAATTCAAATGTCGCTATATCACCCGTATTCATGTTCACTCATATTACACACTGCGAGCTTAATAAATCCTTTATTCGTCCTCTCATTGATAGAATTTGAAATTGCACACAATTAGTCAACTCCTGCTAAATACAATAATCGTCACTACTCGTTCAATTCCTGCTCGCCAACATAGTCTATAAGCGCTAAAAACGTTTAAGGATTAAGGATTTTGCATAAATCATTGACACTGCTATGCAAATCGAATCACGGACATTTACGATGTAAAAAAAAAAAAGTAGCGACAGTAAAAGAGTTAACAGAATGTCAACGAATCCATTTTTTCCAAGGATGTATCCATCAGATAGATATTCATGCGATGATGGCAATGCCATAATTATGAAAATTTTCATCAAAAAAACCGATTCACTCACACTCATTGGCCGATGGCTTGAATTTTTATAGCGTTATGCAAATTTTAATATTTTTCATCGGAGCTTTCCAAAGACCAGCGGATGGAGATAAATGAAAAAATCCTGCTGATTTTAATAATAATGTAAAATATGTCATTCCATAAAGCGAGAGCGTCGTGTGTGTATGGTGAGGCTGCCAGAAAACTGTGTGTTCGTGCGTATGTACTCGTGTATCCATCCTCACTCCTGGCATATCTTATTTTTCTCGTTTTTCTTCTTCATTTTTTTTGTTTGTTAATATAGAGCAAATATTTGATGAAAGGATCCTTGGTAAGCATCCAATATTTGACTGTGTATAGAATATATAGGAATAGGATGATACGATAACAAAGACAGAGAGAGGGTTGAATGTAAGAATTTGTGCCAAAAGGCAAAGGAACCGGAGGTGGATTTTTTTTTTTAAGAAAATTTTACGATTTAGAGAAGAAAGCGGATTAAGGAAGATCGAATGCACGATGGTTTGCTGATTTAGTGAAAATAGGAAGTCCTAGCTTAAAATGATGAGTTTGCTTGCAGATTGTACACATGCTGAACTAATAAAACGAGTGCGGGAGGATGTTGTACATGTGTAGTGATGACGTTGTTTCAATAGGCCCCATTCAATTATTTAAATTCTGTTCTCTTTGTTCTCAAAATATTAGTATTTTAACTCTTTAGGAACCTTATGGCACTGTCCAAATCACCTTCGGCTATTGCTAGTGCGCTCAGCCGTGCCTGGTAGCGTTGACAACACAAGTACGTCCAACCCAAGAGGGTTGTCAACGCTCCATTTTTCCAGTTGGCTGTTGCTAGCATGATTTTCTTGCGCACTGTCAATTGTGGTAAGATGAGGCACTACAGGACCTACTAGTACCAGTAAGGGATCCACCCCTCCAGGGGTTCCATTTCCATTTTTCGGCAAAAGTATATATCTTTTGACAGTATAAGGTGGTGATCGATTTTTGATTAATTTGTTTCAAGTCAGAGTAGAATAAAAAAACGCCATTTAAGCCACATCTAGCTGAACTTTCCTTTCTTTAGCAGTTCACGGAAATACTGTCAAACTCTGTATTAAGAATTGAAAGCCCCAGTGTGTCGGGAGCATATATTTCAGCCACCTTCCTATTTACAACTTACTCAACCAATAAACGTCTCCATCCACCTCGGTCTTTAGCTGATAGCTTCTAGTTTCGCCCGCGAGTTGGTTTAGGCCCACTTTCACTTGCGTATGCCATCTAAATCGCGGTCTTACTCTATTACGCCGTCCCTCGGGGGTAATACGAAGACTTTTTGGGCCGGATTATTGGTGTCCATATTTTCTATATAACCAGTCGTTGAACCTTCACTCTTCTCGCTAAGTCAATGTTGCTGAACACCCCGTACAGTTCGTCGTTGTATCTCCTTATCCATCCACTGTCTATGCAGACGGGACCAACAATCACTCGAAGGATTTTTCTCTGGAAACAGTCAAGAGCAACTTCATCCACTTCTGAAAAAGTCCATGCCTCTGCGCCATAGAGCATGACTGGCATAGTTGTTCCAGAGTGGGCTTTAAAGCAGCGGTTGGCAAGAGCTATTCTTCGTTTGATCGCAGCACTAGTGACGTTCTCTGAATTAAAAGCGGAGCCTTTGTAGATAAAGTGGCTAACTACTTCAAACTTTTTCTACCGTGATATTCTGCGAACAGCGTCGGCGCCGGTAGTCCTTTCTTGTAGACAACATTTTCTGACTGACGGTTGCCCTCTTTGAACGTTAAACCTATTTTCACTGCTTCTGTCTCAATATCAATATTCGATGTCAATATCGTCGGCGTATGCGAATAATTGGACAGATTTTTGAAGGATTATGCCCCTGGTGTTGGCCTATATGTTTTGAACTATTCTTTCACGGACGATGTAAAAGAAGTCGCGTGACAGCGCTTCACCTTATCAAAATCCTTTTCTGACATATAAGGTCTCAATGAGATCGTTACCAACATGATGGAGCAGAGTGCATTTTCCATCGTCATCCTGCACAAACGGACGAATTTGGCAGGGATTCCAAAACAAGACATTAGAGAGTATAGCTCGGCTCTATAAATGCTGTCATATGCATCCCTCAAATTGATGAAAAGTTGATGGGTAAGAGGCGATGTTAAGAAGACTTATACTTCTCTATTTAACCCATTTCAGAGGGTCCCCCTTTTTGAGGATCGAGGCAAGATTTTCTGTTTTCACAGTGAATTGAGCGGCTTTAATGGATCACGGAGTCCTTACAGTGCGCGGACGAGCGAGCCTGTTTCGGATTCGAACAACTTTACAGTACGATATACTGAATATTCAGTATAAGGGTATTCATCCCCCTTTGGTGCGCGCCAATTATAAAAAAAAAAATTCCAAGCGGTATCAAGATCCAAAAGATCTCGCCTTTTTCCATGTTGTGAAGTCCAACTACAAAAACAAGATTTTCGATGCCGCCTCATTCCATGATTGTAAACAACTGAAGCAAGCATATTCTAAGCAGCAATGTTGCATAAATGTCTGATGTCAGATAGAAATGAAAATAAAGTAAATTACAACCTCTAACGCAAGTGTTGGCTCTTTTTGTTTTATTTCGCTGACCCGTCTAGAACAGCATTAATCACATCACCGAAGCCAACTGTACAACATTACAGACCACCCTCTGGGCCTTTTTTGCATGTCGCTTACCCGTATAGAACCGAAAAGATTGGATGCCACCATTTGTGGAAGATTACGGATCACCCAGCGCTAAAAAATGTTGGTTTCATACCAAAAACGGCAGGTACACCCCACCCCCATTCAGAGAAGTCCGCATAAATAACGTCCCACACTCACATTCGTTTCCCGTTTAGAATACAAGAAACTCCAACTACACAAAAATATAAACCACCCTGTGTCACACAATAGTGCCCAAAATAAACTAGGCCCTCTAACTTAAATTTTGGTCCATGTTTCATGTCGCTGGCTGGCCTAGAACCGAAGATATCGCGGTTCGAAAAATTCACCACGAATTTTCGTGAAACACCAGGCCACCAGAAATCCGCAGAAAACAGGAGGTATACGGACCCCTCTCAACGACACGAAACTTCTACTGGGCGCCGTACGCTACACACTGATTTTGCGTTGAATTTGTTTTGGGTGTAACTTCGTTATTTCTCAACCGATTTTGACGTTTCGGGTATCAAATTAAAGGGAATTTTCTGGAGAATATGATAGATTCTACACTGATTCGATAACAGTTATCCATTACTCGTAGTTTATGGATAAAGTCAAATTTAAATTCCATGGCGTCATTTTTCTACATTGGGGCTGCCATTTTGGATACGTTATTTTTAAGGTAATAACCCCATTTAGTGCCAAACCGTCGAATGGAAAAATCTTCGCTTCTTGCAAGTGAAGGCCTATTTATTAGAAATCCTTATCCAGTATAAAAAAAAAACTTTCAAAGTAGAGTTGTGATTTTTTTTTTCTCTGCAGTCGTGTTGACATGCTAGACGCATCAATTCACAATTCGTAGATGGGCAATAGCGGATGCAACCCTACTGACATAAGGGTCATTCTTCATGCTGTCTTTGGTTGTCTACTTACTTAGTACATAACGTTAAACAAAGCAAATCCCCTCAAATTTAAATCCCTCAATTGGTCGACTTTAAACAACTCCCCTTGACTTATACAAACTCCGTTCCACGCCTCTGCCATTTTGACGCAATTATTATTCTCGGAAATTAAATCAACCGTCCATTTAATCCATAATCCATTAATTAACGAATTCATAAATTCATCCACAATGACAGCGAAAGAGTGCTATTGTGTGTACAATAACTGTCACTCCAAACAGGCAGCCTACAACTCAGCGAACCAATAGAAAATGAAAATATCCTTGAAATCAATCTGCTAAACAAATCAACCTTCATCTGAAAGCCAAAATGTTTTTTTTTTCTTGTTGTTGTTCCTCGTCCTTTGAGCGAATAAGTTTTCCTTGGTGCTAACTTTTACTGTGCGTAACTTTTGCGAAAACTAGGAACCGGATATCTCCCTGCCCCTAGGGATCATCTAAAATATTAATTTAAATTAATTTCCATTGTGTTCTCCTGTGGTCGGCCAATATTCCAACATAACTGTGTCCTGTCCCAGCCCTCTTTAACCTCTATCCGTTGTGATCCGGAGACGCCGTTAGTCATTTTTGTTTCAATACTTAGATAGAACCACCCACCCCACCGCTGTCCAATAATAGAGAAAGCGAACTCCATGGAAAACTTTTATATTATTCCATCCTATAATGTGATTAGCGGTTGTCTCGCACAAGGAATTCAAGTATCCTTTCATGCTTCTTCTACTTCGTTTTCTTCGTCACTGTCTCTAACTCTTAAACTAAAAGTATTCAAATTTTAAAGTCGAATCTAATTACCTAAGAGAATGGTGGGGGGAGGGGGAACGAAAAATATTTTGGGCCGAAGAAAAGGATAACGATTTGAATGGTTTAATTGGCCAAAAACCGGATCTCTTCCCCGTGCAGTAGTAATCATTTTGTCAAGATGGTTAGAGGCTTTACTCAAGGATGTTAGTATTATTTCTGACAGATGGAAGTTAATCAACATTTTCGGATGGGTTGGGCGTGGGTGCCTGTTTTTAGAAGGTGAAAACCGATTAGAATGATGATTAAGATGTTTTTTTCGTCGGTTGTGGTGAGCTAGAAGGATAATCTGCATCCAATTTCAGAAAGTATCCTTCTGTATAAGGTATTCATGAATTGAAGGTCTGTAAGGGAAGATTAACCTTTTGGACTGTTTTGTATTGGAACACGTGTTGTCTCCTTTGTCCAGGTCAATTCCCACGGGTGTTGCCCTAAAAGGATATGTTTGCTTTTTAATGAGCAATTGGATTTACTTTTATCGAGCTTTGGAAAAGGATCTATCTCCTAAATTTTATAGTTTATCACGTGTGCAGGAGATACGAGTAATCCTTGGGTGTACGAAGTGAAGTCATATAAAATCTATTTATTTTTTTTTTCTTTTTTATTACAGGTTGGTACGAGGATAACTGGTACGAACAGAATTTAGAAAATGAAGGCATCACATGTACGGTAGAACAGATGCGTCTTGCTGCCGAAGGTCATCTAACAACAGAAGCCCTCATGTGGAATCAGAACAATCAAACGACAATTTCCGGAATGACAGCCGAGGAATTTCGGTGAGAAGCACGACAAAACTGACTGACAAAATGACAGGAGATGTGATAAATTAATTTTTTTTATTTCACAGACAACGACTGAACACAGCTCTCACAGATGAGGGCTATGACATTCATCATGATCGCTATCCGGAGGGCTATCAAGAAGCACCCCTAGCCTATGATGCAGTATGGAGTGTAGCGTTAGCATTTAATAAAACAATGGAACGACTGAAAGAAAGAAAAAAATCCTTGCGAGATTTCACATATACAGATAAGGATATTGCCGATGAAATTTATGCCGCAATGAACTCCACACAGTTCCTGGGAGTGTCGGTAAGTGTGCAAGTAGCATGAAATAGTGTTTAGAAGTGGAAAGTCCTTCGTAAAGTAAAGAAGTGTTCGTTTTCTCACATGCGGTGTCATGTGTGTTACTCTAGATAGGACTGCTGCGCTTTCGCGAATGTGTATGATATCCTGATTTAGCTTGGATCTCCTATTTCTTTTTAGTGTCAACTTCAACCGCAAATGTCAACTTCATTTTGCTGAAAATTTTCTCCTCGAGCAATTACTTGCGTCGTCACACAAGGACCCTGGGTATGAAAAATTTCTCCTGGGGGGCAGTCATGTGCGATGTTCCTTTTTACTCCTTGAATTTTGCTTTCTTTGTTTTTTTTTTCTTTTTCGCGCTGGCTTTACTGTCACATGGATAATAAACTATTCGTTCAAGGATATCAAAGCACTCTGTTTGTACTCCTTTCTTTTTGGTTTTCATGTGTGTGTCCTTTTGCCTTCTGAGGAGAGTGTGTTTTTTTTTTTTATTGAAGGGATCTAGAGTTTTCTGCTCTTTTAACTTGAGCATGTGAGGATATCAGTATTTTTTTCTCATTTTATCCCCATCCACAAGGACATTTAAGAGAAGTTTCTTTTTTTTTTCTTGCATCCATGGATGGATAATGTTGTTTGCTTGCCTCGAACTAGAAATTGTTTTCTTTCATTCTTGACTTGACTTTGTGGATGGTAGGTACTATGTTGTTGCCGTTTTTTCAGGATTCTTTTTCTTAATTAAAATAAATGACTTGGGTTAAGGATGCTGAATTCAAAGAGCGGGCCAACTTGTTAAAAGTCCGTACAGAAATGAACTTGTTTATGAGATCGAATGAGATGCTGTGCTAGGGTTGCACGTAGGTGATGTCCTTTTCACTTTTATTCCATTAATTATTTGTGTTGACTTAAATTGTAAAGGAGCTATGTCCGTGTGATGGCTTTGGGCATACTTTTTGTTTCTATATTCTTCCTATGGCCTTAGAGGCTGCTTTGATTCGGGACCACGAATCAAGGATGTTACTTAGAACACCCGATTTGATTATTTTTTTAGGTAAAGCAATTGAGTAGCAAAGATTTCAAATAATTTAAAGGAGCTGCAGGCAGTTCAACTAGTTAAATCTCAGTGAAAACTCTTTTGAGTTTGACGTTTAATATAGGCATGCCTTATGGCCTGATTGGACCCACCTAAAGCTATAGCACTCAACTTTAAATTCAAAATACTTTGAAACTCTAAGATTTGATCCCTTCGTCTGTTTTTTTAGGGCTTCAAGCTTTCGTTACTTTGACGAAACAACGAACTGGAGATTTATCCGAATTTTTTTCCCTTAAATGTTGCCACACCTTGTGAGGCAAATAGCGTCAGCAAAGCCTGTGGCCTACCTTATTTGTCTTTTTTTTTCCACATGTCTACGTTCTTCAAATCTATTTCCAAGGACTTCAAACGCTTCTCGATGGATCTGTGCCATGGGTGACCCTCTCTGTTGCTAGATTGGGCAAATAGATTCAATTGCATAACCCAGTAGAATTGCTTCATGAGATAAAGTTCTGCCACAAAATCGCTAAAATGATGGGGAGATTTCTGTTGTCGAAGGACTATGACAGTGACCTTCCAATGACATCGTCCGTGTGGTGGGATTGACTCTATTTTCGAGCACAACATTGGTAGCTTAGCTTGTTGGTTAAAGACGTAGTTTTTCTAGATATCTGCTGACTTTGCTATCTCTATTCTACTGACCATATCCAATGCAATTCATGCCCTGGTGGCCGCTGTAAATTCTAAATGAGGAGCTGTTGATATTTTCTGTCTGCTGTCTAGTAATCTTAACGCAAGCAGTGGGCTCAAAAGCCTCGTTTTTCTATGAAAACTAGTCGTTCTAGTAAGAAGACTTATTCTTCTTCTGTTTCTGCCCTCTAATGGTAGGCTAGGCTGGGCCTCTTCGCTAACAACTTCTTTAGAAGATGCACAGATGAAGAGTAGGAAGGAACCATTCTACATCTTCTTTGTACATGTGAAGCTCTCTCCGCTCATAGGAAACTGCATTTAGGGGCCTACTTCTTCAACAACCTTGGCGAACTGGCTAATGCTAGCATAGCAGCCTCCAGCGCTTCATCACTAGCTCCTCATGGTTCAAGTGGTGGCTCTTTTGGAGATACTGATCCTGTGCTTACACCATGGACCTAATTGGTCTAAGTCAGATTGCATACTTACAGCCTGCCACGTTTGCCTAACCTAATTGTAGAACCAGCTCTGAGGGTATATGTATGTGTCCCTACTTTGGATGCCAAGCTCTTCGATTGTGTTCTGCTAAAATCCTTTTTGCCGTCAATGATCTCTGTGTTGAGGGACATGAGGTACGCATTTGGGAATTTATTGCTTCGCATTGCTTACTCAATTGCAAAACCTAATCCTAGTTAGCTGGTAAACTGGTTTATTGCAAGACAGTCCAGTCCAATGCTTCCTTTTAAGATCAATCCAGGGTTCATCTACATTCTTCTACTCTAAATAGGATGATTCACGACAGGATGATTGTTGACAGACCATGCGATTCCTTAGCCTGACAGCATTGTACATGATTATGTGAAGTATGCTCCTACGGCCTTAAAATTGAGATTACGTCAGGTGCAGTCTTGTAACGAAGACTAATTTTAAAAAAACAAACACTAGCTGGTTTTACTCTCAAAGAGGGTGCCTCCAACGATACGCGATTAATATTGTAGAACCCCTCCAACTTTCGTTTCGTTCACTACCATTTCGCTGTTCGAGCCCAAAGATTCTCATCAGAGGTTTGAGCCTGATGCAGGATTGTTTCCCATCGCATTGTGGGCAGTTATTAAAGGCAATCAATATGGGTCAACTGGTGTCCGAATTCCATATGCTGTATGCAGCCATTTTAACATAACCTTCATTCTTTTTGATTATGGCTTGAATATGGCTTATTTATATGGAGATGATTTTGACTTCCTTCCTGTTCTCTAAAATCTTCGCGCCATATCTAGCCACTAAAACGTTGGCATTGCAGGAGGTTAATGTTAGCAATGAATCCAAGTCGGATATCCAATAGTGTCCAGCTAGTTTTCCAGAGTACAGCACGATAATAGTGTTTGTTGGCGATTGCTACTCAACATCTTCAGACTCACAAGATTTACCTTGATCCTCAGATGAAAATTTTGTAGTGTTGGTGCCGAGGCTCAGTAGTTAGTGCGCTGGAATACTGAGCGGGAGCTTCAAAGATCGGTCCCTAGAAAATACTTGTCGCGAGAACTTAAGCCATGGACCACATACGGTCTGATGCGCCAGGTTTAAGGAGCATCTTATCGTTCTAGAAACCAATTCGGTTGCCAAAGGTAGTCAACGATGTATCCTTTCACCTTCGAGAATGGATTGTACGGCTAAAACTTCTTCTGTTTAAGGGCGTAGAGTTCTCCCACTTCCCTTTCTACTTTTTTTTAGAGAGATGATCTTTCGTCCAGATCTACAGGATATAACTGAATCACAGCTTCTCCACAAACAGCGTATTCAATGAACGGACTAAATTATGTTTTTCTTGGCAAATTTGTTTCCTCTTCTTGGTCAAAATAACAGATTTTGCACATCGACTCACTTGACTTATGCACCATTCAGAGCTACTCCGCAAAAAATAAAATCGATTGCATAAACAAAACCGATGTCCTTCAGGTCAGTGAGCAATGACTTGCCATTCATTCCACCAACAAGAAGTAAAAAAACCCAGTAAAACAAGTCAAACTACAGGATTCCTTGTATCCCTTCCGTATTATGCCTTATTAACTCTGCAACGTGTTAATAATTCATATCCTTTGCTGTATAATATCATAATGGGGTCAGTTGGGACATCTACTGCACACAAAGGAATGTGCAATCCCCAACCGAAGGAAAAATAAAACTCCTTTCATCTAGACAATTCATGTCCTTTTACTACGAGTATATTTACTTTCAGAATTTTTTATCTCCACTGTACACTTGGTACAACCTTGCAATTATTACACTTTTTTTTCGTACTGCACCAACGGTCAGGACAATTGTAACTTTTCCATCCGTAAAATCGAATGAAAGGGAATAGCTAGAGGTATATGTACAGGAAAACACCTGGGAAAGAGAAGATAAAATGCGAGAATTCTTTAGCAATTTTCTCTAAAAAAAATGGCCGTCACACAGCTGCTGTGTTAGCCTTTGAGTTCGAGACGTGTTACTACAAAGTATTGCGCTGAAATGTGTTAAGCATGGTTACATGGCAACCGCATACAAAGGAACTCACACATAGGAATCCTACAAGTTCGTGCAGTTAAAACAAAAAAAAAGTGTTTTACATGGTAAAAGTTGAAGTTGATCTCGCTTTGATGTCCGGAGACTTTCAGACTCTGTCCAGTTGCACCTGGAAGATACGGCGGAGTGGTAACCTTTCTTCTGTAATGATGTCCAACTTTTTTCCGCCACAAAACAGAGGATAGAACTTTCCTCCTTTTCTTTGTTTTCATGTCAGCAAGCAAACTAAGGGAGAACTCACACAACTCACGAAAGGACGAAGAAACTTTACCCTGCCCTTATAACTAATTTCCTGCTGTTCACAACACGTATTCCATTTTAACCCCACGACAGGATATGAATAGATCTACAGCACCGTGTCAGTGGGTGGTCTGACCCACACTTTTGTGTGGAGTGTCCTGCCGGTATCGGTAACTATATGTATGAGTTTGTACATATCAGTTAACTAAGATAAATATTTTCATAAAGGATAATTTAGTGGGTTATTAACTGGGATTGGACTTGTTGTTGATTTTACTCTGAACAGTGAAAGTGATTTTTTTTTTCTTTTGTCGTTGCTTTGCTGCGCAGTGGTCTTTTTCGCCATTCAATCCTGTGGGCATGTCCTTGTTGAGTAAATTATTGCTACGAAAGTGAGTAGAAAAAAACATTTTCTAAGCACCATTTTCGTGATGTTGCAGCAGTAGGGAGTTTCGCACTTTGTGTTATGCCAATGAATACGGGAAACTATAGGGCGTGTCGGATAATTTATGGCGAAAGTCTTCTCCTATTTTCCGATATCAGTTTGAGGCAAGTTTACTCGTATCCTAATGCAGAACATAAATTCAAATGAAGCCACGCAAATTAATTGTAGAAAAAAAAAAAAAAAAAAAAACTTCTACAAACTTCCCCAGATGGGCTGCAAAAACTTCGATGAATTTCTCTCGACTGAGGCAGGATAATGGTTTTGCCATCACTCATCGCATAATCCTTGGGGTGCAATTAAAAAAATGTATTAAAGTCTATGGGATGGGAGCACATTGATATTTAAATTTTCACTTCAGCTAGGGTAGTTAGGACCGGCTTCGTTCTGGAAAACAGTAGTGAACCTCATGATCTCATAGGAATCGCATTGGTATTTGGTGGATGCACTTTGGAACCAATGGGTTTTTACGACCTCTAAGTTGGACTACACATTTGTGAACGTTCTGGTTGTGGTTCGTTGGATTTGAGTCTGTTTTTACTAAAGCGTTGTTCTCTACATTCGTTGCAGCGTTTAATCACCACAATAGAGCGTATGTGCAGTGACATTCTGTGCACGAGGGACTCCCTTGCTTTCTATGCAAAAATTCACTCAAAAGTTATGTTTTTAAGGAGTCCCAGATTCAGGGAGAAGACAATCCCCTATTGAGTGGGTCGCTTCACTGTGATTTAAAATTTAAAAATGTCAGTATATACTTTTCAAAAAGTCGATCACTACATTGGGTTTCATTCGTCCTTGATTGGGATCATTTTTAGTCCACCAGCTCGATTTTTGGGGTGTAAGTTCACTGACCTTCCAGATCTATTGTGCTCTCCCGAATTGTGGCTTTATTTGATGAGATACTCGACTTAGAGCACCTTCTCCAGTTCAATTTCCTTAACGAACTTGAGTATCTAGAGTGGATCCAACGATAGTGCATTTCTTCTGATAGTTCCACGTGCTTCCTTTTTTAATGGTTCAATGCTCCACATGCCCTGGAGTTTTTTCCACTTCTCCGGAAAATGTTCAGTCTCCTCGTTGCTCTATGCCCAGCTCCTGAGATGGTCTTTAAGTCTACAGTGACCTATTAGGAATCCCGTAAGAATGCGCAGTCTGTTTTTCTTGATGTTTATACGTTTTCGCTTGTAATCCTCGAAATGCTCTTTGGCTGTCTTAGCTTAGGGAGTTCTTTCCAAAATTTGGTTCGCTTGCAAACTTCCTCCTTCCATAGCTCTTTCCGTATCGTATGCGATCGCAGCCCGCAAAATTGTTGCCGATCTGTAAAAAGGGTCCTATGAGCACCTTCTTTCTAGAGAAGCTAGGTCCTGGATTACATACACTTTGTTGCGCCAAATATTTGTGTTTGTGTCCGTCAACATTAAAATTTGTTTCATCCGAAAAGACAACACATTTCCATTTACTGCTCCAAGGGACATGCTTTCTGGCGAAATTCATTCAAAGCTCCTTATCCACTTACCATAGAACTGGGTTCTGTTTCATTTTTTTACGCTGGGTGTTATCATTGGTTTTAATTATCCTTCTGCCTGTCGATTCGGTGGCTGATACCCCATTTTTTGGCCTAATTCTTGGCGATGGTAGAGTGGAACTAGAGGCAAGCCTCAGAATATTTTCATTGTGATACCAGTATGGAACAGGAACTTCAATCCCTGCCTACTGTTCTTGATGAAATTTTTGATTTTGACAGATTTGATTGCCATCGCTTGAATTTATAAAAAAAAAAAACAATAACCAAACCCAGAAGCACTCAGAATCTCTGCGGTCCATTGTACTTAAAGGCAGCAACTTCTTTTTTGGTGTAGTAGTTGGACAAACTCGGATTTGATTCGGTTCTCTGTTGTGCTATTCCCCTGACGGGGCTTGAACTTACACCGGCCGGGTCACAAGCAAATATACTACCTACCGTGGCCACTTATCGCTTAGATTGCTGAGTAAGTCTCACCTAGAGCAACTTTCTAATCTGTAGTCCGTTATGGTCTCATCCTCCTTGCGCATCTTTCAAAAAGTGTTTCAAAGGCCAGTCTTTGAGCATTTATATAAAGGGAAATGGTATTGGCGAACTCTGTCTTAACTGTGTCTTAACAGCATCTTTGTCCTGCGAAAGTCTAAGGGCGGCCATAGTGGCCCAGCAGTGTTGCAATGGTCAACATGAACCAACCTATTTGTGCTTTATTTCACTGCATCATTGGGAGGCAGGAACTTGACGGATGACAACGATGTGTTGAGACCGTTCATGCTTCAGCAAGTAAACCCTGCCCAGCTAGTCCTTCAGCCCCATAGTTTCCCAAAAATATTGCAATGACTACGTACCTTAAAAAATAATATCTTGAACCCTCGAGGATAAAAAGAAAAATGAATGAAACCTCTGTTTCTCCACCTACTTCTCCAAAAGAAGGTCTGTGCCTGCTGCCAGTATAATGCACCGAAATTGGGTCGGGTGCTCCGAGACCTGTTTTGCTTAATAAATCACCAGATATGTCACCAAAAAAATAAATATGTCATGATTGCAACTCGTGCTGACTGCAGCCAGTATTAAAGCATCCTTTTCTCCAGTGACCACTCTATTAGTTGGACTCACATTCCCGATGAGATGAATTCATGGTGCGCATTTAAATTTCATGATTTTTTAGCGAATTTTCGTCCAATATTTAAGGCCATTTAATTTTAAATTTAATTTTGTTTATATACTAATATAATTTACTATAACTGTTTTGTTTTATCTTTCAGGGAGTTGTCGCCTTCAGTTCCCAAGGTGATCGTATAGCCTTAACACAAATAGAACAGATGATCAATGGGAAATATGAAAAGCTTGGGTACTACGATACGCAACTGGACAACCTCACATGGCTCAACATGGAGCGATGGGCTGGTGGCAAGGTAAGATTCCATACAACTTCAACAAACTGTTAAAGCTTTAACCCAACTTGGAGTCTTTATCCAAAAATTCAAAGAAAATGTTACACTGAACAATCCTTCAAAATCTCATTGCTCTTAAAAAAAAGGAAAAAAAAAATTTTAGATTCATCTTAAGTGGATTAGAGATTTCCTCCTTCAAGGGTTTCGTAGAATTTCAAATGGACAGTGGGTTGGTGCTGCATTCTTCATCTTCAACTCACCAAAGTAGCAAACCTCATCAAAAGTTATCGAAAAATTGATTTTAGAAATGAATCTTAACCTTAACCTAACGCACACGAGCAGACAGACTTTAGTCCTTGACAAAAAGAAAAGGAGATGAAAGGGCGAACGTGTTGTTTACGTCTTGTATGTGCGTGTGTGTATATAGTTCGCCACCAAACCATTTATTACGTTCTCCCAGAATACATTGTCGGTTGAGTAACAAAAGAAAAATGACATCGGAGTACACTTTCGCATAAATAATCGAGTCAACAGAAATGAAATGACAGACGTCCTGTAGAGGACTTCCAACATAAGTTGGGTTGACCCCAACCAGCAGTGACTTGTCTGTGTACACGTGAAAAATTCCTTGAAAATTAGACTTCCAGTGGGTTTTCGAAACTGCTGCAGCTTTCTCAATTTGTTCCTTCCCAATTGAAATGCAAATTCCAATCGGAATATCAGCCCCATAAGTCATGACAAATGCCTTAAATTTTTTTGTGTACCATCTCCATCGTACGCGTTAACAAAAGGATGCGAGTAAAAGGTCAAAACCATTAACATTCCAGATTGTAGCCTTTTTCAATTTTATCCTCTTTTATTTTTGGACCTATCCCTCCCCGGGACCATCCCCCTTTCATTGCGATAGCAATTTCCTTAGAATAATATAATCCTTCTGAATAATATATCACAAGGATCAGCAGGCGAAAGAATTTACAACAAATGCTCCTGATGTATAGTGTTGCAAAGACTTAGATTAGGTATAATGACCATTTTTATTAATTTGACAAGAATGAAGGGATAATGCTCTGAAATTAAGCCCAGGCCCAGACCCGTTCACGATGAATTGCTTGTGGACTTAGCCTGATTCCTTTTTTTTCTTTTTATTGAATCCCTTATTCGATGCTTGTTGTTTATGCCAACGTGTGGGGTAGGTAATCTGAAAACACTTTATACGATTCAGGTGAATATGTTGTCTGTCAGATGGTAACTGATCCTGTTGCTCCATATTGTTACGAGGATAATGATAAATCATTCAATCACTAGATGGTGAATGGTGATTATTCATGTTTTTTTTTAGTTTTTTTAGAATTGCATCTCGTTAGGGATGTGGAGAATGCAACTCATCAATTTCGGGAGCTTTTTTTCATTGTTATCCTTGAACAATTTGTTGGAGTGCGCTATTCCATTTAAGAAAAAAAATTCATGAAACGTATCTATCATGGAACAGCGAGTTTGCGGGACACACTATTGAATCACAACGATTGATGGCATTTTTATGCTGAACTAGGGTTAGAGAGGGATGTCCTCGGAAGCAAATAAATCGGTTAAGTGGTTGGGATTGGGAATATAAAAAAAAATTGTGGCCCACTTTTGAATTTCCAGAATTTTATCAAGGTTTTCTCTTTCATTGCAGGTACCACAGGATCGAACGATAGTGAGGAGAGTCCTGCGGACTGTTTCGCTGCCATTATTCGTGTGCATGTGTACGATATCTAGTTGTGGAATACTAGTAGCCTTAGCTCTAATCGTGTTCAATATATGGAATAAGCATAGAAGGTGAGTCAAAAATTTTCATTTTTAAACTTAAGTAAGAATAAAATCAGTCGATGTTGTCCTTTTATACGAATTGTCATCCCCCACACAGAAATTTTAACGCTCATTTGACGCACCCCTTTCATTCTGAAACTTCGTGCGAGTCTCACCTCCTTTGAGGGACTTAATTGCTCCATTGTTTCGCATAAAGAGGCTTTGTTCATAGAAAAAAAAACTCTTTTTCTTCAAAGCCTTCTCCAATTGCCATTCAAAGCAATTAAAACAAATTAATTGCACTCCTGATTGCTGCTCTGGAGAATCACCTTACTCGCATTGTGTACCACCCCAAGCACATCGACCACATATGGAAAACCCATTATGTGTGGAACATGCTACGAGGCATAGGTAGACCGAGCATGGGGGAAAAAAAACTGCAATTTCTGCTAAAGGGATGAAAAGTGTAAGCGACCCCCTTAAGCGACTCAAAAAAAATGAAATCAATTGTCCCGACAATAGCCACTTAAACTTTCTCGTCGTTCTTTCTTTCGTTGGATTTTTTTTTCTATTTTTTTGACCGGAAATAGGCCGTTTGTTGTATGACTAGAAGGCTTTTTTATTTTTTATTTTTCACTTTTTGTCGGCTGATAAGAAATTCTCACAAAGATACGTGATGAAGGATAGGTATATGTACATTTATGCGGTACTTGCACGTTCGTTCCTTAAGGGTGTTCATAGGGATCTTTTCTTTTGAATTGGGATTCAATTATGGGAAGGATATTCCGAATAATAGCAGAAGGATTCTTTGAGGACGCATTATCATGTACTTAAACCAGAAGTTATTGGTAGATATGAAATTCGTGTTAGAGGCGATTAGTTGTTTGGTACGCCAGCGGGGACTATTTGAAGTTGAGGTTACTTTAATCCATGATGCAAAAAAAAATTTAAGGCACCGAGTAATCAGGTAAATGATTGCTGTGATTGTGGCCAAAGAGGTGGTAATGAAGACATAATAATGGATACAGACAGCAAGTCTTTATTTATCCGTGCTGATGACGAATTAATGCATTTCTTAGAAAACATTTTTTAAAGACGTTCAGTTTTACAATCCTCGGTACGTACACAGCATGAAGTTTTATAAAATTTCCAAAACCTTCAAACTTTTACACGAAGTTAACGGAAATCACTTTTGAATGCGAATGCCTTAAAACATACTTACTTTGGTGGCGCTACAGCTCGAGGTGAACTTGTGTCTCAACCAACAAGCCTCTCCAGTTAGCCCAGTCCTTAGCTAACTGCCTCCAGTTGCGCACTCCACGTCAATGCAGGTCCCCTTCTACTTGTGCTTGCCATCTAAAGAGACATGGTCTCCAACTGCATTGTCCCTCCTTGTAAGGTTCAAAGCTTCTGCGGACCGTAGCATTGGTGTCCAATCCCTCTACATCTTCTAGCCAACTTAGGCGACTGGTTTTTGAATAAGTCGATATTGCTGTACAGCTTGTAGGCTTCGTCGTTGAATCTTCTTCTCTAAAGCCCGTCAACGAAAACGGGACCGAATACCTTACAATAAATTTTTCTATCTAAGCGACTGAGGATATTTTCATCCGTTTTCGGCAGAGTCAGTAGTGGTTCAGCGCCATAAAGCAGGGCATGAATGGTTAGGATCTCGTAAAGAATCTCCTAAGAGGACCTTACTTCAGCCGAAAGAAACACGATTTTAACATCATATTTAGGACAATGCTCATATATCTTGTCGAGGAGCTTGTAGACACGTTCTTTGGTGGTGTCGCGCTTGTTCGCTTTGGGGACATGAACGCATATAAGACGAATCCAGCCTTGGTGCGGATTGTCATAAGACACTGGTTAACGTTTTGGAAGCTCAAAACTTTTTGCTCAAGTCTGCCGTGTACATCAAATTCGGGCTTCTATAGCAGTCACCGTAATAGATGTCCCAGTTTTTCATCCTCTTTTAGTCGTCGATCCTACCGCACTTCCTGGATGGCTGTAATGTCTGCTTTGTAGCAGTCTAGGGCCTCTACTTATTGTTTAGTTCCACGCGTTTCACAGTGCCAATATCCCAAAAATTGCACTTCATACCAAAAAGATTGTTTTATTGAAATTTAGTCGAAATTCTCTTTTGCAGAAAATTCAAATATGGTGCGAATTTTGTCTTTGTCCTTGACCTTTGTCCGCATTTGATGGAAACCATTTTTGAGTTCTAAGATCAGGAAAATTATGTAAAAAAAAAATCTACCGGGTGAAATTGTTTACCCTAGAATTGGCAATGGACATCGGTTGGCCTTTGATGGCGATATTTAAAGAATATTTCCAACTATGTATGCACTGAGTTTTCTCATATATTTATCGAAATTGTTTTTTAATGATGAAAGAAATTACCACGATCAATGGGTAACGTCTTTGTTGCTTCGTTTCTCTGTGGCCTCTATTTTATGTGGCAATAGCAACTGGTCCTGTCTGCTTGAACTTTTTCGAAAATAGAACTTTTGACATGAAGACCTCGTCGGATATTGTTCTACTTCATCTACTTCTGTAGGCCTAGTATATTCTCTAATATTGCGGACCATATGTTTAAGCAGATCTGTCAATTTCAGAGCGAAATTTCAGGTTCAACTTGTCCAAAGTTTTCTTGCTTATTTTATCCACCGAACACTCCATAGAAGCAATTATATGAGACTGGGGCCCGTAAATCAGAAAGACCTATTCCAAAAAAATTGTAGACATCGGGGTTACGTTAAGCTTTTTGATATGGTCTTTCAAAAGGAAACCAAAACTAAGCTGAAGAGAACAGGGTTACCTTAGTGTACACGAATATTGACCGGAAATTTTTTTGCTTAAGGTTTTCGTTTTTTCGTACATGTTTCGAAATAATCTGAAGTACGGCCTCCTTTTCGTGACTCCAAAGCCATTAAAATCTAATCCGTAGGAATCCTATCGAACGCTTTTTCGAAGTCGATGCAAAACATGACAGATCTTTTGAGCCATCGCGGTAGTTTCTCACTGCGTAGACTACTGATTTACTTCTAACAAATCCACATTCGATGTCGTCCAGCCTAATTATTTGGCTAAGTCAGTCGTTTAACCCTCTTTCGGTAATCTTAACAAGCATTGCATATCTCGACAGGTTCTTGTTTTATTCGCGAGTGTCGCCTATATCCTTTCTACAAAGGAATAATGAAGCTACTTCTCAACTGATCTGAAATCGGTTGACCTATCTTCATTTTAACGAACAAAGATTCAGAAGTCTCTGTTTTCTGCTCTGGTTTTTTCGAAGGTTATCTGCGTTTTTCAGTTCAATTAACTGATGAAGGACGAAAAGTGTGGGAGAACATATGAAAATTACTACAAAACTCTACGATCGACAAGATCGGTAAATCCACCAGTTCGTCTAGAGCACAAAGATGAGAGGCTTCCATGAAATTCGCTGATGCCAATTTGTTGACTATCGAGGGTGTATACTCATACATACGTCTGCATCGCCATGAGCAACTAAAGCGTCTTATACTGATCAGAAAATCTGGACTATTCTTGTCATTTTTAGCTGCTATGTAAATCAGGATATCCTCATGGGATATATCCTATTCCCTCGTCCTCTGGATAGCTTCATAAATGGCATTAATCTTCTGCTAGAAATATCTGCAAGTCTTACTGACGTAGGTTGGGTTAGGTTAGGTTAGGTTGGCTTGGCTGTCCGCACAAGAGTGCAGACACACTTAGACCAGTAAAGGTAATTTTTGATACCATGGATGAAAACCATTTGGCCACTCAAGGACTAACAAAACCAACCGGAGCTTTTGATAAAGCGATGGATGCACATGACGCCTAAGGCCGTCAGATCGCTAAGGTCTTCAAGGAAGGAGGACCCTAAATGGAGCATTCTTTTATGCGGCAGGGCTGGGCAAGTATATAGGAGGTGATGGATGGTTTTCTACTCATCCCTACAGCTCCTGCAGAAGTCGTTAGAGAAGAGGCCAAGTCTTCTGGCATGTTGGCCTATAAGACAGTGTCCAGTGAGAACACCGATTTCCCATCTGAGGTTGGTCTTGCTAATAGCATTCAGCTTTAGTAGATGCTTACATGCCTAGGGATCGCCTATCAGGCAGAATCCTTAGAGTAGTACCCTATCTGGCGAGTTACTGATGTTTCTACGCCGATTTTTTTCAAGCGGATATCTGCTAAGGCGCGTTTATGTTTGACTCCCCCATGCAGATTGTTGGTTCAATAGCACATATGACGGCGTTAGATGCATACTATTCCCTACTGGGTATCCTGATCAAGTAAAAACGATGCGGTATCGCCAACCGGAAAAGTAGAGCTAAAGCTTATAAAATCAGATGAGGTCCCTACACACTAAGTTTTTTCTTGACCATCCTCATCCAGGTTGTTTGGAGAACGACTTGTGATATCCTAGAGTCCTACTTATTTGCTTATGAATATAAACGATTTGATTTGAGAAGGATTTGACTGAGAAATTCTTAAGATACATCCTTTCTCGAATGACTACGATAGTCGCCTTCCCTCACTTAAAACTCCATCGTCTGCCAGATTACCCATTTACTCGTATATTGGTCGATGAAATTACAGAGAGTCTCCGCAGGAAAGATCATAATCCTTTCACTAACAATTGTCTATGATTCTAACTCACAATCAAAGACATTTTATATTCACAGTCCACTGCCAAATATCCAGTATAATTCCATGTGTCTGTGAGGGATTTCATAAAACAGTACTCTACGTACCCAGCTACGGTACCATAAACCCTTTGATTGCACACACAAAGGATAGCCAGTTCGAAAAATGGTCACAAGTGCACCCAGCTGCAGGAAAGTTGCATTGTGTTGTTCCCCTGCTCGTATTCTTTAATGTGCTATCTGATAGATGAGCAATCCCACGACTCCTTCTTTCGACGATAACAATAAGCCACAAATCAAATCAATTTGTCCACCCACTAACCTCACATTTGTACATGCCCCCATCGAAGGACATCTCGATTTATTTCTTTACGGCATCGCAATTCGACTAAAGACCATGGCCAACATCTGAGTGTTAATCTGATAACGTGACAGCGTAGACAAGATTGCAGTTACTCAATCCAAAATACAATGCCAACGACAAGGACATCATAAGGATCGAAGTATATCCTTAGAAGAATAACTATTCTACTCCAAATCTAAAGACAATGAAATACATTAAATAGTAGACTACACAACAGACAAAGGACGACCACCTTAGTTAAATCCTTTCGTTGGGATTCGAAAAAGACAAAAAGAAAAGGACAAAAGGAAATGCAGTAGAAATGGCGAAAAAGGATTATCTCTGCTTCGCCAGCTCCGACAGCGATGATAAACAATTGTGCAAGGAATTAATGTGCCACGATGGATAGGGATTAAGGTGTTGTATAAATTGTTGCTGTTCCTGCCGAAAGAAAGGCGTTGATAAAACCGTAGCGCCTTAATTTTTTTTCTTTTTCGTGGGGTTCGGAAAGGAGATAAAGCTAATGCCATCGGCGCGAAACGGGTAAATTGTCCTTTTTTCCGCTTTAGTTTGCAATGGATAACAACCTGTTGTTTCAAAGTGAATTATTATCCTGTGAAAGGAGAGGAAAGAGATGGAATGGCTTTAACCACAGGAGTTAATATTTTGCGGTGTTTTTCGGGATGGATTAGGTGTGATTGCCTTTTAGTTTGCTACCGGTTTTGAAGGACTAGTTTTGAAGGCGTTTTAATTTAGTTTTTGGGATTTTTTTTTCATGCTTTAGATTCTTTGTGGCGTGTTATAAATGTTCTGTGATGTATCACTCATTTGACGTACAAATGTGTATTGGAAGTAGGGCGCAAGATATTGGTTAATATTGATCTTGTCCGCGATCCTTACGAACGGACTAAATTAATTAAAAAGCAATTTTAACTTTCAAAAATAATAGAAGGTATGCGCTGCTACCGTGAAAGGATCAGGACCAGACACAAAAACACTTTGGAGCTAATACATATGTGCTGTTCGAATCTGTCGCTAATGTAAGAGCCTAGGTCCCAATGTTTGAATTCTCCCAACCAATCGTGTTGTGCGTGTTTAATTTTGCCACGAGTGAGAAGGCCTATGTTTGATGCCATATTCGAAAGGCTTAATTTAGAAGCTTCTAATGACTCTTACTCTTGGATCTGGGACCGTCATAAAACTTGTTCGTGTTTTATTCAACTCGAACGTCGAAACCTCCGTCCAACTCACTATTAACTGCTCCACGGCAGCCATAAATTATTTAAACAGATGCAAATATTAGACTTCAATCACGAATCAGATTTGTGGCATTATATTCCAGACAAAATAAATTCAAGTGTACCAAAGGTCCTCCACAAGAAGCTAAAGCCAGGGCTAACCCATGAACTTGTTTAGTTTAGGGGCTTAAAAAAGTTATTTCTCCAATTGATACTCGTCTACTGTAGGTCTACTTACTGCACTCTTCTCTAATCTCAACGATCTTGAATTCCTTCTGAAAGACACCGACGCCACTCTTCCACTCTTCCTTTTGTTTGATGAACACTTTGAACCGCGAATACCCTCCAGACAAGACTGGCAAGAGAATCTTGTGTTACAAAAGGAATCCGTGCGTTTCTATACAGATGGAGGTTGAAGGGTGCCTATTCCAATGATCACAACTTAAAAATCTCCTTACGCCTCTCTAATCACTATAGCGTCTTCCGGGACGAGTTCATGGCCATAAAAGAAGCTTTATCGTAGATGATATCTAAGCGAGATATCACCATTTTTACTGTCAGCCAAGCCGCGATTAAGTCTCCGAAATCCGTCACCTTTAACTCACAATCTTCCATAAATTGACGTCTGTCTATTAACGACACAGCTAAGCAATTATGGGTGCTGGGCCACAGGGACATTCCAGTGAATTGCACAGCCCTCGCCAGGTAGGGCACAACCCTATCGATTTTGCTTGGCAAGGCGAATCTTGGTTTGCTTGAGTTCAGTTCAACTGCTACTCAAGCTCAACACTATTAGCTTACCCAATCGCAGATGAACAGATGGCTCATCTAGAGAGATCTGGCCTAAGCTGGATCAGAAACGCTCCAACTTTGTCTTGTTCAACAGCCTACGTATGTACATATGTAGCTCCACCAACGGACAAATCCCTGTGGTGAATGCTCCCTTAAAGGCAATATTCTACAAGCTTTGTTCGTGGAGTTGATCGACCCAAGTCCAACGATAGAATTCCATTAGAATTCGACCTTGCCACGCAGTTGCGTAATTGTCTTTATAAATAAATAGCCCCTACCACATTTGCCAAAGATTTCATATCAATGCCTCCTGTTTTTCTGGAAAAAAAAACAAAAGCCTTGTTCGGGATTCCAACCTCCCAAGGTTCGTTATTAATTCTCCACGTGAAGATGACGCAATTAACCGGCCTAAATCCGTATTAATAAGTTTGTTTAGTTTATATTAATTGAAAAAAAAACCTTAATGAAAGCCATAAGCTTACAAGCTAATTGTTGTTGTATAATAATTACCAGGGAAAGAAAAACCAAGCCCCCAACAAACAACCAATTTACCCAACCACACACGATTGTCCTTGCAAAAGTTGTGTAAGTAGCACCACTGAGGCATTCATATCCGATCATACCCGCCCCCCGTCTAAATCTCTCCAAAGTAGCACACACGAAACTTTCCATTTGCCACCGCAATACCGTTGTGTGTACACACCGTGCGTTGTTTGTCTTTATGGATTCCACAGCTAATCGCTGAACGAAACGTACGGCACACAAAAGCCATTTTAGCCCGCCCCCCCTGCCGCCTTACATAAACCGAAGTAAACGACTCACATGGGAATTAGCGGAAACAGAAGCAGCAGCCACCAGAGATGATGACTATGGAGATGGTTATGGCGACATTCAGGAGCCGGTGGGTTGGTCAGGTGCACTTTGTTACCTGGCTTAACGCCATTCCATACCACCCACACATAGTAACAAAGCATCAAACTTTCTGTGTGTGTTTATATCCGGCTGTTGGTAGCGAAGGTACACTTATCTACGAAAACTTACGGTTATCCTATTCTTCGAGGTTTGTTGATGATGGCTGTTGTTTGGTTGGTCCTGAAGATGATCGTAATGGCAGTGGTAGTAGGGGTGGCAGTCCATCTGAGTGGAATTAATTTTTTTTTCCCGGTAAACAAGAATAGCGTGCACGTGAATGGTAATAACACGGGAAGATAAGTAGCTGGCTGGAGGGATGAGAATAGGCTTTCGGTTTTACGTTTGTGTATCGTCCTTAATGGCGGGCCGAAGGTACCAGAAACAACGGCTGAATGAGGTGGATAGATAAATATTTGCTCAGACGTTGGCCAGAAGGGTAACTGAAGTAGAATGTGGAGCGCTATTGAATTGGTGAAAACTATCGGAGCGTGTGACATGGGACAGAACATGGGTTTTAGTAGCTGTTGAACCGCAAATCAGAGGAGTACATAACTGATAAGAAAATTTAATGTTCCCATTGATTTTTTTTTTCCGTTGCTACGTACTTCACCAAGTGCATTCAGTAGTACGTGAGGTAGACTACTGAGCGCAAGGTTCAGTTTCAAATCAAAGATTGCGCCAGTAAGCTGTTCCACCTTTCGCGGAAACTTCCATTTGTGTAACATCGACTGAATGAATAGCCTGCGGTTAGCTGTGCCCTAGGCTCTATATAAGCTGTTTCGGCCAAATATTTATATTTGCAATACAATTCATGTAGCTAGCTTTGATTTCTTGAAAGGAGATGCTTCATTGGTTTTATTCCTTACTGTCCTGGTGATTTTTGTATCATTTTTGAAGGCTTGTGTATCGTGTTTGAGTCCTAATATCTCGAAAACAGTACTTTCTATAAAAAACAGTACCGGAATCTAGTGGAAGTTATTTTTAAGTGCGTTTTTCGAAAATAGTCCCTGCGGTAGCATAAGCCCCTTGTGCCTTAATTTTCTTTCCAAAAATACTAATTTCTCACAGAAAGTTTCCCCGCTAGCTTGTCATGATCCGTGTTGTAGAGCTTAAAAATATTTTTGTCATTTGCCTTATTCAATTTTAATATTTAGTCTTTTGTTGGTCGGGGTCTTCATTTCCAATTCTTTGAAAATATAAATCATCTCTGAAGAATATTCTGAAGCTGAGAAATAAGCAAAGTAAAATCGATTTTTACATTATATCGTCACTACCAATTTTTAGTTAGTAGCTACTATTCCCACTGTCTTTCCCAACGGTACGTTAAGGCTGCCTTTTGTCATTTTTATTATTACACTAAGGCCCCAAAAATGCACCATTTATTTTAACCAGTAGCTGGACTAACAGAGCCCCTCGCCAAATGGAGTAATCTTTTCCTTGTGGCTCATGAATACACAAAGAATCTGTTTAACCATCTCTTTTTGTTCTCTACAGAGTCGGCGTACATCAGTATCGGACAATTTCATTTTGTACAGATCGTGTCTAAGTGGACGATGTTCCATTGGGCAGCCCGTTAAGATTAAGTAAAGTCTTGGCTTTATATCCATTGGGGTTGATGAACTTTTTCCCTTCTCAGCATGTCTATCGATCTCTGATTGTGTTATCTTTGAGTGGGAACTTTTAAGTGGTACTCTAAAATAGGGTTCGAGGCCAGAGAGTGGGCCACAGGCGTCCTTTCTCGGCAGGCTATCAGCCTGTCTCAATCTCCTGGATGCAAGGTATTCGAGGAGATTGAGATAGTTTCAGACAAGTTTATACTCTATCATGTAGGATTTGAGGGGTAACATTGCTGCTTGATTGTTTTTCTCCGCAGACATTCTCGTCCACTTAGTTCAGTAGCATGGACTTTTGCGTGAAATATTGTTGATGGCTTTCCATGCACTATTCCGCCTGAGAATTTGGACCTTGAAATTTTTCCACTCTCGTCGGTCAGCTATAACGACCTCGAAACTCCTAGAGAATTGAAATCTTTTCAGCACGATATCTGGTATCTTGAGAATAGGCTCGTGATGAATGTAGTCCATTACACTTAGATAACCCAGCCAGAGTATCTGAGGCAGCCTGAGAGCACTTAGCATTCCGTTGGTCATGTCTTTTTTTGGACCGGTGATGCCTACGCCTACGATATATTTCATACAGTTGCTCCTGCGCTTTAAGTTGGAGCGGTACTAATATCAATGAAGCATAGGTGTTCGTAGTATTTGTCTTGCATTTAGAAAGGATGCGTGCATACACATATATGTACAATGTATTGCATAAGATCTTCCGTAGTCTATGAAATCTGGAAATAATAATAATATTGTATACCCTTTATTTTCCTTCCGTAAGAAAGGTTCCTGTTTAACTATTTATAGACAAATTCGCTGACAGATTCTATTAAATCTCTTGTCTACTAGCAGCAACTTAATTTCGAAACCACAATACTTTCAGCTAATTTCAAAGTTCACTACAATTTCAGATTTGTTTTTTAATTAATGTGTCTACCCACCTAATCACCGCCCTCGTACCGTTTAATTTATTCCTTTCAGAGTTATACAATCATCGCATCCTGTGTGCAATACAATTATGCTGTTTGGCGTAATTACATGTCTTGCATCGGTTATCCTCTTGGGAATTGATGGACGCTTTGTTGACTCGGATGAGTACCCAAAGGTATAGTTTATCCTTACACCACATACACATATTGATTGCCACTACTTAAGTTGTTTTCCTTTCCTTACTTACAGGTTTGTCAAGCGAGAGCATGGCTCCTATCAACAGGTTTTACACTAGCCTACGGTGCAATGTTCAGCAAAGTGTGGCGAGTACATCGATTTACAACAAAGGCGAAAACGGATCCTAAGGTGAGTACCAAAACAGATCCGCCCACCCATTAACTGCCCCCAGCTCTTTCTCTATCCATTTAAAAATACTTAACAAATTGAAATTTAAATATTTAACAAGACCAACGAAGAGAGAGTTATTTTCCGCAAAATAGATTCGTTTCACGCACCGGTACTATAAATACGAGCACACCACACCACCACCCTCCATCACCAACACCTTCATAATAAATTAATTATATACGCCTACAGTGAATTTTGCATTCACCAGGAGCTTATGGAGGCTTGTACCACACCGGGTAGGAGTTTCATTATCGTAACAAGGATTTTTTTTATTCTTTTTATACGTCCTTCTCCTTGTACTCTCGAGTTCATTGTTGTATGTCCTTAAATTTTGTATTCCAGGCAGAAAAAAAAACACCCATGCGGATCATCGGTAGCTCCACCGAACGCTTTCATTTAATATCCAAACGTGTTGCAGACTGAAATTTAATGGCCATAATTACTTTCGTAATGGACGGGTGGCCGGCAACCGGAAGGGATGTACGTTTAAGCCCTTCATTTGGCTCGTTTGTTTTCTTCTGACAAATTCTGATTCATGATGGCACAAATTGATTTCATGCGAAAGTGTAATTATGCCTGCGAAAATTATTATGGAGTGTGGATGGGGGTGGGGTAGCTGTAGGCCGTCAAGTTCTCAAGTACCGGTTAAACTAATCGTTGTTGTTAGGGGCTGCGGCCATTGTGAATGAAAGTCCGCGCGCTTATGAATTTTTGAAAATTATCAAAGGCATCATCTGTCATTTCGTTGGAGTGTTTGATGTGGCGCTTAAACTGCCATTTGGAATATATACACATTTCGATTTTTTTTTTGTTTTCATTAAGTAATTGCTCAGGGTAATTAATGTAATTGAAAGTGGTATAGTAGCACTTTCATTGGGAATAAATTAGCAATTCGCGTGCTCGAAAAATTTGTGTGCTTCATCTTTGGGTAAATTCGTGAAATTTTGAAAAGGCGGTGGCGTATACGTGACTTTTTTGTTTGTTTCGGAAACATTTGTGGTGACATTTTCTTGTAGAAAAGTTCATTTTTAATATTTCTGACATAATGCTCGTGTGGGTACATTTGAAGGGAGGGCTTTAGAGCTGTAAATCAATAGGTCTTTACCTTTACCCTTTAAACTTAATGTAAAATTCTTCAACAAATTTCAGTGGGGCACTGCTTATTTGCTCATCATTTCCATCCTGGCGGGAGATTCGTCCCTTCTTACTGTTAACTGCAATACTAGGACGAAAAAACGAACATGTTAGGAGCTTACCAAATTGACAGCGATTTCATGAAAAATATTTTAGAAATATATCGTCCGTTGCCTGGGAAAAGTAACTTTTTCATGTGCCAGCATTTTATCTACTTGCTTACATAGGTGGCGCAACAATACGGGTTGAACTTGGGCTCCAAGTCGGTTGAGGTTCTCTTCGAGGTCGCCCCATACTACGTTCTCCCTCTGGGTAAGTTTCGAAGACTCTGCGGGCCGATGGTGTCCATACACTCTACATTTTCTAGCCATCTTAGGTGATGGCTCGAAGCCTATAAGCCGCACAGGTTTTTACTTTGGTCGATGTCGCTGTACAGCTCGTAAAGTTCGTCGTCGAATCTTCTCCTTGAAAGCCCGTCAACCCAAATAGGATTGAATGTCTTACGATGAGTTTTTGTCTCGAGGATATCATCGTCCGCTTTCGACAGATTTCATGCTTCGTGAGGCAGAGCTGGAATGAATAGGATCTTAGAACTAAGTATAATCTCCTTAGATGTTCGGGATAGGGCCTTGCTACTTAATTGCCTTCTCAGCCCAAAGAAACAGCGACTGGCAAGAGTTATTCTTCGTTTTATTTCCGCGGAGATGTTGTTGTCAGAATTTATAGCAGAGCCGAGATGAGGTCCCTTACGTCGACTGTGACGTTCTGTCCTATTTTTTGATGTTGTGTGTCCCTCCTTGTTGACAGCATATGTATACTTTACCATTCAAACTTGTGAAGCTTCCGTTTCAATACCAGCGGACGCAGAGGAAGTAAGGTGTGTCTTCGAGAGCCTCTTGATAACCACAGCCTCAGCATACATTGTCGACGTTGAGTTTAAGCTTCAATGTGTGGTTTCTTAGAAGGTTATGGCCGGTGAGTGCTCCTACCAATATTGACACCGACTCCCTGTTGTTTTGTAAAAGTTTGTTGATTCTAGCGTTGGCTAGAGCTTCCTTGATAAACATATGTATCACAAATGACAAACAAGTTCCACCTTCTATTGGCTGTCCTTAGAATCATATGCTCCACTCGCTCTTTGAGGTTGCAGAGTGGAGGCTTAATCGATTGTGGTCCTGTGTTGACCACCTAAAAATTCGTCATCTCTCTCATGCCCGAGTATGTCCTTATGAACACGGACCCAGCAGAGATTTATATTGTAAAGCGACAGCGATGAACTAACTTTGACTTTCGCCACTATTATAACAAGAGTCCTTAGCGGCAGTTACGAGTCTTTTGGCCTATCTGCCGATGATAGTGTTCCCTTGACCGACTTGTACGTCTTGTTACGATTCCATATCGGCTAATTGTTAACCTTTTGTTGAATGGTCTCCTGTTTACTTGCATAATAGGCTCGTAGATCATTGCTGCTCTTCACAAACTTTATTACCTCGTATGGACCCACCCTGTACCCCAAAAAAATAATTTCACTCAAAATAAACTACACCCTGTGCCCTACATTTTGGTCTTTGTTTCAAGCCGCTAGCCCTTCTAGAGCCGGAGATATCGTCGAAAATATCCACTCAATTTCCGCAGCAAATTTTTCTGAAACACCAGGCCACCAGAAATCTTCAGAAAACAGGAGGCAAACCGACCCTCTCCAGAGGCACTCAAACTCTTGTTTATGCGACACCGCCGGATTCCGATTTTAGAGTTTCTTTGTTTTTGCTATAACTTCCTTATTTCTGAACGGATTTTAATGATTCAGGTATCAAATTAAAGGATATTTCATGTAGAATATGAAAATATGAAAATCCAATATGGCGGTAACAAAATGGTGGCCGAGATATTGAAAGAAAAACTACTTACTCACCGAATCAAATGTTGGGACTTATCACAAGTCGTAGAGGGAACGGACTTTCAGTTACTTGTAGAACAAGTTGAGGACATAAGGGGAAATATGTGTAATTGTAATAAATACAAGATGGCGGATGCGATATTGCGGCCAAGACATTCATTTGGATTTGTTGCAACAAATTTCAAGTTTTGGCGACAATTAGCTTTTTTTTTCTAGGACGTTGAAGGAAAATTGAAAATCCAATATGGTGGTCATAACTGTTCTGTTCGTTATTTATTGTAGCTCGACTTGTTTTTCGTAAAACGTGTCTGTTTGTTCACGGATTTTGATGTTTTGGATGCCAAATTAAAGGAAATTTGTTAGCAATAATTAGGTTGAACTGAACTTATTGCGCATGCTGAAGAAGTCTGAGTTTAATGGGGAGATGAATCTTATTTTTAATAAGGGAGTCATTTGTATGTGTCGGGGGTGAAGTGAGAGATACTCTGGTTCCTTGAATTTCGTCACGAGCCCGACGATCTGATTGATAACAAATTTCAAAGGGCTTCACTCTTTAACGCGTGGCTAAGCATTTAAAGATGGTGGGTATCGTTTTCGATTCCTTGGATCTGCCAAACGTTGCGACGCTTAGATTCCATTTATCAGCCATACACTCGTCTGACCAATTCTTCGAAATGAGTTGGTGTGTGCTCTCTCCTATGCCATCTCCAACTGCTTTGAACAGCTCAAAGGTCCAGCATCTTTGTAAGATTTAAGCTCGGATATTGCTATCCTCACCTCATTTTGGTCATGCGGACATACCTTTTAGCTGTCATCGTCTATGTTAAATGGTTCATTCAGTATGACAGCGCTATGTTGGTCTTCGTTGCCTTTGTAGTCTGGAGAAATTTTTTTTTTCATCTTCTTAACTACACTACAAGGTTTCCTTCTTTATCTGTACAAGTTGCTGTGCGTGTCTTATTGGGTTTACTCGCTCCTTATACTTTTTGGTAAAATGTCTGTATGCTGTTTTTGGAGTATAATCACTCAGTATTCGTAGAGCTCAGGAACATCCCTCGTCCTTCTTTGCTGCGTCGCTTTGTACGCTTCTTTTTTAGCTCCATTTGCTTACTGGCATTCTTCGTTATACCAGCTGTTTCTTGGTGGTGGTCGAGTGATACCCAGCATATTAGCTGCGTCGTCTCTGATGGCTACTGGCAGCGCTGCTTCGGCACTTAATTGTGTTGACATAGGAGTCCTGGAGAGATTTCGCGATACGCGATCGACGAAGATCCATTGATTAGCCACAGTTTTCAAATTTCTTGAGCCAACGTTTTACCCGCATTACTTTGCTTCCTCTGAAATTGTTAGAGGTTTGCCATGTAGGAGTAGGTCCTCGATTATTAACAATCTCTGTACATTGTACTGCCGATGGTTTCTCCGTCATCCAGGTTGAGCTATGACAAATCTTAAAGTCTCCCTCTAAACTTTGTCTGATAAAATCTCAAATCTAACTCACGCTGTGAATTTCGAAGGAAAACAGGACTCCTAATTATGGGAAAACTGATTAGGACTATAGAGCACTTGCGCGTTGATAGTGCCTGGCATTCCTTGTTCAAATATTCCTCGAAGTGGCACATGTCGAGCGTTCGTTTTCCTCAGCACTTGGAAGAATATCAATTCAAATCCTGCCAAATCGTATGTATGTACAATAAATCCTTTCTGGAAATGATCCAATTTCAGAATTGGCACGGATAACTCCTTAAATGAAATGGTTACAACTCAATCACTTAGGCCCAAAAATTTATGCAAAGTCCTGCATCACTTAAGTTCGAATAGACTGCTTTCTCAAAAACAATCCTCGAAAAGGATACAACAGTGATTTCAACATTGAAGCCAACCTGTACGTATGTGTGTACATTTTTAATTAAACCGGCTCTCGTTTAAATTATTTATCTATATTTCAACTGAATCACCTATTACCTGAAAAAAAAAAAACATAACCAAGCGATGGGTTCCTTCGTCGCAAACAGAAGGAAGCAGAGAGCGAATAAACACGCAATTGTAGTTTTCGTTTTATTGATTCGAAAATGCCCCCGTAGAGAGGAAAAGTACATGCATATCCTTGCAGTAAATAATTAAATTCAATTACAGTGGAGCTGAATACATTTTTAACAACATAACCATCAGCATGTAGCTACATAACTCTGATCAAACGACGTAATCGATGAGTTACAGTCTCTCAGTTAAAGTTGACCAGTGTTTATTGACCATCGAAACCAAAAAATGTATCCAATGAATAGCTTCTGTCGGTTTTGATGTTCTTTTTTTTTTTCCTTTTTGGTATCCCCCATCGCGGCCCACTTAATACGGGTTTTTTTTTTTTTTTTGGGAGCTAAGAGGATGAAACATATTCCCTCGTTACATTACGCAACTTGTCATGTACAATCCTTTGTTTTGGGTTAATTGGGGCGACGGAAGTTGGCATGGATAGAGGAAGGAAAAAAAATGTAGTCCAACCAGATACAAAAAGTCCTTCGTAGAGATAATCAGTTTAACGAATGTTGTGTGTGTTTTATTATTGATGAAAGGCATTGAACATGGGTTAATGGATCCTTTCCTTCCTCCAGTTGGGCGTCGTCTTCACGTCGTAATTCTCACTCTCACACAATGAAAACAATTACAATAGCCATGGAGTGGGGGTGCTATCTCACTATTAATTGGTAGCTGTTCATCTAAAATTGGATTTCCTTTTCGGATATGTCGACGCGTATTGATATAGGACCGGGCTGTTAAATATCTGCGTGTGGACGTGAAACTTTTCTTATTTATTCGTGAGTCCCAATGAATTTGTGAGTTTTTTTTTTATTATCAGCACGTGAGCAAATGAATTTTGTTCCTTTGTCTGCGAAGTACCTATGAACAATAATCTATTTTCGTATTTTTAAAGTCAGCATAATTTTTTTTTATTATTATTGAACAGAGCCAGGAGTCGCCTGGAGGGGAATTTTAATGTCGGTTGGGGTAATGTTCAACTTGGCACGTGTAGGCATTTGAATTCTAAGATAATTGATTGGAATTTTGGATGACAAATGAGTTCCTTGGCATTTAAACAAATATGTGTGCACAAGTGATGACTTCTCGTATAGACACTCAGCATGTGGGCAATGAATTTAATATACCACCCACGAACCATCCCGTGTATTCGGTCTTAGTTCGTGTTTTCTTGTCATATCATTATTAATTCATGTGTTTTGTGTTAAATTTCTTTATTTTTAGTTTGACCTGAATCCATGAGGGATTTTCTATCGCAATCGCTTGGAATTTACCATTTTTATGATATTTTCTTTGAGTTCGATAGATTTTTCACTCCAGGCAACAAAATAGTGCTTTGAACGAGTTCCCCCAAAGTTTATTTACAACCTGAAATCAGAAAACAGCTAAAATTTTCTAATTTAAGAAAAACTAAAACAAATCTTTTTGAGCTACACGATTAGTTTGGACACGAACCTTATATAACCCGGTTTCAAACCATTTTTTTGAAAATATATTTTGAGTTCCTTAACTTGATTTTTACTACCAGAGACTAAAATGATTGGCTCAAAGTAAATACAGACACTTTTTCAAAAACGTTTCTTGTGGCACTCCTTATAGGGATGCGGGATGGATCATCGTTTAACGGTCTCGTCTTTTAAAATCACCCATCAGGTTGTGATGTATGTAGCTTCTGCTACGGGTCGGTAGCGATTAATCCAGGCAGTTTACATGCTTTGATTTCCAAAAGACGATAGACTTGTATCCTCAGAAGTTGGAGACTCAGTCGAGGGATTCGTCCATATTTACCACTCATTTGCGCATCATGGGCAAAGAAAAGACACATATTCCACGTCCTCCGAAACATGTTCACAATGTGGACAGTTTGGAACGATTTCGTGTTTGCGTTTAAAATAGCCGTGCCCTGTTAGAAACTGGGTTAGATAAAAATTTATTTCGCCGTGATCCCGTTTTATGCATACATGCATCGATTACTGGTATAAGACGATGCGTCCATCTTCTCTTTTAGGATTCGTTCCAATATTGTTGCGTATTCCAGGTGGTGTTTGAAATTTAGGCTAGGATCGATAATCACTCCAAGGTACCTTATAAATGGTTGCGAAACTACTTGGTACCGTCCGACTCTAAACGATTTCATTTCTCGAACTTTCCCACTTCTGACAAGCACCGCTTCAGTTTTATGATCAGCAAGTTGCAAGCCGACGTCAACTAGTCAACGACGTACCATCTCAACTCAGTGGAGTACGACATCGCCAGTTGTTTTTGCTACAACCATCAGAGTGATGTCATTCGCAGAGCCGATGATTGATGCTTCTTTTGAAATCGATAGGCATAGAATTTCGTCGTGCATACTATTCCACAGCAGGGGCCCTAGTACCGAGCCTTGTGGAACACCACCATTTACATACTTCGTATGTTTTAATTCCCTTACCGGAGTCATAGAAAAGGAATCTGTTTCCAAAGCAGCTCCGGTATTTCTATTCGATAAAGACTTCTCATAAGTCGTTCCCATTTCGACACCATGTAGGGAACTATTCCTGTTTGTAAACCTTCCCCAAGGAAAATACTTTAACCACTCTTAGTATTGAGGCGAGCGAAACTGATAGGAGGTAAATCATAGTTCCTACTTACGTTCCCAATGATCTTATCAATCCTCCCCTGCTGAAGGCGTTCTAGAATTTGTGAAGTTCCAAAAGTTTAAGCTTCTAAATCAAGGAATATATTTGGACTAATCGGGCTCAAAGACTGCTGGTCTTTTATGTTCAGCTTTCTGGCGTTTGTTGATGGCTCAATGCAAGGATTTGTCCTTACCCTAGTAGTTGTAGAATTCCTGACGGTGAAATTCTTAATAGAAGATGCGAAGTGATGGGTCGAGGACCTTCCCGACATGGCTTTGCTCTGCAATTGCAGTGGCTTTTCATTGGTTTCAGAGAAGCGCCAATAGTTTGTGGTTGATCATCTTCTTCAAACTTTTTCACAACGATATTCTTCCAAAGTAAATTGTGCTGAATACATGTACATATCATAAGCACTGCTGACTGCTTACATGTATGTCGCAGTCGCTCGTACAGGCTTGGGCTTCTATTTTGGTATTCAAATACTGAGTCTTAATGTCGCCAAATGTCTGACATACAAGCACTTGTTCATACGATAGAATATGCTATCGTAGCAAGTTATCCAATAATCTGTGTGACACATCCTGGTTTTTCATAATTTTACCTAAAATTGAGTGGCTGCAAGCATCCGCAAAATACATATGTATCTCTCAGACTATCCAGCCTCCAAGCGGCTACAAAGCAAAACCATTGCCAGCCTTATGTATGTATAACGTAACCGATTGCCATATGAAGGATCGTTTTCTTACAACTCCTACGTGCGTATAATATACTCAGGAACACTATCCATGAAACAGTCATTCAAGAAACAAAAAAAAAAATCACTTCACTGCTGTTTGTCAAGCCGAGTGTCCATTAAAACGTGCTGAGTAAGCATGTAAGTACAAAACCCCACTCTCATCCTTTCTCGCATAAAAGATAGACGCATTTGCATAAGAATTCAATCACACAATGAAAAGGTATCTGTGCATCTTAAAGTGCAGTGCACCCGTTACGTGACACACTCATATGACGTCTTTCCATCCTCATAACTTCCATGTGACCAACACTGTAATATAATGCAATGAACTGCTGCGTCGCCATTATTCTTCTCATTTCGACCTGACTGACTCCAATTCAAATTCGCTCCAACAGTGTCATACACAATCAAGTGCTCATATTTCTTTGCCCTTATCCTCCGATTCAAAGTCTCTCATACCATTTTTTTTTTATTTTTCTAGAAAAAAGTCGAACCATGGAAACTATACACAATGGTATCCGGCTTACTGTCGGTCGATTTGGTTATCCTACTGGCATGGCAAATATTCGATCCATTGCAACGTATCCTGGAGACATTTCCCCTAGAAGATCCCATCTCTACAACGGATGACATTCAAATTCGCCCCGAGTTAGAGCACTGTGAGAGTGAAAGGAATTCCATGTGGTTGGGTAAGTTTATCAGAATTTAAAAAAAAAAAAAGGAAGAGAACCCTCTTTAAATGTGATTTTCTCCTCTCCACAGGACTTGTGTATGGCTTTAAAGGCTTAATCCTTGTTTTTGGCCTATTTCTTGCATACGAAACCCGTTCGATAAAAGTGAAGCAAATCAACGATTCCAGATATGTTGGCATGAGCATATACAATGTGGTGGTCCTGTGCCTGATAACGGCGCCCGTTGGCATGGTTATTGCCTCACAGCAGGATGCATCGTTTGCATTTGTGTCGTTGGCTGTGATATTTTGTTGTTTTCTCAGCATGTTGCTGATATTTGTGCCAAAGGTAAGTGACTGTGTGTGGTTATTTTCCTAATGAGACACAATTAACTTGTTTTTTTATTTTATTTTCCCTGGATTAGGTAATTGAAGTGATCCGACATCCGAAAGATAAGGCGGAGTCCAAATACAATCCAGACTCGGGGATATCGAAAGAGGACGAGGAACGGTATCAGAAACTGGTTACAGAGAATGAGGAACTGCAACGACTGATATCACAGGTGTGTAAATAGCATTTTAGTCTATGACAGTCCCGTCAACCAATCTAGTCACTTGGCTGTGACTGGGAAATTTCTAATTTATCGCAAAACTAGTTAGACGGGAGGCTATAATCACGATTTCAATTGATTTCCAATCACCTCGGTTAATAAATTACAGTGATGTCATTTAAATGTATCTGTAGGGGATTTACTATGCTAGTATGTACATATATATATTCAGGGGGCGAGAACGAAAATGTTAATTAATATTCCATTGTGTGCTTGGATGACAGCTTTGGGGTATATTACGCTGGTTCATAATTTGGTTGTTATCAGCGAGAATTGTCAGAAAGTGTACTGGGACGTGGATATGCAGTTGCCGTTGTACTAATGTAACTCGTTATTTGTATGTATGCAGAGACTGTGTATTGATTACTGAGCTGAGTACATATCCAATATCAAAGCGACCGCAGGCGGGTCTCATTTCTTATAGTCAGAGCTGATCCATGTTGTAAAACTTCTTAATAAAAATTAGTTTATAGATACGACAAAGTGACATAAAATGTGCTCTCTGATTCTTCGACCTTGTTATTCCAGTTTTGATTCAAAAATGATGCTCCTTCTGGCCAATTTTTGTGCATCTTTTTACCCCGCTAATTTACAAAGCAGTTTTGATTTCTTAACTCTTGCTGCGGAAGCGTTTCCTTAAGTTTGCGAAATAGGGTTGAAAAGGATGGCGTTGAAATCGATTTTTGCTGTCAAGTAATCCTTTTTAGGTATTAATGCGAATTTTGATGCTGATTTATCAATTAGTTTGCTTGTAGTAGCCAAAGGAATAAGTTAACGTCTGCGGCAATTTTACGCCCCATTATGGCGCAACAGTTCCGGCTGAATCTGGGCCTCAACAAACAAGCCTTTCTTGTTACCTCAGCCCTTAGATAACTGCCTCCAGTTGCGCACTGCAAGACAGTTGAGGTCGAATTGGACTTGTGATAGTTGATAGTTCTCCACCTTTGGTGAGGTCGTCTTCCACTGCGTTGTCTTCCCGGGTTAGATTCGAAGACTCTGAGACTCCGAGCCATTGGTTGCTTCGTAACTATTTTTTTACGTGGCGAGAAATTCACCCCTAAACCCCAGCCTAGAGGGTCAGATTTTTATATTCAACGCCCAGGACAAGGTGCAGGTAAATCGATGCCAGTAACCCATTCCTTTTGGGAGTATGGGAACTGTCATTTTACTTTCTTTATTTGCCACCATCTTCTTTTCAACACCCTGATTCAGTATTGAAAATCCTTAAACACGTCAGCTCCAAATAAGGTATGCGCCAGTCAGTAGACATCGCCGTTGATTCCATTGAGGAAATTCCTCTTCCGCACTCCATCATTCTGAAGGTGTCTTGCGAAAAATCTTCAAGGCGTTATTTAGCCATCCAGGTCGACAAGAGAGGTCTCTTCCAGTTTCACAGATGTGTGCTTAGTTTCACTTAGATGAGCTTGCGCAGGTTCAAGTGATTAGCTACACACGCTAATCGTTAGTTCACTATCAGGCAGATAGCTATCCATCGGGCACCCAGAGGGAGTGATGATGGGATTTTGCGGCATGCGGCATGCGGCATTAAAAAACAAAAATCCTGCGTGGAATATTTTATGCAATTTTCGAAGCTGTGTGGAGATAATATAGTAGAGTTATCAACAAAATTGTTACTTAGGATGAATCTTGGGTTCAGTATTATGACCTCGAGTCAAAGCAAAAGTCCATGCAGTGGCGTAGAAGGAGTAGTATCCGCATGTTTCTTTCCCATTTCGAACGTAAAAAACTTCCCTCGTTGCTACCAGTTTTGCTGTTTAAGAAGACATATGTAAATGTTTCCCTCTGTCGGTCGAGCTGTTTGAATTTTTTTCTGATTAAGAGGACTGTACAGCTTGTACTTAAGCTCAGAATAAGGAACTCCTTGTTTCCATACTTGCACAGGGGAGGTCTTTATTATCATACATGCATCTGACTCGGATTCATCTACATACGATGCATGACATGTATGAGCTAAAAAAGTATTATTGCTACCGATTAGTGCAGTCTAAAAATATGACCTTAAATTTTTGACCGATCTTAAATTTTGGTCTAGGACACTAAAAGAGCCCGCCATATACTATGTGAATGCACTGGCATAGCTCAGCTTAGAGTTAAGTACTTTACATCACCGTCTGATGTCACCTCTTCCTCAGCCCAAACAGTCAGAATTTTCATGAACTTGATTTCGGCTAGCAATACTAATCGTTAGGTCGTAGTGGTTTTTGGGCCAAATTTATGGCATATCACCCCAATTTCCTTTAAAAACAAAAATGTTGATCGAAATTTGTTCGTGATTACTATTTCAATTAAAATCTGTCTGACGAAGCACAGAAGTTTTCAGTGATAAGTACGAAGGCTTTGACCATGCCTTTCTCTTAATGTGAGAATGAAGGTGGTTGAGCGTTATCTCCAGTGCTTCAGAGGTGATATCGCCAATTTCCTTCTGTGTCACCATAAGGGAGCTACAAACATGACAGTCCTGCCGCTGCTACACACATCAAACTTTGAACCTTGCATAAAGAGGTCTTGGCATTTTCTGCCCTTGGTGAATGTTACTACAGAACATCTTTGGGGCCGATGTTCATCGGCTTTCATATCTTTTTCCATCAGTTAGCAACTACGTTTAGTAATCTCTGGATGCGAATCGAGATATTTTTTTAAATTTACTTCTCATTAGGATCGCAGTGTCTACAACTCTGAGCTTATCGCTGACTGGTTTGTCTTTCTATACAGTCCCATTGCTTGAATATTCTTTAATTCTTGTCTTTTCACAAAAAACCCGAGTCTTGGCAGATATTGGGGCATAAATATATTGAAGAAAATGGAATTCTCAACCCTCTAAGACTCCCAGTTTGAGAACATAAAAAACGCTTGTGAGAGACTTTGAGGAGGAACCGTCCTATTGATAAAAAATGTTTACATAGTGCCATAACCTAAATGGAATCTTGTGAGCTTCTGTTCCTGTTGCAATAGATATCTGATATCCCTCTATCCTTGCGTCTACCTTTCAATGGATTTAATAAAGGCGCCCACGGTGCATATTCTAACTGTTATACAGAAGCTCATCTGTCTCCTTGTACGATATCTAGCAATCCCTTCACGGTATAGGAGCAGCCAATTTCTTCTGAGAAAATCGAGATGATCCGAACTGAATTCTGGATTTTGTTCCTTTGTGGTCTCCAGGTATTTCATTGGGGCCCTAATGCCTCCATCCCTCAAGCCGATTTCAAAAGGCATGCATCAGCTAACATGGCTACGTAAGTGTTGCCACAAATTCCATTTTAACTTTATTCAAAGTATTCTCTATATTATCTGCGCGTATTTAACTTCTTTGTCCTTCTGTCACTTTTAAAAAAAACGCAAAATCAAATATTTATTTATTTCCACAAAAAAATAATAATTTCAACCTCCGTAATAAATAAAAAAAATTAATCGATATTTAATCACGATGTTGGCATTTATTAAATTGTCAAATGCATCAAAATACTACACACGATATCATGATCCTTGCCACAACCTCATCCTAACCTATCCAATATATTGCAAATGGAAGAGGGGAGATTGCCTTTGCCAAAGCCAACATGTGTGCTGTGAAAGGAGTTTTTCTTGTATTTCCAACTCTCTCCTTGCACACATATTGTAGTCGCTCGATAGCTATAAATTGCGAAGTATAGCAATAGCAATGCACTAAAGCAACCGAAGGACGAGTAAAGCACATCATCACATTTCACAGTCTTTAATTGGTAAAGTGTGTTCTGTGGTAGATTTTGTGTGTTCCATGTGTCATCGCATGGGTATATCCTTTGCAGGGTTCACGTGTACACACGTCGGTACGTTGTACACGACCAGGCCACATATGGTGCGCTTAGAGATGAACTTTTCCTGCAGTAATCCGAACTGAATCATTCACAATGTCAACTGGGTTTATCTATTCACATTCTCAGCTCCCTGGAGTGGGTCCATGATGATGATTATATAGCTGAATGCCGAAAGTGTTTGGGAGGGACTTCCTTTGGCTCTATAATTATCCTCTTCATGAAAACCAATTCGTTCTATAGTCTTGAGGAAATCTGTTATACGTACCGTGCTGTGCACTTGAGAGTAAAACGTAACCCTGGCATCTATGAAGTCCTTCGTAAAAAAAAGAGAAGCGTGACCCTAGGGTGTGTATTTTAAGTTGGTTCCAGCATAATTTGGGCAAATGTGGCGTTTGACATATGAAGGACACTGCCTGTCTATATTTTACCCGCAATGGTGTAGACTTGAAGCTCTGCGACGCATCCTTCCTTTGACTGATATTTTCATTGTATATTCCTTATAGAAATCTAACCTCATGACACCCATCACACCTACTAATGCACACTTTACATATTTTTTTTTTCTTTTGCAGAAGGAGGAAAAAATTCGACTTCTTCGACAACGATTAGTAGATCGAGATGCGAATAACAAAACACCGGGTGACTTTAATACAGGCAGTGGGATACCAGGTGGAGGAGGCACCATAACGACGACAAATGCGATGGGTTCACAAGGCACCATCATTACACCGACAACATTAGCAATTACACAAGGTAAAGAATCATTAGTAGTGATCCAGCCTGAAGCAACTACATCGTCTGACTTTGATAGTGCTATCGGTGGAGGGTATTCACAGATGACACGCTCCTCAAGAGCGAGTCAATCAGATTTCGAATTCTCCGATAGTTATCTGTAGAGTAGAGTTATTTGCTAAGCACGGGTTAGAGGTTCAGGGCTTTTTCAAAGGACATTAATCAGTTTTATACGTGTACGTAGGTAAATGTTTGTTGAACTTCTTAGTGCTAAATTTATGTACATTTGAGAGTAGACTCTTAAAGTTGACTCGTCTTTGCATGTGACCTTAAGTAAGTGCGCACAAAGTGAATAAAATACTTAAATAGGTGAAAATATACGTAGAACATAGTTTAATAGTGCAGGTGAATAGTCAGATAATCTTACGAAGTATTTTATACATTTTTGTAAATAGCTAGTTTGATTTAGTTTATGAAATAGTTAATTTAAGTAAAAATGTGCTCAGCACCTTAGGATAATTAATTCGTAGGAGGTCAATCCTTGAAACAGAAAATTAAGAAAAACATTCATAAATGCGTACAGCAAACCGTTCAAACCAGTTGCTATAGAGGGGCCTGTCTATAGCAACCTGTACTTGTACTACGGTGGTGGAAGATATCGAATCCAAGTGGGTTTTCAATACCATTTTTCTAATACATTTCTTGGTTTCAGTTTCAATAATTCTTTAGAGGAACTAAAGCATTTGAAATGTGTGAACTGACTAATGATAGTTGCCGGGTTCGTTATACTAGTCCACCACTGAGGACTCCGTAAAGAAAATTAAGACCGAAGGCAACATTCTCTTTGATTGTCTCTGTTAAGCCCTTACATATGCGTTGTTCACAGTTTTTCCTATATTCTGTGCCCACTTATTGGTGTAAGAACTTCTGTGCCTAGGAACTATAAGATAAGGTTCTAGGCGCCGTGTATCAGTTCAATCCAGGTCCTCTCTCATAGTCAAAGATTCTCTTCGAATTAAAACTTGTGGAGTACAATTTTAGTTTGCATTTCATTCATATACTGCGACCTGATCAATTACAGCTAATTTTTTAGTTGATCTAGATTCCATACATACAATACACGTAAACGTCCAATATAGTACTTCCAGCAAATTGCATTCCCTATCAACATGTTGCTTCTATAGGACCTCAGTAAGGCCCCCATTTTAGATTTTGCAGTACAGATTAACTTACATAGTGTATTCTCTGAGGTCCTTGATACTTTCGTTGTTATCAATTAAATCAGGAGATGACCCATGCTTCATACCTACAAATACAAATAATTGACGCAACAGACCGTATGTGGTCCAGGGCCTAGTTTCTCGCGACCATTCGTGTTGCGCGCTTTTTATTTTTCACACAAATGAAAGGGACCTTCAGCTGAGAGCCATATTCGATCATCTTGACAAATTGAGAAAATTTCTTATGACAGGTTTATTCTCGGGCATTTGTTAGACATTCCCGAAAAGTGGAACCGTGAAAACCTCCTTAGTGTTTTCTGGGATTCGAACCACCTGCCCAAGAGTCCAATGTGCTAACCATTGCTCCACGGCGCCTGCGAGCTTCATCCTTATTTTGCTTATTTAGTTTAGATAATGTCACAATATCCAGGGCCTTGACACTAATGAGCTTGTTCAGCCATCTCGTTCATAAGTTGAATTCCTCCACTTGCATCTGAAATGGTAGCCATTATATGCGATTCCTCTCACATTTGATGCGATTTTTTATTCAAATGGAATGATACCTTCCTGCCCAATGGCTATTTCCTTGATTTTTTGAAAAGTGTATCACAGGAAGCAGCCTTAAAAGAGGACTTGGCGAATAGAGTACACGAAATTATGTGTTCCACCATCTTCAGAATAAGATCGCCGTAAATAGCTTTAAAAAATCTGTTTTTGTTAAGAACATTTTTTTACAAATTCTTCTGAAAATATTCCAAAACAACAAAAAGTTTAATTGGTATAGGCGGATCTCATAAATGCTAACAATGATTTCCAAAAAAAGTTTAAAATCTAAAATTGCATCTTGTTTCAGAAATTAAAACCGATAAAATGGTAGAGAGACGGAAGGCTAGGTCGTTTTAAATTCCAATGGGGATCACAAATATAGGCTTTGTCATGGTTTACTTTGTAGTCGAGGATTAAGGTATATGGGCCCCTTCCTCTGGCTTGGATGCTTCGTACAAATCCCTTTAAGTCTGACATTAACGTAATTGAATGGCAGTATATAATCTTTTCTTAGCCTTTTCATACTCTTATGGACCTTGATGAAGCAGTAAGAAATTGAGGTGGACAACTTTATAGTTAGCATTGTTCGGGCTGAGACAAGCGACACTAAAACTCAACTCATGCGTAGTCTTAGCATTCTTAACATAACTGCTGCTGCCTCCGGAGCATTAAAGGTCGTCTGGTAACCAAAGTAGATAGTCACGACCGCCACAACGATTTGGCATTCCTCGATCATGACAAAATCTTACATTTACTAAGCTTTAAATAAAATTTTCTCTGCAGCCATTAGAGTTAGAAGAGTCAAATTTGTTGCACTTGTGACTATGGAATTGTCCAAGTACCTTCTCTTTAAACTGGTATTTTAGAAAACTAGTACAAAATGTCAGTAATTCTGCTTCCAGAAGTATTCGTTTAATCGGTCTGATGTGATAGTGGAGATCAAATGATCCAGTGCTCCCAATACCTTGAACCAGTTTTTTAATTGGTTTGCTTCCTTCCATATTTTTTGCAGTGCTTTTACTACATGGTTATCTTTTCCATACCTACTAGCTGCAGCTCTTATATTTATCGCTAGAATATTTCTTTTACCGCCTTGTAAAACCTTCCAGCATCATCAGCAGTGACACTTCTCAGTTCATTTCTTAGTTGATCCGGTGATTCTTATGCCCTTGCCATATTTCCTTTGGCATTATTTTTTATATAATAAAAAGAGCAATCAAATCCCAGAAACACTCAGACTCTATACGGTCCATTGTACTTCCAGGCAGCTCCTTTTAGGTGTAGTAGTTCGATAAAACTCAGATTTTATTCGTTTATCTGATGTGCTTGTTGGCTGTGATTGTTGTTCCCCTGGCGGGGTTTGAACTTACACCTACGAGATCACCAGCAAAACACTACCTGGCCACCTATAGACTCTCTTCCAGCATCATAATGTAGCTCAATATTTTCAATTCACTTCTCGGTAATAAATTATGAACCTCTCAAAAATTTTGAACTCAAAAGAGGAGTACCTATGAGAAGCCAGGCCTTAATCCGTATGCTCTCAATTCTCTGTTTTCGCGACATTTTTGCATATTCTCTAAGTTGATGATCTGTCCTTCCCACATCCTCGTAAAACTTACAAGCAGTTGGTGGCTTTTAAATTTCAAAACGAACCGTGTCTGTAATCACAGATCTTTATTTAAACAGACAAAATTTCTGTAGACTGAAGCAAACTCATACAAAATGTCACCGTTGTTCAAAGCCTTCCATAGCCTCGTAGTTAGATAACCTATGTTGCAACTCATTAAGAGCCATAAAGCAAAAGTTTCGCTCTTCTGCCGAACAGTCAGGATTAAAATAAAAAATCAGACCACACGTTCACGCCCACTTTTTGGGATTGTTTCACTTTTATCCTTTAAAAGCTATCGGCAAAGGTGGCAAATAACACACTCCGTCTTGCTCAACAGATTCGATTAGATCCTTTAATTTAACTTTTATCTGGAGATCCCATTGTGTTGAGCTGGGCTTGACATACATACATATCTTCGTACTCCAACCCTCACTTGAACGTCCACTGATGAAACACTGAAGGAAACACTTGGTGCCTTTAGGTGAAAGAAAAAATTAAGGATAGGGTACTACACCATCCGCTGCAGACATATCGTGGTCTTTCCTTATTTTATATGAACACAATAATTTACATTCAAGCATAGCTTTGTGAAAGTTGTGTTCCGAGATGTTTATTCTCTGTTTCTCTATATCCATTCTAAATAAAGCTGTTTGCTATTAAATTGAAAAAAACTACGCGTGTAATGTACATCTAAGGGCAAGCTTTTTTTTTTTTAAAAAACAGGCAGTTATAGCAAAGTTATTAAATTGTAAAAATAGGAAAACCATTTTTTTGCAACCCCTTCAACCTTAAGTATTGAATAAATATTATGATTTCAAAAATCGGAGACATATCTTTAACCGCTTGAATAAAATTTCTAGAATATATCTTGTCCCGTGGCAGACATAAATTTTATATTGTAAATCATAAATCCAGGGAAAATCAACGTAGACAAATCCTTAGCTCAATACTAAAAAATATAAATTCTAGGATCAGTAGATTTAATATGAATGTAGAGTTAAAAATATGATAAAATCAGAAACAATACTGCTAATAATAAATTTAAGAAATTTAAGCAAAAATTTATGTTGTGCAATACTACAAAAGAAAAAAAATAATTTATTGAAAATAAAAATTGTTTTTGTTACACAAAATGAAAAAAAAAATTGTTTTATTTACCAATTGGATTTAAATGTTTGTATAAATGTGTCCACAAGAGCAATAAATTATTTTTTTTTTGTATTATTAATTTTTTTCTGTGGCCTTAGTATGTACAACTTAAATTTCTGTATTTATGTACTTTGCTTGCACTTAAGAGCACGTATAAACGAATTAGATAAAATTTTAGACTTCAACTAGCTTTGTAAATATTGCAAGTGTCTAGTAGTCCCTTATCATAGAAGTGTAGTTGGGTTCCGATGTTTAATAGACTTACATTCAGTACAAACTCTGAACTTTTTTTCTTAACGATTCTTAAGGATTTGCCAAAGTAAAGTCACATAATTAGATCTACAGCCAATCTCTGGAAATAACTCCCCCCCTCGTTTGCAACTCTAATAATAGACTGTATCCTACCTCCATCAAAAATTTCATTCAGTAAACCCATTTTCATAAAACGATACAAGTACCTATTCAAAATCCCTTTAACAACTTATTCATTAAAAAAAAAAAATTTACGAACTTCTGAGACTGGTAATAACGATAATCAATATCGTTCCATCGTATCGATAGTACACACAACTTAATTTTCTGAAAATACGATGTCAAAAGAATCGAAAACATCCTATGTGTGGAAAAAGTAGACTTAAGGTTTAAAAATGTTTTATTTATTTTGAAAGTCCTTCCATTCCCCTTTGGAACTCCTTCGCTGTCTGAATGAATATTCGAAACGAAAATGCTTAGCTCAAAAACAAGGCAATAAATTCAATAATCAGACGAAATCCTATTACGAAAATGATACAAAAACAAACTCATTTCAAAGGACAGCTATTTTTTTATCTTATTTGTAAAATGAGATCCTTGCTTGCGACAGACAGCAAGAAAAAAATAACAGCTCCATAAAATTATTATCTTGTGTTCGGCGTGATTGTCCCAGGGTTCTAAAATTCTACGAAAAAAAAGGAGAGATATGAGTAGTAATTTAAAGGAGCATAGATAAAGTGTGGAAAGGAAAAAAAATAAATTGGAAGTTTTTTTTTGTTTTCGAATTCGATAGTTTGTGTTTGGTTGGCGGCGTAAAAGAACAGGATTCGTGTTGTCGTGTTGTTATGATTAATTGCCGATTCTATTGTTTTTACTAGTCTTGAGGTAGAGGTTGATTAGAATCTTAAGGATACTCGAATCTACATTTATATGATGACAGAGAAGTCGCCACCGAATTCTTTTTTAGTTGTAAAGTGTTTCCCTTATACACAGGATTTGCCAAATTGAACTTTGGATGCTTACGGACTATACATCTTAGAAATCTCCCCTTAGACAGTAAATATCTTGAATAAATGAATAGTCCTGTATATCCTTAGTATTCATGTTATAGCAGTGGTTAATGCGTTAGATTACTTCGCGAAATAGTCGACGTTCGAATCCTTAAAACACCAAAAAATTTGTCCATACTTCCACGTCTCGCGAATGTCTGAAAAACGTTCAAAATAATCAATTGTCATTGTAAAGCTTCTCAATTCACCTTTCGTACATATATGCCTTGTATGACGGTAGGTCCTTTCCATTTGTGCGAAAAAAAATTAACACGCGCATAACAAGAACGATCGCAAGAAGACAGGTCCTGGACCCCAAATATTTGTACTTTTTTTTTGCTTATGAAGGTAGTAAGTTGTCAGGATACTTGTCGTAAGTCTCCGGCATGCTCAACTAAATTGTTCCAGATTTTGGTAAAAGGTGGGACTATATTGTGTCAAGGCCCCCTCGTAGCAGGTTCGGTAGTTAGGTAAGAGTCTTGAACTCTCATTTGAAATCCGTCATTCATCTGCAAATAAGACCCTCAGAGTTAATTTCAAGGACACTTCCCTTCGCAGTTCGTGTGTACGATAAATGTTTTTTTTAAAATCACTCAATTGACTCCAAAAACTTACTTCCATAGATTGTACAATAAAATTGAGTTTTAAGGAGAAAAAACACAAGCGAGATGTGTTTCCATTATTTCGTAGGCGGCATGACTCAAAGGTTAGTGGGTTAGACTACGGGGGTTGGGCTGGACGGTCCCATGAAATAATAGAACACGCAAAGCACGAATAGTCGCAAGAAGCTAAGCTCTGGACCACATACGGTTTGCTGGATCAGACATTTGTATTTGTAACCTTCCGTCATAGCAACGTAATTTGTCCAAAATTCACAACATTGTTTGCCAAGTTTATGCTGCACTTAAAATATTCAAAATTAAAGACTGTTCTACCACTTTCAATGCACTGTTGTTGAGTCCTTAAGAAAATGGCTCCATTCGTAGATTTTTGTTCAGTACTCGTTTTAATGTTCATTGTAAAGAAAAATTTTACTGGACTCTTCTAAAACACCTTCTCTATAAGAGCAACCATCCTCAGTTTTCTTGTAAATTTTGCACGAATGGTGGATATAATTCTCATGATCAGCGGCGTTCACAATAAACAATTTGCTTTACGACCGACCAAATTGTTCAATTTGAACGCTTGTCAAACAAGTCATCCAATCTGTGGTATGGGTTTTACAATTTTTCAACCTCGCCGTCCAACTTCGGAGCATTTTTCATTTTTGTTTGTGTTTTCGATGAGTAAACATCGAAGCGAAGTAAATAATTTAGTGTCCAGAGAGGACAAGGTGTTTACAGCTCGTAATCTCTAAGGAATTCTGAAAAGCATGTAGTACAACTCAAACACTAAGCAATATTTAGTCGTCAAGCAAATCGTTCAATGTGAACCCCGGTTTTACCATTTTACGTTTTGAAAACTTACTATTTCCGAACTTCATAAAATTCTTCAAAATTGGTTGGTATTTTTGAAAACATGCACATTGTACTCAAAACTCATACGAGTATCTCGAAAACGATGTGATGCGAGAAGATTATGGATTGAAGTTCTAGGTTTTGAAATGTTTTGCTTTGCATGTCGAACACAGAATTTTCTAAAATATTCTCTGTTTTCCTAATTCAGCCTTAAAATACTCAACAACTTGATGTAAAGGCAGAAATTCCGATTTTGACAGTTATATCACATGAATAATAAAAAATGTATCTTAAGAAGTACAGAGTTCCTACTAATTTAAGCAAAGCTTCCAAATTGCCTGTCTTCCCTGGTTATTCCAAGAAATCTTATTTTCTTCCTTCAAGGAGACGATGTTGATTCGTCAACGTTTTCATTTTTGGATACCTTTTTCTCAAAAGATTCTATGAACTCGTAGAAATTTTAAATTCAGAAAATATTGAGAAAAAAATGAGCAAATAATAAAAAGTAAACATTTTTAAGGACTATCATTTAGCCAACGACTTCCAAAGTAGATATGGGTATCTTTTTTCTTAACCCAAAAACTTTAACTTTCCCGCAAGCTTCTAATGATACCCAATCAAAACTTCATCGAAAGAACCGATATAAAACTCTTACATCGCAAAAGTTTAACTTTAGCTTTTTTTTTTTTGCCTTAAAAAGTTTCAAGAATTTAAGGACTTCCCCAAGTATAATCTTCATCGTTTTCATATTCAAATTACTTACACAACTCCTTATGCGTATTCCAACGAAACAGCACCCACCTGAGTACCACCCTAATTCCCCCTCCCCATGTCATTATTATCCTTTTCGTTAGAGACCCTTCACAATTGACAGTCGTCAAATGATGGAAAACCCTTCTTACTGACAACACAAAATTTCAATAGCTACGTAATTTTCTTTAAGGAGAGAATCAACAACAACGACGACAAAAAAAAAATTGCTATCCAACTCACTCTCACAGGACGAAAATGCTTTTAATCCGTCTGTCAACACGTTTCCCATCACTTAGCTGAAGAAAAGCCGTGAAAAAATATTTTCCTTCTGGCTGCCTCCTGCCATGCAATTTACACCACAACAATTGATACCAGATGAGCTGGTGTAGTCCTTAACAAAGGACACTCGTTATCCAAACCATCATCACGCACAAGATGTGATGTGCTTAAACCGTACCCCATATTGCATATTACGGACCGTCACCATGTACCGAGAGAAATTATTATGCAAAATAGTTAATAGGAACTCTGGCAAAGCGACGACCAAAATCGGGACAAGGGTGAAAAAAAAGGATGCTTTTCCAAGTCTTTTTTTCTTGCGATTGAATGGAGAAAAGATTAACATTGACGTTGGCATGGAACATTTTTATGTTTACGGGCATGTGGATGCAACAACAAAAGGATTCAGGAAACCGTAAATACCTTCGTAGTCATATTTTGCAATTCATCAAACCGAAAGTTAATTTCAGCTTCTCTCTTTCGATTTTTCGCCCACTTATCCTTGTGTACATAGTTTTCGCGTTTTTCTTTGTCAGTGGAATGAAAAATTCCTCAACGGTAGGAGTGTTTTATTCAATTTTTCAAAAGATGTAGCAAAAGTAGTGCCTTGGCAGGACGTGGAAATACTGAGTCCTCTTCAAATGATCCACATGCTATTGGACTATCAAGTAAGAGTATGAAGTTAATAAACTTCTGTAAACGGTAACGGTAACATATTTCGACGAATATATAAATTTTTATGTTTAATGAAACCTTCATCGAATTTATTTATTTTTTTCCATTTTCAGATACGCATGATCATCATACATGAAAAATCGAGTCAATTTCTTTCACGTGATAGGTAAATATATAATAAATAAAATTTATTACTAAAATTTAAGTACATAAAAAGATTTTAAGTTTTAAAAAAATAGATCTGTATAATATAAATAAAAAAAAAAAATAATAAGAAAACCTAGGTAAAAAAAACTACAACACAAACGAATTACAAACTAAGTTCAAATGTATTGTTTATTATTTTATACTTTTTAACTATTTGATAGAACTTTACTGGATAGAAAAAAAAAACAAAAAAAAACAAACAAACAAACTCTACTCTAAGCCATACATATAGAAGAAGAATTTAGAAAAAAAAACATACTTTAGTTGTATATCTCTAAGATATTTTTTAAAACAAATTTATACGTGGTCGTTGAAAATGCAATTAGTTTAAATTCTGTAGATTATTTTTAGTATTAATGTGTAATTAATATTTAATATGTCATGTTCTAAAATTAACCCCAGTGAATAATAGGTGGGAGCTTATGGAAATTATTTATCATTCACTGTATAAATTTTTTGCATGAAATTTTTATTAAATTTTTCCTTTAATTATCCTCATCGTTCCACCTTCTGTCCGTTGTCCAGGCTAAACAATTTTGAAGTTTTACATTTCTAAGAAAAGACAGAATTTTTTTGATTTGCGATTTCTTTATTTAATTTTCTCACTAATTTTAACCATAAATAAATTTTCAGCAACCATTGAGGTAAGAAGTTTTTTTAAGGATTTAATTGAATCGTCTGTTTTTTCGCTTAGTCGCTCCTAAATTTTTTTAGACTCATCTCAGCGCACGTTCGTCCCTTCTGAGGCTTTATTTACAACTAATTTTTGTTTTCCTTTGTAAATATATACATACATAAATAAAACACACAAAAACCGGTAGAATTAGTATATACAATCGATTTCGATAGGAAACTTAAATCAATTATACGAAAATTACATAACATTATGTACTCTACACTAAAAAAAAAAATAAGAAACCTCATCTCTATACTCAAAATTGCCACAAAAGTAGCTGAATAATGTATTAATTTTATTTTAATTTATTTTTCGTGGTAACAAAATGTTACTCAACATAATGTACGCAAATAAAATACATTATAAATCAATTTATTTATTTTTTTTCTATAGAAACAAACAAGTTCATGCATTTAAAACCAAATAAATAAACTCTTGTAGATACAAAATTTTTTTTTTTTTAATCAATGGAAACAAAGTTAATTACCAGTGAAAATATACTATACAAAAAACAAAAAATATTTATACATTAATGTAAAATAGAAAAAAGAAAAAATTACTTCAGAACACATGCAAAGAAATTCCTAAGAAATGAAAGACTTTAAAACTTAAATTTAAAAAAATTTAGCAATTAATTAATTAAGTTAGCTAAATGTATAAGTAAATAGACAAAATAAATATTTATTATTACAAGTTAAGTGTAGTTAATTTTTAAGAAGGGAAAAAATTATATATATATGTATACATACATAGATACAGGAGAATTATTGTAGCTAATGTGTTAAGCTGTAAAAAAAATTTAAAAAAAAAACAATTGTTAATGAAATACATAAATGAATATAAAAAATTTGAAAAGAAAATGAAAAGAGAGATTAGTTAAAATTATTATAAATTGTGTTCTTTATTATAATATCTTTGTTACCAAAAATAAAATGGAAAAAAAAAATAAACTAGGCGCTGTTAGAAAAAATTAAATAAAATGAGAAAAAAAAATAATATTTATTACTAGGTATTAAAAAAAACTATATATTAATATTATAAATAAGAAATTAGCAAAGCTAATTGTTGTAATATATAAATAAAAAATTTAAACGAAATTAAAATGAAAAAAGAAGAAAATTTAAAAAATAAAATGTTTTATTGAAAATATTAGTTTTTTTTTTAAATTTAAATTGAATGATTTTTGTAGTTGTGCAACAGGGACTCAAGAGGGAGGGCTCTGCTTGCATTATCCAAAGCAAATCTTCCGAACGTTTGTACATATGTATTTTATATTTTTACTCTTGTTTTGCCACAACTACAGCGACCCAGGTGGCTGGGTCATGCTGAGCGAAAAATCTTGAAACCCATGGCCAAGAGTCGGCGCAGTAGAGGAAAACTGCGACTCAAGCGGCGCACGGAAATGAAGAGGACCTCAACCAACTTGGCATGCGAAACTGCGGACAGCTACCTTAAATCAAGTTAGCTGGAGACGCTTGTTGGTTGAGGCCCAAGTCCACCCCGGAGTGTAGCCGACGGCAAACGAACAATTCCCGTGCAAACGCGAAAGTAAGTATTTTTCAAGCTCCCATGATACTTACTGAGAAAGCAGCGAGCAGTCATCATGTAAAAAATTTTGCCCCCACGAAAATCAAGCGTAAAAATCGCTGTTTTAAATCCTAATGCATCAGACGCACAGAAACTAATAGGAGGCTACCAGTCCCAATCAATTTGACTTCGTTTCACAGATTTTAACATCCCTGTAGGCCACATCTGCTGACCAATAAGAGATTTTAAGAATTTTTTGTTTACTTCAACTCTTCTTACATCTAGACCTAGTACGTGTTTGTTTGCACATTTGAATTCAAACAGAAGTGAACCAAGAACCAAAAATGGCACCTAAATATCCAAATTTCCACGCGCACACAGAACTACGCTGAATGCATTGCTGTTCGTAGACCCTTCTGTTGCCAATCTACTGTTCCTGTTTGATTTTATTTGAATATCAAAACCGTGCCATAAAGACACACAGAGAGTAAACAGAGCAGGCACACATTTGATATCACTTAAAATGTGACTGCCAAAACGAACGCGGAGGAGAAATTCCAGCCAGAAATCGTTTTCAAACACCAAGAATCCCAGAAACTGCAGCAGGCATCTCTCCCTATAACAATTTGCACTTATCTTACCCCAACAAATCAGTTCTTAGGCCACGCCTCTAAGAGAAAGATATATCAAAGACCCGTTGTTCGCTGTTCTTGTTTACATCTAAAGAATTCTAGTGATGTGCAATCGGGAATGTGAGTTTTGTATGTGCTTTTCAGGGAAACATTTAACCCTCTTATTTAAAAAAGCCTACAATGTGATCAACAGCTATACGAGTACCTGTATACATGGATATAAAATTTCTTGACTATAATTTGTTTTAAAAAAATTGTGCAAAACATTTAACTGATATCAAGGAAATCATATAAAAAAAGCCCCAGAATGAAAACTTTATGTTACGAGGAACATTTTATTTTTGATTAGCTACTATTAGTTATTTAAATTTAATTTAGAAACAAAATTAAATGAAAAAGGGAAGAAAATCCATTCTTATGTCCGATGCTCAATCAAACCTAGAAAGTAAGCTTAAAAATTTTAAAGTAATTTGAGCTCACGGGAGTACTAACAATTTCTTCTGCGGAACAGAATAAATCGCGCATATCAACGAATCTTAGAACATTATCTAAATAGTTGTACCAACTAATAATTAATACGCGCCTGGGCTTATTTTTGTGCATATGCCTGAACTATGTATTTATGTAATTCCAATGTTCTAATTGCGTAGAAACGTGAAACAAAAATATTAAATGAGGGCATTCTTTCCACATAGTTTATGTGAACAGAAATACAAGCTATTCTCATTCTTATTCACGAAATCCTTGAAGTTGCAAATAGAAATGAAATTTTGTTTCCTTTTAAATATTTAGCATTTTTGTTTTCTGAGCTTACGCTGCTTCTTAATGAATCCACTCGCGGAAAATATCATGAGGAGTACTTAACATTCTTGAACAAAGAAATTAACAAAAAACGATTCCCTAAAATATTCTTTAAAAAATATCAAATAATTTGCACATCACTAGAACTCAATGCTAAAAAAATTCCTCAGTAGGGGAACAAGAATTGGTGACTTGGTGTGTGTGTGTGTGCAAGCAAAGTAATGAAAATTATGACGAGACGAGAGCTACATAGCTTGCTTCTTTCCTGGTCTTCTTGGACTTTGGAATCGTTTCTATTTTTTCCTTAAAAAATCACGAAAAATGTCGCACCTGCTTTCCTGGGCTTCTTGGACTCTACCATCTCTTTCTATTTTTTTTATTTTTCTCGGCTAATTTCCGCTTTCGACTCACCAATGCACCAGGCACGCATAAACTTTAGAAGGTTTCTCTTTTCTTCTCATTTCTCATACAGTTTCGCGCCAAGAAACCAATTCTTAAGCCACGCCTCTGTGAGAAACAAATATTGTGGTCCCGTTGATCGTGGCTTTTGTTTACATGAACACAATTCTAGTGATGTGCAAATGCTAAATGAGTTTTATTTTTTGTTTAACAGAGTGAGTACTCGCTTGAATTAAGTTATAAAACATTACGCAAAAAAGATATGTACGAGTATGGTGTATATTTTACTGTTAAAATAAATTAAATCGCGCAGTAGAAAAATTAGCGAAAAACCCAGGTAGTTATGTCTCGAAGCTGGTGATATTAGTATAGCTTAAGAAAAGTACATATATTTCGTCGGCAAGAGAACTCATCAAAGGCACGTCAACTGCATGTGAGGCTTTGGGTCTTATATGAAAAAATCATTCAACGCCTGTGCGTATTCTTTTTTTGAGCATCGCGGCCTACAATCCATCAAAATCTAGTACCCAAACAATTCCTTAAGCTTGGAAAGAAGAAAATGTTAATATTTTGCTGGCATTTCGTTCCTTTTCTTAAATTTAAGTTTCAAATGTGCACTTAATCTTTACTTTTGTAGATGTCTGTTTTAATTTCCGCCAATAAAATAAAATAAATATTTGGGGTAGTCACTTCATTAAGGATTCCAAGTGCCTAGCTTCGCCGAACCATTCGTGGTGTGCGTTTTTTTATTTTGCGCATGAATGGCGAGACAAACCTTATATCCGGAAGGCGTAATTGAGAAGCTTTTCATGGTAGTAATTACTGCCGGACGTTTATCAAACATTCGCGAGAGGTCCGAAAGTGAAAACAGTTTTTGGGGTGTCCTTGTATTCTAAGGCTAAGCCCAATGCTTAAACTATGTCTTTCTACCAAATATTTTGAGGTCTTGACTCTACTTACTACCTGGAAACTAAGAAAATTTATTAAAAAACTTGTGAACAATTTTTTTTTAACTTAAAGCAAGAACCTTATAAACCTTAAATTGCCTGATTAAATACGCAATCCAACGCAATCCATGGCACCCACAATACCAATGTTGAATTACTGTAAAAATGAGAAATTGATGAATTTTGTATCAGTTTTTGTTCGTATTTTATTCAAAATATTGTTTTAGCGATGATGCTAAACTAAATTTTAAATTAATGTTATTAGTTAGAAAATATTTTTCTTTTTGTCGGTAAAATAAAAACCCTCAGCGTTTGCACATCACTAGAACTGAGTTGATGTAAACAAAATTTCCGAGCAGCGGGACTATAATATTCTTCTCTTCTCCAGGAGGAGAACTGGTTTTGGTTTCTTATAAGCAATAGTGAGAGATACCTACTACGCCTTCTGGGAACCTGATGCATTGTTTTCTACAAAAGAGTTTATTTGCAAGAAAAAGAAAGAAAATTTGCGCCACGTCGTTCTTTGTACGACTCTCTCATTCAAGACCCAATACCAAGCACTTTTCAAAAGTATTCATAAACGTATGTGCTTTCTACGACTGACTTTTTTCATTAGGATAAAAACAAAAATTAAGCATGGAAAAAAGCCAGACAGATTTTTCAGCAACAGCAACTGTTATTAGCACGTCAATACTTCTCATACGATTACGTTACTATTTAGAAAGGTTCTTTCTTAAGTAATATTTATGCTTATTCCGAGCGCCTCTCCTTTTAAAAGACAGTTCAAGTAAACAAAAACATCCATATCAGATCTTTCGAAGTCGGTTTGAGTGAAATATGTTAAACATTGAGAAATACAATGGAAAAGACTCACTCGGGAAGAAAGTTTGTTACAATTTCTAGCCACCTGGAGCAAAAGGACTGTAAAAAGCGGTAGCTTTGGCAATTGAAATGGGTGATTTGGTGGACTCTTCCGTCTTTTTTAAGATAGGTACGCTTGGGCTTAGAAGCTTTTTGAAAGAAGGTAAAGCTTTTCATTTAAACAGCTTTTAAGGACAGAAGTAACTCAACCTTGTACATAAGTGATATCATTGGTAAATATACATACATTAGTACAAACAAGGGAGATAGCTTGCACCCGGTAATCTGTTATTAGCAGTCAGTCATCGCTGTACTTGCAACGGCAAGGATTGCAAGGATTGAAGTACACGCGATGCTGAGCTTTGCTTGTTTTCTGCCACTATGCAGCCGGGACTCATCGGTCTCTTCGCAACAGCGAGCGGTACTGGATGTCTTCGACAAGGTGCCAGGTTACCCATCGGTGTACTTGTAATGGCAAGCCTTTTTTGATTTCTGGGACTGGGTGGACGGGTGTGTAAATTGTTCTTCTTTTTTATTTTAGTAATGAATTCAAAAAGAAAACTTCGTCTATGGCTTAGCTGTGTACTCTTTCAACCATACTCGCTCTACACTTTCAAGTTTAATTAGGTAATATACTAAGTAAACCGAACGTCTGAAATTGAACTCATTATTCGATGTCAATGGCTTACAAGACAACATATAGACAACCCATCCTTTTGGGGTTGTAAAATATGTATGGGTTAGCAGCTTCCACGCCGCCATTTCTTCCAATTCCGTGGAACCATTTACCTTGAACTCAGACCAAGAAGCTGTATAAGCTCTGGCTTATATATAAAATTTCGCCTCAAATCTGAGTTGTGCATTTGACTTCCCATTTTTTTTTTAAATTAAAGCTCTTGTATCGTGTCTAACCCACTTTTTCCACACCCACCTCGTTAGAACATTTAGAAACAAACAGCTACAAATTTTCCATTTCATTCCATTGAAGAATTTAATTAAAATTCCACAAAGGCAGCTCGACTTAAGCCTACAAACTCCTACCCGTACGGATAAATGGTAACACATATTAGCCATTTAAAGCCCATAACACTCCCCTAACCAGTGGGTAATGATATTAAAAAAAAGCAACAGGGCCAAGCAGGAAAAAAATTACCAGGTTCTGTTTCCACGCAGGATATACACATCTATGTACGTACGTATACTGTAGGTGAAAATTTGCATGCCTCCATGTTTTTTTGGTAATGTAATAATTACAGTAAACGTAAGCTTCTCTACATAGTCAGTGAGTTCTTATTTCCTTTTTTTTTCTTAGTAAGCAGATGGGATAGGGTCTGTGTGGATGTTATTTTAGGATACGAAACCGTCTGGAATTCGTGAAAAACATTAACGGCTTAAAATGCATGTGTGCGTGTGACATAAATATAAATCCTTTTTTATGGGACAAGGTTACATCCGCTTTAGTAGGACTAAATGACTTTTAAATTATAGCGTTAGAACTGTGTTAAGGATAATGTCAGAGGTATGGGTGTGTATGCGTATAAATTCCTGGTAAACGGATTTGATGTTACCCTGGTGCTGTAGTGATAACATTTTTACACAAAAATTTATGAAAGTCAAATGAAGTAATCATATATAAAGGACTATGTGTGCTGGGCGCCACACTAAAAATTTAGATTAAGATTGATGGATAAGGAGAAGAACTTTATACAGCTGCTTAAGAGAATCCGGGTTAGAGTGGTTCTTGTGAATCACGAAACTTTATTCGAGAGAGGTATGATCTACAAAGTTATTGCCGAGCGGTCCTATAAAAGCTAAAATCATATACTTGCGTAAATGTCATCAACTGTAGTGGTATTCAACCACTCAAAAAAAATTTTTTTTTTTTTTGACAAACAGGAGTTCTTCCTTCAAAGACCGCTAAAGTCATTCAACATTTCGTTAAACGCCACGTAAATGCGGAGCAAGGATTTCAGTCCTACACGAATAGCCTAAGTAAACAGTCTAACTGGCGCCCGACAGTCGGGGAGATGACACTGACAATCGAAAGGGTCGCATCGTCTATTTCACAAGAAGTTGTGTATGGGGAATACATCCCTTTATCCACAACTGCAGCAGCAGCGTTTAAAGAGTCTCTAAGACCTACCTTTACGGATGTTGACGTTACAAATTGAATTACCTTTGTTTTGGTTGTAACACTGGCAGCGGTGCCATCTAGACAGGATATTTAAATTTCCCACAAAATGAAATAATCGCCTCTCTACTTTACGTTCGATAACTTGTTTATAGCAGCTGCAAGGATACCACCACCGACTGTGGTTTACTGGAATAACACTGTCTGTAGGAGTTGTGTAGGAGGAGAATATTGATCGGGAGAAGTTGGTAGTTTGCATGTATTTTTCGATGCCAGGGAATAGCTTATTGTGTGCGTTACATAAGCGAAGGACTAGTGAAGCCCTTAATAGGTACCATATCAAACTAAAATGACATGGCTTTAAGTGCCTCTTAAAGAATGCTTTTCATAGAACTAACCATATCGTGGCAAGATGTCGAAGATTTTTGACTGGAAAGAGCAACATTTTCCCTTTCCAGTTGTAATCTGAAACCCCCTCTGATTAAAGAGTGCAATAGGATAATAGCTGAGATTTCAGCCCCAAACAAACATCCATCATACAGCAGTTTAACTTGACACTGACTAGCAGAGCGAAAAACGGACACGACTTATAAAACGCCTTTCGCTCGAAATACTGTCACCCGTCCACTGCATCTCATTTGTCATTCTTCATCAACACCAGCTAGCAACACAACAACCCTCATCAACTGAAATCTCTTCCTCCCCAAATAACTCGACTAATGTTTGTTATTATTCTCAATCGCTTGAATGATGTTACACGAATCACCCTAGACCACCAACAACCGGTCAAGCAACTAAACCAACGAACCAAAATTACCGCACTGATGATGGTCATGGGAAATATATTCTGGAAAAACACCGTTCCGGGCTTTTGCAGCCTCACCAAATAGGATAAGGACATGTACACATGCTGCACACAACGCAACGTTTCACAAAAAAAAAGGAACGAAACATCATCGATGGAATAATTGTTTTAATCTTGTAAACTATCCAAGCGAATAGGCAGACACAGCCCACATATGCACAAAAGGTGCCAGGCTTCAACGTCATGTCCTCGAAAATCACCTCACTCCCGTTGGAGTGTCCTAACGATATGCGACAAATACCATAACCAAATACAAAATGAGTGAATGGTTTTCGGAGGATGTGTGACATGTTCCCAGTGGTAAAAGCTTTCAAATAATTAGACTTGGGGCTCCATGTTTGTGCTAGCCAGAGAGGGTGACAGACCGTTTTGATTGTTCGGACGGAGACTTTGTTAGTGTATGGCGCCGTTGACCTCAACTTTGGGTTCGAGTGGAACGGGGGTGTGCATTGATAAATATTTTAATTGGGTCTACGATGTCGAAGAGGTGGAGGCTTATAAAATAAAGCCTTACATGCGAATACTAGATAGGAGTTTACTGGGAAAATGTAAATGTGCCTTGCGAGGGTGAATGACAAGAGCGGATGTTGTCCTCGTGTACATTGTTAATGGCAGGTTATGATTTTATTAAACCGATCGGTCTCAAGGGCTGGTTCAGCAGAGGCATTCCGTAGAGAATAGGAAGATGTTTTAAAACCAATTTAAAGGGAGTATCCAAATATTGATTTTATTTTAAATCACAAGAAGGCGCCCAGTTTTGTTATTACATTCATGGCTTCAGTGGTGATTATTTATCGATTAGTAGTGGAAATAATCGATTCTAAACTTGGAAAAGTCTCCAACTACGATACAAAAGACTCCATGAACCATGCCTTATGTAAGTACTCATTATCACAAAACAAGCGACAAAAATATGGGCCAAGAAGTGCAGTTTGTGGATCAGAAAAAGTCGAAATAAAGCAGATCATCTCCATACTCACAGGTTTCACAATAGAGCACTCATAAGCTGGTTGTATCTTTGCAATAGCGACTACAGACGTTTCAAAAATGGGGAATGGGGAGAGGCTACTATCTACTTTTTGCAAGTGGCCTGCCTTCGCCAATATCAGGATAGTTACAGTGCAGAAGGAAGCTACGCTGAGTGCTTTTAGGCTGCCTCAGGTACAAGAACCTAATCCCACCGACTTCTCTGAGGATTTTTGTAAATATCTCAGTCATCAGGATTCCAGACACGCTCAAGAGATTTCAGCTCTCCAGGGATTGCTCATTCGTGACCGCCAAGAATGAAGTAAGAAATGTCTTAACACAGCAGCCAACGCACAGATTGGGGGTGGTATGATCTTAACTTTCGGCTTGGGACAGCCCTTGGAAAATCACCTTCTATCAGAGGTTCATGCATAGAACTATGCGGTAGGGAACGGCTGAGGGGAAACACTAATGGAACCCCTATCTTTATTTATTCGGACAAACAGGCAGCAGTAAGGGCTTGATTCTTATACGGTAGAGTGAAAGCTTGTACAGTACTGACTCGATCTCCCTGATGGCCTCGCGTCCACAAACCATGGATCCCTGGACATGAAGCCTTTGAGGGAAACGAAGGAGTGTACTTTTTAACGAGGAAAGGCACTGGGCACCCACTCGTCGTACCCGAACACTATTTCGGATTACCACCCAGTGATAAAAAAAGTCATCAATCGCTACCAAAAACAGAGCAAGCAAACTGCTTGGACTCACCGAAGAAGATTTACGAAGTCTAACAATTTTGGCATGCCTACCAAAATGCACGCTGCCCCATCGAGTTCGGTTAAGACCTCACAGAGACCTTTGGTGTCAAAAAAAAGGATTCGGAAAAGGCGACGCGCTGCCATGGGATTTCTTTAAAATCGTTCTTGAAAGAATGGTGCAAAACTCACGCACCAACACCAGAGGCACAATCTTTCAAAAGCCCGTCCAATTGCTGGCATTCACCGACGATATTGACATAATCCGAAATCCGGGTGATTTCAGCGTGGTTAATGGTCAATAAGGATACGGTCAAGTAAATCCTGTGAACAAGAAATGACAACCAGCACCGACGCCTCGGACAGAACTTCACCGTGAAACGATAAATGTAACTTTGAGGTAGTTAAGGACGTCGTCAAAGGATTCAAAAGAGAGGTGGTACATCCATTCAATTATTTTTTACTCTAATACAATAGATATTGAGGTCGCAGTGTCAGCCATATGGCCAAGGGTGCACTACAAAAAAGAGAGAGGGAAACATGAATGGTGATTTCACTTCTACACCGACGGGTCAAAGTCCAAGGACGGAGTTGGTGGAAATGTTTGCTCCGAAAGTCTTAATCTTAAGCTCTCCTTCCATCTACCTAACTATTGCAGCGTGTTCTAGGTGGAAATTATGGCGATAAAAGAAGCCTTATCTTGGCTTGAGAAAAACGTGATATCCGTTAAAGATATCCGTATCTTTTCAGACAGCCAAGCAGCCATCAAGTCCTTGCGTTCAATCTCTATAACTTCCTCAGTAGCTCTAGACTGCCGATTGTCTCTCGCGGAGATGGTTGGATACCGGGGCATAGAGACATTCCAGGGAATTGTAAGGCCGATGAACTTGCCAGAATAGGAACAACTTTACCCATCCTGCAGGACAAACGCACCATGGGTATACCAATCACTACTTGCAAACAAAAATTCAAGCTGAGTGCTACCGAGAGTGCAAATCCTAGGTGGACAAGTGACAAGTGAAAAATAAAATTTGGCCTAAGCTGGACTTAAAGTGCTCTAAGGAATTGATTTCTCTCAACAGATTGCATATCGGCGTTATAATAGGTGTCATCACTGGGCACTGTCTAATAGGCAAGCACGCTACAAGGCTAGGCCTCTGGCAAACGACTACTGCAAAAGCTGTCTTGGATGAAGACAGGGGGAAACTACTCCTCACCTTTTTGTTTCTGCCCAGCTGTCTCCCGTAGAAGGAAGCATCACTTAGGAGCCTTCCGTTACAAAGGTATAAGCGATCTGACAAGCACAGATATCAAAAGTCTGTTACGCCTCATAAGAAGCTCAAAATGGTTCAACGAGTAGGGAGAGAGAAAATGTCTTCTATGATCCGACCTACGTGGCGTCACAATGGACCTATGGATGGTCTAAGTGTGTTGGGGGTTCCTCGCTGGCAGCCACATTCAACCAGCCAACCATTAACGTTGATACTTAGATCCGTAGATAGATAGGTCTACTGGTCTGAGTGGGGTTGTATCTGCTGCAGCCTGCCACTATAACCTAACCAAACCTAGAACCGTAATGGAGAACTATAAAAATGAGTACAACTATGAATGTGGTTTTGGATCTCTCTATTCACCGTATCCACTCTAAATCTAATCTACAAAGTGGTCCCCTCCAAATGCTCAACTAAACAACAGTTTCATGCATTAATCCTCCCAAATTGTCCCCCCAAACTTATCCAGTGTTTTCCGCTCTCCTAACTCGCAACCGCATTTCATACGAAAAACATTTACTCTTTCAATCCCTCTGCACGAGTACATCTGGTACCCTTTGGTTGAGCTCCTCCTTTAAGGGTTAAAAACAATAATTCCATCACCAGGATTAAAACGCCGCAGAGGCCGAAACTAGGACGTCTGTTTCTGAATACTTTTTCGATATCATTTAGTTTTATTATTTTGTTTTGTTTTACATGACAGCACTTGTGTGCCGGAGCCGCTTCTGTCGACCAAAAACGGATACAAGTCTGCCAAAAAATAAACAACAACAACAACAACAGTCTTACGTAAATCATTTATCATGCTCAGTACTAACAGACTTGGGGGTGGGGGGGGGGATGGACTATAGTGGGTGGCTAGAGATTTTCATTTCGAAATTATTTGTTGCGTATCAATCGCAATCATTTCGTTGCGAATCGCCTGAATTATGATTTCCGGTTGTCTGAACAATCGGACAAGCAAATTGGGGTCCAAAAACATCGGTTTTTGATATACGAGCGTATTTGGTTCTGGTAGTTTGCTTTGTTTTGTCATCGTCGCTGCCTATTGTTCGGGATGTTAAACATTTATTTATACTGTTGGGTAGCATGTGCCATTGTATTAGGGGTGCCTCGATAGGGGTGAGTCTTGGTCGTTCTGGGTGTAAAATAATGATAATCATTTGGGATTCAGGGGGGAACACGTTTAAGTTGCTGTTATTAATGACACAAAGGTCATCGATGAATGGTGATTCAAATGAATAAACTATGAGAACAATGCAATGGTGGCGAATACCCATGAGTTGTGCTATTGTGCGGTACGAGTGTAAGACAGGGAAGTAAATGCGACGCCAAGTGGGTTGTCTTGAGGGGGTTGCAGAAAGCCTATTAAAGTATTTCCAGCAAATTCTAAAATCATAATTATAATTACTAGAGAAATGTTTGATCTTCTACATCGTACCGTGGTATCGTGGAAAGGATTCAACGTTGGTCTCTGTATTGTAAACCAAGTACACTTCATCAGGTTTCTGAATTTAACTTAATTAAATGTTCCAGCTTTTACCCTTCGGAAAATGCTTTGCTTTCAGTTGTACTCCCTTTGTGCTGCTACGGACGGTCTAACACTATATTAAATAATATCCTTTGAACTTTGAAATTATGTTCCACAATGGTACTCAGGCTGTGCTATTACCAGATACACGAGTGTAAATAAAGAAATCAAATTTTGTTAACAATCGTTGGAGCAGTTTCTGAACACAATTCTGTCTCAGTTCTTTCCAGCATCACCCTACCCGCTAAGACCCCGTATAAACTGCTCACTCCTGTCGAGAAAGACCTACGTTCCTTGCGCTCAGTTTACTAGGTTCCACTTCATACCTTGGCTCTCTGCGTCCTTTCGTAAAATGTGACCAATACAGTGATGCTTTTGATTTTGCATGATGGTGATACCTAGTGTTAAGTTCAATATTGCGTTACCAGTGTTGCGCTTTCATGAGTATTGAGACGGCGAAGATCGGCTTAATGATCAATGAGGGCAAAACCAAGTATATGGTGTCAACAAGAAAGGACAACCAACATCAACGCCTCGGACAGAACTTCACCGCAGATAGATAAAACTTTGAGGTAGTTGGGGACTTATTCTATCTAGACTCTGCTATTAGTTCAGATAACGACAAAAGCGCTGAGATCAAACGAAAAATGATGAACGAATTGGCAACCGCTCCTTCTTTGGACTAAGATGGCAATTGACTAGAAAAGTTCTCTCTCCCAGTCCTTCACTATGGCATAGAGGCATGGACTTTGTCAAAAGTGGATGAGGTTGCTCTTGGTTGTTTCGAGAGGAAAATTCTTCGAGTGATTCTGCATAAGACGTTGTGTGGAGGAGGAAATATAGTCTGTACAGCGACATCGACTTAGCCAGAAAAGTGAAGGTCCAACGACTGAGATGACTGGGTCATAAAGACTTCATGTACAACAACACTCTGTCCTGGAAAATCTTCGAATCAATTCAACAGGAAGATAGCGACTCAGGTGGTGGAGGCAGATGGCTAAAGGTCGAGCTGGCTGGAGACGCTTGTTAATTGAGGCAAGTAAGTAAGTAAGTAAGTACATCTCAATAGCATGGACTTCACCCATATGTATCGAGACTTTTGTGTTGGGTCCAAAGACGACAGATCCAACTCCAGATTTCGTCTTCGATCCATCGGTATGGATGACAAGAGTATCAACACTCAAACATGTGCTCTGGAGTCGGTGCAGGTGTGCTTTCTGAATCCTTAAACATTTCAAAGTCATATAGATCTTCCAGACGGAATTACTCGCTATTCATTAATATATCCTCCAAACTTGTACAAGAATGCTGAAAAGAGTTAGCCTCGCTTGATGGTCAATTCAAGGAAACGAACAAGCTGACGAACTAGCGAGGCAAGCCTTAGCTTCACTGCGAACACTTTTTCAAAATTTCTTGTGAAAGTCAATCTCAGATGTACAAGGCTGACAAACTGTGAAGTATCTGGAAAGATGTGGCCAAACTAAAACAAGATAGAAACAAACACATTTCAAAGCAGAAGGCGCAAAGATGCCACCAGGATGACAGAGATCACCACGGCACACTGGCATATAGGAGACTATGCCGACTACGTATCCCGCTTAATACACAGTGCCGCAGTTGCATTGTTTCAACCAAAAAAGGGATCCATATCCACTATATTTATAGGTGGCCACGGAGTAGAAGGTACTGTTCTTGCTTGTGACTTGGCCGGCGGGAGTTCAAACTCCCCTGGGGGAACAGCAATCACAGCCACCAGCACAACAGAAAAACGAATGAAGTCTGAGTTCCTCCAACTACTATGCCTAAAAATGAGTTTCTGCTTGGTGGTACCATGGGCCACATGGAGTGCTTCTAGGATTTGGTTGCTCTTTAAGAAATCCACTATATGTGCGCCTGTCCGGCTCTAGTTTACTAACATCAGCTGCTTTCTCTCCCAAATTAAGCCTGTCTGCTCCGCTCTATAAGGATAGCCACAACCCATAGCCATTGCCGACGAGTATCCGAATTCAATATACCACGTTGCAATACCTGTTAAGGTTCCTCAAATACCCCCTCTCTAAACTTTGTAAATTTTCCGCTTGTGTTAATAAAATCCTTACGAACTGTCTTGAAGAGAAACACTCATGTGTTAGCCCCACAACACCTCTATGTTTCGAAGAAAATATATTCCTAGAATTCCATCCACCTCCCTTCACTCCCAGTTCTAACCATGACTGTCGAGAAGGAGAAAAAGGATACCACATCAAAACTGCGATAAAATTTCAACATCAATGTCAAAATAAAATCTGAAATAAATTCCATAAACGGCCCATCATAGACTAAAGGTGAAGGCACAACGGAACGCAGGATGTTTATTCCCGGTGTGACGAAACAGTAGAATAACTTCGTTTAAATGTAGACAAGAAGAGATATTTCTGGACGTCTCAATGAAACTGTTTATGGTGATATTTAGGTAAAGAAATAATAAAATATTGAAGGAGGTTTGCGATTTTGATAAGGACATTACGGATCCCTTAGGCTTCTGTCCGTCGTATCGTTGTTGTCAGTGTGAAATTGTATCTACGTATGGATATGGCAGAGGCAATGTTATGATGAGGAGACAGCTGATAAAGAAAAACCTGTCAACGGAAATTAGAAATGTGAAAAGGAGAAAAATAGAAAATAGAAACCTTTGCAGGACAGCTGTTGAAGAGAATCCAAAAATAGGATTTGGTTAAACTGAGAGTCCGCTTAAAGAATAAGAAGGCTTTGCCTACAGGCATAGAAAATGTAGTCGGCCTAATCATGGTTCAGTTGCAGGCTTTAGAGAAGCTTTGTACGTAAAACTCGATTCAGGATCCAATTAGTAGGTTCAGTTCCGAAGGGTTCAGTTTGATATCAAATAAGTCGACTATCACCGAACTCTCCACCCATTTTGCGAAGTTAAAGTCTTGAAAATTTAACCTTTTTTTTAAGGCATGCGTTGCCGACCCACAATCAAACCCATATTACCATCCAAACGAGCTGAATCCATCACTTTGTGATGTATTAGGAAAATTCGTTTACCAATCATCTGCCCTAAAATAATATAACATGCGCTTAGCTGCCTTAAGCACAAATGCGAGCATAAAAGCAACGATATTAAGAGATTTATACCATTTTATACACCTCAGCTAAACGGACAAAGCCAAGACATTCGCCCACCTCATTGGCAGCCCTAAGCAAGGTTATTTCTTTCAAAAGTCAAAGTATCTTTTTAACGACCTCTGCTCAATTTACTCCTCTCTCCGAAGCTGTTAAAATATCATTTGATTTTCGTTTTATACCTCTAAACGCTATAAAATACATCCAACACAAAAGGGTACAGCAGTAGGGGTACTGCCAAAAATCTCCACTCATTTCGCCATCTAATGCGGAGCAATTGCCATTCCTTCAGGACACCCAATAAAAATAAAATATCAAGTATCGAGCAGGGAAACGGCGACAGCATCCATCGCCATTCGATTTGATTGCATCCCGTGCCCTTAGTTTTCATTGCACTCTGTTGAAGCAGAATTACCCGCCAATTGAAAACCATCAGACCTACTGTGTTGGGTTCAAAAAACAAAAATATGCAGCCAAACATAAACACACCATTCCAAGCGAATGGCGCTGAGCCCCTCGCAAAACAATCACGGAACGTATTCACGAGTGTCCTTGTGTATGTCAGAAGTGGAAAAGCAGCCAAATGTTATTTGCAAATGAAAATTTGGAGCGATATCCAGCGTCCGTCCCCTATTCAATTCCATGTTATCCCGAGAGCCAGCCAGAAAGTGTTCCATTGAACCGATTGTTTGTTAAGGACCTTTTGCGAGCAAATTGAATTGGAAGTGATAGAAAACTAATCCTTTGTGCTTTATATCCGGCTCAAGGGATATCCTAGGCAACAAAAAATTGTTCTTATGGCCGGCAGTCCACGATACCACTTTTAGAAATAATTAATAAATTATTCCTTATGCACAAAAGCTTTTCAATTTTTCAGCTTCTTGAATGCGGAAACCCCTCATTCCACAGGAAAACAATCCCGGAGGGGAAAAAAAAAACTTTAAACGCCACTCAGAACCATGCCAAAGGGTAAAAGGAGGATAGAAAGTTAGTTCAAAAGCTTTTCAGCTCAATTCCTATTCCACCAACCCTCAACGAATCAATAGTCCTGTTTAAAAATGCATGAACTCTTCGCGGCAAAGTGTATACCCTCCGTATCGTCCCTTTATCTTTTCTGGCATTTGTTTACGTTCCCATTGTACGATGGGGGGGAAACCATCCGTATCCAACCCCTCATCAATTAGTAGTTCTATAGAAATTGCTTCGCTTTTAATTTAAAAATAGATTGGACTTTAAAAGGAAGCAATGGTGCGCTTTTGTTGTTCGATATAAAGCGAGTGTACATACATGCAGGATACTTCATTTAAACACCTAACCGCGAAGCTACCTTTCGTCGCCTTGAAACTATCAAATCCGTCTCGTGGTGTTCCCACTCACGGCACTGAAGTATAACTTATTCATAGAATTGGGCTATTTGCAGGTATTATTCAAATATTTAAGTGATAAGTTCAAGGATATGGTAGAGACCACTGCTCTGTTTAAACCTCACAAAAAAGGACAACAGAACGCGTGTCTTGCAGCAAAAAGCACAAGACTTTTCCATTAACACGATGGCAAGTTAAGTGAAATCAAATTAGTTTCTCTTCAAATTGTTGATTGGGATGTTGGGGAGGAAGGATTTGAAGTTTCCTGCAGATAGAGAATGCGAAAGGATGCGGTTACTGGAATGGATAACTAGAAAAGGATGAAGCGTTTCTTCGTGTCAGTAATTGTTTGAAAATGTGAAACAGGAATTAAACGATGCAATTTGATTGCATAAAAGAGGGGAAGAGAGGGGAATATTTAAAGCACTACTGCAAGGCGATTAGTGGCAGACTTAAAAGGTTTCCAAGCTGAAGGAGGAAAAAAAAGGTGGGAAAAGCCCTTATGAGTAGTCTGTACAAATTTAAATGTAGATTGGCTTCGGATAACTGCCTGAATACAACCATACTTGGATCAAAGAATTGTGTGTTATTCTAACTCCTGATCCACTGATCTGTGGTGTGATGATAAAGCTATATAACAGTTTGGTGGTGTAGAATATATAGTCTACTATTACTACTAAATGATTCCTAAATATGGGGACAGACTCACTTCTGTGGGAAGGCTTATTAACACTCATTTTTAAAGATACATTTTGTGGTGTAGGGGTTAGGGCGTTTGGCAAATGATCGAGTAGTTTGAGTCCAAATCTGGAGAGGTCTTGACAAAATCTGACAAAAAGAACTTCGTAAAAGCCTTTATGGCCAGAGGGAATATGTCATTCTTATAACGCTGAACGAGGTGGTAAGTGTAGTATAGATTCGCTCCTACAACCCTGGTTCCATGAATTTGCCGTCTGATGCAATGACACCGGAACTTTGACTGTTATGCAAACTGAGACTCGACTTTCCGTGCGTTTAGGATTGGCTACGGCCAGAATCTGAGCCTGGACTGGGATGTAGTCGATATTTCAAAGATGGTCAAGGGTCCGGCGCGGATATCTTCATGGAGACCGTAAGTACTGTAAGGAATGGAGGAGTCGGAGTATTTTTATCTTTAGAGACAGTCAGGCTACGCTTTAAGCCGTCTTCGAAAATAGATCAAGAATGCAAGAACTGTTTGAATTTGGTCGCAAGACTGAAATCTTGACTCTTGTCTGGATTCCAGGTCAAACAGAACCTAAACCTGCGTTGAGTCTTTGTAAGAAATCAGCTGTACGCCTGCTCTGTCTTAGCAGAAAATATTGTAGGCAACTTATAGTCATTCTCACGGGACATTTTCCTTTTTCTAATCATCTTAGTGTCCTGGGCTGAAGAGATACCACTGGCTGCAAAACTTGTGGAGAAGGCAGCGATACCTCGGATTACTTCATTTGTTATTGCCTTACCTTTGCTTGGATCAGGTGGCAGATCTTCGGTGATAATGTGGTGAGTGCTGATACTGTAAGTTTTGCATCACTGAAGTTCCTTCTCAGTTTTCTCCAAATGTCGAAAAAATTCCAGTAAAACTGGTAATACTGGAACTTGCTTCCTGATGGTACAATGAGCAAGTTGCGTCTGAGGCCTCCAGTGGAGTGTATCCTAAGCCGACAAAAAAAATAGATATCCCTCCACCATAATGAGTGTAGCCAAGTATTGTCTGATATTAAATGTTTTTTTTTCAAATTGGCAAGATACGCGTGTTGAACTCAAAGATAGAGGTTATAATGTTAAATAATGGCTTATGCGGATGACATCGTCCAAACAGCGAAAGGAAATTCCTTTCAACTCTCAGCGAGAAAATTGAAAGGGCACCCCAGATATTGGATTCTTGGACCAAGAAGTGTGGCCTAGCAGTCAGCCTCAGAAAACTGAGTTGGTACTCCTATAAACAAGAGGAATATGCCACAATTCAAAACACCTTCTGTAAGAGGTATCCCCCTTAGAATCTCGGACAACGCCAAAGTCTTTGGCCTAGTGGTCGATAAAAAAGTTGAATTGGATGCTGAACATTAACGACAGAATTAAAAAAGTGAAAGGGGACCTCAATCAACTTAGCGTGCGAAACTGGAGGCAGCCAGCTAAAGATAGAGCTGGAGAAGCTTGTTGGTTCAGACTCAGAACCAACCCGGACTTTAGTACGAACGTTCGAAAAAGGAAGACGTGAAGGGCTTCAGAAAAATTTAAAATGAAAGTTGCTCTTTTAACACAAAAAAATTGTCTTCCCTATACACGAATCTGAACCCTTTAAAAATTTGATTTTATTAGTTCACCTTATAAAGGTATAAAGGTTACTTATTGGGCACTGAAGTCTGCATCAAAAACCAGACGTGTATGTTCATACAAACAGACAGACATATACATATATGAATGCACGAGTATCAATCCTTTTTTATAACAAAAGGCGGTGAGTTTTTAATACGAAAATATTTAAGTGATTTAATTGCAACAAACTGGGAACACTGCAAAAAGGTACACCAGTTCAAATTAAAAATTTGTCAATGCGGACATCCTTCTCTGACCTATCTACCCAACTCCTTCTGTTTTAAATGCAATCCAAGCCTCATCCACCTGTCCAAGTCTACACCTATGCATCTGTCCTGCATTTGCAACAAGCTGCAAGCGGCTGACTTAAGTTAGTTTTCTTCGAGTTCATTACCCCCACCCTATCGGGTCGAGTGAACTTCCGCTGAATTTTTTCCATTTCCTGGGGTCGATGAGGGCATATCCGCTGGCGCAGCATCAGTAGTTCGCGGTGTCTTGTGCTGGTAAGTTCGGTTCGGGTCTCGCAGTAAGTGTCGGGTCGCAAGCGTTTTCCGGTGCAGTGCAGTGTTAGTGTTAGTGCTCTCTTGTGCAAGCGGTTGCTCTCTCTTATGTGCTTGCCATGGGAAGCCCGTGCAGTGCATCCCTTCTCTCTCTCTCCCCCTGGCCATTTATGTAAATATGTGCATGTATGTGTTGAGCAAAGAGAATTGCCTTATAAAGGCAATAAAGTGCAAGTGTATTTATTAAAAAATCTTCCAATTGGAAGTCTAAAGGCTTAAGTTCTGTTTTTTTCAACAAGGGTGCTTGTGTGTGTTTCGGTTGCTTGTAGAGTGCATGTATTGGAACTGTCAGTTTAAAGTAACGGTAAGTTCTATATTTTCTCCTTGTTTTTGTTGTTTTCGGTTTGTGTTTGGTGGTACAAGAAAATTCAACACTTGCTTATGGGAATATTTTTCCAATTTGTCTACCGGATGTTTGTTTGCTTCAAAATCGGTGTTTAAGAAACGTTGTAACCTATGCAGGGGTAAGGACATGGCTCACCAATAAGTCAGAAAATTGTAAAATCAGGTACCTTTGGCGTTAACGATTTTTTCTTTTAATAATTACATTTTCCGCTTATAAAAATCTTAAAGGATAGAACGTAACTCTTCTGAATTTAATTCTGTGTCTGTTTGTCTGTCCGTACCTAGGTCAAAAGTTTGAAACCATTTAAGCTGCAGAGTTCAACGAGGATAGAATATGGTGTAGCGAATATCCTTTTCTGACTTACCTAGCCAACACCTGCTTGAAATGCAATTCCATCCAAGCCTCATCCACCTGTCCAATTCTGCGCCTATACATCTGTCCTGCATTTGCAACAACCTCCAAGCGGCTTACATGCATTAGTTTCCTACCTGTTCTTTCGAGTTCATTACCCCCACTCAATCAGGTCGAGTGAACTTCCGCTGAAGTTTAGCCATTTCCTGGGGTTGATGACGGTATATCCGCCGGCGCAGCATCAGTAGTTCGCGGTGTCTTGTGCTGGTAAGTTCGGTTCGGGTCTCGTAGTAAGTGTCGGGTCGCAAGCGTTTTCCGGTGCAGTGCAGTGATAGTGTTAGTGCTCTCTTGTGCAAGTGGTTGCTCTCTCTCTTGTGTTTTTGCCTATGGGAAGCTCGTGCATCCCTTCTCGCTCTCTCTCTTTCTCACCCCTTCCCAAATAAATATGTGTGTGTTGGAATTCTGAGTAATAAAGTGCAAGTGCAGGTTATTAAAAATCTTCCAAACTGGAAGGTTAAGAGCCTTAGCTGTTTTTCAAAAAGTGCAGTAATGCTTGTGTGTGTTTTGGTTATTTGTTGGGTGGATGTTGGAAATGGCTTGGAACTGTGAATTTAAAATAACGGTGAGTTCCATATTTTTTCTCTGTTTTGTTCCTTTTTGGTTTGTGTTCGGTATTTTCGCAAATTGGTTATTTCTCGGATGTTTAAGACACGTTGTAGCACTTTTGATTCAAGGCCTCATCCGCAGTTAACGTTTTTTCTGATTTGTAACTCTAAATTAAGTGCCTTCCGAATGAATAAAGAATTTGGAAGCATATACAGATTCGATTTGCTGGGTCCAGGCAACTGCAAAGCGCATAAGAAGAGTGGAAACAAGAGATTTCTACAAAAAGTTTAGCGATGAGGAGGCAACAACCCACTTTCTGTGCATATGTCCTGCACTATCGAATTCAAAAAGGAACACTCTGAACCAGTAGTTCTTCAACGACCTTAAGATTAATAATCTGTGAACGATTGACAGATTTGTCTTTGGGTACAAATGGCTTTCACAATTAGAAGCCAGAAGTAGTTTTATCGCATATAACATTCAAGAGGCGAAGGACATCTAGTCCAATTCATTTAACAGAAATGCATGTTAACTGGTTGAGACTGTCAAAGATACGGGCTGTCGGTGATCTGCACAGGTTTCGTGGTAGACTGAAGTGTCAGTTCTGTTAAAAGAGAACCCAATAAGCACTAGGTGCCGTTTAGGCACCACACCTCATGTGAAATTGACTGTTGAGGTGTGTTGTTGAGAGATCTCTAAATCCTTTCTGTGGAATTTAGAAAGTTGGTAGTTCTTTAGTATTTATCCCTGAGACCTCTTCAAGTGAATTGGAGAATGGTTTTCTCAAAGCTCATTGTTTAGTCCTAGCTAGTGCCGGACAGGCGAATATATAGCAGATAGGGGCTTCTTACACAAAATTGTTCGCATATTAAAGATGGGAAAATGGAAAATTGAACTCGAAAGGATTTTTTTTTAATGTCGGAAGGAATCATTTCGAGTTGCACATGACAGATTTGTCACGGTATATCTAGCTAAAATAATACGAAGTTTGTGGTCGCCATTAGTCCTGGGACAAGACAACTCTGGTAATCTAGATGACTTATGTCCTAGCTTACCTTAGTAGGAAACTATTTGTGCTGCCTTTGTAGATTTTGGTTAAGATGATCCAGTCCTCCAGTTCAGTGGATTTCTTTGCTCCAGTAACTTTTTCTTTTTTTCTGCAAGTGCCGTCGCAACACATCCCTCTCCGCTTCGAATCGGATTTTCACCTTTATCTAGAATAGATGAAGTCCTTTGTGTTTCTTTTTCTTCGCTTGTCACATCTATCGTCAGCATATGATCTGCAAAATCTAAAAATGTGCTCCAAGTATGAATTTATCTCCAGTATTACAACTCCATTGGTAGCCTTACGATTTATACGTCCTCTTTTCAGTTTCGAGAAACCAAAATAAGCTCCCCTCCAGGATAATATGTTAAAATAACTTTCGTCAACTTTATCTTCTTAAATTTTAAATTAGATTTTAATTAAATTCAAGGCACTACTGCAACGCGAGAATTAACCATTCACTAAATTAAATCAAATCTACGAGGAAAAGAAGACAACTCTCTCGATTCGCTGAAAAGGCAACAAAAAACCTTACATAGAGTCTCTATGGAGACGTTTCGTATTTATTGACTCTCGATCACCGGCTGCTAAATTTTGATTGCAATAAGCAGAGACATGTCACAGCGAGAGTCGAGAGTCGAGAGAGCTTTTCTCGTTCCTTTAATACGCCGACGCAGTATACACATGCACGTCTCAGATCTCAGTAAAATTTTATGGTGAGCAGTTGGTGCGGGAATTTTTGGTTTTTGGTTTTTTTTTTAAGTTTTAGTGTCTGTTTAGCTTCTATTTAATTGGAAAAGTGCGTTTCAAAATAAAGTTAATCGAGTTCAATAAGAATTTGTTCGGTTTCTCTTGCGAAAATGTGTGAAATTTGTAAAAGTAAATGTCTCCTCCGAGGTGTCCTGTTTGTTCGGTTTTTTTTTTTTTCATTGTCTGAAGCTGTGTTGGTGAATTTTTCGGAAATTTTCGGTTCGGAGCCATACGTGCGTTTGTGTGTGCTTTGAGTTATGGAACTTGTGCAGACATGCACGGTGGTAAGGTAGGAATAAACACGTATTTAAAAAAAATAATAATTCTTTTAAAAAAATCTTGAAACTCAGTTCATTTGGTAGAATTTCGGGGAATCCAATCACAACGACTGTAATATTTTTTAATAACCATCGGTTTAGGTATCGTTGATAAGTAGGTTTTCGTAACCCAGATTTCGACAGATCCTGAACGGACACGAAGAGACATGCTTACAAACATTCATGTCTTAAAGCTCGAGGTGGCTTGGAGGCGCAACGAATTTCGTTAAATCTCATGGCAGGATCATAAGTTTTTCAAAATAAATGTAAAAAATATTCCATGCCGGGGCGATATCTGTGTAATAACGTCACTCTAGATCAGGGCTGGCTTGTGAGACATTCATACAAGATATCAGAAGGAGTGTAAGGATAAGGATATCCTATTTTCAAGTAATTTTTCCATGCTTTTGGCATGAATTTTCTATAATTTAGTAAAAAAGTCCTACGTTTAGGGGCACTTTGCTTATCCTTTAAATGCTTTTCTATATATTTTTGCATTAAGGCGTGTCCACAATCTGCGTGTCTGCGCTTCTAAACAAGACAAAAAAAGCAAGCAATCAATGGATATTGTCGTAAAGTTATAGGAAAGAGTCCTTGGATGCCACGAATTATAAACTATTTTACAAGATTTTCCATTGTGTCGTTGAAAATTCGACTTTTTTTACTTCGTTAACTTTTTTTTCAAGTTTTTTACTGGAACTTCCGTCGAACGGTTGAAAATGCAATTTTTTTGTTCCATTTTATTTTTCAAATTTTCCACATCTTTTTGTTTGCTTTGCGAAAGGCCGAAATCTCCTAAAGATATTGAAGGATCAGTACCAACAGAATGTCTAATTTTTTCGACTGAAAACCACTCACCACCCCAACCCTTTTTAGTCATACGACTGCCATCTGTCTTTACATCACGTGGAGGGCTTTAAGTCTAAAATTAAGAACAAACCTATTTAGTAGAATTATCCTTCTTTCAACAGGATTTCTGTTTATACTTCAAGTTGCATGGGGTTGATCATCAGTGCCCTAGATGGTTTCGCCCTCTGTAGTCTGAGCACTACATTTCTATCGTGCAAAATCTGAAGGACGGCATTGTTACAATGCACATGTAGCAACGAAATATATTACTTACCATGCGAAGCAATATCGTTCATACGAGTGTGATACTTTATTACAAAAGTAGTTAAAAATATTTTTTTGGGCGCACATATACTCAAAGAACTCTTTTCTGCATAAAACGATGTCACGTTCTGCAAACTTCAGAAATTCGAAAATGTCAAGAAACGTTACAGTTTTTTAGTGGTACCTGATTTGAAACCTCGCCTCTAAGTTGGACCATATGTTGTTAGGGCAAACATTGAATAGTTCCAAACTGAGCCCATCCATCATCCCTTCCCAACTGTGCGACGGAATACACTTATCGCGTGTGTGCCATTTTCCCGTACAAGTTTTTTAAATTTTTTTACCTATACGAGATCGAATCTTTTATAAAGGTCTCACAGCTAATTTAAATAAAATAAATTCGGTGATTATTTTTGTATTTAATAGCAGCTCATTGAATAATTTTAGGGCCTTGTACATCACACTATTCTGAACCTGTGACGTGTCCCTGTATTTTGGCCAACACTCAATACAATCCTTAGACTGTGACCGTAGGCATACACAATTTTGTAGATACTCCGGTAGAATGTTTTTCATTTTAAAAATTAATACGAATGGGTCCACATTATATTGGCTGCCTCTCCGGTAGCAACGTTAATCTGTTTACTGCGACAATTGATTATTATTCGCATAGCCCTGTTCTGTACTCTCTGAAGTCTATGAATGCTACCTATCCTTCTCGGGAATAACACTGACCAGTAATAATTGAAGCGAAGTTGTACAACTGAGAGGTAAATGACAGGTCATCATCCAATATGATAGCATGACACGCATTTAATTCCATTTCGATCGTCCTTTCCATCACTTTGAAGCTTTTGTTTTTATTTTCCTTTCGGGGAGATCATTTTAATATACCTGTCCTGCTTTCACAACAGTTTCCATAGAAAATTGAGTTTCGTTTGCCTATTGGTTTTTGAGTTCATCCATCTCCCCTGTAGGGCGAATGAACTTCCGTTGAATCTGAGCCCTTTCCTATGACGTTTAAGTGCGTATCCGGCGGCGCAGTAGTGAGTGGTGTCTTGTAAGTTGGTGTTAAAGTTTCATTTTGGTACTCCTCTCTTGTTTTTATGTTAGTGCCGTACCAAAGCAGCTGCATTGTGCACTTCATTTCCACTCCAACGTCTGCTCTCAATTCCAGTCACAATGTTTCTGTCTTTCTCTATCTCCCTCATAGCCCCTGTGCAAATATATATGTTGTTCCACTGTTTGATTGCTAGTGATCAGCGCTGCATTTGTGTGTATGGTGCATGTGGATTTGTGGAAAATCCTGGAAATTTGGAAAAAGTCCAGGTGTGTCTTTTTGCTTTTTCTTTTCTCTCTCAGATGTTGAGTGGAGTAAACTGAGTGGATAGAAATATCCAACAAAGGTGCATCGAAAACCAGTTGAATGTGTTAGTGTTCTTTGCTGAAGTGACTGGAAGCAGTTTGGTTTCGAAGTAACGGTGAGCTGCAATTATTCTTTTTCTTTTGAGGCAAATGTTTGAGTTCGTCGATATTTTTTTTCGGATTGCTTTTCATAGGATGAATTTTTATTGTTTTTCTACTTCGTTTCATTTGTATTTATTTTCGAGTCATATCCCATTAGAATAATTCAGACCGGGATAATATTGATCCTGGCTTTGATGTAGAAATTTGTGAAAACCCGGAGTCCAGTGCTCCTACACCCTTTTAAAGCGTTTAAGCTCTCTTCTAAATTCCAGGAGCCGAATAGTGTATTTTTAGCGGTTCAAGTTCTAGTACTACATCTAATGCGTGATATACATATGCATATACATGTCTAGTCATGGAATTATGTTATGAATTTAGAAGTTCTCGTATAAATAATACGAAATAAATACGGAAATAAAATTCCAGACATGATATATTTTCTGTGCATTTCCGGTCTGCACCAGGAATTTTGAATGCATGACAGATTTTTTTGACATGATTTACCTACGGATGTTAATATAGAGACATGAGTGTAGCACTGTTCTTTTGCTTTGGGAATATCTGCGGTTACTCACATGGCATTTTAGGACGTAAAGTTCGGGTATCTCATTTCATACAAAAATACATCCAAAAATAAAATGCAAGGCGTGGAAGAATTACGCCCTAGAGAGACCATCGCAAACTTTTTATACTGAAACAGATTTGCTTTTGAAGTGCGGGCTATGTCCTGAAATTCGCAAATTAAGATGTTGTCATTCTATTTCATCCTCATAAAAGTGTACACATCGTTCTTTATAGTGTATCGTGCTTCGGGAGTAATATGTACTTGCTGCTTCTATTAACTGCCGCAAGTCATTTTTTTACACCTACAAGGGCATGCTGGTAGGTCTTCCATACGAAACACATCATCCGTAGAGGAGGAGTACCACTCACTTGTCCAGGCTTCCGATGTGAAGTCGTTGCTTCTCAGATCTTGGGCCAGTTTTTGGGGAGGACGGTGAGATATTAGTCGAGAAAATGAACTGTGGAGCAGCATGTTTGAGTTTCTTTTGCTATATTCCCGCAATAGAGCATTTTGAGGACGGATCTTAGCAGGATGTACGTTAATCGGTAGTCCTCTACTGCTCAGTATGGTTCTAAAGCCTAGATCGCGAGGGAGTTGGCTGTAGTGAGTTAGGTTATGTTCAAGTGGCTGCATACACTTTGACCTGGATATGTGTTCCCCGCAGAACCGAATGGACCTCCATAAAGTCACCATTGTTCATCTCATTCGTGACATACGACTGCCATAGTGACTTAGAATTGGCTGCACTGTGCCATGAGTACGAAAATATTTTTTTGTGTTTTTTATTTTCAAATTTTAAAGTCTGTAGGGGGTTTGAAAAGACACCAACGCTTTGGAGGCTTTAGATAGCGGCACTTACCAACCCATTAGGGTCGTGGAAGACGGATTCTCGCAAAAGAAGCTCCCTTTGATTGAAGAGCTTACAACTCCCTCAGAAATCAGTTTTTGCAAACCAAGTTCTTTGACGTGTTTTCAAATGAGGTAGTGTCCTCAAAAAAAGTTTGTAATTCTATGGATAGCCATTTCTACGATGCACGAATTGCACGGAATTCCTAAAGACAGTAATTTGTGTCTACCAACGTTCAGTGGTTACATTCTTCAATTCCAGTAATGCATTTCAGCGGCGTTAGGACACTAGTTCCCAATTAGGAAAAAAATTGTTGCCTGCAATTATATTTCCTTGTGTCACTTTAATTAAAAACAACACTGCCATGTGGGACTATTTTTCTCTCTCATTTAAAGCGCGCCGAAGCATATTTTTTTTGCAATTAGTTAATGCAGTCATGCCTCTATTAATTTGTTTAATTTTTAACATGTTTTTTTTAGTTAATTAATAATTTCTATAATAACTGCAAAATAAACATAAATGCACCTCCGCTTCCTCTTTTATTTTTATTTTTATTTTTTGCTGGTTGTGCATAAAAATGTTGTAATTAATGTAATATTGGAAAACATCCTGGATGTCGTCCTTTCCACTCGTAACAGTGGCGTTTGCTTACATTTTTGTCTAACAAATATTTGATTGACAGGTAGGGTTGTCACCAGTGTGTCTCCCTTACAATAAATGTAAAAAAAAAAATTACCATCGCAGTTGATTAATAATTTACAATGCATTAAATGCCACAAAAGGAATTAATTAAAAATTAAACAATTCAAGTTTAATCAATTGCATTCCAAAGGGAAAAAAATACAAAAATGTACGAATAACGCGATCAGCGAGGTCGCATGTAGTTGCTTGAAGACGGGGCTTCGATGGTGATATGGTTCTAGATACTGCCATCGTCGTAGTTTTTACTGCTAGAGCCTCCCTGCGTACCGATTTTGTTTTGTTCAAGTAAATTTCTGCCCCTAAGAGCTAGTGGTTGTATACCTTCGACTAGGTTAGGTTATAGAGGGTTAAAGGGATGGATGAGGACTCATCACGTTCACTCGGAGACTCGTTGGTCCAAAAGAATTAACGCAGGCCACGATACATATCTTATTAATGGCCGACTTGTAAGCCATTTGTTACTCTTTATTTGGGCTCCTGTTATCTCTTCGGTGCTTACAAAGATCTTGGATCCCAAGGTACATAGGCGTCGTCCTTGAAGCGTGGGGCAGATGATGGATAGACTCTAGTTCGTCATGGTGGCAATTTCTGCTTAAATCGTTGGATTCTGCTTTCCATCTGCGGAGCATGACTCCAATGGCGCAGTGTCCTGTGATTACTCCAGTTGATATACGGATAAAGGATCGATCTAGGGCCAGGAGGCTCTTTGTTATTATTTAGTTTCGGTCTGAGATTCTTGGGACTTTTTCTTGGTCAGATTTTTCGTCACCCAGCTTTTCTTATTGGGGTCCTGCATCATTGCTGCTTGATATTCCTCGGAGTCTATTTTTTCCATAAGTTCCTCTCTCTAGTATGTGGGACTTGGTGCGTATGTCACATAAGACCATTCTTATGTTGTCGATGTACCCCCTTGCTTCCAATTAACACGTATCCATCACCATCCCGACTGAAGTTTGTGATCCTGTTGATCTATCAACGCAACCTGTTGGGCTATTAAAACACATGAACATGTGAATGAATTCCTGACAAATCCCGATTCGTATGAAACCAATACGTGTCCTTTTTACGAGCAACAAATGCGGTATTAAAAAATGCCGACTACACGCCGGCTCATAATGGAAATTAATTATGTTTACTCAGCCTCAGATGCTGTTGCTACTCTGCACTTTCATGATAAACCCAACAGAATGCTGAAATTATTCAGACTCGCCTCAGCAGTGATAATTATTTTGCAAATGGAGAAAAATAAAAATAAATAATTAACGCACATGCAAGAGCGTTAAACAAATGTCACCAGGATGTTTGTCCTTTCGTTGAATATTTTCGCATCTAAAGCTAAATTTAAAATCCGTTCGAAATTTCTCCCATAATAATAGGCTACTATCCTTTAAGAATTTACATATATCAAACTAACCCCGGGAGAATATCCTTTTTAAATGACGCTCCATTAAGTGAATTTTAATAGTTTCCTATGCGTCCTCAAAGGACAGACCTAGCACAGTGCGTAACACGACTGGTAGGTATTTCTCAGACCCGATTATCTTGGAAAGTAAATTATTTCTCCCCAGGTACCTTATCAGGACAGGCAAGACTTCTCCTCCTAAGGTTGAAGGAATATTAAATAAAGATTGTGCCAATGCAAGAGGATCATTTCGCCAAGGTATTCTCGAAGTTTTTTTTTTTTTCATTTTTCTTTCAAATTCCTTGTCTTCCACGGCTACGTACATATCTCTGAACATAGTCCGTGCCTCCTCCATTATTGAGTGCAAGGATGTTTTCCATGGAAATTGGCATCTTTAAGGAGAATCAAAGAATGAGAAAAAGATTTTCTGGCCTCTCTCTCCTTCATCACTGAAGTTGATTTTTATTTAACGTTCTACGGAGATACAGACAGAAAGATATGCAAAAAGTCACGAGGCGAGCGGAAATTGATGAAAGAAATAAAAGCAAAAAAAAGAAAAAAAAATGCCTTACTGGAGGAGAATACAGATTTTAAGGATTGGTAGGACGTGCTCTGTGGTGGTGGAATATCACTTAGCATTTACTGAATAAATTAATTTTGCCAAAGTTGTTTTTGCAATTTTTATTTTGGTGGGCTTTTTTGCTTTGCAATTGCGGTACATTGAGAATTTAAGCAGCGAATTTGTTTGTCAGTTGCACTCAAGGATTGTACATAAGAAAATAGATGCCAACTAGGCAGCACAGGGCGTTACTTTTGTACTTTTTATGTCTTAACTTAGAGTGTAGGTAAAGGTTTGTAAATATCTCTCTTTCCTCCTCCTTTCGTTGATGTGTTTGTGTATGGATTGGCGTGTATTAGCCATAAAACTTCCTATAAAATCGATGGATAGTTGCATCAGTTTCAAACTAGGTGAAGATAGGTATGTGAGCGGGTTGATAAAGAGGCTACGCTCAGGTCTATGTAGACCCAATTTGATGTCTATCTAGGGTTATACTGATATAATTGTTCTGCCTTTATTTGCGGAACATTGTTAGAGGCTTTCAGGCGAACTGAAGTCCTTCAGAATCTGTAAAGATCGGAGTTAGGTCCTCAATGTCATGGGAATGGTGCAGCTATCTAGAGTTTTGTCTCTTGTTCGACAGAGCCTTATGCAGTGTCAAAGAAAATGGAATGCATCCTCATGGACTTCCTTGTCACAGCTACCTCTGCACACACTGTTAGTTTAAGTTTCATTGTATGGCTATTAGATAGGATTACAAGGCTGGAAGCGTGGTTGACTTGTCCGCATAGTACGACGACTTCAAACACCGTCATAGAAATTAGTCCAGCGGCGTCAAATCACACGATCTTGGAGGCCAGGCCACAGGTCCATCTCTAGACGTGGTGTTGTCATCGAATACTTCTTTCAATAACTTGATTGATGGCTTGTGGCACCATACTGTTGAAACCAAATATCCTGCAGGCCATGTTCACGCACTTTGGAAACAAAAAATTGTTGATCATGACTCTGTACCGGGCGCCATTGACGGTGGATGATGCCGTCAGCCCATAAACCGTACCAAATAGTGCATTTTTCTGGGAGCATCTCTAGCTAATGGATAACTTTTTGAGAAAAAAGTGCATTGGCTTCCAACTATTCAAGCGATTATTAAGCGAAGTCACGACGCATGATCGCCTGGCTTAAAACCAAGATCTTTGCTCAAAATTTTCCACAAAGTCGATGGACATAGGCCACGTTCTTGCGCTTGATGGCGAATCGATGAATTAGGATCTTCGATATTTTCACCTGTGCGCACTCTGCGAATTCGTGTCGTGTTGCGATTATGGTGATCGCACTGGCGTGGGTCTTCTTCTTTGCCTCAGCTGCTAGAGGAGCATAGGACCTCAATGAAACGTCTCCAATTATTCCGGTATCTAGCGATGACTTTAATTTAACCCCAACATTTTCCTGACTCCTGCACTTCTTTCTCCAATGGTCTCCTCCAAGACGCTTTCGGTGTTCCTGGTCTTCTGCTGCCTTGAGGATTCCAATCAAGGGCTTGGTGGCCAATTTCTGAGGTTGGCTTCCGTAGCGTGTGGCCGATCCAACTCCATTTTCGCTACTTGACTTCGGTTGATACAGGCATCTGTTGGCACAGTTGGTGCAGGTCGACATTTGAAGTCTTATTTGGCCACCAACTTGGTGATGAGCAACACAGCTTGTTTGTGAGTAGGTCAGTGGCTCCTCCTGGCCAGCCACGTCTCCCATTCATATAGTAGGACCGATTTAACAGTGGAATTAAAAATGTGTAGCTGATGAAGGATGATCCCCATATTTTGTTGAGTTGCGCGAATGCCCCTTTCGCCTTCGCAATCCTCGCGCAGTTCCCCATAAAAACTGTGTGTACTGAGCACTGATTTTAGAAATAAATTTCCACAATTTGTTAACTTTGCTCAGGTGTAAGTCTTTGCTATACACCCGAGTAACTCTCAGCTGTCTGAGTGATGCCATATCGATAGAAAACCTCCTAAAAAGACCCAAAGTTATCATTGGGAATTTACAGTTCTTCTTTCGAATCTTTGTTAGATATTCGCGAAAGTTTGGACCGTAAGAAACTATTTGAGTGGTTTCTGAAATTCGAATCTAAATTTGCCACTCAGTAGTCAAACGCCTATTGCCTCCATCTGTATCTATTGTCTAAACCAAATCAGCAGTTTCGTTTATTTTCCGATAGATGTCATTATTTGGTTGAATTTTTTGGTTTTGTGTTCGGTATATACAAATTAGATACAATATACATATCTACCTATCCGTTTTTAATAAATTTTAAATTTTTTTTTTCCTTTTTTTTCAGTTCGTTCCGTGTTTTCAATTCAAATGGAGAAAGTGAATCGCGCGTTTCTCCATTTTCCATCCGTTTTCCGTTTCGTAATACGCGTAACCCTCGTCTCCAAATGCCTCTACAATTGCTATAAAGCTTCACAAAAGAAGTCGCCTTTCTCAAAGTTCAAATGTCTTGTCCTGTCTTGAAGTGCGCGTAAATATTAGTATCCTTTTATTTCCTCCTTGGCGTAAGCCATCGCAAAGTCCATTTGTGTCAGTAAATATAATAAAATGTGTGCAGTGCGCGAGTGCTCTGATTTTTAAATAAATTTCCTTAAAAAATTCCCCTTATATCCATGAAAAAAAAAATCTGCCATTTCCATTGTCTTAGTCTAAATTTCCCTTAATTGTGCCCTGCTCCGTGTTTCAATCCAGTGAATTAAAGAGAGCGCGTTTTAATATTGCGAAATATCCTGTGAAAATGTGCTTGCTCGTAAGTTTCGAAGAAGATCCCCTCTTTGCTTGTATGTCTGTTGTTTGTTTCGCGTGTTCGCGGTTCCTCTTCGCCGTTCGCGGTCACGAGTGGTACGCGAAAATGTCCCTGCTCTAAATTTCTAAAATGATCCCCTGTGTGCATTTAAGCCTGTTAATCATCTCGCGTGTGCGCCGTTCATGTTCGCGAGTGGTACGAGAATTCGAAATATCCTTTGGAAATGTCCCTGCTCTAAATTTCTAATAAGAATCCCTTGGGCCCCTTTAAGACTGTTCTTCGTCTCGCTTGTTCGACGTTCGCGGTTCGCGGTTTGCGCTCGCGAGTGGCACGAGGTCTCGAAATATCCTTATTAAATGTCCCTGTTTTAAATTTCTTAAATGATCCCCTGCCTGTTGTTCGCTTCGAGTGTTCACGAGTTCAAGGTTTACGGTTCGCGGCTTAAGGTTTACGGTTCGAAGTTCACGCACGCGAGTGGTTCGAGAGTTTGAAATATCCTTTTAAAATGTCCTTGCTATGTAGTTCTATGAAAATCCCCTGTGTGCATGAATGTCTGTTGCTCGTTTCGCGTGTTCGCGGTTCTTTGTCTGTCGTTTGCGCTCGCGAGTGGTACGAGATCTCGAAATATCCTTTGAAAATGTCCCTGTTCTGTATTTCTAATAAGAATCCCTTGTGTTCATGTGTGCTGTTCATTTCGCGTGTTAACGAGTTCACGGTTCACGGTTCGCGGTTCGAGTTCGCGAGTGGTACGAGATTTCTACATTCGTCAGCCAACGTAAAAACTCAAGCAACGATTATACAAAGGTAAGAAATTGAATCCTTTTTACTTACTTTTTTATCTTTATAATATTTCACGTGTTTTGTTAGAAATATTGTGCATTAAAATCCGATGAGAATGGGTAGAATAGGTTGAGTTGGAGTGCGTACTTTGAGTACTGACGAAAACGTCCAAAATTGAGTATCTTCTGTTTTTTTTTTTTGCTGGGTATACTTATATTTTTACGACTGTATGCGGATAAAAGGGGATCAGTTTGGAAGGACCTAGAAGCGCACTTTCACAATTTCCATTAAATGCTCCAAATACTCTTCTAACAGGTCGAACACTGACAATATTAATCGTAGTTACACCCATCCGAGGGTGTGAGACTAAAATCCTGTATCGCTCGAATCCAAAATATCTCAAATTTTTTACAACGGTTCCACCTGTCGTAAGAAGCTACTCAATTCAGCTTTCAGGAGATAGCTTCAAGCTATACGTTCCTTTCATACATGTGAAAAATTATAACAAGCCCAACACGAGTGGTTGCAAGAAGTTAAGCCCCAGGCTTCATGTGGGTTGTTTGCCCCATTTTTGTGTAAGACCGACAAAATGTGTGCATCCTACTTGTGGCCTCTACGTCGATTTTTTTTTTAGGATGCTGATTGGAAAGCTTACAAAGGGGAGAGCATAAGAAAGATACAACATCGACCCATTCCTTGCAAGTTTATACACTTTGCGTTACTAGGGACATCCCTATGCCGAATATGTTGTCAATATCTTGGTTCATTGGTTGATTGATGTGGCTTTCGGTAAGGGACACTTAGACCAAGTTAGGTCCATTGTGCTGCCACTAGGTGGGAGATGGTGGGTCACACTATCCGCTCCTGGAACCAAAGCTTCTTTTTCCTTTTGTTCTGCGAGGTTATGATCATATTTCTCCCACTACTACATCCCTACTGATCAGCCTGTGATCGTTCGCTTCTGGAACGAATTACTTTTCCTAATGAAGCTGTTTATGTTAGCCGTAGAGGCATTATTAAAGCCATTGAGACCATCGAAATGGTAATGATGCAGTGTAGCCTTCCTAATGCTGGCAATGTCAATATCTTACTGGGCTTTATCTTGTTACGATTGACTTAGATCTCAACGGTTGCTAGCTGCCAATTTACACATTAACGCCCTTTCGACGCTTGTCTTTATTGATCTTTGCTTTGCCTGGCACTGAAAGAGACTGCAAAAAAATTCCATTAAATCCTTGGGTCTTACACTAAACTCCTGTACCAAAATGAACCAAAAACCATATCAACACGTAAATTCCGCATCAAATCATGGTGTGAAAAGTGTAGGAATGTCCTGCTGATTTTACCCAAACTAATTGAGAGTTAGCTAGCGACAAGCTTTTGATGTGCCTCTTATAATGGTCCTTGCAAATGCCGTAGAATGATTCAGGACAAATTAGGAGTGCTTATCCATCAGACTGAAGTCCAGTTAAGATGACTAGGGTTGCTCTTTACTATCGAAGACCAGCAAAAATGCTTCCAAAATGAGCGGATGGTAAGCAAAATACCGTCTCTAACTAGAATCTAGATCTTTCCTTTTTTTCTTTTCAAATTTCCACTCGCTTCAGTCGCTTTAGTCGCTTCAATTCCGTTCCTCTATCTCGCTTTCAAAATCGCATTTTCTTTAATTCTAATCTCAACTCAACGATATGATATTCGTCAACGTAGGGCAGTATTTTTTTCTTGTACCAGAGGTGAATAGTAACAAAGAATCTACTTCAAAACAGTCTTGAAGAAGCACACGACAGTACCATCCTATCGAAAATCTTTACTAGGGCAAGGGTGATCCTGCATATTCTTTTCATTTTGACCGGTCAGTAAACACCCTTCCTTCATCAGTCCAAATTGTTCTTTAAACCCACAAATACTACCCGAGAGCCCTCGGAAAAGTCAATTAAATAAACCCAAAGCCTTTCTCTTTTGACAGCAGGTGCCACCCTGTAAAGATACGAGTGTAATTACAGATTCACAAAAAAAAAAGAAGGAAACAATCTAATTCGGAGGAAAACCCCGCATTAAATCTCATTCATTAAAGGCAATTAAGCACTTGATGTACTGGTAACAAGTAATGACCTACTTCAACTGCTTTGCGTAGCTCCTCCTCTTTCATTTCAATTGAAAGAACTAGATTAATGGGTGATTTAATTTGTAATTTGTTCACGAGTATACGAGTAGATATTAAAAAAAAAAGGACCAACGCGTTGCCGTTCTGAAACTGGCAGAAAACAGAAAACTTTTCAATTTGTTTCTGGGCAAAGTTTAAGGTGAATGAGCTGATGTACGAGGAGTATCCTGATGGCAACAATGAAACAAGATACATACATGCCCGCCATTCACTCTGTCAATACAGAACGTTAAACAAAACTTTTCGTTTTTATTTTATTTCTATTTTTATAGTTTTGGGGAAAATTCAATAAAAGTTTTCGAATTCAAGGGAACTTCGAAGAAATGCATAAATTTTAAATGAAGCTGTTGTAGGATGGATGCCAGTGCCGTTGCCGTTGCTGTTGCCGATGTCGAGTACCTACTGGTGCTGATGTTTGTGTATGTTTGCTTGCCGTATACACATCCAGGATGGCAGGGACAACAACAAGTGCTGATGAATAAGGAAATTAGATTTTCTTGCGCTGTGTTACATTAGAAATAAATTGTTGACTTTTCGGTGAGAGCGGTGGGGGGGAAGAATGTAAAAATAAGTGCACGCTGATGAATATGTTATGAGGTTGGGCGAGGGGGAGGGCGGAGGACCGTATGAATGTAATTTATTTTTATTTTGTTCGTGTAAATCACAACTTAAGTATGGGATCGCATACTTGCTTCCGTTGGGTTGAAACTGGGTGTGGAGGGACGTTTTTGATGGGCTTATGGCCTTAGATATCAGGGATATGTCATTTCATGGTCGGCGGAATCTTCCTGGGGACTTGCTTCCTGAAGTGCGACGGATTTGGTTGATGAAGAAGGGTTTTTTTTTCTGAAATCAGATTGCGATTACCAACCGAGTCACTCACTTTCTGATTAAGGCGATAAACTCTATTTCTGTTGTCGTTTTCAATTCGGTTGTGGGACTCAAAATATTCACCCCGATGTAGGCGACTTGAAAAATACTTTAAAAACTCGAGCTGAGGTAGACATGTCCTTGAGGAAGTTCAAACGCGTATCCAGCTAAACCTATCTCCGAAGGGAAACTGGGTCTCAAGCCATGTTTCGATTTATATTTGCTTCCCTAGTGCTAGAACCATACTTGTCTCGTGTGGTTAGTCGTGATGTTATCCCTTGTTTTTGGATTTGCAACACATGGTTCTATAGCGTTGTCAGATTCTTCTTTTCTTCTTATTGAGAGCCGCATCACACGTTTTCGTACTTTTTTTTTATATTAACTTCAGTACTGGGATTCCTGCTTCAAGACTGGATTAGTCCAATAGTTTCATCGCTGACCCGCAGAACTACTTCTAAAAGTTTGTTGATTACTTCTTCGGAATCTGAACACCATATTCCGTGGATTATGGCCAAGAACTGAGCCTTTTTAGTATAAGTAGTTAGAGGTAAAAACGTCCTTACGGATTGTAGATTGTACTAGAGTAATTTTAGGGGTGTAAGCGTACTGCGACCTTGTGCATCTATTGTCGCCCTTCGACTTGAAGCTCTAGTCGATGAGATACTCCACTTAGACCGTTTCCTCCAGTCCAATTTCCTTGATGAACCAGGCTATCTGGAAAAGATCCAACGATGGTAGATTTCTTCTAATATTTGATAGACATCAAGGTGTTTACTTCTACCATCCGGAGCTCACCCAGTTGCTTCAGCCAGATCGATTTTTAGCTAACTGTCTCCAGTTTTGCAAGCCAAGTTGGTTGAAGTCCCCTTTCGCTTCCGTGCGCCACCTGAGCCGTGAATTCGAAGATTTTCCGGACGGGAGCATTCCTGACCATCCGCTTTACGTGCACTCTAGACTAGAGTAGACTCTATAAATGTTGTCTAGGAAAAGGTGGCGGGTATCGGTTTGGAGCTCCTTTTTCCAAGATCCGCCCAGGTGTAACCACGCTGGACCATACATGTTGTTGACAAATGGCTTTAGGCGTTTACGCAGCACGGCAGATTCTGTTTCTTTGTTAAGAAGACTGTTGCCTCTGTGGTTGGCGCGGTCCAGATGGACCGTATGAATGTGCAGCTGGTCTGTTTATGTTTATACAGTCCTTACTTCTTTTCTTTTTTTCTTTCCAAAGTTCTGTCCTCTTCCGGTGTCCCTCCTTCCTTAGATAGTGTTCCTTTACTGATACTCTGTTCTATGTAAGTGCTACGAGCTTTCTGTTAATCCAGTTATCAACGATGGGAATCAGTTTGCGACAGCCGACCCTTGTGGAACTCCATCCGTGACCCTGGATCACATATAAGGATTCTATAGGATTAGTAGTCTCTGACTATTTTAGACTTGTGCCATCAAGTGTGGTTGTCTGCTTAGCAAATATGCTCCAATCGCGGTGTAGAAGGCGTTTTTTATCTCCACTTTTTCTTTAAATTTAAAATATAACACGCGCAACATGATTGGTTGGGAGAAGCCTTACATATATGGGCTGTTTGCGTAAAATGTTTTGTTCCTTAAATTGTCCTGTTTATAATGGTCCAGTCTACACCGGAACCAGTTTTTCGGAGGTTAAGTAATACTTTGGGGTCTAAACCAGAACCACTTTATGGTAGGTTAAGTAATACTCTGGGGTCTATTTGTTTCGGGAAGAAGTACTCAACAATCTCTGATTCTTGCCGTAGTCCCTTAGGCACGTTCTGATCAGATCTCTGACTATCTCCTGGCACTGCCCTTTGGTGAATCTGAGAATTATTTTTGGGTATGTTGTCTAGATCAGGTGCTTTCAAGACGTCAAATTTATTACTGGGCTTAAACACTTTTTCTAGGGTAATAAACGGCAACGGCTGCACTTCTTCTAGAAAGCTTAATGTCCTCCGGAGGACGGAGACGTGTGTGAAAGGCATGTGCTATTTTTTTTTTTTTTATAAGGTTGGCCCTAGTGTGGCAATTTGGTGGACAATTCTTTAGTTTTTTCATAACCGCTTGCCTACCATTCCTCCATAAAATCCAAGTATCCTAAGCAGGCGAGCTTATTTCTACCAATTCTGTCCGTTTCAGTAGCTCTGTCAGAGGTTTGGCTAAAAATCAAGTTTCTCATGGACCTTCAACTGTATTAACCTATCCGACAAGCTTCCATATTTGCCCAATAGCTTTGACTTAAAGACATTGGCAGAGTACGATAGGTATTTAACGTTTAAAAAGATTCCGCGACATTCTTATAGTCGATCATTGAGTCTCTTTCCTTTCTTGATAAAATCATAATTAACCTTGAAGTGAAACTTATGTTAGCTACATAATTTGCAAGACTGTCTTAAGACTTTTTGCGTGTATGACAGAAAGACTATCCAAGGACAAAACTGTTCTACCTGAGATCACAAACCGAACACTTTTTATCTTAAGACAAAGACTTAAGTCGGTCCATGGACTTGTAAGGCTAACGAACTCGCCAAATATAACCGATCCTTCGAGAAAAAGTTAGTTTGGGTACCCCGATCGCTCCTGCAAATTCAAATTTATGCCGGATGCCATCTAGAGAACAAATCTTAGGCGGATAAGTGGTATAACATGTCTAGCGACAGCACAGATTTGACCAAAGAAGGATCTAAAACCGTCGAAGAATTTAATTCCTCTCAACAGATTGCACATTGCTGCTACAATAGGTGTCGTCAGTAGGTACTGTCTGATAGGCTAACATGCAACAAGGCTTGGCTTATATTCGAATAATTTTTGGAGAAGTTGTATGGACGAAGAAAGAGAGGAGATCTTGCATCACCTTCTTTTTGCTTGTCCAGTTCTGGACTACAGAAGGAAGCTCCACTTAGGAGCCGTCTTTTACAACGATCTAGGCGATCTTTTTTACGCTTCATTGGAAGCTCAGATAGATTTAACTAGTAGGCAGGGAAATTTATCCAATGGACCTACCTTTGATCTAAGGCTGTTGTTGCTAGAGCCACTCCAACGAAACTTAACCTAACTTACGACAAAGTTGTGGTCGGGCATATTTATCTACCTCTGACAATTTTGTCTGCAGACTTTCGTGTTTCGGCACTTATATGTGTGTGAAGCTACTACACTTATGTACACATTTAGGTAGCCCTACAGTTCGGAGTGAACCTAGTCCTCAACCAAGAAGCCTCTCCAGCTAGCTTGGTCCTCAGCTAACTGCCTTAAATTACGTACTTCAAGTTGGTTGTGGTCCCCTTTTACTTGTGTGCGCCAACTAAAGCGAGGTCCTTCTCTATTGCGTTGTATCTTCGCGTCAGATTCGAAGACTTTCCGGGCCGGAGTATTGGTGTCCATTTGCTATTCATGTGTAACCCATCTTAGGCGACCTTTTTTAACTCGGTCGATGACGCTTTACAGCAAGAAATGTTTGTCGTTGAATCTGCTCCTCCAAAGCGCGTCAACGCAAACGGATGGGCGGATATCTTACGAAGAATTTTTGTCCCGAAACGTCCGAGAATATCTTCATCCACTTTCGACAGAGGCCACGCTTCAGTGTCATAAAGCAGGACTAGAGAAATAAGCGTTTTGTATAGAATCTCCATAGTTGTTTGGGATAGGGCCTTACTACTCAGTTGCACGCTGCAATGAAGAGGTGAAACCTTACTTGAGACACCATTTTTCCGTATGTCGTACAGGGCTTTACCTCAGTAGTGCATAGCGACTCTCAATGACGGCCGAACTGCACCCAACAGCCTACCTAACGAGGCTTGAGAGAGCTGCCACGCCTATGTAAAGTCATGAGACGTGCATAAATTTTTTTTTGCACATGACTAGATAGATAGTGTAACTAAGTTGTTTCACCATGCAGTAGGATGTATCTATCCATCTATCCACTGTAATTCACACACCTCCTGGTAAAGTCCTCCCTTCCTTCTAGATCTCTGGAAATCTTCGCAACTAATTCCCCCGGTTCCCCTTCAACAACTAATGAGACTCCATGCAAGCTTAACTAGCAAATTTTTCCGAACAGTTATCATAAAACTCAATCCAACAACTCTCGATAAAATACACTTGAAAATACAAGAAAAACAAGTCTCCTTTAAGGATATCAGAGATGCTGCTGCTCCATAGCCACCATTATTGATGTTGAACATTATACTCTCAGTGTATACCTCAGAGGCATCTCTCCTGAATCCTTTAATGGAAAAGTTTTGCTCATTTTTTTTCCATTGCACATTGCTTAAGCACCTGATGCAAATTCAAGATACGTACATCAAACTATGGTACTCACAGAGGTCCTCTTGCTTTCCGTTATCATCCTGAAGCTAGAAAGCGTTTCCAAAGTTTCTCCGTCAAATATAATTTATTTTGCCTTGCATCTCATAATTCACAGTCAGAGATACGAATATAATGAAACGGTACTCAAGCGTCCATTTTCGGTTATTAAGTAAACAGTATTTCGGAGGACACGTTTCCATTTTTTTTTTCCGGGGTGAATTGCAATCAACATATGTCAACAAAGCAAAGAACTGACTACAATCGGGATGAAACCCGGCTAGAGGCCATGGTCATTATAAGGCAGCGGCGTGCATGAAAATTTACAAAATTTATCGCATCCTGCAGAGGAGAACATACCACCATGAGCGATTGGACGGCAGAGAATCCTGCTGCGGAAATAATCCGTAACAGAAAAAAAAGTGGTGGCAGTTACCCTATGCGGATGTACTATCTGGAAGAGGGTCGATGTGCTTTGCTTACCCCAAGAGTGGTGTCCTTTGTTTTAATAGCGCCTCGAAAGAGTGAGTTTCGTTTATTTTTTTCGGGTTGGTATGTAAACAGAGAAAAAGGGTAGGTAACCCTGTGCCGGATATAATGAAAAATTTCACTGATTTCGTTGTTGTGATATAAATTAGGACGGGGAAAAATGTGTAGACTAAGTGTAATCAATGCTGAAAAGGATTTCAGCGATACAATACACACACCCGGCAAGGACGAGAAAGGAAGTGAAATTTTCGTTTTCTTTTGTGGGTGATTGCGTAAATTCTCACGAAATGAAAGGGAAATTTACGAGTAATAAATATTTTTTTTAATTAAAAGAAAAAATGTCGCCGATAAAGCGAGCGAGGACCTGACAAAGAGTGAACAGAAGGAGGCAATAACTCGAATCATGAAATTCTTTCCGACACTGGGGAGAGTCGGGCCCAATGGTAGTTGTTTCCTGCAAACGTTCCACGAAATACCCTCGGCGAAGGTGCGACTGCAATAGCGGAGGCCTACCTATACTCGTAGTGTAAAGTGTACTGCGTTTTAAGATGGAAGGCGTTTCCATCCTATCTGGCAGGTTACCAGAGTTTAGTAGCACAATAGATCCACAAACGTCGTAGTGAGCCAACACCCCTATAACCAGAGTATAGTGCAAGTTCCTTAGAATTCGATCCGGATTGTGTTGGGTTTCAAGACAAAGTCGGCATATTGCAATGCTGCATCTAATTCTCGGATGGATTCCGAGGTTTGCAGTGGCTGTATGGAAGGGTGTGTGATGGATAAGGACTCATCAAGTTCACTTCGACACCAAATCAAACTTCATTGTGCAGAGTCTGTAAGGACTAGCACAAGCCTTCGTCGATTCAAGACTTTGCCAATTCTATTTTGGTCATGTCGTGTCTGAACACTTGCTGAGGTGGTGCTTTCTATACATTTGACCTCTTGCTTCTGCCCAATGTCAACTTCTACTAGCCGGATGGATGTTGGATTAGACGAAATTGCTTCTAGAGGTGTAGGCACACTGCGACGTTTGTAGATCTATTGGGCTTCCTAGACCTGAAGCTCTAGCCGATGAGGTACTCGAATGAAACTCCTCCTCCAGTCTAATTTCATTGATAAATCAGAGCACCTGGAATGGATCTAATAGTCGTAGATCTTCGTCTGATAGTTGGTAGGCATCCGAGTGTTTCCTTCTTTTGTGGACCAGTGCCCCACATTCCTTCAGAAGATGCCCTCAACATCTCCATAGCATCTTTAGTCTCCACGTTGCTCTATACCCAGTTTCTTAAAGAGCTCCTTAAGTCTACAGTGACCTGTAAGGAAGCCTGTAAGGATGCGCAGCCAGTTCTTGTTGTTTATACAGAACTTACTTCTGTTCCGGTTAAAGTTCCCGAGAAGTTCATTGGCATGTCGTAATCTAGGGAGTTCCTCCCAAAGTTTTTCTCTCTTGCAGTCTTATTCCTTCCTCAGTAGATTCCGTATCGTAATGCGGCCCTAGCCCATAAAATGGTTCCGAACCGGTGAAGATGGTTTCTAATCCTTTTCCTCGAGTTTATTTCCCGCTACGACCTGGTACCCAGTAGAGGGTGACTCTGCTGTTCTCACTTGATAAGTTTATCTTGGCAAGGCACTTCCACACCAGTGTAGACCTGATTTTTTAGGAGGTTAAAGTATTGATTCCGGCTTGGGTGTCCGATAGCATCGCAATTTTTTGCTCATGACACCTTCTATCGAGGTTATAAAGATCGCCGCTTGGAAAATACTGGGGTGTGTTCCCAAGGCTTTCGAATACTTTATTCTGGGCCCGTCTACACCTGCTTTGGTTCCTATGGATGTTTCGATCCGTCCTTGTACCACTTTATGGCGGTTTTCTTAAGTTGGTGCATCCCGGCTTCACTACTCTTTTCTGTTTTGGAATTCAGCTTCCAGTTAGACTTCCTCTAGAGGCAGTATATCATCTCTGGGGCAATCCAGATGTGGGACTGGGTTGGAAAGTGTTTCTCGCTGTCTGTGTGCGATGCGATTTCCTTTCCCGACGCTCTTTTTGATTATTCTTGGTATGGTTGTTTTGGCGATTTTTGTAGGCACTAAATGTAGAGGGTGAGTCCCAATATCACTTCCAGTGTTGCTGTGGGACAGGTTATCATAACCCCTGTTATGCAAATGCAAGCTAGCCTCTGTGCTTTCTCAAAGGTTTTCCTCTTTGAGTTCAGCTTGGTTCTTCTAACCCAAGTTTCCGCTCCGTACGTAGTGGTGGACCTGACTATCATGATGTACATGCGTCTCAGTATAGCAGGGTTACATCCCCAGGTCTTGGCTGAAATGTCTCTGCGCTTGACCCATTCTTGCTCTGATTTAGCTGCCTTTTTCTGGTAAACGGTATCACTGTGATCTTGGTCGGGTTCGGATGGATGTTAAATGAGGTGGAAAGGGCTATATTATAGTGAAATTGATTGGATTGATATTTAAGCTCCTATCTGACCTTTGTTGTCTTCAATTTTCTCTGCATTATGTCTCACAGCCCTTCCTTGTGAAAGCGAGACACCATTCTCTTGTTGTATCCTATGAAACTCGCGTCTTACCCGTCTTACCATCAGTGTAGCTGAATAAATTGTAGTCCACAGCTTGTAAGTACATTAAATAGGCTTAGGAGAATATTTTCTTTTGGGCAGGCTCATGATTCACATGCGTTTAGGCAGGTCTTGTACTAACTCATTTATCACATCTTCCCTACAATCGGGCAGTTTAGCCCATATTCTTGTTTTTCATTTCTGGAATGGTGTTTCTGGTAGTAACTATAGGTAGTTTATGGGTTCTAGGATAAGTACAGTTCTACTCAGCAACCCTTTAGATTTTTGTTTCTTATGTTGACTCCATTATGCGTAACTCGAACGCGCACGGGTCGCATCATATACATATGTACAAACACCCTACCAATAGCCCACGGCCATCATTCTAAAAAAGGACTCCAAAAATTAGAGGACTTAGACTCGCTTTTAGTCCATGGTACTTCCAGGCAGCGACTCCTTTTTTTGGGTTAAGTGGTTGGAAAATCTTACGAGGCTGTGGATGCTGTTCCTCAACATGGATCGAACCTGAACCTGTCACGTCATACCCACTTCTTTGGATGTCGATCTTAATTCCCATGATTCTCTCTTTTCTATGACCGTGCATCGGAATTCTATCACATTTGTATTGAATAAGTCTACGAGTATCCTTTCTCTTAATGGCTTCTCACGATGGGCTTCTAACGTGGTTCAGTAATTAGTGCATTTGACTACTGAGCGGGAGATTTGAAGTTCTATTCCCAGAAAACACAAAAAAACATTTTTGGCGGTCCCACCTCTTGGAAATGTCTGACAAACATCCAAGACCAATAGCCATCATGAGAAAGCTTCTAAATACGCCTTTCGCGGGCTTAAAAGTGTAGGTCCTTTCTATTCGTGTGAAAAATATAACACGCACAGCTCGAATGGTCGCGAGAAGCTAGGTCCTGGACTACACACGGTCTGTTGTACTAACGATGAAAAATACTTGGCCCTTCTTCTATCCGACGATTTTCCAGACGCCTATGTTGATAGAAGCTTTCTGTACTTAGGGTTCCATCTGGTTCAGGTCAGCACTTCTGGGGAAGAACATTATGATAGTGTGCGGTCGATAGTATCTCCTCCCAAATACGGCATTAGGTCGGACACCCTCTCTACAGACCATCAGACTAGGCGAGTTCATTGGATGTGTCATTGATATCCACAGCTCCCCCCGCCCCCATCGGCCAAATTAAATAACTGACGACCTAATTCTCAATTGAGTGCTTCACCGTCATACAGCTTGAGTGTATCTATTGAAACACATTTCAAATATGTACGTACCACCACCGAAATTGATATCAAAAGGTACACGAATAAAATTCTTGCGTTGGCCTCCTTTTTGAATTCGTTATTCATTGTCACCCGGAATAATTGAAAATGTCAATTTGTGAAATTGCCAAATTAAATTACGTTCAATGTGCTTCTGCTTGTGCAACAAATGTGTTTCATCTCGCATTTCGGTGGGGAGACCACGAGGCACCATCAACAAAAATTCTCACCATTCCCACTCGCTCTAAGGATTTTTATTTGACGTGAGAGAGGATGTTCTCATCAAGCGTTGTCGCCTTAGTTTTTCTTTTTTTCTTTATTGGAATTCATAGCACTCGGAGACTCTTAAGTTGTCTGCTACAAATGCTCACTTGCACAGTCTGAATTTCACTGTTTTTTTCCCCCCTTTAGACAAAGATCATACAGAAGTCGCCTTTCGTATAAGAACGTCGTGTGTATGAGGATATTTTGTGAACTGAAAGTCTCCTGTTTGCATAGTTGATACCTACTCATAACTCGGGAGCGTATCTTGTATGTCAAAAGCACCTGCCTTGCAAGGTATCAAGGGGGAAATGAGATTCGCGGAAGAACAGGAATGTTTGACGAATTCAGTTAAAAATGAAAATTTTCTTTGCATCCGGTTTATGTAGTCATTTCCGGGGGAGAATATAATACCGAGTCAGGCGTTGCCAGTGACAGGATTTCTTTTTCAAATTGAATTTCCGGGTTTCGTTGTTTATGTACAAGGACAAGTGCTAAGTGCATCTATGAAAATCCCCTGTGAACTCGCGTTACACCAATCAATGCCCCCATTCACAGCGAAGCTTTCCAACCTCTAAAAACCTATTCGACATTTCAGTGAGTACGAGTACTATCGCTTCCAGGCATCAGAGTGTGAATCCAATTGAATTCTAACGAGCGTCACGGTAGAGGATGAAAAAAATTGGTCAAGTGCCCAGCTAGATTGAAAGACTCATCGACCGTTTGTAAGCTGGTCATGCATCCCACGAAATACGAAAAAAAAAAACACGAGTCCATTAGTGTAGATGTTTTGATTCGTTCATTCTATTGCGCTCACAAATATCCTTTCAGGGATAATAATTTCTACTTCTCCCGGTGGTGGGTAGAAGGAGCCACTCATTCTTTTTACACACATTTTCGTAATTGTGTTTTGGAAAAGGCGAGGCAAAGGTGTGCACATTGGAAGTGCAAACATATGCCCAAAGGGCGAGGGGAATATTTGCATAAACACAGACAGCGGAGATACGAGTGTGAAAGTGTCACTCTGCAGAAGATAAATGGAATGAATTTTAATTCAGTATCCTTGTTGTTTAGATTCACACAGTCGGTGTTGAAAGTTAAACAGGAGTTTAGTATTTAAAAAGGGAACGTGCAGGCTAAGAGGTTAAGTGACTCAACAAGGGTGTCGTTGTTGTTTGTAATTGTCATCCTTTTAGGACTCGTCTTTCGTCTGAGCCATTCGGCTTGGGTGCATGTCGTAGTCGATTTAAGTCGTGGTCCCTTGCAGGGACTGCAGATACTACTTCGGTTTCTTTTAAGGAATGTTTCTGGTCTCGTTGTCCAATCATAGATAGCTCTCTGCATCGTCTGTGGATAGCGTTAACCGCACGACCATACGATCCTATCAACAAGACGTGCACGTATTTTCAACACATGGCATCTGCATTGTCCCAGTATTAATTTCTAATCCAAGCATTCCGATCGCAGGCTGCCAACAGATCGACGGAAACGGATCACATGAGCTCCACGATAGTATTTGATAGAAAGATTCGCTATAAGAATTCCTGACAGAGTTTCCTGGAAAAAACCAAAGAATCAATCCTTCTATACCGACGATTCTAAAATGAACGTTGGCAGTCGAAGGTTGTTGTGAAACCCTAGGAATAAACCATTCCTTTAGCATAAACGACGACTGCAGTGTCTTCCAAGTCGATATCACTGCCATTATACAGGCTGCGAGAGTAATGTCGTTGGTAGAGCGATTGCTGGCTATATAAACAGCCAGGCAGCTGCCTGAGGCTTGTGAAGATTTGCAAATCGCTTCTGAAGGAGATATCTAGAATCATTGTGGTGACCCTCTGCTCGGTACCAGGGAATATGGATATCGCACGAAACGAATGGACTGAAGACAATGCAAGGAATGGGTCGGCACTGCATTCATCCCAATTAACTCCTTATGAAAACAATAGCAACTTACCGCTCGAGCAAACCGACGCTGGGTTCATCTAGACTCAGGTGGCCAGGACGTTATGGCCGACCTTTCGCAAGAAGAAATCTATTACTCTGGTGACACTTCGTCGTCATTACACACGGTCATCTCCGGGATAATTACTGGGCGCTGTGCCAATGGTTTCGCCTCTGTAAATAGCACAGCGCCTACTGCAAAACCTACAGAGACGAGGAAGACATTGAGTTTGTTCTCCACTTGCTGTGTGAAAGTCCCGTTGTATTCGTCAGAAGAATGAGCACTCTTAGTAGTTACTTCTTCTCGGAACTAGGACTTGAGGCATGTTGAGCTGGTGGACCTCCTGATCTAAGTTAGCTGTGAGCCTATCAGCCACAAGACAGCCAATTACTTCACCCAACTCACCTACATGGTGAGCGAGCGCTTGGAATAGTGCGTGTCGTATCCTTAAAAAGTGTTTTCAATGCAATGCAATGCAGTGTTTCTAATCCACTGGTTAGGCAACGCAAACTGTCCCAGTCATTTGAAGAAGGAGTGTACGACATCTTGGTCGACTTAAACATGAAAGGGTCCCCCATACATCAATCGCTACGCTGCCAATGGGGGTTCCAAGGGTGGTTAGAAATTTGACATCCTTTTCTTTTGTTTGTCATAGGAAGTATCATCATGATCAACTTGTTGACATGGTTTCATACAATCGTGCCTTGCTATACCTCCTAAAATTGTGAACATTTTCATTTCAATCGTCATAATTGTACTCCTTAACTAGCCATGCATTGCATCTTGTCCAACATTGCAAACTGCCTGTTAAAGTGGGCCGGACTACGGTGAAGTTTTTAACCATATCGTCCATCCTTACATTATCCTCTCAGATTGCTCATTGGCTCACACTGCAGTGGAAATTTGGGTACTTAGTAAGACCTTTGTCGAACTGTTTGAAGAACAAGCAAGTTAAGGGTTCTTTTAGTTGGTAACTCTCTATGTTTTAAGGGCATACCCTTGTAAAACCCTTTTAAAGAGTAAGGGACTCGGATATCTACCCTGATGCATACCAGTCTTGACCGGTTGGTTATTCCTGCCCTGCACTTTACGTGCCTTCTCTTATGTTTCTTGTCATACAGAGTTGTTTTAGTTTCGTTTCGTTATCAATAAGGAGGTGTCCTTTTTCGATGGATATCTTGAGTACGTTGTTCCACTTTTCCTGTGGGCTGAGTGCGTATACGAAATTCCTCATGTTTCAAAGAAATTTTTTTTAGAGACTAGGTGGGAGTAAGATCCTTTATAGATACTCTGTAGCCCGCACTACGAATTATGTCCGACTCCATGCCTCTGGCTGTGTGACAAAAGAAAAACACTGATATTACTATCTCCTGTTTGCTCCCTGCTGCACCAACAGTCAAGGCAGTTCTTCGCAGTGGCAGGTATGACAATTCCTCCTAAGCCGGCAGAGCTAGCAGTGTCTTTGTTTTTTGCCCTTCTCGCTGTCCGTTCTTTTATGCTCGATTGCTGCATCAATGTGATTACTTTACTTGTAGTCTCCCACGTTTCGCCCGATCTTAGCATGTACACTATTATGCTTCTTGGTGTCACTAACCAGCCAATTTCCCTATCCAGGTTACTTCTAGCCCTTGAGTACTTCTGGCATTACAATGCTGGTCATCCACGTGCTTGTATTCCTAAAGTACTTCCAAAAGCATCCATGCTCCCGACAGGGACTGCGTGAGGTAATAGTTTTCTTTCCTGTGTTTTCTACTGATCCAGTCCTTAATGTTGGAGATTAGTGAACGTGAACAACGTCCATGGCTTATAGTTCTTCTCCTGTCCTCGTTCTCGCGTATTGCCAAAGACTTCTTCGCTTCTAGGTCGATGGGCATTCGGCCTGAATTGACACTTATTGCATCTGGACCTTTCGGAAGGTTCAGCATTTCCTTAGAGGCTTATTTCTGTGTACCGATCTCCTCCTTCTAATGTGCGCCTCACCGTTCGTTGCTGATGCCCATATTGGAGCCCTGTACATGAGGACTCATTTGCTACCGTTGCGTTGATTAGAAGTATTGTCTGCCTTGATCCTCTGATATTTTGCATTAGTCTGCACAGTGCCGCCACTGCACGGGATGTTTTCTCGTCCGCTACTTTATGTGATCTCTAAAGTTGAGCCTTTGTGGTCCATCAGGACTCTTTGGTCTTAATGTACAGTTTCGAGTCGAGGGTGTGCTCACCAATCTGTGTTGTGAGGTGCGTTTAGTTTTTTTTTAACGGCTGCTTATAAGGACCTTACGCTGTCATACATTATGTTCCACAGAGTGATCCCAGAACTGACTCTTGTGAGATTCCTTTCTTGATCCTGTATGTCTGCGGTCTCTCTTCCGTGTCATAGTAGAGGGGTTTGCCTTCCAAGCAGTTGGTTATTATTCGCAGTAGGCTGTTTGGTACTTGCATGTTGCTCACCGCTCCAGTTGGCTAAGCCTTGACCCTTAGGAGTCATCTTTCTCCTGCAATTCCTTCACTATGGTTTGTCGAACACTACTTGCATTGAGCTATGGAAGTAAATGTCCTGCTGTTTGGCTGCATTGGAAATATGTTAATCTCGTGAACGTCATTTTTCTTTCTCGGAAATCCTAGCCCTTTCCACGATTCCTGAACCATGAGCCAACATAAGCCTCCGATTACCCTGAGTATCTCCCTCTTTCTCTCTCATGCAGGTCACTATTAAAGAAATCCTTCATTACAAGGTGAATCCCGGCAGGAAAATACAATCTTGTTTGCCACCAGATTCGACGACAATTTGATTGATGATTGCCACCGTTCCCTGCCACCCATGTTTGTTTTATCCGATTTGTATGCTTAACGTCGTCAATATTGGCCGGCTGTTGTTTAACTTATGGCCCCCACTGTCGTCATACGTAACACAAAATATAGATAATGCTCTTCCAGTGCTATCCTTTTTGGAAATCTAAGTCTACGTCGCTTCCTTTATCGTCTTCGTCGTCATTGTCGCCCGTTTTGCTTGCCTAAACATGAGCAGGTGACAGGGGAGCCTGAAGGATGAGGTTGATGCATCCAACTCACACTCCTTCATGTTTATTTATGAGTTTCGATTTCGTAGATTTATTTACGGATAATGATTGTGTCTTGAAATTTATATTCCTCCACACTTGGTGGGGGGGTCATCGTCCTTTCGCCTAGTGGGTGGGGTGGTCCATATGGAATTTCACACCATTAAGCCTGGGATATGTTAGTGTATTTTGGCAGGTTCCTTTGAATGACATGCTCGTGCAGTTGCTGTTGTTGTTTTTCTATTTGCTTTGAACTTAAATTGCATGAATGTGGAATGAAGCAAACGAAATGTTTCGATGTTTTATTTCGTTTCTCTTTTGCGAGAGAATTTCAAATGAAGTGGAAATAAATTCGACGAATGGTGTCCGAATAAAGGTGTTTGTTTTTTGTGGATGTTGAAGGACGTCAAAAGGAAATTGAATTCGGACGATGACCATCTAGGTCAACGCGAGGGTGTTTGAAGTGAGAGTTTGTATCTGGAAAAGTTTTATCTTTTTGGTATTTTTTTTTGAAATTTATTAGGCATCCTGACAGTTTTTGTTGCGCATTCATGTGGCAGATCTTTGAAAAAGATGCGCATGAAATGATACACACTCAAAACTCGAAAAATTATTGTAAACTCGTTGATAATGGGCTTTGTGTGATGAAAATGAGGGACAGAAAGGACATTTTTTTTTGTAAAGGGAATGTCAGTATCGCATCAATCAGCATCGAACAGTTGAGTAAACTTTTAAAGGTGTAGGGTGGTACTAGTATATGTGGAAGGACGAGTTGCCATTGGACCAAGGCTGTTTGGTTTTATCTTCTCTTTGACCACTGGATGAAGATTATGTTCAGCTCACGTACTTCTGAAGCCATTTACTTCATTTCACGTCGTCCCAGTAAATAATTCAAAGGATTTTGAAAGCGATACTCTAGGACAGAAGACATGTGTGCAGCTTGGGAGGAGGACATCTCTTAGCAGATTTACTCCTTCTTTTTGGTGTCTGTTTAGAAAAAGGAGTCAATCTTGTGAGACTCTCATTAGTGTGATCTCTGAGAGAAGGTTCCTTAGTCTGAGTGTCTAAATATTTTCACACGAGCTACATCCGTGGCTACGTTAGGTGCTTCTGACTTCTTTCATAAGGACGCCAAAGGGAACATTTTTGCAATTCGTTCTGTTGATGTTCTTCCTTTTTTTTATTCTTTTCTTTTGGTGTCAGAATAGAATCTATCGAGTGCCATATAAGGACATGATTAACGTAAACTATTTCTGGCTAAGTTTTTGGAGGAATAGAGGTGCAGTTGATTTGGGGAAGTCATAGTTGACTCGGATCTATAACGGTTGCGAAAAGAGTTGAGGCTCTCGCCTGTTATAATTCTACGTAGCACAGGTTTGACACTTTTGATCCACTAAATGGGCACCTCTGGATCGGCTGCAGCAGCTGGTCCTTTCGAGGTAATTTTCGATGCTTTTGTCGTTAATTTCCACCGGTATCTTGGCTATAACTTGGCGGATGTTCGTTTTTATTTGCTCACACGTTACGGGTTTGCTCATCAAAAGAAATCCAACGGCGTTAAATCCCATGCTCTTGGCGGCCTGTTGACGTTACCGGAACGTGAAATAATGCGGGGTGGGAACTATTCACACAAAACATTCATAGTTTCACCCGAAGTGTGGCAAGTTGCTCAGTCTTGTTGGAACCGCATGTCTTCTACATCAATGTCTCTAATTTCTTGCCAGAAATACGCCGTTCTTATGCCTCTATAGCGCTCACTATTGACTATTACAGTCCGATCTGCATAATTTTCGTTATACGGGTGTAGACGCATGTCCTGGATCAAAATGCGCCATAGGGAACCTAAACACAAGCCTAAAAGCTGTCAACCCCGACCATTCCGAGTTTTCGGCCACAACAGGAGCAATATTTTCGGCTCAACGAACTCCGCGATGATGCACAGGCCTTAGCCTATCTGCAAAGCTTCCCATCTTTTCAAATTTTGGCGCTATGTCGTGAATTTCTCGCTCAGTAGGGCGATTAAATTGACCAAAATAAATTTCGACGCACAATTTGTCCCGAATTGTTCTACAGAACAATAGAACAATTTTAACACGTTGAGCGGTGGCGAAACGATCGGTTTGCTGTTGCAAACTGACATCTGTCACTTTGAAAACAGATCCTTATTGACAGCCGCTTGACTTACAGTGCTGCCAACCAAGAAAGCTCGAATTGGATCATCCTTTGTCTAGTGGCCACGAGGTATTCGATGAGCCTTCGTTATTCCTAGGTTAAGCCAGGTTAGGTTGACGTCCTTGCTAAATGAAATTGGATCGTGTTTTTTGCCTGTTCGTCATCAGTCATGTCTGCTTGGAGTAGTTGCTGAATTATTGTCCCACTTCGAGATGCTGGACAGATCAGTCGCAGTCAGTGGCGACTACGTTTACGAAATTTCTGTCAATTTCTGTCCAACTTTTTTCGGGGTCCAAGTCATATTTTCCTTTCGGTTCACTCCAATCCTTATCTAGGACGGGCGGTGTTAAAAAAAACCGTTGTGGACAGGATTGTCAATGGCCCACTTAGACCACTAAGAGTCCATTGTGCCCAAATACCGCTCTTAAAAAATATTCCACATACGCCCAAGTCTCCATCGTTAATGTTGTCCTAGGTGCCCCTTTTAAAACATGCTCATATGCACTTCCAGCATCAAAGAATCCCATGAAGTGTGCATTAAATACCGCCATCCTTCTAATCACCCATCAGCCCATCGGCATAACACGACTCGTTGCACAGAGAGCAACACCATCGCCATCAATTGTTCCCAGAAATGTGCTAATCTCATCCATCTCCTCTTCTCCCGTTTTCCCGGAAATATGCCCGGCAATTCAATCTCCACACACGATAAACCAGATCGTAGATCTACCCCTCCGGTACACAATAATAACATCCTATCGCATGTATGCAAATCCTAGCAGCTGAATGCCTCGCGTATAATTTGTTGCAACAGACATACAGTACCTATGCCTGTGCATGGTACCATCGTCATGAAACTGATTATCACACCTACCTCACGTAATTTGACTCAATTTGCTGGCTAATTTCACGGGTAAGCCATTGGAATTTAATATCCCGTCCATGGAGTCCTGGCCACAAACGCACGAATACTCGCACTCGTACGTCCAACGGGATGGAATTTAGTTTCAGACTATTCTAGTTGAGTGCCTCTGCGCGTCTACCCCAGGGATCCGTATATCTATGGCACCAAAGTGAAAAACTATCCGCAGGATACATATTAGTGGTGGCGGCTATTTATGTGTGCTGGACCCCTTTTAAGTTGCGTGACTTTTCATTCAGGATTTCAAAAAAAAAACTTAAAGCTGACTCTGTGCGCTAGTGATGGCGACTGCTAGGTTCGATAAGCGATTAATTTTTGGTCAGAACACATTGAAGTGTAGTCGATGAAGCATTGATTATCCTGAAATGCCACCCATATGCGCAGACAAATGATCTGCGATTGAGTGTACCATTTCGTGTCCGTCAGTACACAGCGTATACACACACGAATCAATTTAGAGTGACTTACCACCGCAATCATCCAGTGGCACCATGAATCAGGGAAAGGATAGTGGACGAAATGGAATGCCATTCGATTGGAAAGAGTTGCTCTTTGTCTGGATGTGCATGGGTACATGGGTACATGGGTATGTGCCCGTAAGACTGATGGTGGGTAATGAAGGAATGCAGTCGATGGAAACGATTTCGCGTTCAGTGCTTTGGTATCCCAATAAAAAGGAATCACTTAGATAAGGATTTGCTCTCTTGCAGTTTACTTGTAGATGTAGACTTTTGAACGTGCCATCGAATAAGGCAAACGATTTGTTGGTTTAAGTTGCAATGAAAAATTCTTGTTCAGTTCTCGTACCAATTTGTCGTGGGGTTACTGATCTGAGAAGAATCGGGCGAATGTCGCTCAATATAAAGATGCGAGTGCGGGCTTATCCTTTCCTCGCTACACATGAGGGAAAAAACTTGAGCAAAGACAAAACTTGAACAAATGCAAAACCGACCTTATAATCTTCAAGAGAAAGGTGAGAATCTGAGCCCGTGCTCAGTAGCAGTGTGGGATTTCGACCTCATAAACCACCTCCCCTTCTTTTCCCCGGTCTTCATGGTACTACCAACTGTCAAGCATTTTTTTGCGAGGGAGTACCTAATCCTTAGGTGTTCGTCTGGCCCATGTTAGAAGCCTAGATTGCCGCTTCTGTCTTCGCTGCTCCTTCATAATGGTTGTTACAGTGTCTTTAAGTACGTCCCAAGCATCTTCTGTGCTCATGATCTGTCTGGTTATGCTGTCTGGAGTTGAGCACTCACCGAGTTTGTCCACCAGTCGATGCCGTTCTCCATAATACATATCTCGGGCAGTGGAACATGACCTTCTCCACATCCTCGACTGCTACCGTGAAGGTTGGGCAATAGACGTTGTCGTTGTGTGCATTTGGGTGAGGTGGAAATTAAGCTCTCCATGCTTCCTGTTTATCCAAGCGTCTATATCGGGGAACAATCTGTGCATCCACCTGCTTTTATCTTGGTGGTCTTCCAGTATCTTCTCGACTTGTCGTTGTTGGTGCTGATATCCTGCTGACGAGGTACTTCTGTTATGCTTTTTCGCAAGAAGGTCTATTGGGTGGATGCCAGCCACTACACATGTCGCGTCATAAGAAGTTGCTCGGAAGGTGCTGAAGACTCTAAACGCATTGATTTTGTAAGCTGCCTTCTTCTTCTTCTTGTAGAACTTCATCTTAAAGGCACCAGACCGTATTTGGGAGCTGTATAGCATTATCGATTCCGAAACTCTTCTTGTGTTTTAGTCTGACGATGTTTGGCATGATCTTTGCCAGGCCAGCGATTTCCTTTGCTGCCTTCTCAGTTGCATACTGCGAATTGTGCTTAAAAGTTAGCCTTGCATCTATGGTAATACCAAGGTAATTCAACTCAGATTTGGAGTCTACAACGTGACCACCGACGGTTATTCTTGTGGTCTCCATGGCTGGCCTGCTGCTGATGGGCACTACTCCTGTCTTTTCCTCTGAAATTTGTAGGCACAGGCCTATTAGCCAGTCCTGAACCATTCAGATAGCTTCGTTGCAATCATGCAAAAAGTTTGGTGTCTACAACGATTCCTGTTTCATCGGCGAAGCAAATGATTTTCGAAGGTCTCGGGATTCTAAGTCTAAGGACGACATCATATAGTAGGTTCCACAGTAGCGTCCCTAGTACGAAGCATCGGAGAATGCCACTTATGACGTTGAACTACCTCGTTCCCTTATGTAGTCTGGTACTCTATTGGTGGTAAATGCTTCTACGACTACTGTTACGCATTACTTCCCCATTTGCTGGTTCAACATAGAGTACAGCGTTTGTCGTTCCTTGCTCCATGATAGATGCCGTCTGGGCTTGGATTTTACTGCTCCTTTCTCTGACTTTTTCCAACCGTCGTAGTTCCTTCATAATTACTGCTGCAACCTGTTTCATAAGTCAACATTTTTATCGGGAGGTGGTATTTTTCCAATCCTTTCATCTAATTCTCTGCGCTGCGCTGTATATGGAAACGAGGATGCTGAACAATTTCGTGCTGTTATCCCTTCTGGCCTCCTGTTCAGATAAGCTCGATAGCAACGATGTCCGGTTAGGAGCTGGCTGAGATAGACATCTGCCAACGGTCCATCGCTTCTTTAATATCTGGTATAAGTTGATGGGTCCATCTCCACTTCGACGATTAGTTCTGTCTCTCCTGCCATGCTTCGTTGTCTGTCTACCAAATTGACTGAAGCTCAAGGTTCCTAAATTTTGGCATCGCAGGTACTTTGTAGTTTGCTAGCCAAGATATCTGCTGGAAGGATTCCCCCGATAACACATCTAGCACCATCTGACGCCATCCACAGCACACTCTCACCATACAAAGTCGGTTAATGGACTTAACCCTTCCAACGTGTGACTTACTTTCTACTGCTTTGGCCCATATTGGTGCTGCATACATTTTGATGGACTGCACCACGCTCGACAGTACTATTCTTCTCTGCTGTCTGGGTCCTCTTACAACCGCGATTATTCTGCATAGGACTGTACTCACTCCAGCTGGTTTGTTGCACGTTCTTTCAAAGTTACGGCACCATGTCTCTTTGCTCCTCATCACCAGCTCTGCCCTTTATAGTTTCTTGCATGGTTGCAGCAACGTTCCGTTTAGCGTCTACTGTAGAACGAGCTTTTCTAAATCCGTACTATTGGCTTGAGAGCTCCCCGGCTTCTTCAATTGCCAGCTCCAATCGGTTGGATATGATTCGCTCCAGTATTCTATCCATTGTATCTGAGAGGCGGTATCGGCTCATCTAATGGCCTGTTTCGTTTAGGCAGCAGTGGCAGACGCTTCTATTTCCAATGATCTGCGAAAACCCCTTCTGTCCGACACTTTTTATGCAGTTCCACACATGCTCCTGCGTTTATTTTGAATGCCAGCTTAAAGGCCTTGTTTAGCATGTCATCCAATCCAGGTGACTTACTATCACCAAGGATCCATTATAATGACCATCAAAGCAGACTGTCAAACAAATTCCCTACCCCAGGCTTAAGTCATTTTATAGCCCGAATGAAGCTGCATGTCCTTCAGAATTTAAGGAATGGGTGCATCCTTGTGAATTTTCTCACCGCCCCAGACCCAACAGATTCGTTCCTCGCTACGTTTCAATTGCTTCCTAATGATATTTTAGCATATGATGTCGACCCACACCCACAAGAAAGAATGAGGAGTTCACTCCTCCTTTGGAAGTGCCCTAAAGTTCTACCTTTATCATACGACTGATGGCTATAGTCCCCTCGTCCTGCAACGCTTTGCTCTTCCTAAACTGTGTTTGCAGTCTTGATAAACTGTCGCCAACCTCTGAAATGAATAAGAAGTGGAAACCTGTCCTCTGCCCTACCGAAATTACTTGAAATCGACGTAACTTAATTCAGAATTTTCTTAAAGTTGTTAAAACGCTTTAAAGGGAAACCTTCTCCAAACAATCCTCACCTTCCTGAGCACTTCTCCACTTTTCAAAGTCAAAACCACTATACTATGCCCTCTCAATCCTTAGATCCAAATCATGAATTCACCATCGCGCACACATCCAAATTAGCACTTTTAATTCCATTTCGTTTCTTTAAATTTAAATAATGTTCTTTTGGAAACTTTAATTTCCTCTCTGTCACTACGAGGGTCCTTCTAAAATCGACTCCAAGTGCGTACATACACCAATTTAACTTCGGCAAGTTTTTCTCCCCTTTCCTGTCTGTCGCCAAGGGAAACATTTTAAAATTCCTTTCACATTTGCATTCGACAAGAAGTTTGTTAGGAATGTAAATTTCCGGCCGCTCCCTTAAACAAATTTTGCGCACACAGGACCTTTCCCATTCTTACGAACCATACGTACGTACACCACCTTCTACACCAACCGAGTGAAGACAAATGAACTTAATAAAACACCGAGACCCCATCACACATAAACATTTTGGCATGTGCCACTTTAAGCACAGTGGCGAAAGTCGCCAAAAAAGGACGATGAATGAGTATCATTCACTTGAAGCTCAGATAACGATCCTGGTTCTACTTTTCTTTATCTGATTTTTTTTTCTCTTTTCGTACCCATTGAAGCCAATAAAATAAAAGTGTCTTCACGTAGGACTAGCATTTTTTACGGACACCATCACCGGTATGTACACCTACGAGTATATCTACACCGTGCCTTAATTACTGAGTCCCTTACCCCTTGTGTTGTTTTAGGAAAGTTTCACCCCTCTGCTGGGGGGTGGGGAGTGTCCTGGAACTTAAAACTTTACTGTGACTTTAAAATTCCATAACCATAAAGTTTCGTTAAATTTTGTGTGTCTGAGGAGATCGTTGGGTTAAGTTTTAGTATAGTACTGCAACCGGGGACCAATGGATGTGTGGAATGTATGTGGGTGTGTGGAAGTAATTTGTGAAAGTTGTATCCTTTAGACAAAAAGAAAACATGGCACAACAAGGACACATTGAGGTTTCTTATTTTTATTTCTGGAGGGCAAAAGTTTCAACAGTAAAACGGCTCCACACTACATGACCACACTCTGACTGTGTAATGCAGTCGAGAAGTGAATGGGAAACGAGAGTACAGGATCACAGGATATTTTCTTGATTTGGTTTTTTTTATTCCTTTTGATATTTTCCTTTGTAGGAGGATGCTCTTGACATTTGCAAGAATTTTAAAGTGTTTCGTTGTGCAAAACGTGTTCGCTTGGATTGGTCTATGTGGGTGCTGGTGCTGGTGCTCCTTTCGTCAGTGGCAGCAAGTATTAGTGCAGTGGTAGTGCATGTAATGCATGAGCAAACAATCGCTACTATCCTCATGAATGTTGCAAAACAACAGTGGGTAGCAGTTTGCATATTTAAAGAATTCAGTTAACTGCATTCTCGTATTTTTTTAATTCGGTTTGCAGAACATCCTTTTGACTCCTTTTGTCAGTCATAAATAATTTTTTAGTTTAGGAACTTGTCGTAGGTTTAAAGACTTAAAAAAATTCAAAACATTTCCAATCTCCAACTGGGAAAGTTCTTTACGAATCCCTTTAATAAAGGACTGCCCCAGGCCAAAGCATTGCGCTACTGTATCCTCATCTGTCCTTCCATCCACCCTTCCTATAGTACGTATGTGCATATCTATGTATAAATGGAGTTAGATCTGAGAGACCTCTTAAGCTGATAAATATGCACCGTTGGGAGGATAATAAAATTAGTAGCAGTAAACTATAAAAAAGGATACCGAAACGTATGCAACTGATGAGTCAACTGTGTGTGTTTGCAATAATCAACAGATTGTGTAAGCCTTCGGATATCGCTCTAAGGGCAAGGAGCAAAGATTACACGAAATCCTGGGCGGTGGTGGTAAAGTTAATGCAGTTGAGAACGGTACATTTGCGGCAAATGGAGACAGTTTGTCTGGTGTGGTAGAGTAAAGGGAGGAGCGCTGCAATAACCCTTGGGCAGTGCCACCGTGTTGGGTCTCATACATGTACGAGTATGTGTGGATTTTACGGTATCTTAAATATATATTGAAAATTTATTTAACATCTGAATATCCAGGCTATTTGTAGGCATCTGGAAAGCAGGTCGTGTATGAGTCTCTAAATCAATTTAAGGGTGTAGCCGAAAATACGGGTTCCAAAAGAACAGAGAACTCGTGCCTCTACTACTCCTACGCGGTATCGTGTACAGTTTCTGGCAATGTGTCTAAGTTCTCACCAACTTTTCCCCAGCTGTCGTGCCTCCTTCTCGACTGCTCTGCGCCATATTCTCCTCGGACCTCCAGGTCTTCTGTCATCCTCAGATAAAGGGTTCCATTGCATAGCGTGGTTCGCTCTAGAACGGTCACCTTTTCGTAACGTGTGACCAATCCACTGCGACTTCCTTCGTTGGATGGTTGTGCCTTTTAGTTCCTGACTCGTTGTCTCGTAAAGGTGTTCGTTAGAGATACGATTAGGCCAGAACATCCTTAAGATATTACGCAAGCATGTATTAACGAACGTTTGCAGCTTTTTAGTGATAGCAGTGGTCACTCTCCATGTGCTGCATCCAAATAACAGCACGGATTCAACGTTGGAGCGGAACAGTCTTAGATTGGTGTTCAAACTGATTGCATTGCTTCGTCCTGTTGGCTATATTCAGTTCGGTTTCACCATCAGTCGGGACAATACTCCCAATTTTAGTTTTTCCCGTATTAATTTTCAGCCCGACGACGCCTGCCTCCCTCTCCACATCTGATGTCATTTGGTGGAGGTCCATCATTTTGTGAGACAGTAAGCATACATCGTCAGCGTAGTCAAGGTGTTTAAGTTGGGATGTAAGGGTCAATCGAATTCCTCCGTTTCCAGTCGCCAAAGCTGCAGAAAGCACATCGCTTATCACCAATAGGAATAATATTGGTGAAAGAATACAGCCTTGTCTTACCCCACTTTGGATCTCAAATTCCTCAGACAACCTCATATAGTAGCCAGGTCGCTAGATCGCGAAGGAACTCTGCTTCTAAGTGGAGCTTGCTATGAATGAAGATGGCTGGGGCGAGTACATGACAAATGAATAGTTGTCTCTTCCCCCTCTTCGTGTATTACGCAACTCCTACAGAGGCCAAGCCGTTTGTCATGTCTACCATTGAAGCTGTTCCACTCAGTAGCACAACGCAATAACCACTAAGGCGCCACTTAGTTTCTACAGTGAAACCAAATTGTTGCAGTGTTTTAGATCTAGGTCAAGGCGAATTTGTTAAGTTACCTGACACGGGTGGTATTGTTGATTGCATCCAGCTTAAGTTGCAGTTTACGTGTAACGAGGGGTATTCCATGCCATGCAATTACGCGGAATGTTCCCATGCGCCAGCATATGTTCCTATGTGTATTAATCTGCTCATCCATCTCAGTAATAGATAGACGGCAGTCTGAGCCGATCTTAAAGTCTAAGATTTGTGATTTCATTACCTGAATCGTGGCATTTCCTGTTCGTGAAAATGCAAATATTCCTCTCAGATACTATTTTACATTCGAATTCCCCATGTCGAGGCTTGTTTAACCGTCATGTCCTCTGAAAATGTTACAATGATCTGGGAGACAGAAAGCGGTGCTGGAGAAAAAACCTTCTCCTTTGGTTCATGGCAACATTTTTTGTTTCATACTTGTTTGGAGGACATGGCAACCTTGAACTTCCTTGTGAGGAGGATCGTAGCATAACTTCCATGCTATGTCCGTAGTTAAACCCCAATATGACGAGTTGATGAATACCCATGTCATAAACCGATGAAGGATATTCTCCACCATACATTTTCGAATAGCTTGACTCACTTTTGGAGCTGTTTTATTAATCCGGTCTCCGAGTTCGTCCAAGTAGTGTCAATGAAGACCTGACTGATTAGTCCACTAATTATTATTGTAATTCTGTTGTTAGTTCTTCTTCTCAGACGCATTTTTTAGGCAATCAGCTTGGTATATGTGTACAGGATCGGTTTTCACTAAAATATAGACAATCATTCAAGGAAAGTAAAGTAGAAGTCTGTTGCCAACAATCACTAGTTTATCTATATTTACAATTAAATTTAAGACCTTAACTATGCCACAACTATTTTTTAATTATTTTCTTTTTTGTTTCAGGTGAGTGCACGTAAATTGTTTACGAGAACTTTACCAATATCCGTAAGTCCATTTCCCTTATGAAATTATATCATTCGTAGTACGTAAGATACGTTTAAGTACTGTTTTTCTCATTTTATATAAATTCACGTTGAGGCGTTTAGCGATCCTTTATTTAGGTTCTACATGACAGTCAGATGACAATACACACGTCTCCTAGAAGACCGGGAAGTCGCTCTTTTCAGACTAAAACTTTGCTGACAAAATTTCTCTTCTGTATTAAGCTTTACTTAGGACGGTCTTCGATGTAAAGATGTGGACTGTTTTTCCCTAAATCACCCGCCAATGACCATGTAGACTTGCCTGCGATCAGATTGATTGAGTAATTGCTATACCAACGCAACGTTTTCTCCTAGATGGCTTTCCTTCGAAACATACTTTTCTTATCCAACCAGGACTGGCCCTAACCACTTATATTCTATTCTTGGACCACTCTTCCACTTCATTTGTGGGACTTTGAGGCTTTGACGCGGACTCTGAGGAGCTTCTTCTTCAACAGCCTACTTCTACATCCGACGATGTTGAAAAATCTTTTGTGAACAATAGAAACAAGACCGGATCAAGCACACTACCTTGGGGAACTCCGACTTTTATCTCTTATCTGCTACCAGAAGTTATATTGGGGGAAAGAGAACTCCGTCTTGGGAGTTCCTCTACAGACTCTCTTTCAGATGGTAACTTATATGACTTACACACAGCCAGGACCTTATTTAGCGCAGCGTAGACTGCAAGGCCTTGGTGCCACAGACTATCAAAAGCTTGTTTGCAACCAGAAAAATATCCGAGCAAATTCTTTTCCTGTCTAGCGCACCTTTTTTCGAATCTGCCGATGAACTTGTTCCACTGTGTCTTCCTCTGATTCTAAATTCTTGAATTACAGTCTTGGTTGTAGGCGACTCAGCACGAGTTTTTCAAAATGTTTCTATATTGTAGGAAGAAGAGATGTGGGTCGATAGGATTAAGCTTCTTGCTAAAGAGGCCGACCATAGCGTCCTGACAGTTGCACATGTGTCTAGATGAACCCAGCGCCTGCTTGACGACCGGCGACTTCATCTTTGATTTTTTAATTGGAATGCATGCACGACCCCTTTCTTGTATGCTCAATTCCTGCGATATTCATATTTCCTGAAACCCCAAAGGGTCACCACATTGGCTCGCTTAAAACCGATTCGCCGATCCTCACAAGCCTCGATTTAATCAGAGCACAGTCTAAATCCTTAATGGCTGCCTGACTATCTACGTGTATAGACAGGAATAGATTTAACGATTTTGTTCTCGCGTACAATTTCTGAAGATTTATTGTTAGGGCTTCACAAGCAACTTCAGATCCCGTGTCAATGTCCATTTGGAAACCGTCGGTATAGAAGGCCAGTTTTTGTTGATGATCCATTGTTTTTCTAGTAAATTCTGTCGGGACTTCCGTAGGGAATCTCTTTTCACATGCTGGAGTGGGGTTCAGGTCATCAGTTCCCGTCGATCCGTTGGCAGCCTTCTATCGGGATAGTATGGAGGTATGGCCGAGTCGGTTCGATGACCATAGTCTGTCTTCCCTCACCTTCCCAGCGGTTTTGCTTCTTGCAGAGTAGAGCTAGCCGCATGAATCTAAGTCAGGTTTCCACATTGTCCCTGTGGGTTTTGTTCTTATTGATCCTCTGACTCCGATGCAGACTGGCCTCCGGATTTTTGTGAGGCTTTTGAAAGCTCGTATCTCAAGTACCTTCTACTATAATAGCGAATGGGCTTAAAACCGCAGTGTAAAGCCATTACAGCGCAACTATTTTGAAGCTGAACTTAACCCCTTTTGGCAAGACTAGAACGCTGTGCTTGCTTTCTTGATGCGTTCGTCAATGTTAACATTCCAGTTGGAATCTAAAATTACACCCAGCTATTGTGCTGAACTTGAAATACCGAGTTCAACGTCACCGATTTTTAGGGGTCTGAAGGTAGGGAAGTGGGTGTCGTGCCTCAGTGGATCACATTCGGTCTGTTGCGCCAAGTATTTGCACCATTTTTTTAGGCAGGCATCGATCTCCTCTTAGTGAGAAACTACCTTCGTTTTGAGGGGTTGAGTTCCAGCCCAATTATCCACTAGTTGCAGTGCGAAGTTGTGCCTTTCAGTTAGGACCGGTAGAAATTTCCTCAAAGCTGGGATGACCACGTCGTATGCTGTCTTCCGTTGAAGCCGTTTTCCTTCAGTATAACCAAAATTGCATCCACTACCAGGAGCCATATTAGGGGGAGAGAGTTCCACCTTGGCCGTGCCTCTTCCCGATGGTAACTAGCTTGATTTACAAACAACTTAGACATGCCCTTGCCTCATTACAAAATTTGATCCTTCAACACCTCGTTTCCTTTTCCAGATATTGCCACCCTCTGCTTTCAAAGAACAATTTGTAGGTCGAATAGTCCTCACACGAATTCAACCCCAAACTAAAACCACTGAAATCCCTTGGTAAAGCGGAATTAACTTAAAAGAACGAATATCGCACAAAAAAAAAACCAAAAAAGGATCCTTGTATTCATAAACCTACTAACGGATCCCCATTTACCTATCTAACTAACACCGAATCCTTACACTCTCGCACTCCGGTTGCAGGAGCAATTCCCGTTGAGATATTTTATGATTTGCAGATTCTTTTTTCATTATCCTTCGTTTGGTCCTGGTCTTACACACATGAGCACGTTTATTTTAACCAAAAACTCGTTGGTTTTTCATTTGTGAGTTGTTGCCAGACAAAACCCTTTTTTTTTTTTTTTTGGAGGGTGGGGTGAACTCTGTAGAGCTACAGCGAGTATCCTCCTGTATTAATGGGAAAATTGTTGTGGGTCAGTAACATCCATATGAATCAACTCATCCGGAAGAAAGGATTTCAATGGGATATAAAGCACTACTGCTGGGAAAAGTATGCCCGTGTGTGTGAGTGTATGGAAAACGATACAATTACACACCAGAGCAACAAAAGCGACTCAAGAGTTTAGAGTTCAGAGTTCTCTACATCGAAAGGGTTGTTTTCCTCCACACACATTCGTTATCCTTTTTGTTTTTCACATTAATACTTTGTGCTGTGAATTTACTGCCAAGGAGAACTTTTACAAAACGTAAATAGTTTCAGCCATAAGGATTCATTGGAGCCAATTAAAACTGTGCTGCTTCATTCTATCTCTCATCTCTGGAGATTAAGGATATACATATACGCATACGAGTATGTATGTATATCGGTTTGTAGGTGATGGGTGAAAGGATACCAATTGGAGAATGAAATGAAGTTATTGCCCGAAATTGAATATTGAGTGGGGTCCCTTTTGGACGGACGGAGGCGGCTGTACATAAATAAATCTTCATCCTTTATTGCCTAATGAAATTTAATAACTTTAATTAGACAGAGATGAAGGAAGCCAGAGAGAGAGGGAGAAATAGGGCCGGAGGAAGGAAAGCATAAACAAGATGATATTTGCTGTCTATCGTCCTTTGTGCCACCTCACCCACAGCGGCAGATGACACACCAAACAGAAACGGGTTGACTACAAATTTCTGCCAAAGGGATGAATATTTGATTAGGGTTTCGCTTTTGTTTGATAATTTGCATGAAAATTGATTCCAATGATACAAAGCGTCGTGTACTCACCGAATGGATGTCTCAATACAAGCGAAGGATCCATCCCATGTATTTGTGTTTGGGGGGGTGTGATTTTTTTTTTGTTTTGCTTGCGTGTGGGGTATGTGTGCGCTTGTGAGTGCTTTATAAATGATGTTTGCTTCTAATCATAGCCTCCAAATGAATTCTGTGATGTGAATCTTAATCAGGATTAAAATTTTGAATTCATGCCATCACCAGAGGGGGAGTTTATTATTAAATTAACACTTTGTTATTGCGGCAGGCAGAGGGAGGGGAACTGGGCGTAGCGAGAGTGGTTCTTTTCTGATTGTCCTTTGAGTGATTGTGATTATTAAACTAATTCCTGGGCGATCTGAATCTCGTAGAGTTTGGCGGTATTTTGAAACTAACTACAGGCGAGCAATGCTAAATGCCCGTAAGGCTTGATCAAGCTAAACTTGCTGACATTTTGGTACCGTCATCATTGAGCTAAAGTTTGGTTATTTTGAACTTTGAATTGACTTCCTTATCGCCGTCTTTGAAAAGTGAAAAGGATTTATGGGAAATAATCATTTGTCCATTCTCAAAGGGAATTTAAGTTCAACGGAACGAGTGCCCACGGCACCGAATATCCAGTGAAGCGTATCCTTATGTAATACATGTGAACGGTTTTATCGAGAACAAACGCTTCTGCTATCGCATCGCTTTCTCGCATCAAAGTGTGCGTAGCCTAAGAGGCTTAGTAAGTTTTTTCTATTAAAGACTAGCCTTTCTTATGTGCTGGGGGGTTAAATCCTCCATGGATAGCTAGCAGCCCGTGCTACGAGTTATGCCCGACACCATGCTCCTACATGTTTACGTGGCTAAAACACCCCTTCTCTACCCCCAACCCTGTCTTGTTGCTTCCTACAGTACCATCGGTCAAGGCATTCCATCGCAGGGACAGGTTTTGACAACAGGTCTTATCCTTCTTATCATCCAGGATTTCTCCCTATTGGGGTCTTGGTTAATGATTTTCCAATCGTAGTTCCTGGCGGATGCTTGCGAAGATTCTGTTGGCGGCGCCCCATGCTTCCCTTGGGTTATTTGATTGTCTATCTCTCCTTCTGGTGGCTTCGTATACATTCCAGTAACACGTCCTCAGCATTTTAGACTTTGCCGTCATGATGACGGTGATCTTTGTACAAAGAATTGATCCTTCTCATGTACGCAGCCCCTATTATATAGGCAAATGGACTGCGTAGGCAATGCTCATGTACTCAGCTCCTATATGTGTTTATGAGAAGGATAAATGCGCAGAAGAGCATTGCTCAGAGTTTCCAAACAGATTTCTTTTCGGCTGTCTGCGTCCTCGAATATTTGCCATCAGCTTCGATATCGCGGTAACAGCCAGATTGGTCTTCATGCTGTGTAAGTTACATAGGTGCTCTCTAAAGTTGAGCCTATGATCTACCTAGGTACTTTTTTAAGGCTTCGATTCGATAGTGTGTTTACAAACCTGTATGCCCAGGCGCTCAACTTTCTTTCGGCCGCTAATGAGGACAGCCTCCGTTTTGTGATCCACTAATTCCAGAACTGATGTCGTGGAGTCACTAAAATGTTTTTCGCACTACCGCTTCCGCCATGTTATCGTCGTGTCCGATTATGTCCACTTCTCTAGATCTCTACATGTGTATTACTCCATCGTATATAATGTTCCATAGGGCTTGGCCCACGACTGATCCCCCTGGGAGTCCTTTTGTCATCTTAAATCATTTGGAACCTTCCTCTGTTTTGCACAAAAGATTGTATAATTTTTATAACCACCAAGAGTCCTCATCCTCCTGACGGATAGGGCGGGACAATCGCACAGCAGGTGGTGAATAAGTCAAATTTCTTCCTCGTCCCTGCAGTTTTCGCAAAGTCGCTGTTTTGTACACCGAGGCGTTCCGCGTGAATACCAATCGCACAGTTGTCAGTAATTATGCCGGAGATGACCTGTGTGTTATGATGGTTAGGTTTCACCATAGAAATAGATATTTTCTTGCTAAAGGCCGGCCATAACATCCTAGTCATCTCACATGGGGCTAGATGATCCCAGTGACGGTTTGCTCGACCGGTGGCTTCACTAATTGGCATGCTTCAGTGTACTCTTCAACTCTGTCGCGGATAATTCCATTCAGCACTTTTTCTACTGTGCTCAGCATGCACAGCCGACTGTATGATGACGGTAGCTCTGGGGGCTTGTCATGGTTTGGGATTAATATCAGCCTCTGTCTTTGCATCGCAGAGGGAACTTTCCTTCACCCAAGCACCTTGTAAAGAGGTTAGCAAACGCCTCTGGTTGAGTTTAGGACATCGTCTATTTCGGGAGCCTGGTAGTTTTTTATTGTGTCCGCTCTGTCTAGGACTTCTGCAATTATGACGGGTGGCGTTGTTTCTGTATCCTCAGTTATTATGTAGGGAACGGAATAGCACTTGCGGCGCCTTGCTCGCGAGAGCTTTACCCTTAAGGAAAAACTAAACGATGAAGCATTTATGACAGATGACTCACGAAACGTGTCTTCAAATCCACGGACTGGAGTATGCGATTTTTGTATATTTTATGGACGAACCAACAACTGGTTGCGTCCTTAGCACAATTTTGAATATGGGGGCTTAAGCTATGTACAAGTATACTATGTGTTCGATCTTTATAATAGTGGAACACGTCTCAACCCATTTGCGTCCAAACCAAAGGTCTGTGGGATCTCTTCCTTTGTGAGGACGAAGGTCAATATAACTTACATGAGATTGAGGGCAGAGATGAGATTTACTCCCTCATTATTGGGGTCACAGGTCGGCCTATTATGGCAGAAACATGTTCCGCGTCGAGGTAAAAGTTACACAGGAAACCATAGCGTGTTCTGGAATGACAGCTACCCTGGCAAAGTATGTATATGTTCTGATGATTCTTCATCTGGTGACTTATCTAATCTGAGTCCTGTTTGATTTGCCCTTAGGCGGAATTTATTGACAAAATGTTGTTTAATCCTGTCTGCTACCTTCCATCCAGTAATGATGGTCTATCTTCGAACCAACGTATCTATTGCAAATGCACTTTCTGCAGTGCGGTTGGAATAATCCGCTGAACGATTTTGACATCATGCAGCTTGACGCGAATTCTTTTCTGGCGAGTTGATCTGCTTTTTTGCTGTCCTTTGTTGTCCTCATAACGTCTGCGTCCTCGCTCACTTTGAATGAAATTAATTCCGTTGTTGCTGGCAGGCATTTGAAGGCAAACTTCTATTGAGTGGATTTCATAGGCCTTAACACCAAGCAGGGCGGGTTTAATCACGCATAAATTCTTTGTGGGTGTTCGTGCTCTACCCCAACTCCCTTATTGGCTTTGAATCCTTTTGTGAACCATACTTGAGGATAGCAAGCAAATGTTCATATGCACATGTATGGACCAACATACTGTGTTCCTTCAGCCTAGCACTCCAATTCATGAGGAGCCTGATTAGTTCTCATAGATCCAGCTTTTATAGATTAGTTCTTCACCTTTCCTTGACGACGTGCGCTAGGGATTTCCCAACATCCGTTCAATGTTTGTATTCCTCAGTTTCTAAAAAAGACCTCAGTTTCTTGAGATATTCCCCAGCCTGCAATGACATTAGGGAATTCCTCGTATGTGAACCTCCTTTTCTGGTCATTGTTCCTGAAAAGCTTGTTGAAGGGAGTTTCCCGCAAATCCTTAGCTCTTCTCGACTCCTTTTCCCCCTGTAATCGACGGGTGGCAAGTGCTTTATTATTGAGTGTACCTCATAGATCCAGTTGTAAGCCAGGAACTACAGCAGAGGCTGACAATATCTCCCTCCTGACCAGCCCAAAAGCTTTTAAAAATTATGCAACATGAGCGTTAGAACAGCTTCTCTAAAAAATACAAATATTCGGCGGAATAGAGTAGCGCTACTGTATGACGAACCACGTCACCATCTTGTACAAAAATTTAAGGAAATCGAAGGTCTTTCCACTCGAAACTCTGACCAAAGCTAAATGAAACCGGAGGTCGTCTTGTATTTGCAGTTTGGACGGCCTTTGCCATCCTTTACACTATGACCCAGCCCCTTATACCCTAAGCATTCTAAAATGCTTAGCATATTCCATTGGAATGGAAAAGAAGAGGCTAACAGTCATTAAAATTCCGCTCCTGGGACCACAACTAAAAAGGTCTACTACAAGCCGTCCCATGTCACCATCGTCTTCAACGGTATTCAACGAACATATCCTCCTACAACATTAATCATGTTTATCTGTTTTCAATTTTAATAATAAATCTACATGTGAAAATTCCCTCAGGACATTTTTCAAAAAAAAAAAAAAAAAACCCACCGCCAAAGTCACATTGGAATCAAACTTAATTCATATCCACATCCAATATAACCGTTGTCCATTAATCATCATAATCATGGCATTCCACACCACCATCCCCACAAAAAACGAAAGGAGTCCTTTGTCTCCTTTAAACCTCCAAACACATGTCTTCGTTTATTAGACGTTTCACCGAGACTCTCCTTTTGTGCGTGTGCATACAATATCCTCCGCCACCCTACTTCGACCTCATCCGACCAAGCCATAAGCATGATGGCATTATTTATGATGACTCCAAGGTTTATACTCTATGTGACAGGAATAACCGTGAGACAGAGACCCTGGCACAAGTGGAATTCATTTGAATTCCTGAAATGGTTCACACACACACACGCACACCCGCTAGCCAGCCAGCCAGGCGGGGGATGTCTGTGAACAGAATCGCGCTCCTCCTCTTTGTGTGTCCTTTCCTTGTGTGGCGGAGAAGAAAACTTGGTGTCAGGTGGACAGGTGTCAAAAAGTTTAAAATATTACATTTCCGAGTTCGGGATGGGGCAGGAGCACCCGCCCATTCAGGAGCGCCGGCATAATTTGCTTAACATAATTTGACAATTGCAGGATTATGTAATTAGAAACCGAGACAGGGGTAAATTGCTGAACGTTTCACCTCTCCGATGAGGGTCTCATTAATTCAAATTGCCAACAGCCCCCCGCCCACAGGGATGGGGTAAGTTTTCGTAGCTGGCTGCTGTGTTGGTGCTAACTACATCCCTTAACCACGTGGATGTGCTCTCATTGTCACATGAGGAGGATAGCATTGGGGATAATGCTGTCTTAAGGATGATCTGGCAGTTCATTAAATAACCGTCGTCGTGAAGGCTGATAATGCTAAATGTATACCACAACTAATCCTTAATGACTTGGAGCGCTTTTTAACTGTTATTTTCCTTCGAAACGAACAGTTCTATACGCGATTAATTTGTGAAGGTTGCCAGGGTGTCTTAATTGATTCTAAGGGGATTACATTAAACGGGGATTACCATTGATATATTCTTGTGGACTTTAACGACGCCAGCTATGACCCTGCAGAAGTCACGGTCTAGCAGTAAGCAGCTAGAAACTCATAATCACCCCCGACTCACAGCACAAAGGAATCCATACAAAAAAAAGGATCGTCCGGACTGGCATACAATCGAACTGCTGCTTCTGCTGGTTGCTACTATGAATCTTAATTTAACTCCAATGAGCTCACCTTTATTCAGTCATCCACGTCGGGGATATGGTTTACCTAATTCAGCTCCTGTCTGAAGGGAAAAGTTTTAGGAAAATTCATTAGCACTATGCTTGCTGTTTGCTGTTTCCACCAACCCCAGATCGGAACGGGGTGGAAGGGGGTGAAAGACGTTATCCTACAATTCGCATCTGTTAGGAAGATATCTAATGCATGCATTTAAAAGTTTAACCATCGACCTGCTTGTTTACATAGTTTAGACGAAGTATGTGCAACGTCTTATGGGGGTGCTCCAGTAAAGTGAGCAACAAACTTAAACATTTCGGCAGAAGGTAAAAGGCATCACTGGGACAACTCGAAGAGATGATGAGAGCTATCTATGGGAAATGGGGCAACTTTAAGTGGAACGTGTAAGATACACAAGTTTCGAGGCGATGTGGGACGTTTAATGTGTGTCCAACAGTTAGGGGAACTGCAGAAGGAAAGCGATTTGATGAGTCTTAAACCGTTCCTATTTCACTTTCTTTCTTTTTGTTATTGAGGACGTTTGTCAGTTTGTTAAGGCCGGGCCCTATATTATCTGTGATTTGATACATTTTTCACTTCAGTAGGTAGGTGGCTACGTAAATCTCATCCAAGAATACCTCCGACTTTGTCGCAAAATTTTTCGTAAAACCCCTCTTAAACCTACGATATGAATCTAACCCAAGTCCTTCAGCTTATCCTAGAAACACGCTGCTGAGATTCTTCATTTTGCGTTAAGCTAAAGCAAGGTTTCAACTTCAGTAAAAGTATAAAAAAATTCCTTACGATGATCGAGCCTTAAAGCTGGTGGTAGAGAGAGGATGATGTGCAGAATAAGACCAATATAAGGACAAGCTCTTCAACTAGCTAAAAACTTGACAAACCTGCGCCCTGCGCACTACAGTATGGTCCCTGGCGACTTATTCTAATGAGAGGTAGACATGTCTTGAATTTACTTGCTGGCCGCAATAGAGTCCATCTCTTATGGGTCCCGGGGCATGAAGGTGTACCGACTACCGGGTAACGAAAAGGTAGATGAACTGGCAGATGAAGGAGCTGGAAAAAGAGAACTGAATGCTTGAAAGGAGTCCCTATCAACTATAATCAACGTGCAGATATGACAGGAATTCAATAAGTACTGGACGCATCTGGATACACGCACAAAGTGGCGGTAAAGCAGCCGAGTAACAGCATAGCAAAGCGAGGAATAGACTCAAACAGAATGCAGGTTATATAGGTGGTGGGATTTATAGCAGCAAAGATTTGTTCAGTCGCGGGCTAGCTGTATGGAGGAGCAAGAATATGTAGAACACTTCCTGCGCAGTGCCCAGAAACAGAAGAAACCGGTGTCCTTACACACTTCGGAAAGCAATGAATCGGTGAAATATTGGAAATTGCTATTCGAACAAGACAGTGTTCCAACCCCTACACATGGTCTGTGACCTACACTTCACCTACACTACTTCAAACTAAGCAAAACATGCGAGTAGGTCCCAAACTGTATTCCTAGCTATCCTAACGCTAGGACATGCCACAGAGCTTCTCGGGAATTATAACTGAAAGGAAGTAAGGTCTGCAGACTTAAGGAGCAGCTCGGAAAACTGAGTAAGAGCAACGTGAAGACTGCAAGCTTTGAGGACAAGTTGAGGTAACCTCAGGGCACCAATTTGAGGAATGTGGACGAAAACATCTGTATGTCTGTCAACTATCAGACGAAGGTCTACCTACCATCGTTGTATCCACTCCAGATACTCGGGTTCATCAAGAAAATTTAACTGGAGGAGGTTCTCTAAATCGATTATCTTGTCGTCTAGAGTGCATGAGCTCGCAGTGCGCTTGCACCTTTAACATCAATCAACAATTTTCAACGATTTTTCTATGTGACCCTGATGTGATCGCCCCTGCCTAGTGCTGTATTCACTCGAAGGAGATAAATTTCCTGCTCATTACCATAGAGACGACTGGGTATCAATAGATGAGTGTGTTTGGTGCTTTAATTACAAATCTAAAGCCTGGCTTTAAGGCGTAGTAGATTCATAGAGTTCCTTAGCATAGTCCAACAATCTGTAGTAATTTGAAGGTCCTACAATGTAGAATCTCAACGTTTTGAAAGGGTTAACGATGGTGATTGTAACAACGTTTCTCTGCGGAAGAATTCTTATGTATCAGGCTCTCAGACGGACAGGCAGATACCATGATTTGCAAGGCTACTTAGGCTGCTGATAAATGTTTATTTGGCTGTTGTCGTACCTCCATAAGATGGTGATCCACTAGTTGTAGCATTTAACACCTCGATCCTCTTCAAAATTTGACTATGAAAAGCTGACCACTCGACTTGACTGTGGTTTTCGATTTACATGGTCTGCTATGATATCTCGAACATGCTTGTCAGGGTCTCCTCTTATGGCGTTCCAGGATTCGCTCTGCTTCATAGCTGCTATTGAAAGAAGTACACAGATCCCGCGTGGTATGATGGTTGTAGTTTTCAAAGGTATGGTCCACTATGGTGACGCGAAGATGCTTGTCAGGAGTCCCCTTTAATACCGTTCCAACAGAATTGCTGGCTAAGGGTTCAATCTGCTTCACAGCTGTTGTTGAAGTAAACAGGTCCCTCTTGGTTCTCAATGCGGTTCGTGAGGGTCGCCCTAACTTTTTTACGTTCACTATGTCGGTTCATTATTTGTCACCGCTTTTTTGCCACCGAAAATGTCTCCTTGGGTTGCTCTACATTTTTCCACTAGTAGACCTTTCTGACAAGAGTCCAATCAGTTTGTTTGTCCTTAAACTAAAACTCGTAACCCTTTTCTTACACCATTAGCCACTAGTCATCTAGGAATTGATGCACAAAAACCTGTTTTTCTACCCTTTCTTGCGGGACAGACTGTAACTTATGTTTGGAATGCAGCAACTTTTTCGAATAATTTTAAATAGTTTTGACCAACTTGCTCCTGTCTTCAGATAAAGTTTCCCGAAGGATTTCATCATGTAGTCACACTTTTTCGAAATGCATACATAGAAAGGCATTATCACTCTCAAGACCCTTGCTTCCCACTTTTTCATCGCAGTTTCCGAAAAGTAGAAAACAAAATCATAATGACTTGCTGGAGTGTGTTCACGAGTATTCGAAATCTTTCTTGGAAAACACACCCCCGTGACAGTGGAGAGAGCTACCTGCTTATAAAGTTTTGCAAAAGGATTCTTATGCATCGCACGTTCCTGATAAGCTAGTTTCGCGAAACTGAGATGACAAAGATCGTCAGAAAATACCTGTATTACCTAGAGGAACTTTCACCCTCGCAAACATCAATTTAAATTCCATTTGCCCTCGTGCCCATCCACAGAAATGAGCTAAATTCAAAGGGCGGCAAGCAATCAATTTATCCCCGCTGCACGGAAACCAGCCCCACCCAGAACCAGCATTAAGCTGATTACTACTCCGTTGGAACTGTAAAAAATCTGTAACATTGCTCGATCTCTCCCTTTACATCCTGCGAGACATAAAACAATACCAGCTCTGCTGCCAACAATCAACCAGATAACAACAAAATTATGCTCCTGCTGCAGTGCTTTTTTCTTGCTCCTGACAGACACCATTGGCCAACGGGTTGAAACAAAAAGTTGTGCGCACAAGAAAAACACGTTTTATTGCCCGACTAGTGATTTACTGCCATCCAAGGTGCATTGTCGCAATCGTCCTGCAAAACAAATTTAACAATTGGTCCCACATTCCATTTGAATGCGAGGAAGACATACAAATTGAGTCAACAGCGGAGCACAAGCATCGTCATTCGTTGTCGGTGAAGCGCAAATAAATTTTCTGTGCAGTGTGACAGGATAAAAGGATTCAACGGAGGTTCGTTGTTGAACAATAAAGTTGTAGGGGAAAGACTTGAACCCCTACTGGTAGTTCGTTAAATTGCTATTTGAAGCGAGTCAAATCAGTCAGTGGGGGTGGTTGTGAGGGGATGGAAATGAAATTAAGGACATGAAAGCGGGACTTTCCATCGACTGCTAAAGGCGAGACAAACCACGGTTTTGTTTCCTTAAAACAATCACTTCTATGGATGACATTGTCAACTTGAATTTCATATTCTCATGACTGGAGGGGCTTAGCTACGGTACGGTAGCGTTTATTAGTCGTCTAGTGGATTATAACGCTAGGCTGAGTCTATTTTATGGCGAATGGTCCCGCTCCAAGGAGGAGTGCAACCACTTAGACGGTAGATGCAAGCATCCTTTTATGAATATCACTCGGTAGACAATATAATTGACTAATTGCTGGGATAAGACTGCACAATCGTGGTCATCATTGTGGGGCAGAGCTTAAACAACTCCATTAGGTGGTTGGTAGAACAGTATCCTGTGATAAAAGGATCGACTCACGGTGGTAAATAATTAGGGAATAATCGTCCAGTAAATTAAAGGAGATGAGGATGTACATTTCAGTCTTCCAATTCAATGGTGAGCAAGTCTCCGAGGTTGTTGAGAACCCCAATTACCAATCGCTTGATATCCTGAGCTGGATGATCTTCAAAAAGGTGATTAGTTATTGGTTGCTGTTTCACACGACGAGTATATAAAGCATGTTCCAACAAGTGCGCCGGAGAACAAAATGCTCTTGCTCCTTTGATGACATTTTCGATGACAACTGCTCAAAGTGCCAATAACACGTTGAATATCCGCTTTAAGCTCACGGGTTGCTTGGGACTTAATGGCTAAAACACACGACTTCTAAAAATGCCAAAAAAGAAGCCACATGGAGCTAAATTGCACGAGTTTGCTGGCCCGTTTTTCGGATTGCACGAGTTGGAAATTTTTCTCAGAGCAACTCAATTGTTTCGGTCGTATGATAGCGCCATCCACCTGGAAACACATACCTTCAAGATCAAAATCAATCAATTCTGGCCACAAGAAATCAGTTGTGTTCTTTCTGCAACGCAAACTATTCACTGCAAATCCATCCCCAGGCACCACCAGTCAAAAAAACCGCACCAAACACCGGTACGTCCGTACGTGGTCGATGGATTGGCTTCTCCTGAATCACTTTTGAGTTCTCTGCGGCAATGTTTTCGAGTGACCGTCCTTTACGTAGGCCCATAGGTGACTTATTGTAGTGTACGATCTACACCAAAGGCTCGAAAATGGATACAGAAACGGGAGCAGTGGTATTGCCAAAACAGGAATCTTTAAAACTACCAGAAGCATCCAGTGTATTCCAAGCTGTCACCTTGCAGTCACCTTCCTCTGTCGGATATAACTGTCGTCGATGGCAGTCAAGGAGCCTTAAATTCGAAGGCCAAATGGTGTTGGCTATTCAGAGAGGATGGCGCCACCTTAACAACACGGAATCCAAGAGCCTTCTAGCACCAGATTGATTCTCTAGCCGCATCTTAAACATTGGAGTCATGCTTTTGAAAATGGAAAGAAGAGTCCAACGCATTAACGCAGAAGCTGCGGGGATGAGGAAAAATTGAAGTCAGTGCAACCCATGCTATGACACTGGCCGGTGTCGCCTACGTACCATAGGGTCCAGGTTTTTCGAAAGCACTGCAGAGGTAACAGGAGCTCAGATATAGGATCTAATTCACTTCATAAGGAGTGCCAATTGGTTTTCACGTCGTTGTTTTTTTTCACACAAAAAGGGGTCACAAGGGCCATTAGGTCTCCGACTGAATGTGATGAGTCCCTATCCATTTTTAGGGCTGTCAATCCCACAGAAAGGAAATGTTGCGAAACTTGAATCAGAAGCTCTTACTGCGATGCCCTTTGGGGCTACGTTCGGGAGAAACCTAGGCCTCAATCTGTCTCTCGAGTGATCCCGTTTCTTTACTAACTGCCTCCAATTGTGAACTCCAAGGCGGTTAAAACCCCCTTCTAGTTAAGCGTGCTACCTAATTGCAGATCGCCCTGATTGTGTTGTGCTTTTGTGTAAGATGCGAAAACTCTGCGAATTGGATCATTGTTGTCTTGTCGTTCCACACATCCACGCATGCCTACAGCATCGATGTTGCTGTACAGCTCGTAAACTTCGTCGTTGAATCTTCTTCTCCGAAGTTTGTCAACGTAAACCTGGTCGAATACCTCACGATCTCAATAAGATCGAGGATATCTTCACCTGCTTTCAAGAGAGTCCATACTTCAGCGCTACAAAGCAGGAATGGGATGTGTAGAATCTGCTTAGTTATTCGGCCTCACTACTTAATCGCTTCTCAACTCAAGGAAACAGCGATTGTCATGAGTTATTCTTCATATTTCTGCTGAGATGTTTTTATCAGAAAGCAGACAAATTCGACTGTGATATTCTGTCCAATTCGTCGATGTCGTGTGCCCCTTTGTCCCTTTTTATTGACAGCATATACTTTTTTTTATCCTTATTCATCGCTAAACCTATTTTGGCAGCCTCCGTCTCAATACTTACGAACTCTCCACCAGTGACCGAACACTATGTTCAGCCACTTTTGTATTTAAAAATGGAAAACCAAACTCATGTCGCTGGAAGGGTGAAATCCTCTAATGATGCTCAGTAGCCCGTGCTGCCAGTTATGCCAGACTCCATCTTCCTGCGTGTTTACATGGCTTAAACTACCCCCAACCCTATCCTGATTCCCCTATGGTAGCGCCGCTCAAGTCATTTTGACATCATGTCTTCTCCTTCTTATGATTCAGGGTTTTCTTCCTCTTAGGTCCTCCACCGTTGTGTGCTCATGTATGGTGCGCATGTCCCCCTGTCTGTACGTCTACGTAGGTACATTTTGGTATATAGGTAGGTAGCTGCGCGTTGCTTCTTTCGTATTCTTCGCTTCCTCTTCTTTCTCGGTCTAGTCTCCTTGCTCACTGATGTTCTAAATTCTCTGGAGTTGGTATTTCTCCCAGTACTGTTGGTAGTGCTTCTCATTGTAGCTGCAATCGTGGGCAGTGAAAGAATACATGCTTCACGTCCTCGGGAGCATCACTGCACGATGGACAAGTGGGAGAGTCACCGTTCTTACGTTTGAGTAGATATGACCGGAAACAACCATGTCCCGTAACCAGTTGCGTTATGTAGAAGTTAACTCCACCATGCATGCGGTTTGCGCAGTTCTCTATAGCCGGGATAAGGTGCTAAGTCCAGCGTTGCTGCAACTCCATCAAACTCGTTGTACTTTCCGTTCCTCTCTATGAACTTTTTCTGCAGTTCCTCCGCCAGTAAATCGATGGCTAACATTGAAGCAGGCTGCATGGTCCGAAATTGTGCGAAAAGCGCTACTCACTCTTAGTGTACATAGGCAATTTACTCGGTTCTAATTTTTCTTATATATGAATTCACTTTCATAGCTCCTGCCCAAATTGGTGATCCATAAAGCTCTACGGATGTAGCTACTTTACCTAGGGGTAGTCTGCGGTTGCTTAGTCGTCTTATATTCGGCTAAATCCACACAATGAAGGCACCCACCCGGGAAGATTTGATGGTTGCATACCCCAGATGTTCTTCAAATGCAATCTTTGAAGCCGAAATCCCTTTTCGGTGTAAGAGGTCGGTGGTCCCCGGCGGCTGTCGTTGGTGCTCCCCGGCGGTGTTCGAACCTGCACCGATCGTGTCATACTACCACTACTCCCAGCTTCAACGCAGAGCACTAATAAATTTTTCCAAGGAACTCCCATTGTTAAGTCAGTGGCAACGTAATTTCCATCAAAAGCATACCACCCTTCGAAACACTCGTTCCTGTATCTTCTCCGCCTCACGTGGTACCTAAAGCACAAAAAATTTAAACCAAAATATTTGTGTTCACTTTTATTCTACCCTACTCAGCTTGCAAACACCTCTTTGTCCATCCAACCACCCCTGCCCACCCAGCCACAAGCTCATCTTCCAATAATCGAATAACCAAAGCATTTTTTTTTTTTTTGTTTTGGTAGCTCGTCTAAAGAGGCTCAATATCGAAAGTTTTTGGCTTTAGGCCGGAAAGAAAATAAAAATATCTAGAAAAACTTTCTAATTCCTTTTACTTATCCCAAGAGGATACAACCACCGAAACCATCATACAGAGTTGTACGATTGGCCGCCCCCTTCGTCCTTCTGCAAGTAGAGACGGGAAGCAGGAAGAAACGAATAGAAGAGAAAAAAAAAATGAATCTGAAAAGGAAAACTTAACTCATAACTTTTAGCTTTATCCCTGAAATCCTTCACAGAATATTCGTCCCTCGATCCTCTCGTCATTGTATGAGGTGAATTGGTGGCTTATAAGTTTGTCTACTTCTGCCCCAAAATTGTTTGCTGAAATTCACTTGTTTTGTTGTTGTTGTGATAGACGACGACAGAGTAGAAGAGAAGGAAGGCCCCAAATGAAATATTTCTTAATTTGGATCGTTTGTCCTTTGTTTCCTTGACGCACACGAAAAATGCCAAAGAGAACCTCAAGTATTTTTTTTTCTCTCGTTTCATTTTTTTTGACTTGAAGTCCTTCATGCGAGACCAATGGTCCTTCAATCAGGATGAATGAAATAGCGTAATGAAATTTGATATGGCCAATCTGAGAGGACTGGCGGCGGGAGTAGTACATAAATCAATATCTCGTTGAAGTGACATTGCTCATGGATAAAGGTAATTCTGTTGGCGTCATCTGATTGCCACAAGTTTCAATTATAATGTCCTGGTAAGGGTGCGATATGTAAGTGGAATTAGACAAGTGTGTCCTGGGTTATTGAATAGCAATTTGTATGGCAGAACGGCCTTGTGATACAATTCGAAATCCGTTAATCAGGTGAAGGACCGGCTTTCAAAATGGGAAAGTTCGTAAACTAGTTATAAGGACTGCTTCTTCCCGGCTGCCAAAATGGAGTCCTTTCAGCAACCACGATCAGTCAAACGTAGCTTGTCGTCATCTTGCGTGTTAGATGTTGGTATCCCATCTAGCATACCATATCCAGATCGGCTTAGTTCCTTTAAAAATTTCGATTGCTTCTCGATTTTTAAACTCAACGGCTTCAGATGTGAGGTTCAGAAGCCATTTAGACTCCAGTTGATCGTGCAAATCGAATGTACAGCTGATCATCCTCGTCAAGTTGGCTTGGAAACAGGAAAACTGACGCAAGTGAGTGGTACTACGAAAACAACTGTCTTTGTTTAGAGTGGGGTAGAGTGGGGTGATAGAGGGCTCTAGAAGTCGCATCAGAGTTCTGGAGCCTTCAGAGTGATCTTTTGTTCTAATCCGCTATCCGAGGCGTTTGTGTTAGTTGTGTCCATCCCAAATCAAGTTCTCGAAGGAAGGAAGGAAGGATTGTGTGGGCTGAGAAGGAGATTATAACAGATGGGGTGATAAAGCCTTTGTGAAAATGCTGCTTCGAGCCAGTTCGGGACATTTGCTTATAATATGCTTTACGGTTTCAGTGTGTTGAAGACATAGTCTCCACACAAAACGCACTTCAAAAAATTCAAAGGCAGCTTTGGAAGCTATTTTAGATCTTCCTTGAACACAAGTATCAAGAAGTCGGCCGTAGCCACTGCCATAAAGCTTCATCATTCGTGCAACGTTGGGCATCTAGAGATACTAAAAACAATTCCTCTGCTTTTCAGTCCGTCGCTTTGTATTATGATCTTTATGCCCTCTAGGATGAACTTCGCCAGCCCATTCAAAGCCTTCATTCTGGAACCCAGTTTATGGAGTAATGGGGCTCCAACCTAGTGTTAATATCTAGAGACTTAAGTTCCGTCTCCTGGTGAATGGAATGATGACAGTTTATGATCGATTATCTTTAAACCCTTCTTTCTGACACCAAACTTTGATAGGGCTTTCGGCGTTCTCTCTGTAATATCGTGCTCTTGCCCTTGAGTTGGTTAACCAAGATTGTTTAGGTCGTTGAGGACCTAGGTCGTTTGGTCAACTACAATAAACCAAAGAAGAGGAGATAGTACACCCCTTTGACGACATCCTTTAGTACTTCTGATGGAAAGTAAAAGCTCAGATTATAAGCTGAAGGCATCATCAGGCCTTATTTCTTTCGAAACGAAGCCGAGTAACAGCTTCAGACTGCCGATCGTCTCTGATAGAGATGACGGAGTTCAATATTCACTTCGGTTGGGTGATGTACCAATCCTTCCAGAAAAAGGTACCCCATGGCTACTTACAACCTTGAACTTACAAATCTTAGATGAACAAGTGGTATAATATGTCCGGCGAGAAAGCAGGCTGGATCTAGAACTTTCTTCAACGTGGGCTTCAACTAACAAGCGTCTCCAGCCTGCTCGGTCTTTAGCTAGCTGTCTCCAGTTTCGCATGGAAATTTGGTTCCACTTTTCGTTCCACTTTCGTGCCCCACTTGACCTGCGCTCTTCCTCTACTCTACTTCCTCTACTAGCCGCCTCCAAGCAGATGTCGCTGTACAGTTCGTCGTTGTATCTCCTCCGGTGAGAGGCGTCTATGCAGATGGGACGAAAACGAATTTTCCACTCAAAACAACCAAGAGTAACCTCATCCACTTTTGACAAAGACAAAGCAGGACTGCGATGATTCAGGTCGTATAAAGGGTCACTTTACTCAATTGCCTTCTTAGGTTGGAAAGAAACAGCGCTTGGCAAGAGCTATTTTTCATTTGAACTTAGCACTGGTGTCGTTGTCTGTATTAATAGCGGAGCCTAGGTAGACAAGGTCCCTAAGCACCCTCTTATCCTCATTGATCACTTCGTCGCTTCCGTCCCGATATTCACGTCAGCGTATGCGAGTAATTGGACGGACATTTGAAGGATTGTGTCTCTGATGTTACGGATTGCATATTGGAGCTACAATTGGCATCATCAGTGATTACTATCTGGTAGGCAAGAATGCAACAAGGTTTGGCTTATATTCGAACGATCTTTGTAGAAGTTGTATGGATGAAGCAGGAACCATACATCACCTCCTTTGTACCTACCTAGCTCTCTCCCAAAAAAGGAAGCTTCACTTAGGAGCTGTCTATTACAACGATCTCTGCAATCTGATAAGTACACTTCTACACTCTTCCGCTTCATCAGAAGCTCAAATTAACGTAACGAATAGACAGGAGCATTTCTCCATAATCCATGTGGTATCATAATGGACCTTCCTTTGGTCTAAGTGTGTCTCTGTTGAGCAGGGATCACGTACCCCTGATAGAGATATAGTTTTGGCAGATTCGATTTTATAGCTACAAAGCTGGTGTCCTCCAAAACCAATGATAAATTCGTCCGCAAATTGTCGAAGGATTACTTGTGCCTGACACCAATGTTATCCTTTCGATAGTGTCAATCAATTCAATGAACCGAATTCCCTTATATACCTTGGCTTAAAGTCGTTAACCACTGTCAGCATCATAGGAGAATAAATTTAAATAAAATCCACACACACAGCAAAAACATTCCTCCACCAGCACTGATGATGACTATGGCAGTATGGCCTCGTTTAGAAAAATGTCAATTGAAATAATCTAAAAGCAGCCACACAGCCACATACATACCCCCGTACATCCACCGAAAGGATATAACCCCAATCTCGCAAATTCAGCTTCTGCTGTTTATTTATGCCACTTGCCACGCGAGTGGGTCGAACTAGTGACCAAAAAAGGATACAAAACCCAAAGACTGGACACAATTTCCCCATTTCGATGGGAAAATTATGAAAAAAGGAAGCAAATAATGAGAATCTCCGTCTCCGTCGGCTGCCGCTGGAGTGGATAACATCATAGCGCAAGCCAATCCTGTTCGTCCATGTACTGGAGTTCATTATAACAGTATACGCGCTCGGCCAGACTACTAAATACCGCAGGACAAATTCTCCTCTCCACAGGAGTGGGTTCGGTTCAGTTATATTTCAACTTTCAAACATTTTTTTGACCTCTTTTTCCAGCAGCAGCATCGTCGTCGTTCACGGTCTCTTGGTGAAGTGAAATGAAAGGAAATACGGGAAAATGGGAAAACAATTCCATTCATTTTGAAATTTTCATTAAAAAGTCCATTTTGCGGAGCCCTAATTTGCTGCCGCGGAACCAATTACGCTGAAGAATCTATTTTTGGCTACGTTTTGCATAATTTCTGTAACGTGTACGTGGATGTGTGGTGGACGTGATGTGATATGCATCCGGGGATATCTGCTTGCGTAATATTTAACCTAAATTTTACACTTTTCGGATGAGGGAAGGTTATGTAGGAGATCCTTGATATAGACTGGCTGACCCCCTCGGTTTCGTCTGTGGGCTTAGTGTCGGGGTTTTATGAATGTATTTCCTGCTACGCTGTGTCGTGGGTACACCACCGTTTAAAACCGCTTAACTTTGACAAAACAGGGCGATCGATAAGCCGTCTCTGATAAATTCCTCGTAAGCGATACGATGCTTGGGGCCCAAGTGCACAACGAGCTTGGGTTCCAAGTTTTAGGATTGGTATACAGATGGGTGACAGGAGGCTGTTAACGGCTAACTTGAGTCCATTGTGCCCTTTAGTAGACCCCTGAGAACCTAAATTTCGTCATCGACGACTGAAATGAACCACCCAGATATGTGTATGAGTCTCAGGAGTTTGTTCAGCTCTATGTTTCCTAGATCATCCAGCTCTGCAGGGAAGTAGCTCCCAAGAGTGTCCTTCCTTTTGGTGGCTACTGCTGGACAATCACATAGCAAGTGGCGAATAGATTCTATTCCCTCTTCTCCTTGCAGTTTCTATAGAAGTCGTTGTGAGGTAGTCCTCGCCGTACTGCATGATTGCGTATGACACAGTGTCCCGTCTCGACGCCGACAGTTATACGAAGATCCCTCCGACTGGGTTTCATGGGATCTGCGGATCTCTTTTTGTCATAGACTTGCCATAACGATTTGGCTTTCAACGACATCAACGCCTGATATCTTCCTCGTTGGACTCAATGTCTATCTTTCTGTTCAAAGTGCTAAACTGTGTGCTAGGCTCGGGAAGGGCTTGCGAGGCGCTTAGATGTGACCCTGCCCTGGCTAGTTCAACTGCCTTTACGTTACCAGGTGTATCCTCTATGTGGCTATAGAGGTGGCCAATAGAGGTTCACCTTGTTGGCCACTGAGATTCCCTTGTTTTTTCGTGCATTTTTACGAGCTTGGACCTCACCGATGTTGACTGTAACGTTTTAATGGTTGCTTGGCTGTCAACATAGATGCTGATTGTTTTTTCAGAGATGTTGCCCTCGTTAATCATGTCCGCAGCTTGTTTTTTGGCAGCAACTTTGGCTTGAAAAACATTGGAATCGTCTTCAAGTTTGAAGGGACGCAGTAGACACCAGACCAGTACTTACATGTATTTTGGATCCATCGGTTTAGATAGCCAGTCCATTTGCGTTACAGACTATTCCTTCATCCCACTCCTTCCTGCTAGGAATTCTGATAGAGAATCTGTTCTATGATTCCACTGGGCCCATCGAGACCCGCAGCCCAGGACATTCACAAAGAATCCGTTCTGCTGTTTCTTTCTGTCGACCACAGAGTCTGTACCTGAGTCTTCTATTTTTATTGCCTTGCTGCGCTGCTCATGGAGGTAGCTAAGTGTGTGGACCTGAGTATCTGTCTACAGGATTCTTGATCGTGGACTACTTAGTCGCCCAGGCTGAGGATTGGTAGCTGTTTTTCTTTTGACTTCTTTTCCATGCTTCTGGCAGAACATGAGCCGCCATAGCCATTTTTATCGGGTTGTCCGCTGGTCTGTTCTGTACGTGGCAGTACCAACTAAGTCGGTCAACTTCAAGCTTTTTGGCGATCGGTCTCTTTATGTTCTTGCATTCTCCAGCTAGTTTGGAACGGGTTTAAAGGCTGAGCAAGGCCTTAAGCGCAGTCTGCGTGCAGACGCAGATACTCCGACCCCTCCAGCTATTCATTACAATATGGTCGGTAGCCTTTAGGATGGCATAGGCCTCCGCTTGAAAAACAGTGGCATCTCTGACACATTCATTCTGCATGTGGATCTCCTTTGGTGCAGTTGATGAATTTTTTTGCTTGTCTTAGGTCTCTTTGATTGGCCAGTGTTCGGCGAGTCCTTCAGCTTCTCACCGTGTTGTTGTGGAGTGGATACCAATGGGTGGTGCTTCAAAGTAGGGTCCGTTTCCCTCAAAGCCTTCGCGTCTAGGGATCCATGTTGTGGTCACGTAGTTTGTGAACGGAATTAAGGGCCATTAGTGCTGTCTGACTACCGAAATCGATATACTTAGATCCGGGTTCCGGAAGTATTTCTCTGCAGGTTTTCCCGAAAGCATAGTTCTTTCACATGGACCTCTGCTTGGACGATGGAAGATAGACCCCAGCTCCGGCTATCTTCCAATTTGAAGCTATTTCTGCATTGGGTGGTGTTTTGAGGCTTTTGTTCTAACAGATCAAGCCCTACAGCTAGTGAGAACGATTGTCATCTAATATTTCAGAACTGGATTAGAACAGCCTTTTGATAAGCTTGTGCTGAGCTGATTTCATGCTTTTCTTATCGGTTTGTACCTTCTTCTCAGTCACTAACCACTTTATCCAGAGCTTGGTGTGCTAGTCCTTTGATTCGGTTCCATTTTCTGTTACTCTATTTCTAACCCTCAGATTGGCACAATGAACAAAATGTAGTCAATCAAATTTATATCCTCACCATCAGGTAGACATTCTCTTTTATCCTCTCAATGATAACAATTTATAAAAGTATTTCTCTCCGGCATAAAGGTGTCTTCCACGAAATACAACAGAGTGAATTTTCAAGAATACCAAGCCGATGTGATGCACGAAAGAATCCTTTCAGCAATATTTTTCCTTATTTTCTTGGAAATCTATCGTTCATGCGTTTCGTCCTTTCGCAGGAACATACTCGTATACGCACATAGTACATATTTTCCATCAAATTTGATGACACCATCTATAGAAGAGCTCACGGATATCCTTACATAACCCACTGCCTTCCTTCCAAAGCTCAGTTGGAGGTGTGATAATATTCGTGAAATTGATTTTATGTCATCATAACATTTTTTTTTATTTTTTTTCGGATTGAAAATTGCATTAGTTTGGATATTTTTAGCTCTGCAGGAGGTGGTATTGAGTGGAAGGAGTCGTTGCACAGGCAGTCAGTTATTCCTGGAGCGGTGTACGTAGGAACGCAGCACATTAAATTGAGTTACGACAAAAGATGACGTTTATTGGAGTTTTTTTTGTACCAGTGTTTGGTTGCATGTTTCACAGGAAAAAATATTGTTTATCGTCCTTAATTTATGATGAGGGGTTGAAGAAAGCTACTTTAAGGGAAATCGCTGCCGGATTTTGGTATTTAGTGTGGGAATCGGGAAGCTAAAGGAGGGAGAGTGGGGACTTGAATGTGCTTAGGTGACCAAGTAATCTCCAAATTTTTGTCGGCAGGAGATATACTGAATTAAATGTTCCTGTTGGATCGCTTTTTCTACCTCTTTCATGACTCGCTCTAGCCACAGATACCGTCTGGATGTCTGAACAGTTCGTTCTTAACTCCTATTCCCTGCGCTGACGCCAGAATCTCCTTGAAAATACTCTGCTTTGTCGACTGACAGATTTTCTTAATGTAAGATACAAAACAGCCGTCAGGACCAAAGAGTGGGCGACAAGAGCTTCTTCTCGTCAGGCGTTCAGCCCTTTCGTAACTCTCTAAACTTTCATGGCCTGGAATCCAGGGTACGACAAACTTATTTTTATTGAAATCATTGTCAGATGACGTTTACTTACTCACAGCCTTTCTGCTCTGGGGTGGACCTGGACCTCAACCAACAAGTGTCCTTAGTCAACTCGATATTTAGTTAGCTGCGTGCAGTTTTACACACTGAGGTAGTTAGTTCCACTTTCGTCCATGACCTTAGTCGTGGTCTTCCTCTACTGCGCCGTCCCTCTGGGCTGCATTCGAAGATTTTTCGGCCCAGAGTATTGGTGTTCATGCCCTCTACATGACCCAGCCACCTCCAGTGATATCGACTTGTACAATCCGTACAATTCGTCGTTGTATCTCCTCCTCCACTCGCTGTCTACGCAGATGAGACAGAAAATCACCCGAAGAATTTTTATCTTGAAACAACCAAGAGCAACCTTATCGACTTCTGACGATGTCAGTCCCTATAGAGCAGCCTTGAAATCGATGAAAAGCTGGTGGCCATCGACTTTAAGCTCCTGGGTTTTGTCCAAGATCTGCGGTAGTGTGAATTTTTGATCGACGGTGGACTTTTTTTGAAACAACACCGATACGGCTTTAGGCGTTCACGCACCACCGCAGTTAAGATGCTAAGAAGTCTGATGCCACTGTATTTGGCACAGTTCAGAGAGTCTGCTTGTTTGAGGATCGGGAACAATGCTGAGGTTCCATTCATCGGGTATACTTTCATCCGACATATGGATTGGTGCATGCTCCTTACCAAGTCATTGTCTTCTGAATGGGACTGCGTTTCTACTACGATGTTCCCTTGAACTTCCTTGCAGGCTTCGGTTCGAGTGCTGTAGCCTTGACAGGATCTTTCTACCTTTTGGTAAACCTTCTGACCCTCAGTAGTATCTTTCTATTTCCTCAATTGCGAGCTTCCCATGCTCATTCTTTTCCTCTTAAGAAGCCGGTGTTCGTTTCTCCTCTTCTGCTCGCTAGCAGCTCTAGTCATTCTAGGCAGCGCCGCTTTGTGAGCTTCTTGTTAAGTTGCATGTGCCTGCCGGCATTCGTCGTCAAAGCAGGATTTCGTTGGGGTCGTCGTCTTCAGTACATGATGCTGGCGGCATAAGTCGTCTTAAGAGATTTAGGGAGATTCGATCGGAAAGGGATTTGACGATCTCTTGTAAACGTTCGACGTAGAACTTCCTTACAGCATTTCCGCCACCATACTTTGGGATCAACAAGGTAGTAGTCCGAGTCAATATTGGCCGCTCCGAGTGGTACTCTTGTACAGGAGCTCGAAGAACATATCTTTGGTGTCGTCGTCTTTCTCCTCTGTGAGGTCATGGGCGTATGACGGCTAATGACGGAAAATTTAGCCTTGATGAGAATTGTCGTGGGGCGCAGTATTTCATCATCTCTTTTTACGGCCCATCCCATCGCACTCCTTGGATGGCAGTGATATCTGCTTTGCAGCAGTCTAATTACCTCCTCTAATTGTTCGCCTGCACATGGTCTATTGAGGGCCCTTACATGCCACGTACAGACCCGAAGTTCGCTGTCCTTTTTTCGTTTGCATGTAAATCCTTCCGTGTCTGAGGTTTGTTGTTGCTTCAACACTACACTTCGACACTTCGACAGCGGCACATCCTCCAACCTAGACGACCAGTTTTATTGTAGAAATTCCTAGGTCGGTTAAACCCCTCGTCCTAGTCGGTTAAATCCCTTGTTCTAGTTGGTTTTGCCTTTTGGTCAACACTCGTGCTTTATAAGTTTAGCAAGTTGAGTCCGGGTGGTCAGGAACCAGTATTCCATGGGCCATGACTGCCACTCTGAGGTAAAATAAGCACAATTGGCGTCCACGACCAGTTACAACTTCCAGCTACAACATCCAGTCATCGAAACATTCAGTCGCCACGTATGTACATACATATGTATCTAGGATCGCTTTTGACTCTCTGTATGCCACTGCTTGTATGCAGCCTTTCTGGAATTTGGACACAAAGTGCATAGAAACTGATGATGATTGAAGCTGTTTTCGAACACTTTATTAGAATCCTTGAATTTCATGCAGAAATACAGACACCCTCGCCCACTTTATTTGCTCAAAAACTATATTTTCTTAATGTAAGGTACCCGTACAAAAATAATTCTTAGTTGAGCAGGAAATGTATCTACGAAGAGTTTTTGATCGGCGAGATAGTCCTCTCAAGTGAGTCGCCTGCGTTGGGATTTAAAAATTTCCTTAAATTCATTTCTGTTTGAAGTGACACCTCCGCCTCCACTCCCCACAAGCGCCCACTAGTCTCGTTTGAGTTCCCAAATTAGCTACTAGCCACCAACCATGTCATACGAAATTTCGCCGGTAGGTTTTCGCTCCGAAATTCCATGCAAATTAGATGCGTAATTGTGGGTCAAAATCATCATTTTGGGCCGGCAGGACTGAAATTGCTTTTAAATTGGTCATAAACGCAAGGACACCCTTGAGGAGGTCACAGGATTGTTGGTTTGCTTGCCTCTAACCAAAAACAAAACAAAAAAAAAGCAGAAAAAAAAAACTAATTCAAAATTCTGCCGGCAAAATGCTGACAAATTTTTCACCATTTATCATATTTCCTTCGCTTTTCCATTTTCCTCTCACAGGATCGACGATTCAATAGAAGAGTCAAACATACGTACTCGTGCTTTGGTTTCAATGAAATATCCTGTCTCTCTCTGTCTCTTTCACTGGATTGTAGTCGTAACTTTATTTGCTTTACGAGTAGATGGCAAGCGAGGTAATGGTGCGACAGGACATCCCTCCTAATGGCTTTCGTCTTTGTTAATTTTATTTAAATTTTCATTTGAGTGTACCACCAGTGCAGAGGAGGTTGTTTCTTTTCCAAAAAAAAAGATGTCATGTAACAAATTAACCTTCTCTCCATGCACACACAGTTGCTACACATACACGCGTGCACAAGCAATTTGTTGGAAATTTTCTTTCGGAAATTAGATTCAAAAAAAGCCGAAGAGAGAGACTGAGAAAACTCAATAAGAACGAAGCAATATGAGTCGTCAAGAGACAGAAGATGATGACGGAAATTTTTCGATTCTTGAATTATCCTTGAAGAGATTTTTGTGTTTTCATCGTTGTCGTAGCTGGTGTTGCTGTTATGTGAAGGACTTTGTGTATGTTATGGACTTTCTGGCACAAATGTGTTCCTTTTCAATGAAATGGGAATTTAATTTAATTTTTTGACTTTTTGGAAGGAATTTATTGGGACTCAGAGCCAAGGAAGAAATGTACGAAATTGTGTGTCTCAGTTTGGGTGCTGTTGGAAATATTTATCTGCAAGTGTGTCGTGCTTAGGAGTAATTTTTTCGATTTTCAATTTTGGCACAGTTTGGGGGTTTGTCTCGTAATCATTAGTAACCGGACTGCTAAGCCCTCCAATGTCGCTGTAGTCGGAGACCCAAGCTTCAAGTTTCTCCAGCCAGGACGATCCTTGTCTCAGATTTAGTTGAGTTCCCCCTCCTACCAACCTTTTCTATACAAGTTGTACAGGATGACATCTGAGTATGTGTCTCTGTGCAGCACTAGGAGCAGCATTTTACACAGAGAAAGCATCTCTCAACTTTATCTGAGGAAGCCCTCCAAAGCAACAGTTCTCTCCTTCATTAGGAAAGTGGAGTTGGTGTTGGAATAATACCGGCATATGGTACAACAGACCTTCTTTCGTCTCAGTGCCTTTATGTAAAAGAAAAAATGTCTCCTGCGTCCTGCGAAGGCCCTAGATAGGATACCGAAACTAATTTTTACCAATTTATGCTGCTTTACACGACCTTGAGATCAATGTCAATATTTTGTTATGGGATTTTCTCTACGTTCTACAGTTAAGAGGAGATTTGATCGATTGCGGTTTCTCAGGACCTAAAACTGCAGTGAAAGGTACCAATGTCGACATGGGGTCTTACACCTTCCATATCACATTAGACAACAAGGGGCTTAAATATCGGCGAATTGGTGTCCTTTCCAATAAATCGCAGGCTTTATTATCATTCTTATTTAACATGGTATGCTGCACTGCGACCGAGTGGTCTATTGTCCCCCCTACAAATGCCTTGGGGAGGTTTGTTCCTTCATCTGAGATCCCTTGGATTATAATCCAACTCGTAGTCATAATTGAGGGCTCCATATTCTTGGTTTGTCTAGGCGAGAATCATCGACTCTAGAGCACTCTCTCTAGTCGAGTTTCTCTAAGGAATCTGAGACTGAGAACAAGACCTATGGGCGGCATATCCTCATCTGATATTCGGTTCTTTCCCAGATATTTCATTCTTTCATAGGTCAGACCCCAACGAGACTCCACAACGTATTCCAGAGCTTCCATGGGCTCATTGCAGAATTTACAGAGACCTTCTTCTTCTATGCCTGGTCTCCTCAGGTGTTCCTTGAGTTTGCAATGCCCGTAAGGAAGTGTAGGTTATTATGGCTTAGGCTGATTCATGCTTCGAATCGCTTTGGGTTGTAGCTCCGTCGTAGTTGTTTGCCTCAGACCTTGAGTATTATTCCAGACTCTATTCCTGTTTCGCCTTTCTAGCTTCTTTAATTCTATTCCCTACTCCACAGAAAGGTTCAGGTCTTACAAAGAGCTCTGCGGCCCCTTGTCTTGCGAGAACGTCTTGTGGTTGCCCAGTCTTTCATTTGAGGATTCATTGTTGAATTTATTTTTGTTGCTGAGCTTCGTTAGGAAGTTATTTTCAAGGTGGAACATTCTAATGCCATCGAAGCACATTACACTCTCCTTCGATGTAATGCATCTCTCGCTTCCTATTCCTTCTTTTGCCTTCCTTACGATCGCCTTATTTGCACAATCTTCAATCACTAGGTGTGGGGGAGTTTATTTCAGGAGCACCTTCATGGCTGCGGTTGGGAAGGTTCTGATAGCTGCAGTAATACTGAGGCATTGCACTTTGCAGAGTGTCTCTCTCTAGTCCGCTTTGCCCATGCTATTGCTCCATAGATTGTCTTGAAGCTTACAATGGCAATGCATCCCCAAGGTTTGCCCGCTAGGCTCCTGCATATCATAGGAGTACGCGTTGTTTTTCTAAATATTTCCCCTGTGTGCTTCCTCCAGATGAGTTTGCTGTCTAGGTGTAACCCTAGATACTTCTTCTACTTGGTGTCAGTATCGTGCCCGACAATCGGAATGGCTTCGGTTCTAATTTCCTTTTTTCCTTTTTGTCGTGAATGGTAGTTTCCGCCAGGTTTAGGTTGAGTCCAGTCGTTTAGCACGTGTGGCGTCGTTTGAGTTACTGCCAAACCCTTTTGCAAGATGTCACAGAGGGTTTCTTGAAACTTTCCTCTGGCAGTCAATACTATGGTATCAGCACAAGCCCGACAGCCGATTTTGAGGTTGGTTAACTTATCAAGTAGTTTCCTCCACAACTAGACTCCACATGAGAGGAGAGAACACTTCTCCTTGTCGGCATCCTCTTTTTGTGTTGACCTTGATGATTCGTTGCAATGTTAGAACCTTTTCTGATATTGTCCTCAGCAGTTTTGGCATCCACTTATAAACTGTGTTGTTGCCTCCTTCTTTTTACCAGGACTCTCTTGGTAGCTTCATATATATTTGTTACAAAATTACCTTTCTATATCCACGACGGTACAGATTACCATCTCTTTCCTTTCAAGAGCACCTCTAATAATCTCCGTTGACTGATGGAGATGGGTTGGATTTCAGGCGTATTTAGTCCTTCTTTTCATTTCGTTAGTCCTTCTTGCATGATATGGAGTTATGCACAACAGTTTTCCCATTTTGACTGCACTGCTTCTGCTCCGCAAGAGGCCATGGCCTGGTTGTGCTTTTGTAAATTGTGCGAGACGGACTTATTTTTCTCAACATCATTCATACTTTCATTCCACCATATCCCATATCTTGTAGGTGAGCCGGGATAGCAAGACCTCTCCTGCAGCCTTCAATATTTAAGTCTGGCAGATCCAACGACTTTGTCTAGTTGTTTCGACGTCATTTTGGTTGGGAATGAGGTTCATTATTCAAATAGAGATGATCACCCTGTCTGACTTGGGGGTTATAGCTTCCATTACCATGGCATCGATACCATTGTATGTCATACTAATCCTTCACCTTAAATCTGTTCACTCTGGACGGTACTCATTCTCTTGTTCTTTCTCCTGAGCCGATAGTTTTTGTCCATCCTTTCTGACAAGAGACTTCTTGCCCTGTTTTTGCAGGCTACCTTGGGAGCTTCTAATTTTCCAGCAATTGTTGGACCATTATTGGCACCACCACCATCAGTCGAGCAAAACCTAGCCAATCAATTGTGGTGCTTCTGTTAGTATTTCCACTAGAATACCTTACTTGATGTAGCTACAGCTGGACTTTTCGATACCTATTGGCCAGTCCCAGGCAAGTTTAAACCGTATTGTGTTAGTAGTACTGCTTGACTGTCTGAAAAGATATAGATGCAGGCACCATTAATTCTTCTCCGCAGGCATTCTCGTGCACATATTCCGTAGCGAGAGATGATGAACTTCTACTTGGTGATGACTCTCACAAGCGCTTTTGCGCATTGGAATGTGGATCTGTAATCCTGGTACCAGTACTGCCATTTTCCAATTTGGAACCATCTGTATATCAGACTTGGAAATTTGGTATTGTTATGAGACCTTCATTTTTCCAATCTTGTCGGTCATCTATAACGACTTCGAAACTCATGGAGTATCGAAACCTTTTGAGCGTGGTATTTTGAGAATAGGGTCATGACGAATATATTCCATTATACTCAGGTGACCTGTAAAGTCACCAGCTTTGAGGTTCAATATCCGAGGCAGCCTGAGAGCACTTAGCAGAGCTTCTTTCTGCATGTTCCGGATGTACGGGTGTGAGACTAGCCCTTATAGTTGGGCACGTTTTCCTTGCACTGGTAATGCCCACGCTTCCTAGACGATATCTTTTATACAGTTGCTCCTGCATTTTGAATTGAAGCGTTTTCCGCCACCATACGAGCACTAATAACGAACAGGTGCTCATTGGTTTGATTATTTCGTTATACAATCCAAGTTGATTGGGTTTCAGTCCCCGGGTTTTGCCGTAGAGGGAGAGTTGACACATAAACATTGTCCTAGGCGCCCTGTTGGTAACCTTATTTAGGTGCGAGTTCCAGGCAAGCATTTGGCCAAGGATTACTCCAAGGTACTTAGCTTCTCTGGACATATGACTAGGTGTGTTTCCAAGTGACCCTTCACTGAAATCGTGTTTTCTTTTCTTGGAAAAGGGTGTCCCTTGGTTCTGCACCACCTCGATCTTAGATTACCACTTTGCACTTTGTACTTTGTATCCTTTCTGATAAGTTGTCATCGAATTTGCCAAATTGTCTGCGTAACCTTGGACCCTGTGTCATGATAGTTACTACTCTCAGACATTCACGAGGGGTCCGTGGGTCCCTGGGTCCGTGAAGCATTTCCTTTTTTTCGTGTTTTCCCCGATTCTAACCAAAGCTCCCTCCCGAGAGATCAACTGTCATAACTAATGAATCTCTCAAACGCTCCTCGTTAAAGGAGCACCGTGTATCACGGACCTTTTCGTACGTCAGCATAAAAAACATTTTTTGTTCTACAAATACACGTCTCGTTAGCTTGGTTCTTGATTACATTCATTATGTACCTTCCCCATCCGCTGCTGTCAATAATTTCAATAATTAATCAATGGTCTTGAGAAAAAGGATAACATTACCGTAGTTTTATACGATCCTCACTCCCATCCTTCCTTATTTTGTTCTTTCAACAGGAGAAAGTTGCCGTTTTAAATATTTTGTCCTTCTGCTCCTTTCGCTCCGCCCCAGCAACAACGTCCTCTCGAAAGTATTAAATTCCATTGAAATTTATGGATGTAAATAATTTCCTCCCTTCAAAAGGATAATAATTTAATGAGGTGCTTCGTTAAGTTTTCGTCGCCCGAAATGGATGACGATTTGAAATGCGATAAGTGCATGAAAATAAATTTCACCATCTACGTTCATTAATTGGGATTAAATTTCTGTACAAGTTCACTCAGGCGTATGAGGGTGAATTTATTTCGGACAACATTCTCCTCCCCCAGATGATTATCTAATTAATTTCGAAAATCTAATCTAAAAAAAAATAAAATAACCAATCGATTGGACTGCCATCCACCATTCACAGTCGGTGTGGAGTTTGAAATAAATTTGGGACAAACGATCAGAGGACAATTTGCGAAATCCCGAAATGAAATATCGATGACACGATGGCGTTTAACACATTTCGGTGGAAGGAGTGCAAAACCATACAGTGAGGGATAATCCGAGTTAAATTAGAGGTTCTATACCAGGCCGTAGGTAGATGGTTGGGCAGATTTATCGATTGTGCACTGAAATAGGCGCATTTGCTACGGAACTTTTGTAATAAATTGGAGTTAAAGTCCAGCTTTGAGTAAAACTAAACCAATCTCAATGAAATCGCCTTACCTTTCCTTTTTTTTTAATTGCTTACATCCTTGCCATATGGCTGACACTGCGGCTTAAAGGATCCATTGCATCAGAGTGGGACTTAACCTATTAGACGTAGCAGCTCTCTCAGGAAGGTTAGTACGCCCTTAGTAGCGGAGTTTTTCAACTCCACTGACGAACGTTCATATTTCTTTGTCGAAAACACGTGTCCTTAACCAATGTAGTGCCAGGCATGCACAGAGAATATGATCGGATGCTCCAACTTCCTCCAGACAGAATTGACATTCGGTCTCTGGACACCGATTTATTTTGTTAATATTGCACCTCAGACCACAGTGGCATGTGAGAAAGCTCACCAGCTGCTTCATACTTTCCTTATCCAACTTAAGGATGTCTTTGGTGGAATATGTATGTCTCGATCAATCGGTTGGGTTGTCTAAGCCCCGATACATTTTGCCAGTGGGCTAGATGAAGTTTGTGTTCCCAGTCATTAATCAGCGCTTTGGTGGCAGTTGAGTTGACGCCTGGTTCAATGAATGCAGGTTCTGAGCGAGCCCTAGTTAGTTCATCTGGAGAGCCGTTGGCTATCTCTGGTGACCAGGGATCCAACCAAGTTTCACCCTGTCATAGCAGCATTTAACCCTGGTTTGGAGTCCACTGATTTGGACGAAGGCGCTTTAAGCGCTGCATAACTGTCTCAGAGGATGTGTATTCTTACGACCTTAATACCCTTTTTGAAGGTTTATTCTAGCTCAGATCTCAATGGCATGTACCTCATCCTGGAACACTGTGGAACTCTTTTCCATATGTATCGAGACATTGGTCGTGAGCATCAGCTCCCACTTCAGATTCCTTCTTTTATCCGACGGTGAACAAGACCTGAATATTCGATGTCAGGTATGCGCACTTCTACCACTTTCCCCGCGGGACTGCCGGTTATTTCTCCATTCTATGCCACGATTGCATGGGAATAATGCGTGCTCTGTGTCATCCTCTTGATCTGGCCAATATGGGACGAGACGTGAGCTATCGTAGCTAAATCTTTATAAATACTTGCGATATCCGTTGTAAGCCGATAGGAACTGCGTGAGGTGATAGTTGCAGTCCCCATGCACTCGATTGGTCCAGACCTCGATGGTGGAGATCAGCTTATAGGCCCATGTGCCTTTTGTTGTGTCATTCACCTGACTTGCCAGCTATTGATGTCGCCTTCTTCTCCTCCCTAATTCTCATAAATGATTTCCGTTTCTTGATGGCTTGCGGTACTCTTTTCTTACCTTTCTTACCATCTCATTTGCGAGACTGTCCATAGGGATCATTCCGGTTACGACACAGGCATTGAAGGCGTTTTTGATGTCCGAAATCACTGCTGCACTGTATTTCTTTGTCCCTCCTGTGGCCATCTTTTTTACCAGTGACAGTGCTCCTTTTGCTTCTGCTACCACGAGTAGTTGTGGCTTTGCTCATTAGTAAATTTCTCGGGGCTTCTTATATGTATCTCAAGTTAGTGATGCAGTACGCCACAGTGAACAATAAATCATTATCCACCCCGATTTATATTGTCAGTTAAATACCGCAGTAAAGATAAACAGATCCGCAGTCATTCCTCCTTGCTGCGTATAAAAAATTGTCCTTACACCCACTACAACCCCCAAAAAATTTCCTCGTCCAAGAGCAGCACTTTGCGTTGTCAAAAAAATGTTAACCATCCACCACACTCTATCGCACAGAACATCCCCCATCAGGAGCAATAATTTTTTTTTTTTTTTTAATTTTGTACCATCCTCATCGAAATCCTTTTTAAACTTTTCCACCTTTTTACCTTGGACTGTGGGAAAAATATGAGCCACGGCCAAAAAATTCCATATTCGAGGGACATACTGACAAAATCCACTACACACATTCAGTTAGATCCCAAATGTGGATATTTGTGGACAGGGATGGGCAGTAAAAAGACAGAGTGGGTGGCAAAAGTGATTCTCCCGTTTGTTGGCACAGTTTACTGCGAAGCCTAGGTAAACACCTCACGATGGCGTTGTTATCGTTATTTGTTGACAGCACATACTTCATCCTTGTTTACAACAAGACCAAAGTTGGCTGCCTCTGACTCGATACTTGCGAAGGCCTCAGTCACCGTTGTTTGCATAGCCAAGTAGGTTGCACTGACTTAGGTCGATGTATTAGACCGCTGGTGATGTTGGTCGATGAGATCTTTTCTGAGCGAAGCAGCGATCGTTTTCCATCCTCATTCTCCTCGACAAACTAATAATTTCAACAGGGGTAACTGAATTAGACATCACTCAGTATAGCGCATCCCGTATCCTTTTGATATCCTTGGGATTTGACGCAACTTCCAGACTTTCAGACTTAGCTTCTCATCAGTTTGTAGACACAGTGTTTCAAGCGTTCACGCATTACCGCAGCGGGATCTTGTGGACAATCATGTAGGAGCCTGAATTGGGCGCAGTTAAGGCGAACTATTTTCTTGTGCATCGGGCAGATAGTCCTGAGGTTCTAATGGTGTAACAGCGCTTTAATCCGACCATATCCTGCAGTTTTTCGCAGCCTTTAATAGTTCGGCTTTTTTGTATATCGTCTGACTCCTAGGCTTCGTTGAATTTAAACCCGACTATCGTTGACTCGATTTCGGTCCGGTAAAGATTTGGGGACGTTTGACAGTCTGGAGAACTGGTCTCTCCATATTTTTAGCTACGAGTATTTCCATCTGACTTTGGCTTGGGTAGCGTGATTAGGGGATGCGTGTATAAGCTCTTTTGGAGCACGTGCCCTTCGTTCGTCCCTCATTTTCTGATCGTAGAGTTGACGTGTAGTTCGTGTCTGTTTCTGTAGGACTCAGTGGTCTAATTTTGTTCACCTTTTGCTGATCTGTCTTCAGTATGAAACCAGACGTTTGAAGTGAAACCTACTACACCAGTTGTGGCTTTGCTGGTAGCTTGTTAGTAGAGCTGTGCTGCCCTATGGATGTCGATAACTTCGTACTCCGTTGCATCCTACGGTGTGCTGGAAACCATGTCTCCTGTTGACCTACCAAAGATATGTTCCCTTCCGATGTTGGCATTGAAATCTCTGAAGACGATTACGAATATCTTCGACCGCTGAATTTAGAAAAGCTGTCAGGTATCGTTCTTTACGGGGCTTCGTGAATTCCTTCTCACCGATCTTTTTAATTTTCAAGGAACCAGGGGGCCGCCAAGTCTTTCATCCATAACACTGCACAAAACAGTGCATTTTTGGGGATGTAATGCTGACCTGATTCTGCAGTTTTCTTAGTTGTTGTACCCATTTAAATGGATATGAGCCTCATCACTCATCAAGTTGTTCAAAAAGTTGTTGTAATCTCTGAATAGGTGAACTCGAATAGTGTACTGCAGGGGCTGCTGAGTGTCTTAGAGCGGTAAAGCTTTTAGATGGTGCACGAAACATTTTTAACCCTTAAATTCCCAAAGTATCTTGAAAGCTGCAATGATTTTAAACGTATTGGCGCCTATAATAACGGTTGGAAACGCTTTATAGTTTGCCTTCGCCTAACCGGCCATTTTCACAATTTTTTAACTAATTTTAGGACACATTAGGAATTGTTAAAAATACTTTGAGCATTTGAGGGTTAAATCCAGTTTCAGAATCTTCTAAAGCGATGTTCTGACGATGCGGAGCCTCACAGAGGGACGATGAGTAGTGGCAGATGGATTCTCATGGGTGGGTCAGCACCCTGCGGTACCGAAATTTACAAGCTAATGAAACCGAAAGTACTCCACGGAGAATGGATGATAAATTGTTAACGACTTTTGACTATTGTAGCCCGACAAAGATTGGTTTCTAAAATGTGAAGATGCTTCTTGACAGTGCCAGATTCCTCCGACTCGAGCAAGAATTCATGCGAAATCGGATCCCCGTACCAATCTGCTTTCTTCTAGAAAACCAACGGGAAGCCGACTAGAATATGGCAAAAGCATGACAGCCACATGACGATAGGATTCTCTCAGCCAGATTCTGGACTAGAGTACGCTGCGTCACCATTATTCCGTGTTACGCTCCAACAGAGGGCTCGTCTGATGACGAAAATGAGACCTTCTACAACCAACTGGGAGCCGTTTTCAACACAACATATGTTCGTGTTACGGCTTAGTACTTACTCTTCCAAACAGTTTATAAGTGTTGCCAACCTCAGATCAATAATTCTCATTGCTCCGATAGCAATAAAAAAAAAATTAAAATTAATTTGATTTTACACCCGAAATAATTCGAAAAACATATTTGGAAAGCGTTTCTACATTTTGATTGCTCAGATATCAATTATTTAAATCGCCACTGGCGAGTGAAATTCATAAATTGTACCGTATGCGTGCCATTATCGGAATAATGGAATTTAATTAATTTATGTATGGTTTGGCAGTGAAATAGATTCTGTATCCAGTGGGACTTAGTTGGAGGGGATTTTGTTAGTTTTTTTTTTCAAATGTGTTTGTTGCATTATTCAATAAAAATGGTTTTTGGAAATTTATTATTCCGAATTTTATTGCTAAATTTATGGAAACTATGAGAACAATTCTTAGTCAATTATTTCGAGGTACATAGATACTTACATATGTACCCTGCCAGTCAGTAGTTTAAATCGACTCTTTTCCAATAAACTTAGGCTACTAAGTCCTTCCTAAATTTGGGCAACTAAGAAAGGATTTTGAAACCAGATACGTTAGGTTGGGTTGACTAGGAGGGAGAGACGCCTCTATACTGCAGTCATGTCAATACACACCCATTGTGATGTCCACTGGGGGAAAAGGTACCCCTCAGCTCGTGCAGCATAACCTATTCAATGGTAGACTTTGATCTAAGTGCACTTCTTCCCGTATCTGGAATACAGACCATCCTGTCGATTAAATGTATCTACAGATGTCATTCACCGGCTTGTCGGGCAGTTCCTCGACGTCCTGAAAGAAATGACTTCCAATGAATTCAATTCATTTCTTTGGTGGCAAAACCTTGGACAATGGCACAGAAAGTAAGTAGTGTCTTCGTGGACCTCCTCATCTCCGCAGTCTCTGCAGAGGTTTCCGCTGGTTTATCTTAATTTCTTCATATGATACCGCAGAGTGTAATGCTCGCGATTATGTTAAGATTTCAAGCGCGTTAGTGTTGTTAGCGAGCATCCCTGCCAGCATTGAGTAGGACAACGATGCCAAGTTGGATAGTATTTCAGTTAACCTCTACACAAGTGGCTGCTAGACCGGAGTGGATATGGCGACTTCTCTGAAACGCTTAATCCGAGCATGTCTTTCCACCGAGCATGCCATTACACCCCCAGAAGACTGAGAATGTCCCTACAGTACGCCAACGGCTAAATTTTAGACGGTTTCAAACTCGAACAACTTTGCAGTACGATACACAGATTCCAAATGATTCCAAACGACCGCACGATCCGAAGGATTTCGGCTTTTTTTTAATTCTGAAGGTCAACTACAACAACACGATGTCGCCCCTTTGCATGATTGTGAACAGTTAAAGCCAACAAATTTCACGCGGCAATGTTGCATAACCGTAACTTGTATAAACTCACACAGCTTCTCACCGAAAAATCGATCCTTGTTTTATTTTGTTAATCCGTCCAGAACTGCATGAATCGCATGTCGCCGACGCCAACTCTGCAAAATCTCGGACCACCTTGTTGACCTTTGTTCCATGTCACTAACTCGAAAAAATTGGATGCATCAATCGTGCCACCATTTATTAGAAATTGCAGATCACCCTGCGTTGAAGAGCTTAGAAATGGCACTCCAATTTCGGTCCAAAACCACTTTTCAGTGTAGAATGGAAGATGTCACTCCCATTCAGAGATATCCGCATAAATAACGTCCCACACCAACGCTTCTAAAGCATTAGAACCGAAAATACGAAAAAAAAACTCCACATACACAAAAATACGAACCACCCTGTAACTCAGCATTGTTAGCATTAAAGTACACCCTCCGACTTAAATTTTGGTGCCTGTTTCATGTCGCTAAGTGGTCTTAGATATCGCGGTTTGAAAAATGCACCACGAATTTTCGTGAAACACCAGGCCACCAGAAATCCGCAGAAAACAGGAGATATACCGACCCTCTTAACGATACGAAACTGGTATCGCGTCACTGTACGCTACCTCCCGATTTCGCGTTGCATTTGTTTTGACTGTAACTTCGTCATTTCTCAACCGATTTTGACGTTTCGGGTGTCAAATTAAAGGGAATTTTCTGGAGAATACGATGGTATTTAAATCGATTAGATAGAACGATTGACAGCGCCCATATTTTTTGATTAAAATTAGATTGAAATTCCACGACTTCGTTGCTCCATCTTAGGTCAGCTGAGTTGAAAATTCTGTCGAGAATAAGTCTCTTAGCCGCGCATATTGATGATTATACACCTCCAAGTATGCCACTTTTTTGGGAGCTCTGCTCTGCTTTTTTGGCCAGTCACTTTTATCGCAGTATCCAGGTAGTCGAGATCTGATCGGAGTCAAAGGCCTGCCTGACTACCACTGTACACCGTAGATATCTTACCGGCGATATTGTTTTCTAGGATCATTTTTGCAGCCCGAGAAATGTCTATGTACGTCAAAATAGGTCTCACCACAGCTGCATAAAGCCATTTTACCACATCTAGTCTTAGGCCACAAGTATTGCTGAAAATCGGTCTTCAATTCGCTAGGCGTATAGAAGATTTTGTGACTTTTTTGGGTTTTCATAATTGAGCTCGCTATTCGTCGTGTTGTGGGTAAATTTCGTACCACGCGCAAAGTCAACAAGCCGTCATGGTAACGTGCGTTCAGAAGAAAGTTTAGACGCTGTAAGCGAAAGTGTGGCGGAAGACCTAAAATTGTCAATTCGACCGCAGCACTCTGGCCTTTGTCCGTCTATTATCTGAAGAAATTTGCGAAAGGATCTCGGCCTGCACCCTAAACTAAGGCCATGCAACCATGAGTTGCGTCGGGAGTTCACGGATTGGGCTATTGAGCAGTTGAAGTGCTGACGAGGCACCTATTTGTGCTGAATGGGTTTGTGAACAAATTTGTGTCGTTTCTGGAGTGAGGTCCAACAGGTGTGGTCTTTACACTGCTGGCATAATAGGTCCTTAATTTTTCGAAAATGAGGCCGGAGCTCGTGTTACACTCAAAAGCTAACGTTACCGGACAATGGTCACTGGATTATATCTTCGGCAATATGGAACTTATTGATCCGAAAATCAAATCGCTGACGCCAATTCGAGATCACGTTTTTTATCTTTGTTCCATGTCTCTAACACGAACCAAATACACCCATTGCATTAATCGTGCCCCCATTTAAAGAAAATTACAGATCACCTTGCAATTTTGGTCCTACACCACTAACCAGTGTGAGAAATAACCATTCAATAAAATCCGCACAAATGACGTCCAACACTCAGGCTTCTATCGCGCTTAGAACCCAAAAAATAAGAAAGAAACTCTAACCACACAAAACTACAGACCACCCTGTACTCGAAATTGCTCACAATAAACTACACCCTCTGACTTAAATTTTGGTGCCTGTTTCATGTCGCTAGGTGGTCTAGAACCGGAGATATCGCGGTTTAAAAAACGCACCACGAATTTTTGTGAAACACCAGGCCACCAGAAATTCTCAGAAAAACAGGAGGTATACCGACCCTCCTAGCGACACCAAACTGGTATGGGCGCTTTGTACGCTGCGTACTGATTTTCGTTGAATTTGTTTTGGCTGTAATTTCGTCATTTCTGAACCGATTTAGACGATTCGGGTGTCAAATTAAAGGGAATTTTCTAGAGAATACGATGGGATTTACATCGATATGATAGCACGATTAACAGCGCCCACATTTTTTGATCAAAATTAGATTGAAATTTTACCACGTCGTTTCTATAAATTTGAGCCGCCATCTTGGAATTATTCATTTTAAGGTAACGTCGCAAAGTTATTGAGCTAATTATCTGACTTATCATGTTTTCGGGGTTGAAACTCCTCCCAATCTCTGTGCTTGTCGATGCTATTCTCCTTCGTATCAGCGACAATGGGATATGACATGATCAGCTTCTTCAAGCGCTGATCCCGAGCAGGTTGGATTATCTGGGCTGTTGTCTATAAATATATGCCCTAAATCATCCGTTGTAGGACATCCGTCAGACAGAAATTTAAAACTCCATCGTGGCTGTTGATCCACAGCTCGATGTTGGATATAATCTTATCCATCCAGCGTCGTTTTTTAGAGCAACCCTATCCCTGTTGCCATTTCTGTAAGCTTTTCGTTTTTGGTGAAATCTTGCTGTCGATTGGGGTTGTAATTAATGTCGCCTTTGGTGTGCTGGTGGGATACTTCTGTTGCACTTGTACTAGAAATATCCCCTGAGTGCAAATCAGCGTCTGTTAGCAAGACTAGGTCTCCTTTCGTTCTCCTTCCCGATCTGCTGTTTCAAAGAAGGCAAATAAAGTGATGTTGGGCTAGATTCAGCGACAGATCCATTTCAGCTACATTCTCTTCAATACAGGTAGCTTGGCTTAGTGGTGTTCTCCAGCGGCCAGGTCAAAGCAAACTACTCCGCGGCCACCATGAGACTTAAGCATAGTGCACAACGAAGGGGTGCGTTCTATCTTACATGCGAATCTGGTTTCTTAGACTTAAGCGATGGCAAGTGTCCTACCTCTGTGGTTTTCGGTTTGTGATCGGTATGGACTACAGATACATCCATACGTTGTCCAGGGCCTATCTCCTCGCGTTGTGCATTTCGATAACGTGTAACGCATCAAACAATTGTCGTGCGTCGCCTGCCAAGCAGTCAATTTGATACACTCAATTAGACCATTAAGGATGCGACATTTTGTGAGCTTCCTTTCCTTGGAGGTGTCTTCTCTTAAACGGATTCCACTTAAGATTAACATTATGTGTGTCGTTAATGTGACCCATAAAAAGCACTTCCCTTGGGTAGCTTCCACTTCCGCATGCATGCTCATGCGTTTTATAACGCCATTTTGCTACTTCAATATCCTTGCGCGCGTATTCGTTGCTCTTAGTTGCATTTACGACTATAACGCTATATAACACGAGTATACGAGTATTTTTCACTTTATCGTTTGATTTTAACGATTGACCATGAATTCCCCTCCATATACCATTGCTACCCAATACCATGTGTGTCTGTGGTATGTCCTGCAACGAGGATAAATGCACATGATTGTCGCATATTTATTAGAAGCAATGAAGCTGCCATGGAAGCTCGATGGCTTGAAACTCTAGCACTGTAAAATACGTGGACCTTGGTCATGTCGGTCATGAAAATATTAATGACATTTATGTGTGGTGGCCCACACTGGGTACAGAAGCGAGATGCAGCTGCTGGTCAACACGTGTATGCCACGGTATTCAGTCGAGAGTTAATGGGTTTCGAATAGTTGTTATATAACTGCTGCAGGAATTCTGTGGAGATACGGTTTTATGGTCGAATATTATTTGCATGTTGCAGGTTTAAATTCGTTTCGAGGATATTTCTTGAATCATTCATGTGTGGGGCACCCTAGGGATGCGACAAAATTTTTGATGGCAGTAGTAAAACACAACTGCTAACCACTTCACTGCTCATGAAACTACTTAACGCTAACCGCATTATTTGAACAAAGGCCATTTTTAGTCGACTTCCCAGTGTGCTCCTTGCTGTTTGTTTATCCTTTCCATTTCGACGACGAACGTAAAACTTAATATTTGGACAAAACTATGATCTGCTCTATTATTCTCTTTTCCTGGCAGCTTTGAAAGTTCGCCAATTTTCTTCCGGGTTCTATGAAACGAAGCGCCGAGGATGTGTTGTAGTTGTCCTTCGATGTGCTGGGTGGGGTGGAAAGGTTAATAGAATTTTTCTTATAAAAATATCCAGGACACTGGCATTCATTTGATTTGCGTCACTGAGTAATGATTTTTCATAGTCCAATTGTGGATCCTAAATCGTCTTGCTTCGTGCCTCTGAAGCTGCTACAGAAATCCATTAAAAATAAGTCCATCTTCACCGAAAGTTATACAGCGCGGTGCTCGTTGTGGTAGTGGTAGTGGCGTCTCCTTCGTGTGGATGGAGAAAACTTTTTGTTAGTTTTGTCGTAGATATACAAGTAGTTGTCTTATTACCGCCGGATCGGGGATGTTTATGGATTCTTGTGTGTAATTTTTGATGCGAGTTTTGAAATTTGCTTTATTGGAGGAGTAAGACCATAACTCGGTCGCGTGAGTGGATATAACGATCGAGATATGTTTGTGGGTTGGATGAATAATGAAGTTGGTGTCAACTGATTTGCTCATTATGAATCTCCACCTCCAGGTTCATATTTTTCTGAAAGCACATCGTAAGGAATTAGTATCGAAAAATGTCCGCAAGTTGGGTAACTTGAACGTAAACAGTCATCCCACCTCGAATAGCCTTTTCTCCACCAAAAGGGTTTGGAAAACCTCGTCAAATGCGTTATTTCTTTTCAGAGGCCATTCAGAGCCGCTGGGGGAGACTTCATTTTCCCGGCATTACTTAAGCACGGGACTGAAATCATAGCTCCCACGTTTTCTAAACTATTTAGCTGCAACGTATATTCCAAAACTTTAACTCTTGCAAAACTATCTTCGCCTTCTACCACTCTTTCTCTCTCTGCCGGTAGGTATTACTTCGCTGGGCTGATTAGCCACTTATGCTACATAGGTCCTCTGTATCTGCTGTTTCGCCTCTTCTTAATCTTTCAAGTCTTCCTAACCTGTGCACGCTCGTTATGAAGGACAGATCTCCAAGCAGTCGTCCCCTGACCTTACATGAAGAGATTGGTAGGTTCACTCTTCCCTCTGCGAAGCATCTGCAGTGCTCTGCGCGTTCCTCTTCATCTGGACATTCTAGGCAGAAGGGTGAGCTATAGGGTCCAAATCTGTGGAGGTATTTCCGATAGTCGCTGTGACCGGAGAGGAATTGCGTACGATGGCAGTTGCAGTTCTCGTGTGCTCACTTTGTCCAGGCCTCGATCGTGGGAATCAACGTGGGTCTATCTGCTTTCCACCTGGCTTTCCACAGTGCTACGGATGTTACCCTTTCTTCTGCTTTCACCCTCCTGGTAACTAAGATTAACCCTTGCCTCTTGTTTGCGAGAATGTCGATAGGGACCATACCCACTAAAATTCAGGCGCATATTGTTCTCCCGCCCAGACCTGAGCAGCCTATAGACGTATTGCGCTAACCACTCTGGGCAGCAGAACCTTCCTGGCATGTCAAAGTCCACCGATGTTTCGGGAGCATCCGGGAAAGTGCTCCCTGCTTCTGTGACGCGTTTCTATTGTAATTAATAATTTGTACAACTGTCTAAGGAGGACAATCTGTTGTCTGCCACCCTGTAAATCGCGAACCCTATTTCCAGCTTCAGTGAGCAAGGTGATGTGATGTTTACCGAGGATTTGATAATATTGCTCCCAAGGTCATACTCATTTCTCTCATCATAGTTGCTCAACTTAACCTTCGTTTCGTAGCTCGTACTCTGTTACACACTATAACTGAAGCTAATTTTTTTGTTTTACGATTTCTCCTGCCCTCCTAAAAACTGTCAGACAGTAATATGTACATCGCTGTTCACCAGTGAAAAACCGCAGCCTCCAATCCTATGAAGTAGACGACGTAATTTGATTACATTAAGTTATCTCGCAAGTAAGACTCTCACGAGATGTCTCGCCTAGAAAAGCATATCTTTCAGCGCTTTTCCCAACTACAGACAGCAACCCACGTTTACTTCTCATCAAAGCTTACACAAACCTCCACATCATGAAAAGAAAACAACACATTCTCCTTCTGTTAACCTTCACCACTGAAACGAACCTCAAAGTAAACCCCAAGATCAAAACAAAGGACTTCTCCTTTTAACCATCTTAAACAAAGCATACCATCACCATACCATGCATTATCCCATTTAAAATATAAAAATACGTACATATCCTCTCCATAAATAGAAAAATAAAATGCGTATAAGAGAGATTCCGATGAAAATCGAAAAAAAAAAAACGACAGAAAAACCTCTCATATCTCCATCTTGTCAACATCCTTTTGAGACATTTAATTCCTCCTCCAGTCTCAACCGAAACGAGAATAGGCGCTGCTGCTGAAATTCCTTTCATCTCTACCTTGACGCTTGTGCATAAGGATGATTTTGTCACAGCAGTGTGTGACAACGTATAAAAATGGAGACAAACACGAGTACGGAACTTTTTTTCATTTTCTATCCGAGAAGTACCTTTACGACCAGGGATACGGAGATGAGGGCGATTTGGACAAAAAAAAAAAGAAAATATTAAGGAAAACACTACTCGTCTTGGTCCTTTTGATCCTATATCTTTAAATAGCCGTAAATAGATTTTATATCAATTTTGTTTTCAATTAAAGAGGGAGGAATGAAAAATGTGATGGTATGCCATGGTATGGTATTCCGTACTAACTAGGGGATGCTTTCCGGGCATGCTAAGTGGCAGAGGGAGACTACACTTGAGGGGGAAGTGGGAAATTAAATCTCCACATCCTTCCAGCTGCTCGTAGATAACACAGAAGTGACTGCCCCGAATACTCATGGGTAGGTTAGGGTATGTCGAAAAAAATTAACAATTCTCCCCGTAACCGTAGCCAAAATGACATCTTGAATCACTTGAATCATATTAGAACGAATTAAGGAACATTTAGACTCAACTTTCGACGTCGAACAGGCAGGCCTTCGAGTTTGGTTCTCCTGCACCGACAAATTGTACACCTTAAGGATCATAAAATGGCAAAGCGACGGGTACTGCTACATCAATTGTTATCTACTTTGAGGAGGCCTTCGACAGCTTGAATCCAGGTCCTATCTGGTTATCACAGGAGAGGTATCCTAGACGCACAGCTGTTATGAGAGCTACATACGAGGATATCACGTTTCGCGTCTTAATGATAAGATGTTGGATGATTTTGAAGTCCGAAGTGGAGTACTTCAGATTCTAAGAAGAGTGCCCTACACAGACTTTGGGTTTTCATGTTGGTAAAGGTATAATACCGGCTTAGTTTTCTGGCAGTTGACCTCTAGTCCACATTTCGTGGTTCAGGTCTCTAGAGTCTTCACTAAGGGTCGGGAGGTATTTTCTCGTAGTATAACGTCATCAGCATATGCGAAAGTTTTGACGCCGCTATATCTGAGTTGTGGAGAACTTCATTTAAAGCAATAACCCATAGTAGGGGGGAAAACACTCCACCTTGAGGGGTACCACTTTCTTTTTTGTCGTTAACGATTTTTTGATCGCAATGTTGCAGGCTGTGCCTACACTTTTTCATTTTCTGTAGGCGTGCTGAGCCGAAGATATGAATGGATATGTTAGGCTAATTGGCTTAAAGTCCTCAGTGCTAAGCTGATTTGCTTTGTCAGCCTTGGGTATGAATACCACCCTGAGCTCTCTCTATATGTGTACGTGGAATACACCTTCGTACGAGACCGCTAAGACCTAGTTCCTTAAAAACCGAAATAATGGGTTTGACAGTGTTTTGTAGCGAGTTCTAGCGATTTGCAAGGCGAGAACTCCATAACTCCTTCTCAATTCTCTCCCCTGTGTTCAAGTCCGCTGGCAGCCCGAATTCGGTAATGCTACTGGTCCTGGTTTTTTCGACAGATGAGATCTCACTTCCTGGGATGTATCTACTCAGCAATGGCTTCAGTAAAATTCAGCAAGATTCTGTCCAATTACCTTAGGGATCTCTGAGAGTTGCCCAGAGCCTTGGGTTGTCTGGAGAGGATCTTCTATAGTCTAGCAGGCTCCGTTGTACCTTCGATATCGTCGCAATAATGTTGCCATGAGCTATGCTTAGCTCTCAGAGTCTCAACGAAGTACGATCCTGCTGCCTATCGCTGTGAAAATATCTGCTTTTTATGACAAATGACTTAAAAGTTCCAAAAGAGTACGTTTAACCTTTTCGGTGTGGAACACTAAAAGCAAGTTTTGGCGTTACTCGTACGGAGAATTTTACTTGAATCACCAAACCAATGGAGACCTTAAAGTAGATGGCTTTCCGGTAAGACACTTCCCTGAAAGAAGAAGAGTGAAGGGTTAATACCTACCTCCTCTTAGCTCCACTAGTAGCAACTAGGACTTCCTTAAAGCCTTCTGTTTAGCGAATAATAATTCAGATTCGGCCGATCCTTTTCTCAAATTTTATTCCTCCTCCACCACGTTCCACTAATTTAGGTAGTGCGCCACCCAATTCAAGGAAAATCTTTATCACTTTCATTATCAAAGTTGGACGAGTTTTACGACCAACACACAAAACATCAAAAGCAATTTCCCTGCGGTGCCAATCAAACCATCAACCACCCCCACCCACCAGCTCGTCAAGAGTCCTTCAAATCCATTAAACTTCTTCCATAATTCATATCAACTTGATAACACGAAAGATAAGTTCTTCTGGCAGGCCTCTCGCGCTTAGCCAATGATATCCTTAATTATTAATTCAAATGCGCAGCTCTGCCACTTTACGATGCATAATCAAGACCAAAAATGTAAAGGACGAGCAGAGGATACCAACCACCTCTGTCTCTCAAGGGCGTCATTATGCCATCCCTCGGTTGGAACGAAACACAAAACTATAACTGCTAACATTCGCAAAAATCAAAGAATTGTCCTTCCGAGGGAGTGGAATAAAAGCCGCAAATATTATTCCCATCACATACATATACTCACACTCATATCCGCTCCAAAAACAACGGATTCTGTCGAGCCGCTCTGTGTGAAACAATAAGAGGAAACCACTACCATAGCATATACTATGTATATGCACAGAGAGGTCCTTTATTCTTCGCAGTGGCACAAGCACAATACAACGCGAACGCCATTGTACCTTATTCATTATTAAATGAGACATCTAACGACTTTTTTCGTCTTTCACAAGGGACACGAAACGTTTTCATAATTTCCCAAACAGGATTCTGCATTAACATTGGAAAAACAAAAGTTTCAAGGATCCTTGATGGAAGGGAAGCTCTTGTTCTTGTTGTGTCGTCGTCATTCGATGGCACGGCAGTTTTGTTCCAACTGAAGCTTGAATGTGCGTTAAGAGGTCCTTGATGGCAGCGGGGCATTGTCAAAGTGAAGTGTGCTCGCGCCTATTAAATTATTGTTAGGTAAGCCAATGGCAGGCTATAGTGCTGCAAATATTAACGAATTTTGAGGTGCACGTGCACGAGTGTGATGACGGCTAAGAGGGAAATTTTCCAAAGGATCTCATTACAGGGACAGTTTAAGTTATAGACTAACGGAGACAAAGGAGTCGTTAAACTGAATTGTTATGGCGTTTTAGGCCTCTAACCGACATGGGATTATATGGATATTTATTGAGTTATTTTACAATACGTACTTTCGGAACTAGGAGCCAGGACTTGGTGCCACAGTGAGGATAAAAAGCATTCAAAATTAAATACTTTGCTATACGTATGGTATTTGTTGAAGAGGTCGTTTGGAAGTGATGTTATTGCCACTGTCATGGGGTAAAACGGCAAACGAAACTCGACTCCTTCTTCTTAAGCCAGTTGGGCTCCGACCAAAGTTCTGTGGGAAGGCGGTTCCAAATTGATCGATTCAAAGTTTAATGATTTGATTCAAGGACGTCTGCTTTGTCAACCCATAAGGTTATGTGGTTACAAGTTAAGGGTTTGTGCTTCCATACATGTTTATAGCTGGACAGAGAATCAGATGGGAATAGCGTTCCAAATTTTAAAGGTTTCAATGGAATCGCTGAAAAGTTTCTGCGAGGAGTGTCTTACTTATCCCCTTTCCTTTCCCTTAATTTGTGATTTTGGAACCGTAATTTGTAGAATTCCCAACTTTTTCTTTGCTCGGTTCTATCAAAACGTGACCTACTTAGTAGGTAGCAGTCAGGTATAACGAATGGCAAATAACGACCTCATAGCTACCTATGGCGTCCCTAATCTCTATTTTTTTAGGGTAGAGAACTTGTATGAAGTACGTAGACGATGAGTGATATTCTCCGGTCCGAACAGTCCCCATCTGAAGCTCATTTAGTGATCAATTTGGCTGTACATAGTTCGCCATATGCTAGTATACAAAACTAGTGAGCTAGAACCCCTCTTATGGTGTTGCGTTTGGAAAAAGAACTTTCTATGGGGCCTTGTCGATTAAGTCTTTCAATTAAATCGTTCTAAAGGGTCCATAGAATAAAAATCTGTTCACCAAGACTCTTCGATTTTTAACCCTTTGTTATAAGCTTGTCTTGCTTAGCACATGTACTTATGTAAGTCTTCAATGATCACCAAATACCTCTGTCACGTCACTTTTCTCCTCTGCAGAGCATTGACGCACATTACATGCTGCCCTACCTTACCTTAGGTTGTATGAAACGATAAGTCGGCAGCTATATAAAAGCCACTTCTGCTCCTTTCAGAAGTTCATTAAGTGGACTGAATTCTATTTAGAAGACTGACGTAAAAATGTTCGTTTGAGATCCACGATTTGCAACCCAATTAAGGGCTCTTCTGGAGTACCACAAGGTAGCCACCTTGGTCCCCTATTATTTATTTTGTTAATTAATAATGTTTATCGTCAATATATCGTCCTCCTCTGGTGGTTTTCTAATAGAGACTCGGACAGAGTTTCTACTTGGAGCCTAGACCATTTCCTAGAGCTCAATTAGAATAAGTGGCGATCAATGGCATACACCCATAAGCGATCTCCAACTACACCTCGTAGTTATCTAACATTCAATGAACCCGTTGTCTTAGTAATCGAAATGTGGGACCTAGATGTTATCTGTGATAGAGAACTTAACTTTCGCTCTCATATCGATTGCATCCTAATGAAAGCAAACTCTTTCCTCGGCTTTATCAAGCGTCTAAGGTATCAAGGTCTGCCAGCCAAGTTAAGTCTCGCATAGAAGCTGTACAGCACAGATTTATTCAATTCGCTCTTCCTTTCCTAGGCTGATGGCGAACATGCCCTTGTACTTAGACAGTCTGGTCTGTGGTTGGAATGGTTCATTCTTCCTGACAGCGGCATGTTGGCCTTTGTCACCGTAAAACAGTCTGCAGAATAAGTTTTTCCATATTCTCAGCACCGACGGTGACTCTACTACAAGGTTTCCTTCTTCATCTCTACAGGTTTCTGTACGAGCTTGACACGTTCTTTTTAGATTGAAAATGTCGGTACATTATTCCTGGAGTATGCTCTCTCAGTATCTTCATCGCGCTTCTAGTATTCTTTTTCTCGTAGAGCTCATGAGCAGCTATCGTCCTTATTTGCGGCGCCGCGCGGCTTTGCATGCCCCTTGTTTAGCTGCATGTACCAGGGGTTTCTTGGTGGTGGTCGGGTGAAACCCAAACACATCAGTTGCGACATCTCTGATGACGCGTTGGCAGCATTGCCACTGGTCTTTGGCACTTGATGCTGGCGGCATAGGAGTCGTGGAGAGATTTCGGGATACGGGTTCGGCGAAGATTTTAGTGGTCTCCACCTATTGCAGCTTATCGACGTTGTATCTTCTGAGAGTAATTCTTCTTTTTTGTGGCGCTTGGGATGTCCACATTCGTACCTTGGCTGCAACTAGGAAGTGGTCCGAGTCGATGTTGGCTGCTCGGAAGCTTAGACAATATTGGAGGCATGCCTTGCGTCGATCGCAATGTGATCAATTTGGTTAATCGTTTCATGATCAGAAGACCGCCCTGTGATATTGAGATGAGGAAACCGTTAGCTTGCTATAGTAACGTTTCGCCCCGTAAGAAAGTCTGTTGACAGACGTAGTATCGTGTAGGCTATGCTTACAATTGTCGATTGTTTTGTCGAGGAGCCCGTAGAGACACTCTTTGGTGGCGTCGTCCTTTTTCTCTGTGGGGGCTCATCTCATGTCTCTGTAACTGAAAGTCGCTATCCTTATTTCGCTTGCAAAGTTCACATAGTAAATCCGTCACAAGCCGAGTCTTGTGGTTGTTTTTTAGCCAAATTTTCTTTCTAGTCGGCCTGTTACTCCGACTGCTCATGCTCCAACTTGTGCTTGTACGTACATAGTCAGACTTAGCATAGGTGTAGGTATGTATCTCCTTATGGTTATCTCATAGCTACCCAGTAGGCTCATCAAGGAGGTTACGATGCCATTTTTGCCGTTGACAGTCTGTCAGATCCAAAATATAAAACTGAACTCCTTCAAAACTACTAAAATGGTAGTAGGTACTCCCCTTTTTCTTATGGCAGCAAATCGAACGTTATACCTGAATGTATTCTTGTGGGCTACGTACCTCCTTTAATGTACTCAAAACCAAAAATCATAAAACCAAGAATAGACGTAAATTCGCTTCAAATTCCCAACCGAAAACTTATGGATAATCAATATCCTGTACTCCTGTACTTCAACGAGTTCACTTCTACTTCGACTCGACCTACTCAATTCAATTGGCCGCTGTCAATCCCTTAAAAAAACGGAAAAAAACCGCCCGCACACAAAAATACCATCAAAACGATTCCAGAAACCATATTTGTTTGTCAACTGTCGTCCCTTCTCCCGCATCAACTTTTAATAATTCATATGATTACCATATAACTTCAATAAAACGTTCCCTCCATTACCTTTGATTTCTTGATCCTCACTGACAAGCCGAACACATCCCTTTAAGGGTAAATGTAATCAAATTCTCAATTTCCACGATATAAATATAGAAAAAGAATAGAAATAGAAATCGAAATAGAAAAGCAGAGACAAAAATAAAAGAGGACATATAAATGCTGTCAAATAATCTGTAAACCAAAGACAAAGTATTTCTTTGGCAAGTTCTACTCAAACTTTTCTCTTTGGGGCTGCCACAACGGGCGCCCTCCCTACACCCTCAATTTTCTTCGGCTTGATGTCAAACTAACCGCATGGGGTTGTGTATGTGAATGCGTGCGTCGCCGTCAGTTTGTCTCTGAATCCGAAGGTGGAACGCACAAAATCCAATAAAACTTTATTACCACACACATTTGATAGACTATACCACATGTAGAGATACATGCAGCATCCCCTACTCTCAATACAGATAGATACTCGTACACCCCCATCCCTTCATAACCTGAAATGACTTTTCGAAACTTTTTCTACTATCGACACAATTACGTCAGAGCACAATGCGTCTGAGAGACGGTTGCCAAAGAGCCCATAGATACACCTCCTAGTTTCTAGTTGTGCCAGGGATCCTTTTTTTTTTGTTTTTCTGTGGAGTTGAAAAACTCACCTGCAGGAAATAAAAGAAAAGGAAACGCGCTGAAAGCTGAAATAAAAATGAATTTCTTGCTGGAGCAAGCACACGAAAATCATTCAATCGTCACGGTACGTGCGTAGTTTGCCAATCCGCACATTGATACCATGGAGATGGAGAGGACTCGATGATTGCGAATCGAAAACTCATTACGCATCGATGACATTTGAGGCAAGTTCTCCGATTTGATGGTGGTTGTTTTCGAAAGGAATTGTGTAGAATGAGTGCAATAGAGCAGGACTAGAAGGAGGGCGCGGGGAGGGGGGAGGGGGAGTGAATCCAAAGAAACACGATAAGAAAATTGTTACTCCTGGCTCCTGGAGGGAGAGAGTTGATTGGAACAGGGGGCATCGTTTTGGTGGGGTGGATGCTATAATGTCATGGATTTCTTGCACTAAGTAGCCAATTGAATTTTGAATTAGATGGTAAAATCGTGTTTTGAAAGAGTGTGGGGGAAACGATGCAACCTTGAGGTAGTTCAACTTTTAAGGGGAAATCCGTTGAAGAAGTTATCTGCTTTGTAAATTGCCACTTAGACTAATGCAATTCGGTCCATAGAACGGTGGCGGTTCAGTGATAAGGAACTTATGAGATCAGCTTCATCATATCAACCACGTGATTTGAGAAAGTGCGTGACTATCAGATAGAAAGTTTTTATTAGAATGGCGACTCGTTCCACAATAGTATTGCTTAACGACAGCACATTAAGGTGCCTTTTGCAAGTTTACTGACTCGTAGTGTAGTGTTCGGATGTTGGGAAGTACGTATTCGTTTCATTTGTCTAGAATAGGGAAACCCAGTCGTCAGTTGAAATCTCAGACAGAGTACGCAGGAGGACCCAACGTACATATGGTCAGATCTTAACAAGTTCTCCTCTGAATCCTGTCTAGGAAGTTCTCATTTCCCATAATTCCATTGTCAGCTGAAACACAATGAAAAAATTGCCCACGTAGTAGTAGGTATTGTGTCTGCTTGTGACCTGGCCGGTGTAAGTTCAAACCCCACTAGGGGAACAGCAAGCATAGCCACCAAGCACAATAGAGAAACGAATAAAATCTGGTAGTACAATGGAGCCTACAGGGTTTCTTGGACTTAGTTAGTCTTTGCCTCTTGGTATTCAAATCCGTTTGCCACTGAGCTACATATTTGTAATGCGCTTCAATGTCTGCTATAGCTCCTGATCCGTGATCGAAGGATAACATTCGATTTCCGCGGATCTCAGGGATGCTCTTTCCAGCTGTCAAGACCAAGCTCTCTGGAATTCAACATAGTTTGGTCTTTAAAACGGAGGCTCGGTCCTCTTTGTCCCTGCTTGGTATAGCTCGTAGAGTTCGCAGTTGTATCTTCTCATCCATTCGCCTTCCTCCGCATAAGACCAAAAATTCGACGAGGAATTTTTACCCACGAAAGCACTTAATTTCTGCTCTGCCGTCCTGCTTATCTTATAGCACTCGGCGCCGTACATCATGACTGGCAGAATACGCGGTAGAAAGAGCATGCACTTTGCACTCCGAGTAAAGGGTTTTGCCCAACCGAAGCAGCACCGGTTTTTAAAGGTCAGTCTTCGTCATTTGATGTTAACTCCGAAGTAGATGAACTCCTTTACAACCGCGGAGTCAAAGCTATTACAAGTCACGTTTTCACGGGGCGGTGGGCAGATGGTGTTTTGTTTGTTGATAGTCTATGTTTGGCTTAACCCTCGTACACTTCAAGGCCACCTCGTTTCCACTTTTCATCAACTGCCGTGAAGGCCTCTACTATGCCATGCTGGGAGCGACCAATAACCAATAACGCATTCCAGCAGCTGATACGTAGATGATATCGACAAAATCTTGAAAAAATCCTTCTGTATCACTCCTACTCCACGCGCTTTCTGCTCCGGTACACAAGATGGAAGAAGTTAGACGATAGCGCCGAAATCCGGTACCACGTTTGGAATAATTAAGAAGATGAATATTACCGGGTGCAAGCCACACTGGTGCTACAAAATGGCTTTAGACGCTTACACAGTTCGTTGGATAGGATCTTATATGTGCCATTAACCAGGGATTTGCCTTGATAATTGGTGTTAGACTTAGGATCACCTTTCTTGTAGATGGGGTATGTGGGCGTGTCATTCCACTCTTTGGACATACTTCTTCCACCAAGGAGGCATGGAGAGCTGATATTCCACTCATCGGGCATGCTTTTGTCTATCCGTACATGATTGATGACTTGGTGCGTGCACCCTGCCAAAACATCAGCTCCGTATTCGAATAGCTCTTCTGGTAAGCTATCAGAGCCACCGGTCTTGTTATTCTTCAGCTGTGAATAACTCCGCCAACCTCTTCTGTACTGCGAGAGGGGATTCCTTTTTCGTTGTCTGGATGAGGGTTTTCCTCATGTTCTATTACTCTCTCAAAACCATACCCATTTAGCAGCTACAGAGTGTTGTTTAAACAGATCTGCAATTCCCTGTCCATCGGTGACTAGGTCTGAGCTCTTAGGTAGATGGGTTGACGAGGGGATAAGATACCTCTGCGTCACGCTCAGGTCAGTATAGCCCGATTGTGATGTCCATTTTCTGGGAAAAGTATCCCTTGCTTGCAGAGCAATCTCCAAAACACTCTCCTATAGCCTTCGAGCTTCGCACCACCTTGAAGTTTTGACAAACCTTCAGATGCCCTCGATAGATATGGTCATGTATGCCTGAGATGGTAGAGCCATGGACTGGACAGTGGCATGGAAAACGCTGCTATAGTCCGGGGGTCTGACTGACTTAACTACTCTCAGGTTGTCAGAAAAGATCCCCGCCCCAATATCGATGTCCATCTTGGACCTATCAGTATAGATAGCTTTGGTTTTAGTGCTTGGAAAGGTTCCATTTCCCCATCTTTTTCTGGTGCGAAATGACCGAAAAATGAGCTTTCAAAGGCTAAGCAAGGTACTGTCTGCAGTAGGTAGCCGTTTGCACCCGTAGAATGTTTTTGGGACTTGGTTCCCATGTTTTTGGGAATGCTATCGAGGTCTTCTTAATTCTTTCGCTTCTACCCAGTTTCCAGTTCTACTTTTTTACTAAGAGGGCTAAGTTCCCTCTACGAAGAGCTTGCGTTCCGGCCTTATAGCCAGCTGCTGGTTGCTTGGGTTTCCTGTAGAACTGCCAAATGCTGTTCCTGTCTTCGATTCGAATTCTCTGAGCTGGGAGACTGCGTATGCTCTCTTCCTTCCCGCAGTTTCCTTATTCTTCAGCTTCTAAATCCTTCTTTGCCAATTAAGGCTAACTCACCTCGATGTTCCATGAAATGTAGATCAACAAATTCACTCCATTAAGGCCTTTCAATTCATAAAAACTATTTACTAAAGCGTTGTACAAAAAAAACTTTTTGTACCCATCTCCTGTCATTTCTTCAAGAAAACAGAAGAAGAAAAAAAATCCGAATTACATAAGAAAAAACGGAAAATGCTGTCATATTGAACGAATTGAAAAATCACAGGAGCGGAAGTAAGCTTCAGACTTCTCAATAATAAGGACCTGGCACAAGAAAATGGAGAAAGGAATAGAAGGACAGAGAAACCTTTAATAACGTCCACTACACAACAATAAAATGTTTTACTAATAATACCGTTGCCTTGCATCACCAACATCAATGGCCATCGAGGTTCGGTCTCCTGGGAAATCGAACTGAAAGCTTCACAACGCGCATATGACTGCTTCCGACGACTTCCGTGTGTTGAAAGGCGTAAGAATAACCACACCCACCACAACGATGGGCAGGAATGTTTTTTAGGGTCGACTGGACAATCCGTATACTCTCTAGGCTGGGCTATGTACATATATGGTTATGATGATGATGATGGTGGTGGTGGTGGTGGTGGTGATGGCAACAGTAATACCGACTGACAAGGAGGGATGTAAATGTCATCACTTGAGCGAAGGATGTCGAAACATGGGCAGCAGCATCTTGTTGCGCTGTGGTAGAGTAAATAATTTTGTTGGCACTTTTTAAGGATATCAGATTGCGGATTCTTTTGGTTCGAAGGGGTCGTGTATGTGGGACTATAACGATGTAATGGGCGAACGGAAGAGTGCAGTAAAAGAGTATATGACTCGATTACGTTGTAATTGGAACTAAATGGTGTTGACTGTTGACTTAAAAAGAAATAAGGCGGCATTAGCAGGGGTTACAGAAGAAGAATGTCGCTGAAATCGTGAAGCGAAGGGCAGAGAGAACAGGGATATTCCTGGGAGAGTCTGGATATATGGTAGCAAGGCTTTTGTTCTAGTACTGTATGTGGAACCTTGTGAAGAATCGATTACACGGAGCTATGATGTTACGGTTTTTGTTAAGGGGAGGAGGAAGAGGCACCGTGCGCCAAGTTGGGTCTTGCTCACTACACTCAAACCCCGTCTAGCTCACACTTTTGTCCCGCGGAACCACTGTCTTAGGCGACAGATGCCCAGTTTCTTAACTTCGTCGATGTCGCTGTACAGCTTGTATACTTCGTCGTTGAATCATCTCCTCCAATGCCCGCCAGCACAAGCGGAATCGAATATTTTACGAAGAATCTCGCTCGAAATGGCCGAGGATATCTTCATCCGAGTTTGACGGACTCCATGTCTCAGCGCAATAAAGTAGGACTGGGATGATAAGTGTCTTGTATAGAATCTCCCTAGTTGTTCGGGACGGGGCCTTAGTCATCAATTGCCTTCTGTCCAAAGCAACAGTGATTCACAGGAGTTGGTCTTCGTTTCCTTTCTGTGGAGATGTTGTTTACAGAATTTATAGCGGAGAAATCCACTAACCACTGAGCCTACGGAGCGGGCTTACTCTCTGACTTTTTGCCCGTCTGAGCTCGTTACATGTGTCGCGCATGTTCGCAGGCTGTTGCCCTGCGTTTCTTCGACTTTCTTGCCTTTGCTAATCAATCAATATTCCAGGGAAGTTTGCAAGACCTCTTCATATTTTTGAGCGGCTTGCACTCTATTGGAGCCTTGTTGGTATCTTCTGTGTGCCTCCGCTACAAGGAATAGCGATTGGTTCCAGCCCAATTGTGGGTCATATTTCTTTTTTTTTTTTTTTTGGTTGCACCAAAGGATGTGTAAACTTAAAGTAACCCGGGCTACTAGCATGTACGATTCGGAAACCTGAATAATCGATGCCAGGAATATGTATGCCTACGTACCAACCCTGCACACTTCCACCACCCTCGCCACGCAACTGGCGCTAGGTAGTACTTCACGGGGCTAGTTAGCTACAAAGCTGTACTTCGTTACTTACTTACTTCGTTACGCCCGTAGTCCGCGAGAGTAGAACTTACTGGATAGAGAGCTCCCCGGTAGACCAGCTACCACACCCTGCAAAACCACAATAGTCCAGGTGTCCCCTAACAGGTGTAAGATACAAAACGAACTAGAACCAATCTCCAACCACAAAAAGGAGCACAATTTCAAATTTAAAAAAACATACACCGTCTTCTCGATTGCAAAACTCATAAATCTTTTATAAACCGCTCACATCCGTGCCTTTGCTTAGCACTATTTATGAAGTCTACTTGTCACCGAACCACAATTTATTATCCATCGCCGGAGCAACCAAGGAAGTCACGTCTCTCCCTATGAATACAATTAGCTTTAATTCACTACAGGTAAAGATTTATCGCCTTGATTCACGTCAGTTACCTTACAAAAGCAAAACAAAGGCAATCTGCTCAGCAAGCTGTAATCAGATCAAGTCTGGCCATATGCACAGCGCACGGTAAGCACTTCAGAGGCAAGAAACAATTCAGCGTATCTGTCAAGATCGTGACCACGAATGCAGAGTAATCAAACCAGTTGCATGGGCATGAATAGAAAAAGAACCTCGAATCGGTAACCTTGATATTGTTCGACATGCAAATTCTCTCTGCCTTTGACGATTGAAGCTAGTCCTCGGCAACCTCAACTTTGTTGTCGCTTTTGTGTTGCGAGGAGTTGTGGTGCAATGACTATCGTGTCCTTGTGCGGAGGGCAATGGCAATGCGAGAGAGTTTTTCCTTTGCAGAGTTTACAACCGCAAGTCGAAAATCCCTCCATGGTGCGATGTGATTTGGCCACGTGGAGAGGATACATGTCCGTGTCCTTGTGTTCTTAGTGCTTTCACTAATGTATGTTGGAAGTCCTTTTAAATAGTTCATTAGCTGTGGGCCGAGTGAAAATGTCCTGACTAATTTGGTTGTACGTCAAGTGGTGTGCACTCGTTCTTTCAGTGAGCTTGACCTAGTCCACGATAGAGCCATGAGCCTGTTTCGCTTCAAACCAGATTAAGATAACAAAATGGCAAAGCACTTGTAGCAGTGGTCGGTGGTAGGATTAGACGTGATGGGGTCAGGGAGAAGGGTTGGTAAATTTTTCATTGACATCGCACACCAGTTGGTGGAGGACGTTGATGGCGGTCTGCAGCAAGCTGACTTTTGTCACATGTCCTTCAGGTTTAGGTTTGTTTTACTTCCTCTCTCGTTCGGTGGGTGATTAACCCGTCCACGTCACCAGTTTGGATGAATGTGCATCGATACAAGTTTTATTTTTCTGGGGGTAGACTGGACTGAGTTTGGATTTCCTCTTTTCTGTTGCTTTCGGCAACATGTGGGCATATTCTCAGGCCAATTAGGGTTGAGGCTTGCAGCCTTGCATGCTGACTATGAACCATGATGGGAGAATGAAATTTCTGTGGCAATGATTATGTGAAAGTCCTGTTTTGATAGGGAAGGTTAGGGGGGGCATTATAGTTGCCAATTTTATTTGAATTATTCAACAGAAGGCCCGTCAGGATTAACGACCTATGAATTTGAAATTATCAGCTTAAATATTTTTTAATGCCCACGACACGAGTATTACCTTCGAGTTTTGACTTTCGAACGTGACGTTTTGCCTTGAGAGAAATTATTTATTAAGTGCTAGTTGCCTTGTGCAGTAATTTCTCTTCCCATTCGTTGGCTTTAGTCGCCAACCCTTATTTCTTTAGCAAGCCCTGTGGCGCTAGGGATGTGAACTTTTTTTTTGGGAGGTGCTACTTAGTATGGAAACCTTGCTGAGAGGAAATTACGTTTATTTACGTGCGTATATCGGTTATAGATTCATATGATGGAAAAGAAAAGGTGACAGGAAACCGGAGGGAGATGAAGGACTTTATCATTTCCAATTTAATGACAGCAGGCCCTTTGGAGATCAGTGGAAGACGTTTTCGTGTGACAAGAGGTGCAATTAAAAAAATAATTCTTCGGCACAGCACGTGACCACTACTCCTTCTCCGATGTAATACTCTTGTTGTTCCACTTGATTCATAAACCTAGCGCTGACTAAAAGCAAAGATACTCAAGTCGTGAACACCTATTGCTACCATCCAAAGACCCTTAGCACTACCACTTAACCATTCATTATTCCTGTAGCAATGCCTCGAAAAGCCAGTAGACGTTTAGCTGAAACACATGTGTTGTTAGGGATGGTCACAAAATATCTTTGGAAAGTAGCAAATTAACCTACATATGTAGATGGCATGCAGTGAGCTGTATAGAAGGATGCAGCGTGTGGCAAACAACATGTCCTTAGGTTAGGTTAGGTACGTGGGTACGCCACACTCAGGTCACTACAGATCCTTTGTGATACTCATAGAGGAGGAAAGTCCCGTGCCCAATGGTGAACTCTACTTCTACAGATATGGGTTCCTATGAACAAGCAAACCATCCAGTTGATTTGTAGTACATAGTTCTAGATGTCTGGTCTGTGTCTGATGGACTGGTGGGCTGGATAATTTTTCTGGGTCAAGGAGGAGGAGTCGCCCAAAGAATTTATGTTGGATAAGACCAGAACAGTGACAGAGATTTCCTTATCTCCACATCCACCCCATAAGTCTTCTTCCGTAAGTCGTTGTTTTTTCATGTGGTGCCGCAGAGTGTTATCCCCCACGATGACTCCGGTCAGGGTAGTTAGGGATTTCCTATCCTTTTGCATAATCCTGTGGGTCCTACTCTTATCGCAACGAGGTCAAATTCTTCTTGTAATCCCACAAGGGTCTATGGAGGACCATCTGAAGGCTGGCCTTATTCCCTGCTTCGTGCCTCAGTGTACAAGACGGGATATGAATGAGGTTTAGACGGCCCTGTTTTTAACAGAACAGGGTGCTGTGCAAAGATTGTGCAGTTCGTAGAGAGCTTTGCTTATGGATGAGTGTTATCGACTATCTTGTGGAACGATTCGCAATGGGAGCCTATTTCTGTTCCATCAGTTTCGATAGACTAGCATTTAGTCTGTTGAATGATTTTGTGTTTACCTCCAGTTAACTAACTTTTTATTCAACTAATTCTACGAATAACGAATTTCGCCATGAATAAATTAGTTGTGACTAACTTCTGAAAATTAGTTGTTAGTCATTTCCTTTAGTTCAGTTACTTTTATGCTGGGGATTTTCTGAGTTCGAGTAGTCACTAGTTACTCTTTATTCATCACTAATGTAATGGCTTATCAACATACGAGGATGTGTCACTCATTAGTCCTGTACTTGCAATCACAATGAAAACTTATAATTGTAGCAAAATTTTGAAACACTTCAAATCCAGTCCAATTCTCTTACCTCCTTGTGGTACATAAAGTACGCTTAGTACCGAACATAGTGGAACATTCGCGGTGACATTGCAGTGCTTTAGATTGTGGATTGGTTATAGGGGCGTAAGCGCACTGTGGCCCCTGGAGATCTATTGTGCTCCCCCGATTTTTCGATGAGATACTCGACTTAGAGCACCTCCCCTAGTCCGATTTTCTTGATGAATCGGAAGTACCTGGAGTGGATCCAAAGTTGGTAGGCATCCAGGTATTTGCTTCTTTTGTAGATCAGTACTCCCCATTCCCTTAGAAGGTTTCCTGGGGTTTCCTTAACGGAACTATACTGTAACAAGCACAGAATGAAGGTTTTATCAGTACCTAAGCAGAGATAAGTTCTTAGGCTCTCTCCACACCTATTGCTAGACTTAAGAGTACTTCTATGCATCTGTTGTTTGTGAGACTCGGAGTATATGCCGTCCCAAACTGTGGATTATCTTTGATACATCGTCCATCCGATTGGATACGAAAAGGCCATCACAGCTTGTTAGTATAAAATATTCATTCACCGCCAATTTAAAGGCGTTGATTTACAAATCAGCTTTCGCCACAACTGAATACCGTTGAAAGCCTCAAACAAATTTCAAATTCAATTTTGCCTATTGCCACAAAATATACAATCACCTGCCCATGATTGCAACATTTATGCGTAACTGTTTGGCAACACGTGCCCTGGAATTCCTTAAACGCCCGGCGGACATGTGCGCGTCCCGCAAACCAAAATGTTGTTATAGAAGGATATCCGCTTGATTAGTCCGCATTTGGATTTGTAGATGTGCTCTGTAATAATAATCATTCACCGCATAGTGCTCCCCATAGACGTCCATTATTAAATCAATAGAATGCCCACTGGTCTAACGGTATGTCGAAGTGCGAAATCGTTTCGCCCTGTTTACATAATCCACCCGTCTCCCTGCCATTTAACAAAGGACTTGGCCCACCAAAATATAACATGTGACACTTTAGCTCTGCCCCGCATAAATGGCATGTAAATTTCAACACATTACGCAGGACGAGCAGGGAAAAGGGAAATGGACCGGTGATGATGAGTTGGATTGTTAAACTTCTCCTGACTCCTGATATGGGTCAATGTGATTGACATTCGTGCCTGTGGGTGGGGATAGATGGGTTCACGAGCGGATCAGGTTCAGTGATGAATGAATGAATGAATTTAAATTGGCAACAGATGGACCTCCACTCCTGCGGAATTCATAACCATCGAGCATTCATTGTATTGGTGTGCATTTCGAATCGAAATTTTCGGTATTTACTGGCAGAGGGGCTGCGCGTTTGGCACAACGGATTTCGTTTAGTTTTCGAATTTAAAGAATTATGCAAATTGAAATTTTAGATACTTGTGTGGAGGGAATTATTTGGGTGGAAGCGTTTATAGCCTCTAATGAAAATATTGTTTGAATTCACAATGAACCGCTGCGTGGAATTTGTAAAATGGTAGCCATCAGCGCTGTCGGTAAATGGATGTAACTGTGTGGACGTTGATAGCCTTGATTTAGATGGATACAATGAAAGCTATTCCTATGTAACGTTTCGACTAGGGACCTGGTCGTAATGTAAAAGCTCAGGAGGTGGATTTGGATTTACATCCAAATTCTTTAACTGTTTCCACAACATACTACGAGGACGGTGAAACTGCAAAACCACTGTACATCCTCCTAGTCACGGCAAATGAATTGATCAGCACACATATGCCACACCGAGACTTGATACAGCTCTCATGACGGCCTTCAAAGCGTGTCCAGATATGTTCGCAGAAATGCAACACGCGTCCTTGAAAGAAGGAGTTTTTCCAGATCAATGGAAAAGGCAGAGCCTGGTACTACTCTCCAAAAGAGGATAAACCACCAGAAGAACCATCATCATATCGCCCGCTATGCATGCTAGACACGATAGGAAAAGTTCAAGAACAAATTATCTGCAACACAGCGAAACACCAATATGGCTTCCGGCAGCCATGCTCAACAGTGGATGCAATCAGCTTAGTGGTCAAAACAGCACAAAAGCGATAGAGGGCAAAAGCTCGATAGAGGGTAACAAGAAACACTGCTGAGTGATAACCTTGGGCATCGAAAAATCCTTCGGCACTGATAACTGTAGGCAGATACTACAGACACTCAGGGGCTTACGAGTTCCAGCGAATCTCTTAAAAATCGTGATGAGCTACTTCAGAAGCAGAGTCTTAACCTACGACGCAGAAAATGGACCCAAAGAATAAAATCAGCGAAGGAGTACCACAGGGCTGAGTGCTAGGCACTTTACTCTTGAATGTCATGAATGCCGGGGTCTTCCAATGCCTGAGGAGACAGAAATGATCAGTGTCGCCGATTCAATCGCCGTGACTGGAAAACTACTGAAAGAGGTTAAGAACTCCTCAATAAGGACGTCACGCTCTAGGCTTTCGGGGGGCCTACAGGGGGCCCTAGAGCAGAGTAAAAGTGTTCATTACCCTTTACGCCGCACCAATCTGGACGAGAGCTGTGAGGACTGTAGCAAACAGAATAAATATTGCCTCAGCGTATAGAATATGAACATTGAGAGAGTGCTGCGCATGCCGTATCACCTCCAGCGATGCAACCCGTGTGATGAAAAAAATGCTACCAATAGACATCCTGGCAGAAGAGTAGTGACGACAATACGAGCTAAGAAACCCAGCAGATGCCACGAAGGATACATAGCATAGGAGAGTGGCAAGAACGCTAGAACGCGTTCCAAAAAAGTAGGTGGGCGCATATCCTTATAACACAAATTCTGTCGTCGATGGAAAGATTGCCTGTTGAAGTAATGTGTCACCCAATCCAGTTACTGACAGGTCATGGGTGTTTTCGCTCATAACTTCAAGCACGATGACGCCCTTTAATGCATCGAAAACGCTGGACATGTGATTTTCCAAGGCCCACGGTTTCAAGACGAGAAAAACTGGGAGTGGCACCACCCTTCGAACAACAAGTTGGGACTTACAGAGCGTTGACCCGGCGCACCAACATCACTCCAAATACACACTGGGGGTTTTCAAACTCCATAAATCGTGCCTGCTTGAGTGGATTTTCGACAGACACAGCCTATGTGTCATGAACACTGCTAAGCACCACATACATGTACATCCTTACCGGCCTGCGAACAGCCTAGGTAAATTTGTCTTACATAAGCTCAAATAGTTTACCAAAGGATTACACAGGATAATGATCTGATTATCATACGAGTACATAGCTCGTTGCAGTCCCTTGCAAGGCATCATCACTCTCACTTCTCCCCGGACGGCTTATGCAACCGCATCACACAAAATCCCCGGATACAATTCCGTGTACAGTTATGCACCTTTGACTTGTCAGAATGAAATTAATTTGAAGAAAGAGTGCTAGTCGGTTAGCCATTGTATGGTTACCTTTGCTCGGTTCGCTTGAACCTTGTACGTGTCCTTATGTACGTGATAAACCGAGGAGCGGGTGGTTTCAAGGACTTCACGATATACCTCACATAATTAGTTTCGTTAATTGGGTAAAACCAAAACTTAATGAGCCTTTGAGTTCAATTCAATTCAAAGCAATTGCATATGAGAAGGGTGTTGGGAACCAGGGTAGACACACACTCGTGGGGGTGCACCCTTCTCGCAGGTGCATTGGTTGGTTGGGTGTCTTTTGAAGAGAAAACGTTATTTACTCTAAGGTTCATAATGCAATTAGTAGTTTCCTTCAAGTAACCGTACCAATTCGTGTAAGTCATTAATTGATTTAGGCTGGGGGGGGGGAGTTGATTGGCGGTTAAGGGCGGGAGATGAAACCGCAACTTCAATGAGCTCCCGTGGAATTTTCAATTTTCATTTCAGTTAATTAAATAATAATAGATTCACTTACGATAGATACATATGTACACGTACATATGTATGTAGCTAGATAGAGACGTGATGGGTACGTGCTCCACCTGACTGATTGCAGTTTGGGCTGCAGTCAATAACAGGACTTAAAATTGCGATTTCGGTGGCGATTCGATGCTATATGTATTTTCATTAATTTTACTAAACAAAAATTTATTTTTTTATGAACTTTAGAGACTATCCGATGGTAATTGACACATTTTTTCTTTTTTTCTTTTCAGGTATGTCTCCTTTCACATCTTTAAAACAATTTCGGTGAGTAACCAAAAATGTTAAATTCGACTCAAGTGTAAGAATTTTTATTTTGTTTTTTAAGTCCTTAACAATTTGTATAAATTCTCGCGAAGCCTTAGTGGCTTTTTACAGAAAAAATCTGAAATTAGTTTGACGCAGTTTAGTTTTGCTGACTCAAAGTTTATTTTTGACAATTACACGTGAAGCTTTTTGAATTCGGTGATTTTTGATTGATTTTCTAGAGAATATTGGAAATTTTTCCTTCTGGTTTTGAAATTTGCAATATTTTTCTAGATCTGGAGGTGACTCATTAAGCACTGCGGGGATACTATGTTTGAGCTGCCTTTTACCATAGTTGTTGCTTGCAATATACCCAGGTCACGTGTTCTGGTGTAGATATCCTTTGATTGGCCTTGTCATTATAAAATTCTAGCACCAAGGTCATGTTGAAAATGTTTTGCTGCTAAAGTACTCGTACCTTAGAGCTTCTTTCGTCTGGAACATTTCTGAAGTTTATTGCCCTCAATGCAGAATTTTGTAGTTTTCGAAGCTTCTGTATGTGGGTTTTTGAGGCCTCTCCCCAGGCCAGTATTGCTTACTTTTTTAAGATGGCCCTACAGTCCGAGGTTGGCCTCAACCAACAAGCGTCTCCAATCAGCTCGAGCTCTCTTAAGTTTCGCACACTAAGTTGGTTTAGGTTGAGTCGTGAACTTCCTCTACTGCGTTATCCCTCAGGGGTGGATTCGAAGATTTTCACAGCTTGGTGGCCTTACGCTTTACATGACGCAGCTACCTTAGTCGTTGGACCATCACTCTTCTGGTCAAGTCGATGTCGCTGTACAGTTCTTCATTATATCGCCTTCTCCACTCGCCGTCTATGCAGACAGGATCGAAAATCACTCGAAGAATTTTCATCTCGAAATAATCAAGAGTAACCTCATCCACTGCTCAGTTAACAAAGTGCATGCTTCTGCACTATAGAGTAGGACTGGGATGGTTTAGGTCTTGTAAAGGGTCACTTTAGGTGTTCGAGAGTGGAGCTGTGCTACTCAATTGCCTTCTTAGCTATTGGTTGGCAAGAGCTATTCTTCGTTTGATCTCAGCGCTGGTGTCGTTGTCTATATTGATAGTGGACCCTAGGTAGACAAGGTTCCTAACTACTTCAAAGCTAAATCTGCCTACGGTGACTTTCTGCCCGAGTCTGACAGCATACACTTGTTCTTGCCTTCATTGACTGTTAAACCCATCTTCGCTGCTTCCGCCTCAATACTCGCTACTGACATCACGCTGCGTTCTTCCGATTATGTCAATATCGTCGGCGTGTGAATCCTTTTTTGACACCAAAGGTCTCGTTGAGTTCTTTACCGACCTTGATGGAGCAGCGCGCATTCTGCATCGTCATCCCACACAAACGGAGGAGTTTGAATGCCAAAACTAGACGTTGCTCTGTACAGCTCGTCTCAGTAAATGCTGTCATACGCGGCCTTGAAATCGATGAAAGGGTGGTGGGTATCGATTTGAAACCCCGGGGTTTATTTTTTCCATGACTTGTCGTTGATCCTTTTTTGACCAGAATTCCTCACCTTAATTTGGATTCAATCAGGGCGAAGTATACCAGTTCCTCACTTGTGGTGTTTTTTTCCCACTGTGGGCTGGTAATCTTCAAAAGGAAAATGGGCCCGTATCGAGGACCAGTGTGGAATTTTCGCTCACTAACGCTTTCCCACCCTTTTCCCTTGCGGTACCGCTTTGTTGGCACTTCATCGCAGGGAGGTTTCTGACTTTATTGTCATTCGAATTCATGTTAGTCTCTCTGACACGTTCTAATGCTCTCATGTACTCATCATAACCTTTCACCAACTGTATCCGAAACCTCCTGGCTTTTAGGCATTTCGCCAATTGTGTTTTCAGGGGCTCGTGGCACGCCTAGTTTTTCCCTCAATGCTTCCTTCTCTACATGAAACCGTGGACAGTGTGAAAACGTGTGTTTGGCGTCTTTCATGCGGTACACGCTGTGGCCAGTAAAGTGTACTTAAATTTATGCAATGAATGAACGAAACCATCCATGACTGTCAGCAACTGGTTTAGGTGATATCCTACTTCACCGTGCCGTCTCTCTCTGCCCATGGCTGGATTTGCATTGTAAGTGTATGTGTCCACCTGACTTTTTCGGAAGTTATTCCCACTCTCCTATGCTATGCATCCTTACTGGCATCTGCTGGCTTTCACCGATTGAAGCGGTTAGTTCTCGTTCTGTCTGCCTCAGTTCGTATTGTCGTCGTAGCTCTTCTGACAGGAAGTCTTTTGGTAGCATTTTTGTTGTCACATAGACTGCGTTGCTGGAGGTGGTGTGGTATGCACAGTACATCCCTCTATTGGTGCAACGTAGAGGTTTATGGATGCTACTACTTTGGTAGTAGATTACTGAAATAGTTTTCGACTGTACCTTGGGCCTCCTGTATTAGCTTAGCACGCGAGATCATCGCTGGTGTTCGCTGCCTTGTGACTCATACATTCGAGGTGTTCCTTGAAAGAGCGTTGAAATTGCTCTAGGACATGCATCTATATGCCAATACGTAGTAGACTAAAGCTGCAGCAACTACTTCATCATAGCGAATACCCCTAGCAAAGCACAAGACTATACTTATACGACGCTTAAAAATGCCTGTTCTATGAACTAGCGAAGGCTTAAGCGTTTTACTTGTCAGCACTTTAGTCCATATTTCTCCGCTTCCTTTGACAAACATAAAAAACCCTTCAATGGCATCCGCAACTACAAACTGTTTGTATAACTAAATTCAATTATTTACCACGAAATAAATAATTCCGGTCAATAAAACTATTTAATTAAACTTGAATAACAAATCGTGCCCCAAACATAAATCTCTCCGAACCGATTGGAAATATAAACGCAATCTAATAAAAAAATTTATCACCGATAGTGTAAAAATAAGCTGACATCACCGGCCGTCGGGACAATCGCAAATTCAATTAGCAAGGACCATGCGTCCACAAAGTCAACACCACCAACAACCAGCACATCAGGACCAACGAAAACCGTATTCACTTGCAACCTGAGTCCACCGACTACCGGCGGCGCGTCTCTGCTGAGGAGAGCCTTGATCGGTTTAATGTTTATTTTTTATTTTATTTTATTTTATAAATATTTAAGGATTTCACCTGCCAGCAGCATAAATATACAAAGACACCGGATCAACGGAAAATAAAAATGCAACCGGGTGGTCAATAAAAAAACCGTCAAAGTGGTTATAAAAAAGAAAGAAAACAAAAACGTCATCAAACAAGTACACCAATAAATTTTGAACTTCAGAGGTGATACTTTATTATTTTTTCGGTTTTTCTTTTTATTTATTTCGGACTCTTTTTGTTGCATAAAAAGTTGGTGTCCTTCATAAAAGCGATATTGATTTGGTTTAAATGTTTTTTTTTTCCGATTTATTTAACAACAAATAAACAACACACGCATGCATGTATGTGTGGCGGTACTCAAGCTCGTTCTTAAACGGGTTTTAATTGGAAACTGCACGACAGAAACGGGTGTTATCGTATTTTAAGTTGCGAAATTATTTTTATAATGCAACGATTCATTGATTATTGCCATTTAATTGGTGTAATGGACCAACCAGTTACGAATGAGTAATCCTTGCATTATTTTCTGTTAATTATTAAAAAGTGTCAGACTTAATATAATCCGCCCAGTTCTGTCTAAGCTTTAAAAACAAACAGGGGGCTAGGGGAAGTACCTTAATTCGATGGGTTTTTTTGTTCCCCCCGGTTGAAAAGCGATTTCAATTGATTTATTTTACGACGGAAATAAATTTTCTAATTAACAGATTCATCGGTGATATAATAGCAATCAATATAAACCCGGTCGATGAGTCGATGGATAAATCAGTTTATCTGTATGAATTTCGATAGCTCAATTTGAAAACCAGATTTTTTAAATGATCTGCAGCGTATTGTTGGTTAAGACCGGCTAAATATGAAATTGATAAATTAATTGCTGGCATATGTTGGTTTTGAAGTCATTTGTTGTTAAGCTAGTAATTTTTAATCCGTTGAGAATATGAAGCAGAAGGTGATCAGTTAAGGACAGAAATGCAGGGAAACAAGTTCTGAGTGTGCATATGCACAGGTACATATGTATATCATATTAAGAAAAGAAGAAGAAGACGACATAACTAGTTTATTCCAAGCACATTAACGTCTGACCTCAGTGGAGGTCAGTCTCAAAAATCGATGCTCAAAGCCACAGTCTTGTTGAACCAAGTTTTCGTCCGCTTTTGAAATTTCTTCTGAGGAGCAAAAATGGTAGAAGAGTTTTGAACGATTCCTATGGTGGTTTTACAGGATCATCACTCAATGAGGTACAAAATATAATTTGACCAACAATGAGATTTATTCACCGAATCGTCTTTAACTTTTACTATCTTACTTAATTGGCTCCCGGTTCTGAGACAAGATAGCCATTTGTCGTCCTCGATTTTGTAACGATGAAGCGCACTGCATCCGCCACTGATCCTCTAATTAGGAGGCTCAGTCTTTTTCGTCTTCTCTACTCTGGGGACTGGGATTCGAAAACCCTCTTTGTTGGAGCGTTGTTTTACACGCAGTCGACGTGGGTACATATGTATCTTAGCTTATGGATGAAATAAATCCGAAAGCGCCCGTGGGGCCATGGCTCAGAGGTTATTGGGTTAGACTACTGAGTGTGGGATTCCAAGTTCCAATCCCAGAAAACAGCAAAACGATTTTTCATGGTCCCATCTCTAGCGAATGTCTGACAAACGTCCGAAAATAAGCATCCTACTGACCACTTAGAAGCCAATATTGTGATTGCTATTCACGATGTACAGGCCTGGACTAACAGAAATTGTATGCAAACATCAAGTTTTTCAATCACATGAACTCGTTAGGAAGTCTGTAAGGATGCACTGCCGGTTGTTGCAGATGTTTATAACTTTTTTTCCGGTTAGAGTTCCCGAGAAGTTCTTTGGCCAGTCTTAATCTAGGGAGTTCCTTCCACAGCTTCGCTCTTTTGCAGTCTTCTCCCTTTCTTAGTCTACTTCCCAGTCCACAAAATGCTTCCTGGCCGGTAAATATGGTTTCTTATCCTTCTCTTGCTAGTTTATCAGCTTCGCTTCCTTCTACTCCCACGTGACCTGCTACCCAGTAGAGTGTGACTCTGTTATTCTCAGTTAGTCGCTTTGTCTTGGCAAGGCAATCCCACACCAGAGTAGACCTGATTTCATAAGAGCGTAAAGCCTTGATGGGGGCTTAGCTGTCTGACAGTATCGCGATGTCTTGTCCTTGATATCTAGGTTTAATTTGGCGGTATCTTTTGTGTAGATTTCCGCTTGGAAGATTTTGGGGTACATAAACATGGCTTCCCATTCTGCGTCCATATACACCTGCTCCGTTTACCTTAGGTGTTTTTTCGATTTGTCCGTGTATCGCTTTGTGGTGTTGTGCCTTCTATACTCCATTCACTTTTGCTACTCAGCTTCCAGTTGAATTTCCTCTCGAAGCACTATCTCTTGACCATATCATCTCTCGGCCAATCCGAAAGGGGGGCTGATTTGGAAAGTGCTTCCCACTGTTTGTGTGTGATGGATTTTCCACTCCTGACGTCCTCTTTAGGCTTTGTATTTTTGTATTACTCTTAAACTCCTCCTTGTGAGCAACATGTGTCTGTGATGGTCCTATGCCCAACCCTAGTTTTAGCCGCTCTTGTCGGTAACATCCTACGCATCCAGTTAGATGTCGTCGAATTTATTCCTTTTTTCCGAAGGCTTTTTGGATTGTTTTATGAGATGTAAGGATACCCAGTTAAGACCATCAATATCTTCACTGACATAAGCTTCACGTGGGCATTTTTTACTTCGCAATAATTTAAGTGCTTATCTACCTCAAAGCCAATGTAATCTTCGCAAACGAAATAACGCCATCATCGTGGACATCTGTCCTGACAACAATTGTGATCAAAATTCATAACTGAAAGAATAAAATTGCAAGTTCGTGCGCAAGGAAAATTGTCTTCGGAAGGTCCTTTGTCTAAGAATGGTGAGCAACTACATCTGCAAACTCTGAAAACTGCGCCAAGCTCTGTCCGTCATCCTTTACTTTCACTACTTATGTTTTCCAAACTGACTTCCGCTGATAAAGTTGACAACTCATTGCTTGTGAACACTCCTTTGCCAATTGCCCCCAAAGAGTCCATAATCTCCTAGTTTTGCTCTTTGAACTGCCTGCTGCATAGAGAATTATGCCAAAATCTCTTCAAGCAATTCCCTAAATCATCAGTTGCACCAAACGAACATGTCCATGTCCAACCTTCAAATACCTGCTACTGAAGCAAAGCATAGGGTAAATCAATTTTCGTTGTAGCCTCCCTTTTCGGGCTGCCAATTCTGACCTAATAACCAACGATTGGCCATGACTAAAATAACAACGGCACCGTTCCGGTCGCAGACACGAATTAAGTAACAAAACACCGATAACATGAATTAAGCTCTCCCAAACCCCCCCACCAAAGTTAACGACCCAATCACTTACTCGTAACTTCAAATAAAGGCGAACCAATAAATCAGACAATGTGCCTGCCACGATAATCCATTACTGCATCACCGAGCACTGTTAACCTTTTTTTCCACAAAATTGAATGACGTTTGCAATTAGCTTCGCAGCTAAGTGGCTAGAGATACCCCATGAATCATTTACAAATCTCCGTCTGATCAATTCCAAACGTCAACATCAAATCACGATTCAAGTCACCTTACTAATTATCTCGTCACGTGAATGCCAAAAATTATAAAACCCAAGAGTCTTGTTGTTGTTGTTTTTGGAACGATGGATACCTCTAAGGTAAACAATAAATTTTTGGACACAACAAATGGAACCAGTTTTCCGGTCACAGCAAGCACTCATCCGCAACATGTTGACGATCAGAATCGCCATTGTATCTGCACCGTTCACAGATACAGATACATTGTCCAGTCCAATGTAAACATTTAGCGCGCTGGTGGTAAACAAACGCCAATCGTCCACTTAAGTTCGATCGGCAACGCTAATCGCAACAGTCGTCCGTAGGTCTTCGAATCGTGAGTATTCTCTAGTGGTATCCAGTGAATTGTGTGGTGATTTTCTTTTCGTCAGATATAAACTAACAGATACATTCCGTGTATTATGGCCTATTTTCGTGAATGCCTACTTCTGGTGACACTATGTGCAGCCCTAGGCGGTGCTCTAAAGCTACAGGAGAGATTCGCTTGGAAACAATTATCTTTCGATTGGCCAAATGCTGAGGCCGAACAAGAGGCGATAAAAACCGGTCGATACGTCCCGAAAAATAATCTACCATTGGGCGTCGAGAAATGGCAAAATAAACTCTTTGTCACAGTGCCAAGGTGAGTAGTTGTGTGCTGCCGATCATAATCGGTGGTTTAACTGAGGTTGTACAGGTTACTTTTGACCTTTTGGTGGTTTCTGAAAAAAAAAAAACAGAAAAAAAAACCACAGTTAATTACGAATGTTTTCGAAAAGTGAGTGGTTTTTGACACAGCTTCCGAGGGTTTTGTCGTGATTTACCGATTCGTTACAGAAGTGTTCTCGATGGTCATTTGCATACGCGCAGATACTTTGTGGAATAATTAATTTTATCTAGAACAAGTTTCTATTTTTTTTATTTTTTTTTTTGCGGAATTCCATTTGTTTAGCATAAAAGATGGTGATAAGCGGTTTAGTATAATTAGTTTGACGTTGACTGGTTATTGAATTGTGGTGACCTAATACCGAACACAGAAATCTGTTATGCGGCAGTTAAAGTCGAAAGAGTCATTGGATGACGGGTAGATTTTGGCACGAAATTGGGAATGTTTATTCGACTGGAAAGTCTTATTAGGATCAATTCAGTTTGTTTTTTGCTCGCTACAGGTGTTTTTTTTCATTGATTTGCGTCGTTAAAATTTTTTATTGCTACGAATAGTGTGGCTGAAAAAATTTGTTTTCAATTTCCTGCTGTTTACAGGTACACTTCCTCTGTGGAGTACCCACACCTTGCTTAGAGGTTTCAATGGCTGATCTTGAATTAGAAAACAGACCCTCAGGCAAAGTGGGGAAGTGAGTGGGCGAGAAAGTTGATCGAATGTGAACATCCGGTTCACGTATTTGAAAGGGCAGCACTTAGAGTACAACATTTAGTGCAGGTTTAAACCTTCGTTTCAAAAGTTGTACATGGTGCTCATATGACCAGAAGGCGCATCGAACGAACATGACTTGCCAGGTAGCAAAAGCACCTTGGTTCGTATGAGGTTGTGTTGTCCCTTTGAATTACCCAGCCCAACATATCTAGGAACGTACGAGTCTTTTCAAAAACGGAAAATATACCCTCAGCAGCAATAATTTCAAGAGTCTGGTAGAGAGTTTGTAGGGACATTTCCAGTATGCCACTTAGGATTGCCACATTCGTTGGGCCGGTTGCGGCTACTAGAAGGAAATCTTTAGCTTGCTGAATAGCATTTGCATCAAGATTTGTGGAGCAGCAAATGAGAAGGCGGAGAGCAGATGCAGTCTTCTATGTCGCACTCTGGTTACTTACTTATTTACTAAACTGTTGCTACAGATTGGGATGAACCTGGGCCTCAACCAACATATAGACCGGTCCTTAGCTAACTGCCCACAAATTGGTGGAGGTTCCCTTCTACTTGTGCATGCCACCTTAGACGGGGTCGTCCTCTACTGCGTTGTCCCCTTGGGTTAGATTCGAAGACTCTGCGGGCCGGAGCATTGGTGTCCATTCGTTCTACATGTCCAAGTCATCTTAGACGACTAGTGCGTAGTTTCCTAACTACAATATTGCTCCACAGCTCGTAAAGTTCGCCGTCGAATTTTCTCCTCTATAGCCAGTCAACGTCAACGATTTTTTCTCTCGAAACGACAGAGGATATATTTATTCGCTTTCGACAGTCTCCATTCTTCAGCGCCATAAAGCAGGACTGGGATAGTTAAGGTCTTGTATAGAGTCTCCTTAGTTGTTCGCGATAGGGCCTAAGCGAATGGCAAACAGAGTCAAGGTAGACAAAGTCCTTTACTACCTCAAAGTTATAGCTATCGACTGTGACGTTCTGTCCAATGTCGCACTCAGTTTAATGTGGACTTATTCTGGTGCCTGATTAGCGAATGATTGAATAATCACCTTTAAGCGAGGTTAGGTTAGGTTGAATAGGGTCAATACAAAACACCAAGTTCTATAGTGGATCCATCGCGATCCCTTGGGAACCTGCACGGTACGAAATCTAAACCATTTCGCCCTTAACCATTTCCATTTTAGTCTGCTCTCAGAAATGCCTCCTTTTCATTCACAGAGCAGATGTATTGTGATCTGAGTCGTGATCTGTTGAGTCGTGTTGGTCATTGCAGTACCTGCATATATCCTAGCCCTACCAATATTATTCCAAAAGGAATTCCACTTTCCTAATGAAGGCGAGGGTTGCTGCTGCGGAGGAGTTCCTCAGATCAATTCGAGAGATGATTTCTCTGTGAAAGTTATCTTAGGAAACTAGGAGTCTGTATTGGGGTTTTTTCTTCTCCATCTTGCATACTTCTAGGAAGCTTACTGTGTTGCTTACTGTCCCGCAGTTATTGAGGGTATCATGTGGGGTTTCTTCTGTACTTCTGGTCTTTAAAAATTCGCTAAAACCTGCCATTACGTCCCTGGAGATGTGAGAAGTTGCGCAGTTCTCCATTTTGGGCTTTACAGTTTGACTGCTTTTAACGATAAAGCGAGGTCCTTCAATGAACCTTGATAAGACTATAAACCAAACGGTGACTCGATCTGGATGCATTTTCGTCTCGTATCTTCGGACCGTTGGACTGTCCTAATCCAAACTGACGTGCCTTTTCTAGCAGTTTGGCAGTAACCCCAGTGCCTTCCTCGTATATTGGAAGTCATAAGGCACCGTCATTCTTTCGGTCACTCTGTATTCTGTAGGCAGTCAGTAGAACTCTGTGCCTATAGTAGTGCGGCAGAATCTTATTAGTCTAAGTTGGTACCTGAATTTGGATTCCGATTGACACTGTATCCAATTCAAGATCCCACTCTGAAACGAAATCGAACTTAATTGAGTGGATGTGTGTGTTTTACTGGCCCGATCATTGGTTAACTGCCTCCAGTTGCGCACTCCAAGTTGGTTGCGGTCTCCTTCTACTTTCTATGCGTCACCGTAGGCGACGGCGCGGCGTCCTCCACTGCGTTGCTCCTCTGAATTTGATTCGAAGACTCTCTAAGTTCCGGGCTCGGACGAGACCATCGAGCCTCCATATCGTGGATAGGCGATTGACTGACTAAACGTTTATTTTCCTTTCAGCATTATTTATGCACCTCTTCGGTCCAAAAATCTTCTCCTCGTTATTTCTAGCTTCTGCTACGTTTCTGTCCCACTTTTCTCCAAATTTTCTGATTAAATTCGAATAAAAGTCTGTCGATCGTTACTGTCTTCTCCGAAAAATTCTCTCCACTTAATTTTTAGTGGAGACTTAGATGCAGCGAAACCCAATATGGAAAGGCTTTACTCTGATGTCAGCACTTCTCTTTTGGCCTAAGCTTCATGCCCTTAAATTACTGCTGCGTAACGAACGAAAGCGTTTTATTTTTAGATCCTTAAGCGATTTCGATTAATCACAAAACGCCTTTGTGATGCGTGGATATGTAATGTCATCAGACTCTTCTACCACGTGTCAAAAGTTGTTGTCAAAGTCCCTTTTTTTTACATTGAAACCATACACTACCGTCTACACCATCCACCATAATGAATGTCACATGATACACTCTTATCCAACCTAATTGATGAAATTATCTTCAAACGCTTTGTAATGCAACCGAAAAGCTGTTTAAAAACTTCCCTACAAAGGAGTATAAAAGCAAGCAAAACTTTTTTTTCCTCAAATAACCTTTACACTCCGAAAAGAATCCTTAAAACTTTCACATTTTCCCCAACCGATTTCTTTTTTCTTTTTCATAACTCTGCTCCCAAATGAGCGATTTCTTATCAATTTAAAAATATATCTTCTCTTCGGGGTTCAGTTCGATTTTTGAAAAGAAATTTTGCAACCTATACACTTTAGATTACTTTATCCTGATGTCTGAGACAGCTATATACTTAATCAAGTAAAAAAAAAAAAAAGTGAAAACTTTTACATCAGCCAGCGAAAAATCTAGAAAACATGTTATTAACAAAAAAAAAGTTTAGGAAATCCTCTTTCTTTGTGTTTTTTTGTACATGTGTATGTGTACTTGAAAGAATAACTTTTCTTTCATTGGAAAGTTGTTGTCCTGTTATGCAGACGCCCGCAATACCCAAGGATATCATTACACATTGTTCGGGGAGTTAACCGCGAAATAAATGTTGCATTTATTTCCAAGAAAAACACGGAAACAAAGACAAAGAGAATAACAAGAGAGAGAGAATCTAAGAAAAACTTACAACATCCGGGAATTTTTCGGTTTAAACAGCGAAAAAGTTCGAATTTCCGGGTTTCAAAGGTTTTTTTTTTTTGTTTATATTTTGCCTGTTTGCCATTGTTGGGCATTCCACCAGCAATGTGATGTAATTTAATGAATAATTAGCAGGAAAGGGACTTCAAAGATACACAGGGTCTATTAGGACTTATGTACATATATCCTCTCTCGTAGAAAACACAATCAGTCGCACAGTTCTGCAATTCAATAAGAAAACATGTCATTGCTAAAATCACTCGAGAATGTTCCGAAAGGAAACTCGGTCCCGTCAAAGCCGAATTACCGGGATAAGGCACTATTACAACCAACCGCTCCAGGCCATCGGTTGGGACTATTCGCAGCTAGTTCTCTTCAGCAACTATCTGACTATGCAGCCTTCGGCACGGGTGCCTCAACACCTTGTCATTAAAAGTGATATTTTTCTAGAGTGCCTACCGTTCTGGACTATGGATGCCTCCTACGACAGTCGTGCCAAACGTCGGATATATTCTAAGCCCCTAACTCGAAACTGGTATAGCTAAGGCAAGTAGCTAGAGAAATGGATAGTTTGCTAGCTACTGAAAACCGACTCCAGAAACATTGCTGGAGTTTGGATATGGTTTCTGTGATCGCCATAACCTGCGTCTGGTATATGCTATATACGAAAGGAAAAGCTAATATTTCCGACGACCAGTAACTCAGTAACCAGTAAGTGAGTAACTCCTCCTCCTTACACTTGTGAAACCACTGTTGCTGGTTATTTTTTTTTTTTTTTTTTACGTTCTGTTACAGAATCGTGTCTGTTTATGTTGGCCTGCTTCAGCTTGAATAGTGTTTTGCGCACAGTTTCACTTTGTTGATTAAGTCCGATTAGGGTAGGCAAAGGCGTTAACTAATAGTTATCCCGGCCTATGTTTTAAGCCTTCCTTGCTAAGTGACCTTTTTTTTCTTACACTGAAGGTTCGAATTCTTCTTAAGAACCGGTTGCATAGACTTCCGAAATCTTCAGCACATTAGGTCTTACAGGTCACAGTGCATTTGGTCCTTAAACGCTGTATCGTTCCGCAGTGCACTTGGGCCGCAAACTTCGTATTGTGTGCTGAATTTTCACTGACTGAAACTACCTCTTGAGACCACTCTATTACTCCCGATACTGCCACTCAGCATTTCATTATGAGGGAGCTTCAACTTATGCATTCACCTGGCGCACATTTGCATATTTCTGCTCTGCATTCCTTGCATTAATCGGGTTGGACACCTTCTTTTGTCTTTCTTTAGCTCTTAGATCCTTCATTATGGACTTTGAGCTCTCAGCGACTGCATTCCATTCTCCGTGGCATTTAAGCATTTCACCAACTGCGTTTTGGTTGGTGGTTCGACGAAGTTGGTAGTCGTAAACGTCGTTAGACTTTCCGCAAACCATTTCCCAATGTTATAGCCTCCAAGCTGTCCACTCCTCAATCGTAGTTCAACTGAACCTTGCATCATTCTCTTTTACTTTAAAGGCCCCTCTAGACCGCCGCTGGTCTCCAATGATGATGGCAAAGCGGTTCAACATTCACCAACCCAGATTGAATGAGCACAGAGACATTCCAAGTAACTGCATGGGCTCGACAGATTAGGATCTACCCAAAAGTCAGGTTTAGATACACCTCTCGCTACGTGTAAACTTCTGTTCAAGGTGGACGCTATGGACGTGTCAAATATGGAGACAGATCTGATGCTGAAGCGACTAGTTATCCTTACTATCGTTGTTCTCACAGGACACTATACAATAGGCCTACACGGCAAAAGGCTAGATCTATAGCTGTCCAGCACTATGCAAAAGAAGATTACTCCATCTTGGAGCTCTTCTCTTCTATAACTTTGGTGATAAGGTGGCAAGCACAGATGCATCTTCAGAAGCTTCATTTGCTTTATAAGAAGCTCCAGTTGGCTCTCTAGGGTAGTCATCGTGTAGCTGATTTTCTGCTAGATCCAGTGGTATCTCAATGGTCTTCTTTTGGTGGAAGTGTGTCTGTATATAGCAGGGAGGTTTGCAACACCAATTCATCTATGGCTCACACGTATTCAATTAACCGTAGGTATGCTAATTTCAATTGTTACACAATCTTTGGCAAAAACAAGTTTCCTTCTACGCCATCGATACACGGCTGCCAAGATGTCATAATCCGCAACCACCTACTGACTCACTAGCATTTAATGCTCGCTGTAGTAATTAGAAACCATTTAAAAGCAATGTCGTCGTGTCCACTGCACCATGCAGTGGCGTACATTCTAATTATCTTCGCCTTTTGGGACTTCTACTCATTCAAAGCAACGCTTGGATAAGCATCTGTGCTAATTGTGACTTGCATTCGGTAACTACGTACTTTTATGCCCGAAAATAAATCGTAAATCGTTTCTATTTGAATAGGACATGACGTAACCCTGTTTAGAAGACTACCCCACCCATTCACTTAGTATTGATGAATGCCAAACATTCCCATTGAATACTACATCGGGCTTCATTAAAACTTTTGCAAGTCTGTGTAGTCGTCGATTTATATGAAAATAATGGCGAATAAAATCCAAACTGAGTCGTAATGATGCAATTTTAAGAACGAACTTTTGGCCTTTCCCTGTGGTACCCTTTACCCTTTACTCTGCTTCAATTATTTTTAAAAAGAAAACGTTTTTTTTAAGGATAAAAATTGCATTAATTCCTTGGAAAAATCACTAGGATTCTTTCTATTTTCCTTGTGCCAATCGCTTTCAGTCATTGAAACGAGTTTTTAAGTTTAACGTTTACGAGAGGGAAATCCATTTCTGCCACGAACCGCATAAGTTTTTCTATCCAAGTTGCAGTGATTAGTCGGGAAGAAATTGTAGCACTTTTGAAGGCTGCTTCGAAACTGAGTCGATAATCATTTATTCTCGGGTTCGCGGTTGTTTGCGATTTGAAGGATCCACCAGATTTTCATAGAAAAATGAAATCCAGTCCAGAGAGTTAAGCAGGTGGAACGACGCTTGGCATTTCTGAATCTACGAGTTTCATGTTTTGACAGCTGCAAGGACTCTGCATGCACCTAGTTGCATGCCACCATTGGCTTCTCAAACCGCGTTACCCTCAGTCTTAGTAGAGCTTATAAAGTCTGTATTTTCTGTAACTAATCATCGGAGGCAGATACAGCCTTAAAGACACTTGTGTGACGCTACAGTTCGGGATTAACCTGCACCTCAAGCAATAAGCTTCTCATTAGCTATCTGCTTACAGCTCCCGCGCTCCAAGTCGGTTGAGTCCCCTTCTACTTGTGCGCACCACCTACGATGAGGTCATCCTTTACTGCGTTATCCCTTCGGGTTAGATTCGAAGACTCTTCTAGACGAAGCATTGGTGTCAGTTCGGTCAATATATTCTAGTCATCTTAGGCGACTGGTGTGTCGCTTCTTAACTACGTCACTGTCACTTCACAGCTTGTAAAGTTTCCTTTCGAATTTTTTCCTCCAAAGTCTGTCCACCGCAAATAGGACGAATAATTTTTCTCTCAAACGACTGAGGATACCTTCCACGGCTTGCGATCGAGTACATCCTCAAGCATCATACAGGAGAACTGCCATAATTAGGGTCAAAATGGATTGTCCTTAGCTGCTCGGGTTAGGCTCTTACTACTCAATTGCCTTCTCAGTCCAAAGAAACATCTTTTGGCAGGAGTTGGACTTTGTTTTATTCTCTTTGAGCGCCAAAAACCACTTCAAGCTGTCACTCGTTGTGGATGGAGATCTCTCAGGTTTTCTGTGACCCGGATGCGATAGTCCGGCATATTAACGAAGTCTTGCAAGTGGAAAGGGTCTTCATCGCTCACGATGATCTGTCTGCATTTCTAACTTCAGCGAATTCACGGCCTTGTACATGGTCCTTCGGCTTCTATTCCTAAGTCAGACGACCTTTGTAAGCCTGCATTCCAAGAACTTTATGCTGTGTAGGCTGGCCTGGGATATGCTTCTTAATAGACAAATGACATTTTCAGTCACAAAAAGAATATTTTCGACTGACCTGGCTTTACGAGCTCTATTTGGAGTCTTCACATCACCAACCTGCCCGGTTGACTCAAATTGTTGATCAAGTTCACAATAGCTGGGCGAGAAGGTGCCTTATAGTGACCGAGCAAAGTAAAAACTTTACGAAATGTCTCCACGAAGTTTTCATCATGTTTTTAGAGAATTCCCACAATTTCTATGCGTTGCTCGCGTATATATCGTTCCGTGGAGTGTTTATTCGACAGAAGTTCAATAAGTTCTTAAAGTCACTTCTAAACCCACATTTAGTAAGGTGATACTAATTAAATTAGATTTTCGCAAAATTCTAGCATTTATCTCGATTCATTTTGTTGTGAATCTGTTCAGACTTAAATTATGTGTCAGTGGAGTATTTTATGAGACATTTACGAGTAAGAGATGTTTATGATTCGTCCCGGCTTTATTATTCGTGGTAGATAGTGATTAAAATGATGTAAAAGTTTTTCAAGTTAATGATGACTCGACTTTCACTTTAAATTCGATTCAGATACAGTTGAAGTACTCTGTACTATGAAATGCTATTAACTGCCACTTTGAATGCCACTTAAATTCGACTGAACAACAACTTGACTTTCCCTTTAAATTTGACTTAGACACGGGTGAACAACAACTTGAAATATTATTGACTGTTACTCCGAATTCAATTCTTGTACTTATGTACGTATGTTGTAACCGTAACCGATTTTGAGTTAAAGTCGACTATAAGTCATTGCCACCATCAGGTGTCAGATTGTAGACCGATATTGTTTACCTACAAAAGCCACCTTGGAGTTCAAATTGTATGACAATTAAGTGGAACGCATTGGAACTCACCGGCCTAGTCCTAAAAACTTGAACTTTGTGGGGCATAAAATTAGTCTTCATTTAAATAAATGTCGGAACTGTTTGAGCCATTTTTTCCGTCCTTTTTAGTCGTTCAGTTGGATCAAATATTTCAAGTCACGTCAAGTGTTCGAAAATGATACAAATCACACTCTCGTTCGTGGAAGTTCTTGTGAAGTGTCAAGTTAGTTACGTTAGATACGTTAGATACGTCAAGACCATCAAGCAATCCCTAAAACCACTCACTTTTGGCCTAACCTCTCTTTAATCAAAAACATATTCCTCAACATATCGCCCTCTTTAGATGGAGATCTGGTGTAGCAGCCTCCCTTAACTACATCGACTTAAACACCGAGGAAAAGTCACCGAGACTTCGTCCATACCCCAGCTGGGAAGCTAACAATCTCCCAATTGATGTCGCTCCATCTGATGGAACCAAGAAGTCAGGTATGTTTACACCATTCATCCTCCTTTTCAAGGGCGATGTTCATATGCCTCCCTCAGGTGGTCGTTTGGATGCTGACAAAGCTGAAGAGGTCGTCGGTGGACTTAAGGACAACTCCACCATTATCTCGACTTTCCGAGTTCAAGTCGACACATGCGATCGTCTCTGGGTCTTCGATACAGGACTTTCCGATATCCTCGGCAATCCTAAGCAAGTTACTCCCAATGCCATCGTCATTTTTGATCTGAAGACCGACCAGCTTTTGCGTCGTTTTGCCATCCCCAAGGATCAGGTTAAGGAGGGTACTTTCTTTGCCAACATTGTAGGACTCAAAACCCTTCTCCTTTTGAAAGATACAATTCATGACCATATTCCTGTTTCTAGATTGTTGACACCACCAGTGATGACTGTGACAACGCCTTTGCTTACGTTCCCGACTTGGGCGCCTATGGAGTCATCGTTTACTCCCTGAAGGAGGACCGCTCATGGCGCGTCAAGCACAACTTCTTCCACTTCGACCCATTGAATGGTGACTTCAATGTGGGTGGAGTCAACTTCCAATGGACCGATGGTGTCTTCGGAATGGCTGTAGGAAGTGTTAAACCAGATGCCACTCGTGATATTTACTTCCACGCATTGGCCAGTACTAAGGAGTTTGTTGTCTCCAATCGTGTCCTGCAGAATGAGTCGCATGCATTGAGTAACGAGGCTTACTATGATTTCAAATTGGTCGGTGATCGTGGAGCTAATGGCCAGTCCACTGCTGAAGTATATGACAAGGATACCGGAGTTATTTTCTACACTCAAGTGAACAAGGACGCTATTGCCTGCTGGAACACGAGGAAACCGCTAACAGTCGACACTCAGGGCTTAGTGGATTCAGATTCGAATTCATTAGTCTTCCCGAATGATTTGAAGCTCGATGCTGAGGGTAGCATTTGGGTACTGTCCGATCGTATGCCAGTTTTCATTTACAAGGAACTGGACCATGATGATGTCAACTATCGTGTGTTGACCGGAAAGAATACCGATCTCATTAGGGGTACTCCGTGCGAGGGATAGATTAAGATTTGAATTTAATTTCTTATTTTTTTTATGGATCATTGGATCATTTAGTGTTTTAAGAGTGTGAATAAAGTTTAATTTTTTTTGTATTTGTTTTGAGGACAGATAAAACAGGGGTTTTTGTTTTAGTTAATTGAATCTGTGGAAGCTAAGAGAGCCTCTATATATTGTATTACGTCAGCCCAATTGGACCTAAAGACCGCGATGATGGAAGTGGATCGAGTGACATTGCTTCAAGTACAACACGACTGTCCAACTACAATTTCATGGGAGAAGCCCTAGACAACCTGGCAAGATCGTCGACTAAAATAATTCCAACAGACTATCTCTAGACGTCATTTGCCTCACCTCATAACCGTGATTTGTACGTAGTCATCCAAACAAAGATTAGATATGTTTACTTTATTGAATGGTCTTATCAATGTGATAGTTCAAGAGGTCATTGTCACTGATAAAGATAGATGTGGGTTCCTTCCCCAAAAAACTTGTCTAAGTAAGAATCCAAATTTACTTTTATTTCACCTTTAATCACGATGTCAACTATTCCAACTCTAATCTACTTCAAGGCTACGCAAAAGTGCTCACCTAAGGCAGTCACTTTGTTTGTAAATAAATCGAACTGAGTAGCGAAGGCAATGAAGCCAAGTGGCCACCGCCAGAGTAGATGTGCATTCGGGCTTGTTCCACGGCACTTTCCATGATTTTCTCAGTACTTCTGGCGAAGTAGTTTTTGTTCCACATGTTATCCTTTAGGGGCCGCTTAGGTCTGTGACATGTTTGTAGACCCATGACTTCTAAAAATTCCGAGGAAGGAAGTCTGAAACGGTCGAATTGGGCGATCTTGTGGGGCTGAGAAACGCTTGCTGCAAGATGTCCCCTGTCGCTCTTGTCGTCTGTGTGCAGCTGCACTGTCTCGCTGGAACCACATGTTCTTGAAACCCAATTCGTCAATTTGCGGCAGCAAGAAGTCGTTGATCATGACTCTATAGAGCCTCGCAGGGACAGTGTGGCCTATGCCGTCCTTAAAAAGATTTGAGCCAATCACCTGTCCTCCGTAAACAATGACTTTAAGAGGATGTAATGGCTCTTCCTGCATTACACGCCAGATTTCAGTGCTCCAGGAGCGATAATTTTGCTTATTCACGTATCTTTGGGAGGGTTTGACTGTAATTTACCCACGATCGGCGGTCTGCAGGCAATAGCTGATGCATTGTTTACACTTTGTGCGGGTACATCTTCAAGCCGTTCACCAAAATTCGTTGCAAAGACCGGCTGTTAATGTCCAATTGCGCGGTGCGTCGTCTGGTTCATGATTGTAGATCCTTTCGAACACCTACGGGCACAGCAGCAATATTTTTAACCGAATGGTTACTCTGTCGCCAGTAATGAGGAGAGCCACTTAACGCCGCAGTATTTGCCTAGTTGGTACCACACGACCAGGGAACGAAAATTCACGTTAAGCCAAACCCACAAGATGGTTAAACAATGCCATAGATCTCTTAAAGTTGAAGTCCAAGAAACCAGTAATGAAGCTCTCTCGGCTAACACGACAAGACGATTTGAATTGAATTTTTTTACAATATTTGAAAAACCGACAGCATTCTTCGTAACGATTACTTGACGAATTTTCAAATTTTTAACGAACTCGCTGGTGGTTGCCTGCGGTGTCCATACAAAATTCTAAGCAAGTGGTTCGTGAATAAACACGATTTGTTTTTTTCTCAAACCAATGGTTTGAATCTGCAACCTTTCGATAACATTTCCATTAAATGGAATCTACTCGTATCTCTTTAATTTCAGGCAAAAAATCTTTGTTTACCATAAAAAGCTTGCATTTTGTTTAAAATTTATTTCTTGTGGAGTTTTTCCTTTTCATTTTTTTAATTGTAAAACTCATATGAAAACGATTTAGAGTGTAACAAGTGTTTCGATAACTTTACCTCCGCGATTCACTTCTTTGTGGAATGCATTCCACCATCTTTCAAAATCTGACATGTTTTTATTTGTTTTGTTCGGCAATGTTTTGCTGAAGAGTGTTGATTTACTTGCAAAAAGTGTTAAATACGACAAAAATCAAATGAATTCCTAATGTAAATCGAAAACAGAGCTCCAATTGATAAAAAGAAATCCAAATAATAAGAAAAAATGTCCTCGTATTCATTCCAAGGTAGAACCCGAGTTTGGGTGCCTCGCGATGAGGAAGAAAATCGTGCAATTTTCTCGGCAATGCGGCAGGTAAAGTGAAAAATATTTCAAACTTCGAAGATTTTCATGTATTTTATGAATAACTACCCAGGAAACTGGTATCACAATGCCAGATGAGTTCAAACCGGTCTATCTCGAGAACGAGGAATACGAGGTGGAGAAATGGAGCCCCAAACAGCTGATAAAGCTCCTGCGTCTGTACGGATCCCACCGCTGCCTATGGGATCATAAGGACCCGTTCAATAAGAACCGTAAAATGCGCAAAGCTGCTATGATTGATATCACCGCTGCCATGGGGGATGATGTGACAATGGAGCAGGTTGTCCAGAAAATCAATGTGATTCGGTCCACGTACCGATATGAGAAGCGACGCATTAAACAAAGAATTCGGAAGGGTGTCGGTGCTAGAACCAAACTAAAATGGTTTGCATTGGCTGATTCGTTTCTTAGAAATGTACCAAGGTCGGAGAAATTCAAAAAGCCAGATGTACGTGTTGAATCGCCATAGTCGTTGTTTATTTTTCATTAATTGTGCTTGCAGGCTGCTCCTGATTCCGATTCTGACTTAGAAGACACAGTTGTGTTCACTATTGACCCAGAAATACTGATTCCCCTAGAAGAGGACAACTCGGGGAATCAAAATTGCATCTCCATAGGAGATTCTATTCCTGCTCAAGTGGACAACGGTCATAATATTGAAATCAACGAAGAGATGGATGAGATCAATCAAATGCTGGAGAATCACAATGAAGAGGACTACCAGAACTCACATGAGCCATGGAAATGGAAATCCAAGCAATCGATTAAGTTTTTGAAGATCTATCGGGAACATAAGTGCCTATGGGACAGCAATCATGCGACATACAAGGATCGAAATAAGAGGGCAAAAGCAATAAAAGCGATAGCTCGAGGAATTGGTGGCGGAATATCGGAGAAGCAAGTTGTACGGAAGGTAAATGCCTTGAGGTGCACATACCGATTGGAGAGGAGAAAACTAGCAGAAGCCTATTGCAAGGGTGAAAAACCACAGAGCCGATTGAAGTGGTACCCTCTGGCGGACAGCTTTTTGAGACCCTTTTGCCAACTGAAGTTGAGGAAAAGTGTGAGTATTGAAGATTATTTAAGCTATTCTCTTGCATTCCGTTATACAAACATAAACGTTTAGTCAATGGAAGAGTAATTCTTATACGAGTCCCTGTAGTGTTCAGATTTTAAATGACTACTTCGAGTAGAATTTTAACCAAACGTCATGTTGGTTTTCAAGTTCTGAACTTGCAACAGATACTGAATGATTAAAAACGTTAATAGAAGGTTCTCTTTGGCAGTCACAACTCCAAAAGCCGCTTGTTTTCCCACAGACAAACTGAGAGGCTTGTTTTATTAGGGGAAATCGGAGGCCGTGGTTGATTTCTGTGACCAAAGAAAGTGTTCATTCATCAATTCAGTGCTAGCTCTCAGTTTTAAGAAATATCTTCTTTTCAAATGCGATCAGTTCAAGGACTCACTCCTACGTCTGTTGACCTTTGTTCTTAAGCTATGCGAACAGTAATGCGAGAAAGCGATATGATGCCAAAAGCGTTTGCGATTAAACTGCTTACTTGCAGCCTTATGTACGTGCCCACAGCATCAAATATCGCTTCACTGTGCGTACGCCCATAAGAAGGCATCTAAACGGTTTTATACCAAGCAAACCCTTCTCGCATTGGATCGCTTTCTCGCATCACTGGCGTGAAGCCATAAAAGCGTTTTACATTGAATTCTCCATTTTTTTTATCTGCTTAATGGAAAATGTTTAAAACGCCGAATTCATTTTTGCATCTCAAAGCTGTTAATGTCGGAATCCATGTTTTCTCATAACGGAAGCAGGACAAAGAATTCATTGGCTTTGTCATCCTGTCCGGAAGAACCTGAAGTTTTTCTTCTTATTTTGACTCACGATGCGGGCTTTGTTTGTTCCAAAATTCGTGACTAAATATTTTAAGTCTCTGTTTAACGAACGCTTAGAGGCGAACGTGTTAAGTGTTTGGAAGAGCAATCATGCATTCTAACTCATTTCATTGAGTGTTACCTAGACATCTAGATACATGGCCAATGTACTCATCATATGGCAACCAGATTTGAAAACTTCCATTCGATGTCCTCCACATCGACAGCACAATTCGTTCAGTTACGGATCCGGTTTATAAGTTGTAGCTCAGGGCTACGTACAGAATTAAAGTTGTGATTCCGTGTTCCATATAAAGTGATGCATTTGCAACTGTGCAACCAAATAATAGAATGCCCAGAAGGAGAAGAAACTCAATTAGCCCGGATAGATTAATTCGTTGAAAGCACTACCTCTCTGCGCGTCTATAAAAATAATGCAAAGAATCCAAACATTTCTTTCGTTGTAAGTTGCGTCGCTACAACAAATACAAATATTTGTCGCAACTGTGTGTATGAGGCCTAGTTTCTCGGAAGACATTTGTGCTGTGAGTGATATATTTTTCGCTTGAATGGACGGAATCTGCAGTTTTGATGCCGTATGGTGAGAGTGAGAATCTTGTTCATGGCAGTTATTGTTCTCGCGTGTTTGCTTATCCTGTTTGCTAGGAATCGAACCGCGAACCTCTCGTTCGGTAGCTCAACGTACTAACCGTTGTGCCACGCCGCCCACTAGCTGCATCAATACTGTTAGTATAACGTCTTCCGGGGCCCATTAGCCAGTGTTTGTCACCATACTTGTATGATAAAGTGTCAGAGTCTAAAAATGCATCCTATCGAGAATACAGATATCAAGCAAAAAGTTGCCACAGTCTCAAGAATCATGGATGTTGGAAGCAATCCTCTTTTCATCTTCCTGGCATCAAAATCTTCAATCAAGACTACTCCACCACAAATAATAAATCAGTGTCTTGCGTACTGCATTTCACACTTGAGAATGCCCAATGTCCTTCCACCTCGGATAAACTACAGGAATACTCGTATACAACCATTTCAAGATCATTTCCAACCTAGTCCCAACCTTCATTATTATCAGTTACATCCATGAACGCCCGTGTAAACTCCCGAACTCACCTTTTAAAAATATTCTTTTATACTCTTCCACAGTCGTCTACTGGACTGGCCAACTTTGACAATGAACCACCACAATGCGAATTCATGGACGAAAAGAACGAACATTTCGACAACAACGATGAACTTCTTTCAGAGAATGACAACGATAATGACGACTTCAACGACACAAACAGCTACGATTCTGACGATGAGCCCATCGCCCATTTAAAACGTGAACCAGTAACTCAGATAAAAACCGAATCGGGCAGCGAGGATGATAAGAAAACTACAATTCCTCCTTTGAAAATCCCAAAAATCCGAATCAAACCAATAAAGCGTCCGTGGATGCAAGCGGAATCCATTCAGTTTGTTGAACTTTTTAGCATTCATGGCTGCCTGTGGGATGTACAACACCCAAACTACAAAAAGCGTCAAGAGCGCACTGTAGCCATTGAGGATATCGCTCACAAAATGGACATGCCCGAAGGAAGAATTCGTAAAAAGATGAAAATCCTCCTCAAAACCTATCGCGCAGAAAAGAGAAAAATAGATCTGGCCCGTGAGAAGGACGTATCTTACCAAACCGAGTTGATTTGGTATCATCAGGCTGATGAATTTCTTAGTCCCAAAGAAGAAATGGCTCCTGATATGGCACCAATGAGCTTTGTCGATCCGGATCTGATGTCACCGGCTCCATCGATGTTCCAAGACGCCAACGACGATAAGAAAATTAAGCTAGAAGCTCCTGATTCCCCGCGGGATTATTCATGCGATCATTTTGCTGATGCATTCAATTCTCCAGCACCTTCTGAGCTTCTGCCACCAGCACCACCTTCTCAACCATCTTTTACGCTTCATTCACCAGTTACTGAAATACCACCACCACCTTTACCGTCTTCTTTTTCTCTTCCCCTGCCAGTTGCTGTACCATTGCCGCCACCGTCATCTCCTCTGTCGTTTCCACTACCCCCACCGAAAGATGTTCCGCAAAGGGTACCGCCATCAAATGAACCAGATAAGAAACCCGATGCAGCGAATCAGAGTGATGTCTGGACCCATCCACTCATGCAGCCAATTAAGATGGAAGAACCACCCGAAGAAGATTTTCCGAAGCCCGAGTCAGATGAACCGCCTACTAAACTCGTATGGAATGGATTAGAAGATGATCTCCTCGAGGGAAAATGGAGCCTAAAACACTCGGTGAAGTTTCTGCGACTCTATGGAGCTCATCGTTGTCTCTGGGACTTGAATGATCCGGATTATCGCAGTCGAGAACTACGCAACGCTGCCATGGAAGATATAGCCGCTGCCATGGGTCATGGACTTGATTTAGAGTATGTTTCGAAAAAAATTAAGATTTTTCGAATAACTTACATGCAACATCGCAAGCGGATGTTGAAAGCTATGAAAACGGGTCAAGAGCCAGAAATTCAATTGAGATGGTTCCCGCTGGCGGACAGTTTCTTGCGACCACACATTGGTCTGAGGTCGATTAAACCAGGCGAGTTGGAAATGCCGCAATTCGATTTTCAATATGTTTATGCGAATCTCAATCTAATTGATCCTGCACTGCTGAATGATTTTGAGGGTAAGGGTACACAGAATTCGATACAGATTGGCGGTGGAAGTGGTGCAGCGCATAAGGGAATTAATCTTGCTGAGCAGTCGAGCTCGGAGGATGAGGACGAAGACGATTTCGATGATGGTTTCTTTAAGGAGGAGAAATGTGGGTAGAGAGGGAGGAGTGGAGATGTTGGTTTTAAAGAGACAAATAAAGCAGAGATTTTCAGCACTGAATTTGATTTTTTATTGAGACGTGCTATGTGTTTTCGGTTTACCCTGCTCCCTTGATATCGTGATTAACTGTATTTTGTTGCCTACCCACCTGCGAATTTGAAGACACACACACTCTTCTACTGTAATTTGTTTTGCTGAATAGTGGAATAGATTTTTACTCGCACTTTGAAGTCACTGGCTGCGTTTGTATTACATGTACATTCCCCGATGCTGATGTTTGCACACAATACTTCCTTTGCGTCGGACTACAGCGAATGATTTGGACTCTTCGCGTCGTACTTAGCTCGAAAAATAGAATCCTTGGGGCAAACAACAGATATATGACAGAGAGCGTCAGATATATGTTGTGCGTATTGCGTTGTTCGCACAAAAGAAAGTAACTGATGTAGGCGTAGTATCAGAATGGGAAGAAAGCTATGTTCCTTGGGTTTGCGTTGGGATTAGAATTGCTTCTGCTGTCATTTGAATCTTTGTACCGAACTACATATTGTCACTGATGCCGACTCAAATTAAGGAGTATCCCTACGAACAGTGAGGGATTCCCTCTGTTAGGTTATTGGCTGATTATACATCGAAATGTAGCATTTTCGCGATGTCGTTATGGGGTTTGTAGACTTTGAAGACGAAAGGTGAAGCATATTTGGGAAATCCTTTCACCAAATTTGCTGAATTAGTTATATCTTCGTCCGTCCATACTGCAGTCACTTTCAGTCAGTGTGTCTGAGTCTTAGTCACTCTCAGTAATGATTTTCATGGTGGCAATTTATGCCTGTTTAGTCGAAGTGTCATTTAGATGGTAGCAAAGAATGTTGTGGAATGCAAAAAATGCTTTGGCTTGTGGTCTTTACGACTGCGAATTCGTTTTTATAAATCGACTTCAGTGTTCGGCTGTTGGTGCATTTCGAAAGATTCATATTTGCGAGGCAATGTGTTGGTTGAAGGCAATGTTTTCCGTTTTGATTTACGTTCTACAAGGATTCTTCCGTTTCTTCTTCATACTTTTCCCCATTTGTCGAGTATTTCTCAAACTGCGTCAAACTATGTCAGCTGATTATTTTCCGATTTATTTACCCATTTATCCAATTTCCAACAAATCTCATGTTTATTTCCTTTATAATCCCTCAATCATGTCCACAAGTCAACTGGCACACTAGCACCTATTCACTGAATAAAGTTGTACCAAGCTAGTGTCTACACCAAACGACATCTCACGCAGTGTACAGCTAACCATGAAGAGCTGAATATGGCTAACAACTTTAATTACAGCCCCACTTGGGAGCCGGTTGAATTACGCACCTCTTCCCAACGCTACAGTTGGGTGTACTTACTACATAGTGAATGCGGTCACTTGAACTTGGACTTGGAAACATCGAAGGGGTGGACAGGTTGGGTAGCATTCGCGCGCATTCTTCCGCATGCGAAACCAAATATGTCGTTTGAAGCAGTCACTGTCGTTGTCATAAACGTTTTTCTGCAGCATAAACTTCACCACTAGGGTATCCGATTGCCGAGTTGGAAAAGCCATGGTGTACGGTAGTCAGTTGTAGTTTCTCTAATTGGTGATGTGTTGGCCACAATTGGAAGCGGTAGAGCGGTAGTAGTGGTGGGGATGGCAGTGGCAATAGTATTAGATCTCATCCTAGGAATAAATAAACACCGTTAAAATGGCAGAGCAACTTTTGCTCGCCCGAGGAGAACGATCTAATTACTATTTTTGCGGTCGATTTGAATTCAGCTTCAGACAAGGATGGAATTCCAGTAGGGGCGCCATTGAGTGAGGTTTCCGTTCCCCTGTTAATGAAGAGGAAATGTGAGTTGTGGTGAATGGAAGCTTCGTTTAGATATGTAAGTTTGCGACAAATTTTTGATGATGGATATTACGCAATGTGAGAGGGTGTGGTGGAGGTTTTCTAGCACTAGTAGCCCCTCTTGGCCAAAAATGGTTAAGTGGATCTTCAGCTGAAGGAGAAAATAATAAATGGTTGACGCGAATAGCTCATATAAGGGCCTAGCTTCTTGCAACCATTCGTGTTGTGCGGGTTATGTTCTTGCTATGCGTGTCATGTTATACGAATGAATGGGTCCCTGAATTTAATGCCGTATGCCAAAGACGGAGAAACTTTTACAAAAGTCGTACTTCGAGGACACATTGGAGAAATTACTGAGCATGAGGATTTTCCTGTCAAGGAATACGTTGAACAGAAGTTTGTTGTTTTCTACTAATCCATAGCACCTCATACCCTTCAGAGTATGGTAGAAGCTCATCGAGTGTGTGTCTTCCACATTTCTAAGTGTTTCATTCGAATGCTAGTGCTTTTTTGGGGCTACAACGATCTGCTTATGGAAGTTTCGGCAGCTTCAAACGATTGGAATCATTTAAAGTCGAATTTATTTACATAACGTACACATACTCCATCCATCCATGCCACTATAATGTTTGTTTATTAACGATGATGTTGTATTTTCTCAAAGTGTCAGTGACACTACATATTACCAGCCTATGCTGCATTCAAGATTCATTACAAATTCAATATCCATTTCCACGTTAATTCTCAAACAAGTCGTTGTCAAAACATAATGAAACCCCAACAGCAATCAATCAATGTTCACATAACCACAAAACTGAAGCCAACTTCTGCTTCCCTTCATCTCCATTCTGCGCGCATCTATAGGTAAAGTAACTGAAGCAGATAATTAATTCGTATCTCTTCCCGCAAGCAGCGCAGAATAACTAATCTCTTCCACGACTATGTACTTCCTTTCAAAACTCGTCTTATGGTTTGCATTAAAAAAAGGTTTTTTTTTATCATTTATTTTCCCAAGCAGTACCACTACGTTATGCTTACTTTTGTAGCAAAACTTGTTCTTTGTGCATAATACTCGTACTTCGTCTCCAGACGAGGCACTTGGAGCGTGTCAAATGCTCAATGGATTCAAAAGACTTCTCCTCGTACTTGCTGCCTCACCCGCCCGCGGCATAGAATCATCTGTTAAGGCGCAGATACTTTTTTTTTGGATTCAGTTGTCTTGTAACAGTGCAAGAAGAACTTGTCTATTATTATCGCCAGAGTTTGAAGCTGAGTGGATTTTTCTGTTGGCTGACTTTAGATGACAAATGCCATGCAACAAAAAAAAAAAAAAAAAAGATATACAGCAAACAGATGCATTCAAACTGAACGGGTCACTCTCTGAGCTAGGTAAAGACACACAAAAAAAAAGGTGCGAACCAAACGTTGCACCTTTTGTCTTGAGTTGAAGTGGCGGCAGAGTGCTTTGCTCTCGTGCTGCATCTATTACACGCCGAAGCAGGCAAGAAAACACCGAACGGTGAGGTATTTCAACTTTCCAGCCAGACGCGCAGCCGCAGCGGAATGTAATATTTTTTATACTTCTGATGAGAAAGATAGATACTTGAAGAAAAAAAACACAGATACTGTCAAACAGTAGTAACAAAGTTCTCTTCACCTAATACTTGTTAAGTTTCTTTTTTTTTTGTTGTATATCGGTAGTGAGAATCACGATTTGGAAAGTGTTGCCAATTGATCGAATAACGAGTAAGAAAAAAGTTATTACCACCGTATGAACCATAGTCTATTTTCGAACCAAACTTCTCTCGCTGAAGATAGTATTAGTAACTGGCCTTGACTTTATCTTTGAGTCACGTTTGCTATGGTACCTGATACTTTCGGGGAAAAGTGATCTCTCCTGGCTAGGAATTTCAGCACAGCCGGTTTAACTTACTTATTACTTAAGGTGGCGCTATAGTGCGAACGGACCTCAACTAACAGCTGACTCCAGCTTCCCACGCTAAGTTTATTGAGGTCCCTTTCCACTTGCGTGCGCCACCTGAGTCGCGGTTTTCCTTTACTACGCCGTTCCTCGGGGGTGGATTCGAAGATTTTCCAGGCCAAATCATTGCTGTCCATGTGCTCTACATGACCCAGCCACCTCAGTCGTCGGACCTTCACTCTTCTGGCTATTTCGATGTTTCTGTTCAGCCCGTACAGTTCTTCGTTGTATCTCCTCCTCCATGCAACCTTTATGCAGACAGTACCGAAAATCCTGCAAAGATTATTCCTCTCGAAACATCCAAGAGCAACTTCATTCACTTTTAACAAACTCCAAGCCTATGCGCCATAGAGCAGGACTGGGATGATTAACCTTCCTATACCCGCGTGAAAAAAAATAACACGTATACCCGCGCACGGTCTCTGGGACCGAAATTCAAGAGCCCGTAGTTTCTCTTCTACTTCGAATATTTTTACGAAATTTGTTTTAATCAGTAGAGTGATATATTGTTAACGAAATAAAACAAGTTTATATTAGTTATAGTATTTAACAAATAAGGTACACTGCGCTAAATTGCACCGTTACTAAAATTTTTCCAAAAAGCGTAATTTGTCGGTCTCACAGACCAATGCGCGGGTATAGGAAGGTTAAGGTCGTATAAAGGTTCACTTGAGTTTTTCGTAAGACGGCTTAACTATTCAATTGCCTTCTTACTTCTACGACCAGCGATTGACAAGAGTTATTCTCTGTTTAATCTCCGTGGTGGTATCGTTATCTGAATTAATCGAAAAACTATGCTAAATACTTTATGCATCCTGTAATACCCTTCATAGAATGTTGGTTTGAGCTATGAAACCTCTAAGTTTTCTTTTTATGAGAAGAGTCAACCGAGGATTTAGAATTCAACGTTGTATCCTTGCTCTCTTGTCACTGTTCATCCACGGCGTCTGGAGTAGCCAAGATGATTTTATTCTTAGAATGCTGTAGAGATGTCAAGCTCTCTAAAGGGGTTTCGTAATCCTCACTGTCAATACTCCTATTTTTATGAACCTTCGAGTTTGCATTAAAAATGCTGTAATGAGAGTAGTTTAACATAGTCACACTTCCCTGGGAACACATTACTATCAGCTGGAAGCCGTATCGAGGGTGCTATGCGGATTCATCGTAGAATCGTTTGATCTGTTGGTGATGAGTTGATGGCAAAAGGCGTTTGAAAAGGCCGTTTAGTCGATTTTTCTGGCGCATCCATAGGCTATACTAAATTGGAAATTTGTTGCTTAAAATCTAGTTGCGAATATAACACTCCGTTTGCCAGAGATGCATTGTCTTTAGCTATGAATTGTCTATAGTGAAACACTAGATACTAGAGAATTTGGTTCACTCTTGTTTTCTAATCATGAATACTACCTCCTGTACAGTCAAACGCAGTCTTTAACTAAAATATGTATTGTTTATATTTTCAGACACCACCATCACCACCATTATCGAAATGCTCAATCCCCAACCCCACGGAATCATCAATCAACATTCAATATTACAAATCACTGGTAAGTGAGAACAAATTCATTTTTCTGCGTGCATATATGTATCTTTAGTATTAAGCCAAAACCTTAAATCTTTGGTCCTTTACCTGTGTGCAGGCTCTCTGATGAGCAACGCCATAGATTCACGTCATTGATGGTGTTGTTGCAGTGTTGCGTCACCCCGATTATGTTCACTCCTCTTAGTCTCTGTATACGTAGCACTCCATCGTACGTAATGTTCCACAGTGTTGGGCCCAAGACTGATCCCTGTGGGACTCCTCTTGTGATTTTACATTTTTTCGGCCCATCGCCTGTATCGTAGAAAAAGTTGCTAGTTCGGTACTCCTCAGCGTTCTCATAATGAAGCTCTAGTTAGCCGAGTTGAAGACATTTTGGACCTCGAGGGTAACTGCAGCGCGGTATTGTTTTTTTCCTCTTTTTGCATCTGATAACCGATAGAGCTTCGACTGCGATATGTCAAACTGCTTGTATCGCATGGGTGGTGGTTCGTTTTTTTTCCTGAAACTGACATGTCGATTGAAAAGCCTGTTGTCTCCTTTGGTGAATTGATCAAGTCTGTAGCGAATAATTCTAGTCTAGTCCAGTCTGTATGACGACGGTTGCTCTGGGGGCTTTTCGCCCTTTGGGATCAATACCAGACTCTGTCGTTTCCATTGCAGAAGGAACTGTCCTCCTTATATAGAGATTCGCAAACGCCTGTGGTTGAGTTTTAATAGCTTCCTTTAGGACGAAGTTAGGGATACCGCCAGGCACCTCATTGCTTTCATTAGGGCCGTTTTCGTTTTGGCTTTTTTTTAAGTTTTGAATATGACCCTACAAAGTGGCAACACTACTCGTACTATCAATCGATACCCCCAACCAAAACCAGATACATTTTCCAAGTTGCGGTGCCGTTTTTTTTTCTCTCTCAGCCTTTCCTTGTGTGTGTAGCTAGTATCTCTATAGTATCACGAAACATGTATCTTTTCATTGAGTTGGTGAAACCTTTTATTGTGTGGCTGATTTTCTCTCAAGCTGGGGTTAGCCACACCGCGATCGTTACACAGGTAAACAGTTCGAATTGAGCGGTTTTCACATGCGCAGTTTGAACTACGGCAAAGAAACGCGCGCTCATGTGTGCTTGAAAAAAATATTAAATTTTGTATCTTTTTGTTATTCTTGCCTTTAGTATAAGTTTTGGAATGGTGCCGCAAGATAATTACAAATCAATAATTTCCCCCAAGTGCTAATTGTGTCTGTAGATGCGAAAAGTGTGAATGGGCCTAGGCCCTCCTCGTCATTGATGAGAGTGCATGATCATATTTCAAAATAAAAAAATAAGAAAATCATTCTGTGCGATTCAGATAAAAGTGCTAGCTTACGTAGGTCTTAAGAAAATATGTTTTTTGATCGAAAAATCTCAATTGAGTGCTAAAAGTGTATCAAATAAATCAATTAGTGCTTAAAAGTAATAAAAAAATAAAAAATTAATTAAACTTGCCAAAACGTTTGGATTGGGATACCTACCATCTTTGTCCGGCTCCGGCAGAAAATTGGATTAAATGAATTAAACATTTATTTTTTCTTATAAGAGAAGGTGAGTGGCTTGCAATTATTACTCGTATCGTTGGCGTTGGTTTGTTTTTTTTTTCTTGGAAGATACAATCATAGTTTCGTTGATTCACTCGACGTGGTGGTGTCGGCGTTTTTTGCTTTATTACTCGGCTTCGTGCCTGACTTGATGTACCGAACTCTGCTACCTGGTTTTCACGAAGTATCTTTTACTTGTTACATAGCCGTGGCGATTGCGTGTTATTGTCTGACTGAATGGTATTTCCTTTCATCGGTCTTGCTTTAAGCAGTAAGCAGTAAGCAGTTGCGGTTGAACAGTTAAATGCAGAAAGGAGCTGGAGAAGTTGGTCAGATATTTTCTCGTGTCTCGTTAGGCACTGTGGTGGAATAATGAGGTTTAATTTTTGATTGTCGCGTGTGTTTGCATTTGCTGGGCGGGGGGATACCTATTTGATTAAAGAAAGTTTAGAAAATTATTGAATGAAGTGAACATGTGTCAGTTTCTTAGACAGGCTTTTGAAAATCTTCAGTTGTTCTGGGATGAAATAGGTGGGACAAGGACTAGAGAGACATAGGACAATCGACAGTCCATAAGGAACCACTAGGTAGCAGTCTACTGTATCGCTAAATGCGTCAGTCAACGTGCTAATATCTGCAATAGAGCCGTCTGCTAAAGGAATCCAAATTGTATTTTGTAGGCATTTCTGTACAAGCGGCGGGGTCAGTCCGACGTTTTCTCTCAGTTAACGACGGCCTTTTCCTAAAATAATTTCAATCTACTTTATTCAGAGCTGAAGGAAATCTTCGTGATCCGAAGATAACAACGTCGTCAAAACACTGTGTCACGTTTAAGCCATATCTTGTCGCCCTAAGATATTCTCTTGTTGACCTCTTTCTTGCTTTTTACATTTTCTAGGCGTCAATTTGAACGTGCGCTACATAAGCATAATCTAGTCACGAAGAGTTGAGTTGAATTCTACACATAACTGTCACGAATAGGGATAGAGGTGCGGAGGTTAATTGCCATCCAATATCGAGTAAGACTTCTTTGTCGACTGAGAAGCCCCCTCTCTGACGTCTGTCAGCAGGAATCTTTAGCAGAAAAGAAGGTTAAGATTTGCAGGTTTATATCCTTGGTAGACAGGCTTATTAAGTTTGTGAATGAAGATCATGCATATGTACCTTTCGTCAAGTCTGAGAAAACTGCACCAACTTGCTGTGGAGTAAGGTCGTCGTCCGCTGGAAGGTAAAGCTAAAGCATTGGAAAAGTAGGAAGTTGTAGATCTACTTTGTTCCACCGACTTGAATCTCTAGTCGACTTAGATGGACTTCCCAGTCCGACTTCCTTGATGAACCGGAGTATCTGTAGTGGATTCAACGATGGTAATTTTCTTCTGTTAGTTGGTAGGCATCCAGGTTTTTTCTTCCTTTGCAAATAAGTGCTCCATATTCCAGGTGCCCTAGGATTTCCCCAAAATCCGCGCAAAATCTGCAGTCCCGGTGTGCCTCTATACCCTGAGGTGTTCATTAAGTCAACAGTGACCTCTAGAAATGCTGTAGACCAGAGCAATTTCTCCCTAGAGACTAGTGGAACATAGAACTAACGAGTAAACGTACCTACTTATCAGTGCATACTCTGAATTTTACACTGAGGTCGAAGGATATCTCTTATGCAAAGCTATTTCGTTCTTTTAGATAAAACCGGACAGGAGCCGAGGGACCCTGAAGGCGTTTTTTCATTAAGTTACAGGGTTGATGAGAAAGAAAAAAGACTCAACTTAATCGCTTAGGACCTTGTCGGGTTATTGTAATGGCCAATTGGGGAGGGGTTGGTCCAGTTCATTGCACAAGTTTCCTTCCTTCCTGCTCGTTCGTGATTAGGGTCTCCAGCCATCGTGACGTTCTCAGAAACCTAGAAAGATTACTCACTGAAACATCAGATAGCTCTTGTATGTCCTGAAAGTAATGACTTCCTAATGCGCTGTCATGTCATAGCGCAGAGAAAGTGAAGTGTGTCTTCAAGAGCCTCTTCATCGCCGCAGCCTCTGCATACATTGTCGACGTTGAGTTTAAGCTTCAATTTGTGGTTTCTTAGACGGTTATGGTCAGGTGGTGCACCTAGCAACACTGACACCCAATCTCTGTTGTTTTGTAAAAGTTTTTTGGTTCTGGTTTTGAGGTATATTGACCAGGACTTCCTTGATAAATATATCACAAGTGATAAACGAGCTCCATCTGCTGTTTGGCTGTCCTTAGGATCATATGCTCCACTCGCTCTTTGAGGTTGCAGAGTGTAGGTTTGATCGATTTAGTGCTCGATTGTAGTCAGTTGCTGGTCACTTGCGAATTCGTCATCTTTCTCATGCCCGAGTATGTCCTTATAAACAGGGATCCAGCGAAGATTTATATTGTGCGCGGCAGCGACGAACTAGCTCTGACTTTCGCCACTGCTATAACAGGAGTCCTTTAAGGTAGTTACGAGTCTTCTGGCCTGTCTGCCGATGATAGTGTGTCCTTGATCGACTTGTACGCCTTGTTACGTTTCCTTTTGTTGGATGGTCCCCTGTTTACTTGCATAATAGGCTCGTAGATCGTGGTTGCACTTCACAACCTTAATTACCTCGTATGAAACAGAATTTAGCGGTGGGTACCACCCTGTTCACAAAAAAATAATTGCACTCAAAATAAACTACACCTTGTGCCCTACATTTTGGTCTTTGTTTCAAGCCGCTAGCCCTTCTAGAGCCGGAGATATCGCCGAAAATATCCACTCCATTTCCGCAGCAAACTTTTGTGAAACACCAGAAATCTTCAGAAAACAGGAGGTAAACCGACCCTCTCCAGTGGCACTCAAACTCTTCTTTATGCTACACCGCTGTACACCAATTTCAGAGTTAATTTGTTTTTGCTATAACTTCCTCACTTCTGAACGGATTTTAATGATTCATGTATCAAATTAAAGGGAATTTTATGTCGAATAAGGAGGTATGAAAATGCAATATGGACGAAACAAAATGGTGGCCGAAATATTGAAAGAAAAACTAATTACTAACCGAATCAAAAGTTTGGGACTTAGCACAAGTTGTAGAGACAAGGGACTTTCAGTTACTTGTAGAACAAGTTGAGGACGTTAGAGGAAAAATCTGTAATGGTGGAAAATACAAGATGGCGGATGCGATATTGCGGCCAAGACATTCATTTGGATTTGTTTGAAAATGGTGCAGCAATTTTCATGTTTTAGCAACATTTTGCCTTTAATTTTTCTTTGTGATACGTTCAAGTAAAAATGTGGCACCAGTCTAATACGGTCCTAACTGCTCTGTTCGTTACTTAGCTTTCGTGGTTAGCGTGGTTAAGCATTTAAAGATGGTGGGTATCGTTTATGATTTCTTGGGTTTTTTCTATGATCTGCCGAATTGTGAAACCTTAATCGAATGTGGACTGGCCTGGCCTGAAACGATACTGGCCAATCGCCACAGATAAGATGGCAGATAAGATTCCTTTGAATAATTCGGCTAATAGGCTGTCAGGTCCAGGAGCCTTGTTGGAGTTAGGCCTAGATATTGCTATTCTCACTTCGTTTTGCGCAGGTAGAGGGAAGCTTAGGCTACCATCGAATGGTTCATTTTGCCTGACAGCGGTATGTTGGTCGCTATACAGTCTGCAGAAAAAGTTTTTCATATTCTCTCAGCAGCGACTGTGACTGTTTTTACTTCTTCATCTCTACAAGTTTCTGTGCGGGTCTTGTAGGCTTGACACGTCCTTTTGGACCTCCGTACATCATTCCTGGAGAATCATCTCTCAATATCCTCGATTGCGGGCCTCTTGTGCTCTTTTTTATTTTTTTTTGGAGAAGCCGATGTTCTTCGCGTTTCTTTTGATCGTAGAGCTCACGAACAGCCGTCGTCCTTCTTTGCAGCGTCGCTTTGTATGCGTCTTGTTCAGCTGCTTGCGTTTGCCGATATTCTTCATCAAACCAGGGGTTTCTCTCACTCGGTCAGTGTGAGATAGACCGGTTTTTTGTGTTTTCTCGGATTTGAACCTTTCGCTCAGTAGTCCGATGCACTAACGACTTAGCCACGGCGCTCACTATGTACCCACTTAGCTCTCGACTTAATAATTTGGTAGGTTATCCTTGGGTGAAAATTCGGTGAAGATGTCGATCTCTGTACCTGACCCTAGTCCCGTGCTGCGCAAATAACAAACGTTTGCATTGACCTTCATCCTTTCGTGTTTCCCAATGTGCTTAGGTATTTTTGAGTCACACGTCAGTTAAGCCAGGTAATGTGACTCGAAGTGTACATCGCATATGTACATCGCAAAGAATGACCTTTCTTACGCAGATAAAACAATATTTATCTTAAAGTCATTAGCAAACCACCGGATGCCTTTCACATAAATCAATGACCGCCACTAATTGATTGGTCAGTCGTAGACGTTTGTCTGCCTTAAGCCACGATTTCACTGGCTTCGACATTTTGAGGTTAATGGATTGTCTCAGCCAGTAATCCCTATTTTTACTATTCAAAATCATCCTCCATTCTCCCTCATTCCAGATACTTCTGGTCGATATTTCCCTTTACCACAAAGAGAAAGTGCTGCAACTATCGACTTACTTAGAACCAAAACCAAAAAAAGTCCAAATTTTCTTTCTCTTTTCGTTTTTATCTCAGATTTTCACCAGTCTTAACCCAAACATAATTCGTCATTTATGGGACTGTTTAGCATGGATGTGAATTAACGCTTGTGTTAACTATGTTAAGCAATCAAAAGCTACGAGTTTTATGCGAGTAGGTTTTTCTTTGCCTAATTGACATGCGCAAAAAGATTGCTTCGTTTAAATGCGTCTTGAGTGTAATTACTTGCTGCTGTCGCCATTCATGAAATAAACAAATGTATCCGCACTTTAGTTTTACAATTCAGCTCTCCGCTATCGGTGCTTTTGTGGTAATCATACATAAATTAAATCGTAAAAATTTCGCTTAACCATGGAGACCATTGAGCGAGTACTATGAGATACTTGTAGCTGCACACTAATGATGTGAAATAGCTGTGTGTTTATGGGCAATTTTGTTCACATTTTGGCCTCTAAGTGAGCAGAACTAACCACAAGGCAAGCAAAACAATGAGAAAAGTGAATTTTCTTTCATACCGAGTACGTGTAGTATTTGGAAAAGTACGAGAGTATCTTTCGGAAGGTAAAACAATGACAATGACTTAATGACTTTCACTTTGGCTGGGGGGAAAAGTTTTTATTTTTATGACTTTATGACTGGAGTGAGTGCATCTACTCAGCCGTGGTGTTTTACTGCTTAAATTATATGGGTAACCTTAAGCTAATGACAGTCTTGTTTGTGAATGGATGGGAAAAGTAGTGCAATTCGTGGTTAGCTGAGAGTTAAATTAGTTCCGAATCATGCTACTGTTGGTAAAGCACTATGGACTTGCTTTCTTTTACCGGCTCCAGCAGTAGCGGTGGCTAACCGCAATATTTTCCGGCTCTAACGTCTCTCTAAAGAACACCTCCACCAGAGAACGAGTCAGGAACCAACAGGCACAACCAATCATCGATAGAATTGGCAGTGGATTAGAGGCCTTAGGGTCAGGAAGCAATAGGCACAACCATTCGACAACGACAGAAGTGGCAGTGGATTCGTCACACGCTCCGAAAAGGTTGCAGTTTCATAGTAATGAGACTCTTTAACGCAGGATGGCAAAAGACCTGGCGGACCGATGAGAACATGGCACAGAACAGTCTTGAAGGGGGCACAGCAGTTGGGGAAAAGTTGGGGTGAGGTGAAGTTCATTGCCAGAAAACGTACATGTAGGCGTACTAGAGGCCTTAGGGTTCACAACGGGATACGGGATATAAAGAAAAGAAAAAGATGTAGGCGGCATTCTTGTCGGGATACTAAGTGATCACTGAACTGTGAGAAAACAGGCCACAAGAGTTCGAATTCTGGCTAATAACTTCCGCTGTTGCTGTGTGGATGACGAAGAGGAGGAATCGCCTTTTCACCTTCTATGCAGCTGCCCAACATTGTCTGCGAGGAAGCAAATTCTGGAGTAAATATCTGGAAACTAATCGGCGTCGTGGCTTAGTGGTTAGTGCGTTAGATTACTGTGAGGGACGTTCGAGGTTCGAATCCCAAAAAACACGGTCTGTTGCGCCAAGTATTTGGTTGCTAGAGCAACGAATTACCGGTTATGGACCTGATCTGGTCTTAGTGAATCTTACCGATCGCGGAAGATAGCCACACTTACCTACCCTAACCTAACTTTCGACTTGTCCATCATTACCCGCCTGAAGTTCTTTCAAATGCTTTGCAATTCGAGTAAATTTGTATCTGAATTGTCACGTAATTGGGTAGACATACCCTCTGTTTGCTTCGATAGACTGCGTTCGTTCAATTATCCATCAAGATCTCTCTCAACCACTTTTCTTCACAAGAATTTTTTTTTAGGGTTCGTTCTGAAATTACTTTTGATCGTAAATGACGATTTCCCCATCTCATGACCTTCCTTACGCTGTAAAAAATTACCAAAAACATCGTTACAAGGGTGTGTCAACGGAGTGAATTCTACAAGCATGACACCCTCCGTTTCACTTCAGTAAGATTCTGACGAAAAAATGATTCAAGTTGTGATCTTGAAATGGAAATTCCTCACAAAAAAAAAACACAATTTTTCCTCCACAAGACCGTTAATTTAATGTCATTTTAAAAAAAGTTAAGAAACCGTGACGCGATTTTCAAAAAAATTAAAAATTAGTCTAAGAATGTCTGAGAACTTTTCTTTCGGTCCCCAAAATGTCTCTTAATCTCAAAATCACTGAATAGAACTGTCCACCCATGCTGGAGAATTAGATCACCAAGGCAACGATGGGAAAGGCTTATCAAGCACTTATTAGGGGTCAATTAGTTGAAAATTGTCGCTGACAATTCGAATTTGGGAAAAACTTTGTTCAGGTATTACCTACATGTGGACCTACTCCTCTTCCGGATTAATTACACCAGACAACCGTTGCTGACCTCTGAAATTCTTTTGTTACTATTCGTATCTCTTCCGAGTACACCTGCAGTGTGCATCGATCACAGGCCAATGCGGGTTGAAGGGCGTTAAAGAAGATCATGCAACACAGACAGGTAGCCTTGGTCGGTATAAATTTTCTCATGAGCGCGTGTTGTGTGTTAACAGATACAAATTAGACACGAAATAGAGTAGGGGAAGGTTGTGTGTATGTTCAACTTGTTGTAGACCTCTGTCGGCATTTCCCAAGAAAAGACAGGTAACATTGAAGATTGTGGTCTCGAATGGTGTGTTATTCAGTTTGCGGAGTCGTGTTGCTGGAATGTTCTATTTTTTTTTCCCTTTTGCATTGAAGGGACATTTTTCCAAGTTTCGTTTTGATAGTATTTTCGTACTTAGTTTCATAAAAAATTTAGATTCGTAATCAGATCTTTAGGAACCCGTTCAATATGGTACCTGTGACTGTAAAAAATGAATGACATTCGTGTGGAATAATACTGACAGGAGAAAAGGACACCCTATGTACCACACTGCGAAACGACCAAAGAAGTTGATGATTTGTTGCTTTGATTGAAATTAATTTTGGATAGCATAACTCATGTAACCCGGGTGTGTAGTAAAATTTTCGGTTGAGATGGGGGTTCTACAAAACCCAGTATTTCCAGTTCAGGTAGAAGATGAGGGCTCCAATCCTTTTGTCAAATATTTCTCTTACGTCGTCGAAGAAGGGTTTACTTAATGGTCTGTACTTATGGGTATAATTCTGGCGATGTCTGGTCTTAATCTGTTTAGTTGGGCCATCTCTTTCTTTCTCTTAGAGTGTTCCTCTCGAGGTTCGCTTTACTTTAAGAAGCGATGGTGAATGATTCCCTTACTCCTAGCGAAACAATACCTTTTCCTGCCAAAGTGCCGCAAAAGGCGGATCCTTGCCTGTCCACATCGTTCGCTCGCTCGTTTATCTAAAAAGTACTGTGTCCTAGGACCCATATGAGACCTCGCTTTTTTTCCGATTATAATTCCCGAGAAGCTCTTTGGCCTGTCTTAGCTTAGGAAGTTCCTCTCTAAGTTTCGCTCTGTTGCAGTTTTCCTCCTTCCTTAGGTCTTTTCGTACCGTATGCGGTGTAAATCCGTAGACGAGTGAAAGCGGTCTCTGAGCCTTTTCTTGCTTGTTTCTCAGCTGCTTCATTTCCCTCTACTTCCACGTGGCCTGGCAACCAATAGGTGTCTCTCTTATTCTCACTCAGGCGCCTTATCTTGGCAGGGCACTTCCACACCAGTGTAAACCTGATTTTATGAGAGCTCAACGCTATGTTGGCGGCCTAGCTTTCCGACAGTATCGCGAAACTTCGTTTTGAACTTAAATTTGACGCATCTTTCGATCACGTGGACCTGGGGTATGTTCGCATAGCTTCCCAGCACTTGGTTCTAAACCCTGCTCCAGTTCATGTAAATGCTTTGGCTTGAATTAGTCCATCCTGACTTCACTGCTCGATTCTCTTTTGCTGCTCAGCTTTCAGTTGAATTTTCTCTCTAAGCAGCATTACTTGACCATTCCGTGGACTAGTCCAAAAGTGGGAGTGATTTTTGTCGCTGTCTGTGTGCGATGAATTTTTCATTGCCAACTCCCTTTTTGATTAGCCTTAGTATGATTTCTTTGTCAATCCTTTTTAGCACTAAAGGTAGAGGGGTGAGTCCCAATGCCACTTCCAGTGCTGCTGTGGGATAGGTTTTTATAACCCCTGTTATGCAGGCGCCAGCTAATCTCTGTCTGCCAGCTAGTCTCTGTACTTTTCCAAGGGTTTTCCTCGTTGTACTCAGGGAAGTTCCTCAGTGACCGTTTTTTTTTTTTTGCCGTAAACGTGCAATCAGATGGTTTATTGTGGGCGAAAAGTCAAACTCGGTGGGCAAAAACACCGACCTGTAGCGCCACCTAAGTTAGTAAGTGAAACTTGTGCAGCTCTTCTTCCTTTTGGCTAATTTTGTCCAAGCTGACCTTTGTGAATCAAGCCTTTCGTATGCATTGCTTGAATATTTCATCCCTGAGGCAAATAAGACAATCGTCCTAGAGACCAATGGTCTTGAACTTTTCATTTAGAGAGAGTGAATCTGCAGACCAGTCCACGAATGACTTCCAACTTATTCCATAGAGTTCATAATCCAGATCCATGATTTCTTATGAATACCTAGCAGCGGATCAACTTTTCAAGTAAATCGTAGATAAATTTATTCAAGTCTTTGTCGTACCATAGAATGACTCAAACCAACAGTCAAACAGTCAATGTACCTACGAAAGGGGGTCTTGAATGTTTACTTAACGATTCTCTAGAATTAACCTGGCTAAAGAAAAACAAGAAAAATAACCGGAAATATTGCTTTTTTTCTTACTTCGGATCTTGTCCCTCGAAACAGTCGAAATTAAATGCTAACAGATCATAAACAGATCAACGGAGAGGAGGGAGCCAGCCATAGAGCAACGACGCAGATCAAGTTGAGGTCTGCCGTTGAACTTGAATTGTGTTGGTATAGTTTCCACTGATTTTGGAGCTACTCCCATGAAAGCAGTTCATTGGAATTCTTTTTTTGGAAAATATCGGTGAACTGGACAATTACGACGCAATAAAAGGCTCTCCTGGAAGTCACTCAGTGAAAGGCATTGGGCATGGGTTCGGTGCGATAATAAGTACTAATTGTGAGCCTCGGTGCATTGACCTAGGTCGGCGATGGGCCTGAGATTTTATAGTCTTTTCCTTATTTATGCATAAATGACTGCTTATCCCATAGTGGATGTCATAAAAATTCCTTTTTTTCCTTTTATTTCTGTGGTATGTTAATTTAATGTGTGACTCCTCGCATGCCTTCGTCGGGCCTGGAAATGGTATTCACCTTTCGCTTTGGTTAGTACCTTTAGATACGGAACTGAAAGCGATGTTGCGATTGAAAACGAATATGGAAAAGTGAATTTGATATAACGGTAAAATTCAAAATCGTTGTGGTTTTTATGTGAACGCCATGCGGTGTACGATAGTAGGAACGATTTTTTGATATTTCCCTGATTTCTGTTACATGAGGTCTACAACAGTAGTGCTTCACGTGGCGTAGGTTCATGTTCAGTTCCTGTTGAATACGTTGGCTAAGATTGGTTATTTTGAAATTGCTCCTGTGAATTAGGCATATCTCCCTAACATGAACAGTTATTAGCCTCGTATGTTTGTCAGACATTCGCGAAGGGTGAGACGGTGAAAAACGTGTTGGTGTTTTCTGGGATAAGAACCTGGAACCTCCTGCTCAATGATCCAAGGCACTAACCACTTAAAACTCTAAAAAAAGTCTTTCCTTCTAAATTTCTCGTTTTTTGACTGCAACTTTAACGGTATTAGAACGATTGGAGGTATCTTTCCGTCGAGGGTTCCTGCTTGTTCCCCATTTTTAACGCGGTTGTGATCTATCGAGTTAGGTCGAAAGCAGCTTTCGTTCTCTGCAGACGGTACAATCAATTTCACTCATCTAAAATTTGTAGAACTCCATTGTTTACGTGTCAATAAATACAAGAGTGGACCAAGAACACTTCCTTGCGGTACCCCAGCCGTTATTTCTTTAAATTCTGAATAATCGTCTCCATGCTTGAAACGGAAGAGTGTATTCGCGATGTATGACTCCAAAATCCATGACTCTTCAGTCTTCATTTGCTTACAAACGTGATGCAACTCATGGTCAGCGAGCGTTTTCACCAAGTTCAAGGCTAGTAGTCACGAAACATGTGTGCTGTTTCAAACACGCTACATTTGACCATTTGCTGTGGTAGCAAGAAAATTGGTTTTGTGCACACTATCGCTTTTTGACATTTGTGTTCAGAATAGTCTGGCAAACCATCATGAATAGAGACTCCCGCTTGAATAACGCTACAAATTATCAAAATTTCTTCGGAAATCGGTCGTCGATTCGCGGAACGTAGAGACGACTTTGTGGTGTTTTTAGCGCACATTGTCGAATGCATGTAAAACACCACTGATCACAAGACGCTAGGCCCTGGACCACATACACCAGCCTTTTCTGATCATGCTTCTCGATCAGTTAGGTATCTGCGCGAGCATCTTTTAAATTTCAAATGCCAACAACATGACATTCAGCCCCTCTAGCCAGCACACTTCGAACCACTTCGCTCCCACATCAGTCTCAAGACAAACATCGCATTACCAACCCACCCACGTAGCTTTGTGGAATGTCGCCCAGTTGGCTCTCGCATCCAGAACACATTACAGTACCACAAAGTGAACAAAAAAAATCTCAATCCAAATGTCAGACATCATCTTAATCGCGCAAAACTTAAGCTGCCGATCACGGACTCCCCACACCCACGATCAGTCGCGATTACTTAACAAAGCCCGGTCCCCTCCGGCGTACATCGCATCACGAAAATCCGATCGCGAATCTTGGCTCTTAATTTCCTGCGAACGTAAACACCGCGCGTATTAAGATGGATTATGATCCAATTGAGCCGTGAACGGCTTACTTGGAATTACGACATTAATTAGTCCGCAAGTTTCCATTTTGAGATTTCGACGAACGAGTTTGCCAAACAGCTTCATCTGCCATGCTTACGTCGTGGAACCTAATAATCTTTCCACCCACTGCTCTGTGCAACTCTTCCGGGGGATGGCCATTGTTCCTTTTGTGATCTATGCCAACATGGAGTTGGTCTTACAAATATGGACGATGTTATGGATTCGTTTCACGCCAATCATCATAAACTGAGTTTATCGCTGGAGGTATGGTTATGACCGGCAATTACTAGACGGGAGGTCAAGTTTTGCATTTTTTTGTCATAAAAGTTTATCTTATCTGGAAAGAGATTCAGAGATAGATGTCGACGTAAAGTTTAAGTGCTGATTGTTTGGAGTTTCTTGGGGAATTTCCGAGGAGCATTTCGAATTTATTGCCAATTTGTTTGATTTAGTTTCGAAAATTGTGTTTCCGCTTTTGACGCATTGGTGAAGGTGATTTCTATCTACGCTTCGATAGCTTTGAGTTGTATAATATCTGTGGTTGATCTTTGGACACTTAGTGCTGTAACACGTTATGACTTAGAGAGCAGATTTAACGGCGTGAATTTCAAGCATGAGCCGATTTTGACGGAGGATTCAGAAATCGAGTAACCGAATGAGCTGTACTGAGGCCTGTTGGTGTGAACACTTTTCATTCTTTAAGAAATCAATACGAGTTTCCATTGAATCAAAAAGCGTGATTTCAGAGAAATCCTAAATTGAAGCTGGAGTTAAAGAATTTCTTTGAAAAGGGGCACCAGTTGCACACTTCAAGACGGTTGAGGTCCCCTTCTACTTACGAGCGCCACCTTAGGCAAGATCGCCTTCTACTACATTGCCCCTCTGGATTAGATTCAAAGACTCTACGGGCCTTCTTCTTGTGTGCAATACTTTAGGCGAAGTCGCCCTCTACTGCGTTGTATCTCCGAGTTGGACTCAAACACTCTGAGGCCATGTTTCAGCACCATAAAGTAAGACTAGGATGGTTAGGGTCTTATGTAGGATCTCCTTAGTTGTTCGGGTTAGGACCTTACTACGATTGGCAGGAGCTATTCTTCGCTTTATTTCTGCTGAATTATTGGTGTCAGAATAGCAGAGCCGAGGTAGACAAAGTCCCTTATTACCTCGAGGTTATAGCTGTCGACTATGACGTTCTGTCCAATTCGCCGATGTTGCAGTATTCCAGCTGCGATAATGTGCATTGAATGCAGTGCCCAGTTTGGCCGCATGAATCCCAATGGGCGAGTGGCCTGTATCTACACGGTTCTGTTTTGTAGACCTTGTGTTCCAAGCCCGTTGTAATTGGTCCGCATTTGACTGCTTATGATGCGATTCTGCAAAATTGTCATCTGTTATTGGCTTTTGATAGAAAATGCTTGAAGGTACTGCCCTTGACAGCCCCCATTGGTACGTGTACTGCTTCCACAAGGAGTCCGTCATGAGCAGATCAATTTCTTTAATTTATCAGCTCGCTCGTTCCTCTCTCTGTTGCTATGTTCTGGCACCTAGAGAGGACAAGCGCTGGATCCTCTTTGCATAGTTTCATCGGCTTGAAACGTAGTGAATACAACCACCTTTATAGTGGCCTGGCTATCACTGAGGATGACGATGGTACTGAAGGATGTACAGCGACGTTTCAATAGACGGCAGGCCTCTCGTACAACAAGGAAGTTCCACATGGAAGGCTCAGCACAAATATGGTAGCCGGTATGATTTTGGCTTATTAAGGGCGCCAGGGAAAGTCTCCGACACCCTGCCCCACATTTCCTTTTTGAACCATCGGTGAAGATTGTGATTTCGTACACCTTCGTTACTTTGTCTCTTTTTCCACTCCACTCTGGATGGGAAACTTATGCTGGAGTCGTCCCTAAAGTTCACTTTTTATGTTGTGCAGTCGGTTAGGGATCGTCTGGTAGCTTATTCAGGATGTTGCTGTGACCCTACACTAGCGCCCCGTTTCTTTTAGTCTGACAGCACTACAAACGTGTACAGAATGTGAAGGTGGAGTGGTTTAAAGTGCAATATTACATTCAAGGCTTCGGTTGGACATGGTCTCACGGCCCCAGTTGTGCCTAAAGCCGCAGTTCTCTGATGTCGTAGTCGTGTCTTAGCGCGGGCCACCAATAGAAAACCGTAGGACGTAGCACTGTGGTGTACATCCACAAGACAATCTTCGGGCGATGATGGCCACGGAGTAGTAGGCAGTGTATTTGCTTGTGACCTGGCCGGTGTAAGTTTAAGCCTCGCTAGGGGAAGAGCAATCACAGCCACCAAGCACAACAGAGAAACGAATAAAATCGGAGTTCCTCCAACTACTACACCAAAAGGGAAGTTAATGTCTGGTAGTACAATGGACCATGCAGAGTCCGTGGGCTCCTGGGATTTGGTTGCTCGTTTAATAAAAAAAATCTTCGGGTGAAGTCCCCACCTTTTTCTGAATAGAAAGCCAGCGTGGCTTTAACCCGCTAAGTACCTCTTCCAGGTGCTGGAGGATAGACCGAGTAATTTTTTAGCGGTGATGCGAATCGAATCATGCGAATCGTATACCAAGAGTTGATGGATGGCCAAAAGTGTTTCTTCACCTCATCAAATATCGACTAAATGGACTTGCATTCCACATTGAAACGAAACTTAAGTGAATCTCCCTCCTTTTCGTAGTCCATCAAGGAAACTTCTATTCTGATCACCTTTGTAGCGATCCGTCGTACCCTCCACCCCGCTGGTCGATTCCGCCACCCAATCCTTGTAAACTTCGTCTAATTTTCACCTCATTAAATATTCTTTAAAGTTAATTACTCAATCCCCTCGAATACAGCGAGAACAAAATTGTGGACCATCAATCTTATTCACGATGCGCAGCAACAACACAATTGCCACGGATAACAAATGTTTCAACTCAAATTCATTTAATTTCCCTTAAAATTAGTGTTTTCGGAAGCCTTCCCGTTTGGCTATTATTTATTTGATTTCTCTCATGAGAGCTCCTCACATTCCAGCTGACTTTGTCATGAGAAATTTGCTTAAAATTTCTGAAGCAACCGTTCGAAATTTTCGATCCAGTTCTGTTGTTTTTACCACCTTCTGGTGGGGGAATTAAAAATAGAAATTCCATCCTCTGTTTGGATTAGTTTGTAGAAAAAAAAAAACACATTTTTCGAATTCCACAATACAGTGGAGAGTATGTTTGTTTAAAACAACAAATTAAGTGAAAAGTGTAAGAAAAATGCGAGGCTTTTCATTCATTCATAAGAAAATTTCGAAAATTTTTATTTCGTCTTTAAATTAAGCTTTTTTTGTTTTTTGATTGTGATGCCAGGGTTTCGGATGCATGTAGTCTGGTTCTGAAGAAAATTTATGACCAACTTGCTGTTTGAGAAGGAGTGACATCGGAGCTTGTTGAGCGTCTTTTTGGGAGATTTATGGCTCAACTTCGTATTCTGTCACAATCTGCGTATAGACCGTCATCAACATTTCAAAATTTGTACACATTTTCGTATTTGTTCAGCTTTTGTTTGATTTAATTTTATATTTACAAGAACTATTAAGTATTTGACTTCTTTGATGATCGGGGTCGTAAATTAATGCTTCCTTCATGCTCTCAAAAATTGTCGAAATTGTGTTTGAATTGCGAAAGTCATACGTACAGTCTGTTTAGGAAAAAACGGTGCGGTTGTAAGTTAAAGAAGAGGTTTTATTCAAAAATTTTTTTTATTTTTTTAAAATACATAGTACACCTCTCTCTGACAAAATCTAATCTCCCATACTGCTAGTTAATTTCTGACATCAACGCTCTCAATTTTTGGCTAATTTGTTAGCGTAGTCTGCTCATCTTGTCGTTGTGAAGGGGCTTTAAACATTCCGATAGGTATCTGCGACCGAGAGACAGCCATTAGAAGAACAACTAGTCTAAAAAATCAAAACCAAACGTGGGCAGTGAATAATTTGCAGACGGGGATATAAGTCCAAAAGTCGGTAGAGACCATGGCTACCATCCACAACTTGGTGTCGAAAGTCGTTAAGTCGCCAGTGGCATTGTTAAACGTTGCGCCATGTAAGAAGCAGTCTACGAGCCGAGTCTCATGACCGATTGCACAGGCTCCCTGGGTTCAACCCTAGACTCTCTGGTTGGAAATAGCGACAAACAGACGGGGTCATCGCAGATGGTGTGCTCGGATCCCCCTCTCAGTGTCCTCGAGCGCACTGGATGCTGTGACTCTACTTACCACTGCTCTGTCTTTTGGAAGAAGTGAAGAACTCGAAGATTGGATCAAGGACTCGATGATCGGGCGCGGCGTGCGCGGGAATCTACTGTCTTGCACACCTGATGGATAGGGTGATGGACTCGATAATTGGGTGAAGCGAGCAGGAGATCTACTGTCTAGCACGCCATCCATCAATCGCTCCCAGAAGGCATTGCGGAGTTAGGAGTCGATTTGTTAAATTGTCTATGGATGAAATTGAGGGCGTGCTACTCTGAATTTGTCTTCGGATGCCTTCGATTATGCCGCACCATTTGCGAAATGCATTCTTGAGGTAACTGCAGGACGACAAAGTAGGGAGTCAGCAAAAGAAAATCAAGAAGTTCGACCTCGCCAAGCCCACACTTGGCTCGAGCTCCAACTGAACTTTGCCTATCCACTTCTTCTAACGCTGCTGCTCATGGAGTACTTGCTGTAGCGGACACTTTGGTTCAGGCTGAGGTACCGCCTGCATTAGGTCTTCAACCCGTGTTCACAGCGGCATCCGGCCCCAAGGAACGTGTGGTACTACTTTAGGAGAAACAGAAGAGGAAACATAGGAAGCCAGGAGTATTGAGACGGCCTAGAGATGAGGTCATTGACGCGAAGGCTGGTAGCACCAAGTGTTTCCTCGATGAGGGTGCTGCTCTACAGTCTGGTCCTATTTCAGCTGCTTCTTTTCCTGCTTCTCAGAGGTGATCTATTGAATCGGTCAGCGCGGCCCGGCTGTAAAGGCTAGTGTCTCAGGGAGGATGGATTTATCATCGGGATGCGCTCCTGTAGCAGCAACCGTGACTAAGAACCAGAACTTCTCGTCCTAAGAGAAGATTCGTCGACTCGGCATTCGGGCGCTTCGGCTGGCGGTTGATCGTCTTCATCGCAGTCTTACAGGTGACTATTCTTACTGTTAGGACCTCCGCTTGGAAAACCCTTGGAAAACCCTACCCAGCAAAAGATACCTGTGCCTCCACCAATATCCTTCTTCGACCCATCAGTGTAGACTTCTAGCTGCCTGACATTTGTCTGTTTTCCTATTCTTCCGGATAGAGGCTTGTAAAAGGTCTTATAAAGTCCAGATGTAGCGTTATGTCCTCGATTTTTATTACACTGTCTACATTTTTCTGTACGATCATAGTATGCCTTGATTGTTCGTCCTCCAGCTGTTTAAATGGTTGATCCTTAAGACTCTTATAACTGCCGAATTCTTGAAAGACTTGTAGGTCTAGAGGAAATAGGTGTGAGGTGGTACATAGTTAAGCCTTAAAAATGCATGTCCGTTGGAGTCTACAGTTCGGTTTGTTTAATTGGTTCTCCTTTGCATTTAGTTTTCTGATCCAATTATGGACCTGTTCTGTTACCAGAGAGATTTCTAGTTATAAATCCATCACATCACCATCCAATCACATTCTCCTTAATCCCGTGTAGAGATTACCTCAGCACATACTCGTACATGATAGTTATGTCTCATTTGCAAAATTAAAATTAAAAAAAACTATTTAAAAATTCCAGCGCGCGTTTGTTCAAAATTGTTCATAATATGCATGGACTTCTATTTAAGTTTAGTTTTATGAACAACTCGTGCGCGTAATTTATGCACTTCAATTATATTTCGATTTAGATTGTTGAAAACGTCAGCTGCGGCACGCTTGCCGGATTTCTAAAGAATCTGAATATTAACTGGAAAATTTTAAAGTTCTTAATTAATTTAGCGTCAGTTGGAGAGGTGTATTGTTATGTTTTTTTGCTCGAAGTAACTACTAACTTGTGCAGTGTCCTTCAGCATCATTTGAAAACCTTTCACAAACAAATTTAAATTTAGTCTTGATATCTGTCTTTTTTTCGATGACTTTTTTGTCTTGGGGCATCTTCTTCGTCATATAAGCCTCTGTGTCAAAAGTTGTCTCTTTTAGTACGAAATTGCCAGGTTCAAGGGTCCTGGGTTAATTTGTGAAAGTGGGCATCTGGGTGCTCTACGATGAAGGCGGTCTTCCCCTTCTTCATTAATACACCACCTTCCCAATGCGATATCTTTTTTTTTTGCCCAGCTGTCCGTCTTTAGTGGCCCTGAAGGCGGGTCTCACTGCGGGTTTGTAAAACCTCCCTTTCACTCAAATTAAGTTTTTCTTTGGGTAGTTTTTTTTGGATTGTTCGGCGACATCGACTTAGCCAGAGGATTCAAGGTCAAACGACTGAGGTGACTGTGTCATTTACAGTGCATGGACACAAATGCTCCGGCCCGAAAAATCTTCGAATTCACTTTCAAGGGACGACGCAGTAGAGGGAGACCGTGACTCAGGTGGCGCAACGCAAGTGGAAGGAGATCTCAACTTTGGTTGAGGTCCAGGTGCACCCCAGATTGTGGAGCCACTGTACCATAAATAAGTATTGAATGGTCTTCAGGATGTTGAAGTCTTTTCGCTATTTGACTCCACAGCATAGTGTCACCTTGTATTGTGCCTTTGATTGTTTAGTCACTTTACACTAGGCAACGCTCGATCTCCTCGAAATAATTTGATGCTTAAAAACCCATTTTGCCGAGTGGGGTCTATAAGTATCCTGGCATATCTCAGAAACTGCTTGACTTCGATGTTTCTAGTTGCAGGTTGCTCGTTCTGAAATATTTTTTTTTATTTTGTTGATATTGTAGGTTGATTTTAGGGCTGTAAGGATACTGCGACCTTGTAGATCTGTTGTGCTTCCCTACTTGGAGCTGTAGTCGATGATATACTCTCCTCGGAGTCGAATATCCTCCTCCAGTCCACTTTTTTTGATGAACCGGAGTATCTGGAGTGGATCGAACGATGGTAGACCTTCTGATACTTGATAGACATCCAGGCGTTTCCTTCTTTTGTGCATTAGTGCTCCATATTCCTGGAGTTTTCTCAACATCTCCTCTGGTCTTGGCAAAAAACTCCCACACCAGTGTAGACCTGATTTCATGACAGCTGTACGTCTTAATGGCGGCCTGGCTATCTGACAGTCCGACATCCGTAATACTGCCTATCGACGTTAAACTTAGCACATCTCTTGAAAAATACTGGAGTATGTTGCCATGGCTTTCGACTTCTGGGTTCGTCTACACCTGCTCCAGTTCCTGTGAATGTTTTGGATCAGTCTGTGTACCACTTGAATTAGTACACCCTGACTTTACTGCTTCATTCTTTGTTGCTGCTCAGCTTCCAGTTGAATTTTCGGTCGAAGCAGTGTCTCTTGACCATATCTATCGATTCAACACGTAAACAACAACAGAAAGAAAAAACAAAATCGTCTATCTATGTAGGTAGAAACCTTTGTCTATAGATACCTACTTCTTAAGTTGAATTTTTTCGCTTTTCAACAAAGCCTTCACGAAAAAAACAAGAAAAATAAGAAAAAAATTCTTGACCCCAATCGCTGCCCATTCGTACAGACAGACCAATAAAAAATGACCGAGCAACAAATCTCCTTCCAGCCAACGTCCAATTTGCATGTGGTATGTTATTTTACGTCTCAGATAAAGTATCTCTTCGATACTCACCAGCATGTCTACTGGCATATTTACAACCACTTTTTTTTCCTCTCTTGTATCTCGTATCTATCCATCCATGGAAATGAAATTAAATGGCAAAAAGAAAAACAGCAAAAAGCAAACACGAAATAGCTCACCTTTAGCTGGAGAGAAGACTCCGTTATACTCATAGTGCGAATGAAAAAAAAAAAAAAAAAAATAGCGAAAGGTGAAGAATTCTTTGACGTATCTGGCAACAAAAATCGCGAGTGGTATTTCGAATTGCGATGAACTGTAATTTCGCGGTTCAACACAGCCGAGTTCAGTCTTTATGGCGAAGGAAGGTGATGCAAAGAGAATCAACGAACCTTTACCGAATTGACCAAGTCTTGAAAGAAAGCCTCTGCTCCCGCCTCTTTGCTAGACGGTGTTGGTTAATTAATTGGTTCGTGCACACAGCGGTGGTCCGCACAAAAGACGGAAGTGAATTGTGTGGACGGCTAATTAAAGTGATTGACTTCGTTGCTGGAAATTAGAGCAGAATGTATTTCATTTTCAATTAGATACTCGTAGCTCATGCCGAGCGGTCGCTTGCAAGTTTCTTTGCTACTTGTACAAGTAAACTACGTGTACTGTATCTCAAGGTTTTTATAGGACTTGGTCGACCAGTTCACGCCCGAACAAGCAGCCTCAATAGGTTATTCCTTCCTAAATGAAGTTGTACACCATTTTTTCCCTTGAGTTACGAACCGTTTCCGTTCATCACGTGCAAATTGCAGGCCGCTACCATAGGTAACCCAACCGGTTTATTCCTGCCGTGCCAGGCGGCTGAAATAAATTAACCGAAATGCCTGCACATGGGAGTTGTGCAGGCATATGTCGCTTATGAAACGCGCCTTCACTAACATACACTTCGACTATTCGCCTCCAAAACAAGTTCAACGTTCCGAAAAATTGTTTCCTTATACCGACCACCTTGAGTGTGTGCCAGACTTCTCTCCTTTGCCATACAGAATTTATTTTTACTTCTTTGTTTAATTAAATTTGAGCTAAAAACCTTATTTCTTTGTGCGTCCATGATTAGAAAGGAATTTCGCAATAAAAATTAAAAAAAGAAAAATGAACAAAAAAATATGACTGAACCGAACCAGGTAACCACTGGAACCAGTGGAACCGTTTGCGTAATTGTAATTCTGCAGAGCAAAATTTTTGACTCCACTTTGCTTTGTTTTTTTTCGGTTTTTTTGTCTGCTTTTTTTGCAACTATAATGGGCATTAGACGCCCATTATTATTCCGGTAGTCCACCGAAATTGGTTGCATAAAGCTGAAATGAAATGCAAAGTACTACTCGTAGCTTCAGCTCTGAGGCAGTGATGACATCGAGAGGAGGTAATACTCGTCGTGGTCAGCTGGGAAAATTAATTCGGTCAGGTGTTGAATTACTTGATGTGTTTGCATCTAGAACAGGAATTACCGCTTCCACTTAAGTTTGTAACGAACGATGGGGTGTGGTGCAATGGAGTGTTGCTTCATTTTTTAATGAAGGATATCCTAGGTGTTGTGAGGATAGTGAGAACCGGTACATCTGCACATGTCGTAAACTTTCTGTTTAATTGGGTCTCAGTAGGATTGTATTTCTTATATCCATCGCAGTGGTTATAACAGTGAATAGCTGGCAATATGCGTGAATGGCTTCGAAAGATCTAGATCCTAACATCAACCATAAAAAGCGTTGAGTTGCATTCAATAGGTCGTGGCCAAGCTTGCCAGCATTATAAAAACTGGGGTAAAATTCTACCCCTTCATGGGTCTCTGACTCTCTAGTCCGTGAAATTGTGCCCATGCCGAGTTTAAGAGAATTGTTGTGAATAGATTCGGGCAATCTCTTCAGCTTTATCTATAAATTCTCAGTTGGTTATTCGTTTGTCTCTCAATTTCGAATCGGGGTCAGTGAAGGAATACACGTTCCACATCTTCCTGAGCCTGAATGCAATATGGACAGTAGGGAGAGTTGTCATGCTTGAATCTGTAGAGATATGTATGTGCGAAAACCATCCATGGCCACCAAGCTGTTGCGTCTTGTAAAAGTCTGCCTCGCCATACTTATGGATTCTCCTTGCCTTAAGAAGTAGGATAAGATGGTAGGTCTATCGGTTTTTACTTGACAGGCTCCATCGTTGTTGCCATTTTGCTATGTTGTCTGCTCTTTCTAGCGGGTTTGCTTCTTCGTCGGCTGTCACAGGTTCCAGGTTCCTCCTTTCGTGTGTTTTTTGAAACTCCTCTGCCAGTATGTCGATTGCATATTCTGTTATTATGCGAAATGCACTGCATACCTAGTCTAATTGCACAAGGTTGGTATGTCGACTCAGTTTTATATTCCAGATTTTTCTTAAGCGAGAGTCTTGTATAAACCATGGTGCTTAGGTATATGATGGTGTGTCTCCCTATTGTAATCTGGTGTCCCCTATCGTTAGAGTGATGGCTTTCCTCGCCTTCCTCCTACTTATTAGCACCGCTTCTGTTTTATGTTAGGCTAATTTTAAGCCCACAGATTTAAGCCAACGCTAAACAATCCTGATTGCGTCGTTGCTTATTTGGACCATTTCTATAATTTTGGCTTCTTCTGGTATAGGCAGATTGAATATCCCATCATACCGAACATTCAACAGAAGTGGACCTAAGACCGAACCCTGTGGAACTCCTCCTGTTACGTTATACATACTTCTTGGGGCCATCGTCTGAATCATTCATATATCAGTATCCGTCTCTATCTTAGTGGTATACGTGCCTACCTTTATATTTCAAAAAGATCGCAAGATACATACACCTGCGTTTTCAATTGCTGCTTCTAAACTTTTGGTGATGATATGTTCCAGAAATTGTCTAGCCGCGTCCACCATACTGTTGACTATTACTTCCGAACAAGCATCCCTGGCCCGCACTGAAACGCAACGATGTGACCTTGGACGGTAGTTGAGTTCACTTCTACACGGACGACTCCAAGACCAAGAGGTGAATACTGGTTTCTCCTCTGAAAAGCTCAATCTGAGCATCTCTTTCTGCCTCCCGGATCACTGTAGGGTTTTCCAGCTGGAAATTATGGCAATCAAGGAGACCATGTCCTATTTGAAATGTAATACAATATCTGCCAAGGATATTAACACCTTCATTGACAATCCAGCGATTATTGAGTCCCTGAAATCGTGCTTTTTCACTTCAAAGTCCGCTTCAAACTGACGTCGTCTCTTGCAGAGATGACGGAGCAGTTCAACACTCACCTCTACTCTGTGTCAGGCCATAAAGACATTCTGAGAAACTGTAAGGCTGACGACATAGCCAGAAAGGGTGCGACTCATTCTGCCTAAATGGCAAGGCCTGGGTATGCCCCTCGTTACATGTAAACATCTACTCAGGCTGGACGCTTTCAGCAGGACCAACCACAGACAATACATCCTTGTCTCGACGTGTGAAATGTACATCTAGACAGATCTGTTCCAAGCTGAATCACAAACATAGTGCCTGGTGGGTTATCCTAAAGAGACCACGTAATAGGTGTCGTCACGAAATACTGACTCATAGGTCGACATACTAAAAGGTTGGGTCTCTTTTCAAATGACTTCTACAGGAGTTACACGTTTGAAGAGCAAGAGGTAAGGAGGAAGGTCCTATTCCAAAGAAGACTACTCCAATTTGCGGCTCTTTCCTTCAATGACCGCCGTAAATTTCCGTCATTAGGCGTCGTGAGCTTCCTTCGCTTCATTAAAAGGTCCATTTGGCTTGATTAGTCCCTGTGTAGCCAAGTGGAGAGATTCATGGCATCACAAAGAACATCTTTTTGTTTAATTTTATCTGAATCCTGGTCAGCCTAACCTAACCTTCTGTTTCCTCTATCGCTTTAGGAATACTCCTTCACTCATGTCAGTATGTCATCTAGCCCAGCTACTTTTTTTACCTCCAAATCTATTAGAGGCTGCGTAACTGTAAGGATTGGGTTTGGGTCCTCCTACTTTGCCTCAGAAACAATCAACTAACAACGTTCTCCAGAAACTTCAGGCAGGTGGGACCAATTGACCGGAAGCTCTTCAGTTTCCCGCTGGTGTAGCAGAACATCGGTGACATGCAGTACAACCCGCTGACTATTGTGGGAGATGAATCACGTAGTCGTAATTAAAAACGAATAATAATTCATTCATTTTAATTGCTGTTGAATAATCCCCAATTTCTCCTTCAACTCATGACGTGTCCTACACGAGTCTATTCGTATGCTTCCATAAACCTTCTCCAGGCAGCAGTTGTATCAGCATTTCGACCTTCAAAGTCTGTTTAAACTGATTTGTTTGACTTTTTTCCGCTTACAATACTTCATAAGCGTTAAACAATAAACATTCTCTCAAGATACTTAACTGTAAGTATGCAGAGCAACTTGGGAAATCCCACCTGTGAACTATAACCACTTTTATGCCATTCATCTCGTATGTAAACAGGTGTGTTCACACAATACCATTCTCCCAGGCATTTACAGTCAGGAACTCTGTTGTAATCCACTTCGATATTCTCCCATGATACTTCACACTTTTAAATAGGTTCAAACACCTTTACGGGTTTAAGGTAAAAAAAAAAAAATAGTCCAACTCCGCTCTGTTCACCGTTTTTACCCACCCACCCATGCTGGGTGGTATTGTCATATCTGTGAGTTGTGCGTGTGTGTATGAGATACACATGCAATCCATCACATTCCATAGACAAAACAAAACAATTATCCCCGCGGTGTATACTTAGGTGCAAGAGACGCAGCAGCAACTAATTAAAATGCAAGCTACAGAGCCGCTATAAAATTATGGACGGGAATTCTTGATAAATTTGCAATAAAGCGTTCACCGCTGTCCGTAGAATGTTTTCATGGCCCGGCTATAAAGTGCGATACGTGTGTTCATCTAGTCATGCACCAACGGGTTGAATTAATTCGGTAAAATTGTTTTTCTATAAATAAAAGAAAATCGTCGGTTGCTTAACTATTTTTTGAGTTTCAAGTGGCGAATGTCATTCCATTCCATCCAATTTGTTAGGTTTTTTGTATGATTGATGCATGCAATTCGAAATCGCAGATACAAATCGACCGACCGGGGCACGGGAGAAAGTGCGAGTAATCTACCTCGTCGCAGATGGAGCTGGAGTCATTCTATTGATAGATTCAAAGACGCAGTTTTGATGAGAGATACAAATTTCTCGTGTTTTTTTTTTATGGTTTTGTGTTTGCAGGGAAACCAGGCGTGAACCCATAAAAGATACAGAAAGGCGGATAGGACAATCGTTGAGAAATTTGCAGACAAAAATTAGTTGAGACAGCTTTATGCTCCGCGGGAAATGAAGTGAAATTTTTATGAAGTGTTATGTGGCTTTGCTTCGGAGACAAAATGTCCAACTTGGACCCATGAAATTAACGCTTTAAGTCGTTAAAATGAAATGTGTTCGAACGTAATTCTGTTTTATTGCACTGTGACACTGTCAGCTTAGTTTGTCCAAGGAGTCGAGTATCGATTGTGTAATGCTCGCTAGTAATTTATGTGTTTCTATGCTCTGAAAGAAGTGGCTCTTAGCTCCTATCCAATAGTAGTGATCTAGTATGGTAATACCTTCTGTGTCTGGAATACAGGCCATTCTGTTGATTTGACGCATCTACAGGTGTCGTTCACCGGTTTGTCAGGCAGTTCTTCGATGTCCTGGAAGTGTCTTCCAAGGGATTTGTTTCTTTGTTGACAGAGGCTTGGGCGATTGCCCTGAAAGTGGGTAGTGTGCTCATGGACCTCCTCATCACCTCAACCTCTACTGTTAGGACCTTCCCTTAGAAAACGCTACTGTGGTTTAAGAGTCTGACTGACTTTGAGATGTCCCAGCACCAATGTCCATCTTGGATATACAGAAAGAGGTCTGGAAAGGTCAAATCGGGCCATCTTGTGTCGTGCGAAGCGCAAAAACGGGTGACCAAGCAGCTAGGAAACGCTTGCTTCCCCTGTCGCTTGTGCTGTGTGTGTGGTTGCATCGTCCTGCTGGAACCACATTTTCTCACATTTCGTCAATTTGCGGCTGCAAAAAGTCATTGATCCATGGTTTTTTACCGCTCACCAGTCACGATAACAGTGTTTCCGACGCTGACTTCGAAAAAATATGGGCCCATGGTAGCATCAACATTTACCTTCTTCTACATTAACACTCTGTCTACTACACCTTAGTTGGACTCTACCCGGTTACAATGCGGCCTTAGACTCGGTGGGATTCCTAAGGAGGATTAGTTGTTCTGAAATCATGAATCTGCTGTCGTTCGCCCCTTACCCCCCATGAAGCATAGGGCGTCAACATTGCCTACACGCCATCCTGTGTTTGGGGCTACAACGTGTCTCAGCTCTCCTAAGACCAGGAACCAGATACCTTGCTTTCTCCTCAACTGTCCTGCGCCAAGTTTGCTTAGGGTAGGCCACTCGTCTTTCGGCTTGGGTTAGTGGATTCCATTTCATGGCTTTTTCTGTATTGCATCTTGGCCTAACCTAATAGACATGCCACCTCTCTTATGCAAGCTAGTGCGTCCTTAGTAGCCGAGTCTTTTACTTCCACTGACGAATGTATTTCTTTGTGGAAAATGCGTGTCCTGATCCAGTGAAGTGCCAGAAATTCAGTGAGAGTGTGTTCGGATGATTCATCTTCCGCCAGACAGAAGCGACATTCCGTAGTGGCACACCAGCTTCCTAATGTTTTCCTTGTCTTAGTCAACGATTTCTTGATTAAAGACTTGGACTTGGATCCCGCGACACTTTCCCAGTGGGCTAGATGAAGTTTGTGTTCCCAGTCATTACTCGGCGCTGTGGCGGCAGTTCAGTTAAAGTGATTCTGTATGGCAACGAAATTTTCTTCGCGCCGCAAAGTATGACCTATTCACTGCCACTTCCTTCGTCTTATTGTGATGTCGATATGTAGGTTCCTGGTCCGTTCTCCTTGAGAGGTGTTCGTTCGAGATACGGTTCGGCTAGTATCGAGGAGTCTTGACTGTAGGTGTTCTTTGATGCGTTCCCCAATTATTGTAGCAACCGCTGGTAAGACGCAGATCCTTCTTCAGTTTGCGATTTTCGCTAGATACCTCATCTGAATAAAGTCGGCATTTCAGACGATTTTTGAACATTTGTGCGAAATTTATGCTTTAGAAAAATGTGGTTTTATTGTATGCTAACCTCAGATGTTCGTAAATGTGGAATGGGCTTCGTAAAACCGGAACAAATACACAAGCAGGCATCGAATTTTCGCAATCGCTGATTATAAATTCGAATTTTGTGATATCTCAAAAAATTTAAAGCAATAATCGATTTGCATTTCACCTTACATCACAGTGGGTCGAACCGCACAAATCTTCCTGCCTGTCAACATGGCATCTTTTCATTCCGGTTTCCATTGATTCGCTGATTTTTAAAGAAATGCAAACCATTTATCCACGTATCTAATGAGGAGAAAGCTCACACTCTTAATCTGACAAATGCATCGATCTCTACCAATTTATCTTTTTTTTTTTTAGCTAAACAAATAAATATTTTCGATTCCTTCGCGGTTCCAAATTAGTTACGCATATCAACTTGTATCAACCGCGGCCATTGGTTACGCATTTTGTTTACAATATGCAATTCAAATATCGCCACTCAGAGTATCTCTGCTGATTGTTTATGGTCAGCAATTTGCAGCCAATTTCAGATACAAATATAAAAACTTTTTTTATTTCCTTTGAAAACAAATTGCGGTCAATTATAACAAACTTTGAAGGGGAAAGTAAACGTTATTTTCAAAAATAAATTGTATCCATTCAAATGAATGACAGAATAGATACTTATGCATGTATCTCGACCTAAAAAATGTGTGTCAGTGCGATAAAAAAAAAAAAGAAAACATTCTCAACAGCATACTCTGTCAGAGAATTTTGACAGTTCATCGAACTGAAAACAATGCTGACTGGAAGGCGCATTCGAATCGCTCAGAAGGTATCCGAAGGCAACTTGAACTTATTTTCCAACGATCACGGAACCGGACTTTGCTCAAAATGAGTGATTTCTTTTCTTCTTCTTCTTCTTCAGTTTTTTTTTTTTCATTTTTTAATCGCACTATTCAATTAGGTTTAAATACAAAAATGGGTTGTACGAGGTGAGTCAGGTTGTGCGGTGTTACATCACCTACCCTGATCGGTATTTAGCTGCAAGTGGTGTATTGTATCGTGACTAGAAAGTATCTATTTCGATTGAAATTTTATGCTAATTTTGCATCAGGTATGTGCATATTTTACAAAATTATAGTTTATTTGCGTTATTTTTCGTAAAGTCTAGAGCGATACCTACGAACATAGTTTCAAATTATTGTTTTATAGGTTATAATTGGCATGCGGAGCTACCTTTGTTGGGTATACATCGTTAAACTGTGAGTTTTCCTTGAGTTAATACTTGAATTCAGGCAGACAAAGACGGTACTAAAAGGTGGGATAATTTATGTGTGCATGGCTTTAGGACAATGACGGAAGATACTGTCTTTTTTGGGCAGATCCAGGTCCCTTTTCGTTTCTCTTCCACACAAAATTTTCCCTACGTCCACAAATTATGCGATCATTAGTATTCTTTGTGTGTCAATGGGTAAAGTATTGGTAGCTACCTGTGTCTCCAACCATAGGTAGTACTGTTACTGACCGAGGACGTCGGGAGAACTCTGTGCCGATGGAAGTTATAGTCGCAGATACTTCAAATTTCTCTAGAATCAACTCGATTTCTTAATTTGACTTTAGAATACAGTGTCTGTCGAATCGTGCGGCAACTAGTAAGCAGTTCAACTACTTGTGACCTGTCAAATTACTAGTAACCTGTCTAACTACCAGTTGCCAGTCCTGCTACTAGTAACCTGTCTAACTATTAGTAACACAAGACATCGTACGGCCTTCTCTACCACCTTATTGTACAGTCTGCAGATATAATTTTCTAGAGCGAGGGGCGAACCTTGCATATCCGCCGTACTCCAGGTTGCACGGTAGTGTCAGATTCTTACTAACTAAACCTTACCTACGCTAGCTCAGCTCCTCGCCTCGTGGAACTACTGTCAGGTATTACTTTCTGGGCGGGTTTTCCGGGTTACACCGCCCACTTGTCAGCGCCCTTATCTGAGTCTTTGCTTACTTCTCTAAGTTCGATTTGAATTCAGGTTAATAATGTGCTAACCGCGTCCCAATTGCACCCCTTCTATCATATTTGGAGCATTAAGTGTAGTACCCTCGTACTTTTTTCTCTTTCCAATCTTCGTTTCTCCTCAAGGAACCTTGGGCAGTTAAAAACGACATTTTCCGGGTCTTCGTCGCCACCAGGGCTTGCTGGGCATTCTGTCGAGTCGTCGAGCCTAAAGCGATGTTGATATCAGCGATACCCGCCGTGGCCCGACAAAAATTGCGTCGAATAGCTTACGAGTATGTATGTGCATGTTCATCTACTTTTATGTGAGATATTCCATCGTTGCTGTCATGTTCTTAGTCATATTGTCCTTTCTTGTCTTCTTAGCTCTGTAGCTTCTGCGTTTTTAGGTCTTCTATTCTGAATTATTTTTCCTTCATCAGCTAGGATGTCTATGGGACTCATGCCAGCAATGACGTACACTGTCTCATCCGAAATTGTCCCATACGATATAACATAACGATATAGCTCGTAACGTAGATTGTTCTTTTAAAGCATCCGTCCATCGCTTCCGATCGAGGATGCAAAGAACACTGTTGAGCTCACAACTCTAGCCAGTAATAGTCTACTGATGCTTCTTGGCACCATCGCCCCTTCGGTCCCAGGCACGCTGCTGCCAGTTCGTCAGACTAAGCATCCTGGCATCCGCGAATATTTGATCCTTATATCGATCGTTCGGTCTTTCTTGCTGTTTCGAACCTGAGGGCTGGGATTCGAAGACTCTCTTGCCTGGAGCATTGTCGTTTATTCGCTCAATTCGTTCGTCCTCCTCGCATATGGCATCCAATATCCGACGAAGTATTTTTTTTTTTTTTTTCTAAAGAGTCGACTGCTCTGCTTTCCTATTGTCCAGCACTCGGCGCCATTTAGTGGGACTGACAGGATTAAAGTTCTGTAGAACATCAGTTTCGTTCGTCCTGTTAGAAGTTTTGAGCCTAATTGTTTTGTAAAACCGAAGTAGCAGCTGTTTGCTAGGGTAATTCTCCTCCGGATCTCCACTAAGATGTCGTTCGAAGAGTTAAAATTTACTCCGAGGTAGGTTAAGTCTTTAACTAGCTATCTGTCGATAGAGGTGTTTTGTCCTGAGCGGTGGACAGGTGTTGGTTTCTTTGTCGACAGCAAATATTTGGTTTTGTCTTGCTTGGACTTCAGATCAATATCTCTCCGCCTTTGTTTAAATGGCCGTAAAAGCTTGTACAACGGGTCGCTGGGAATGACCGTGTTGAGACAAATTCTCCCTGCTATCTGCTCCGGCACTAAATTGAAAAAATCGCATAACAGCGCATCTTCTTGCCAAATCCGATGCAGGTCTGGATAAGTTTCAAAGAGGATCTTCGGAATTGCACTTCATACCTCGTGTTTTCCAGCGTAACCCAGCGTAGTTGGATCAGTTTTTTTCGGACCCGCACATCGGTCATCGCCTGGTAGTGTTTCAAGCGATGAATACTTTTCTATACGCAGCCTTAAAGTCGATACCGATAGTGGATTTCCACTTGAAATTCGTTGGTCTTTTCCAGGATTTGGCTGAAAATTTGGTCTATATTCTATCTGCCGTCATACAGATGCTTCTACAAATTTAAGCAGTTGTTTGGAAGCACCTCCTTAACTACTCCCGTGGCTCAAATATTGCTTAGTTCGGTAGGTTAATAAGCCAGACTTACGTTCAGTTGCTCTTCTTCGGACTGCATATCTAAAGCTGGTTGACTATTTAAATTTCAAGTCACTTTTAAGCTGCTTTGCTACGGTCTCTGATCAATGTAGACGAGCAGTGTTCGACTTCAGACCTTGACAGTTTGAGAAAATAAGTCAAAGTCGTAATCGAAATTGATCGGCAAATTCAACAAAAGCACAGCTAAACCCAAAAAAACGTATCTCAACCGTAGATCCAAACAAGTTAAAGTAGCAAATTCTTTTTGAAGTGTTCTCAGCGTCTTAAGTTCCGCAACCTACACTTCATTCATCGCAGACTAAATATTTCTCGGAACTACTAAGGGTCTCATACAATTTTTTCTAAACAATTTTACGCGCTATCATCTTGAAGCAATCTCTCGATTCATTGAAATTCCTTTCATGAATCAACTCAGATACATTCTCTACAACTTCCATCGAAACCCATTGTGTAAAGGAATTCACTTCCACGAATTTCTCGTGATCCACACTCGTATGGCATTCGCTAGTCTCCTCCACAACGAGCTACTCAATCATCGCGATTTCGAAATTAACTGACCAGCACATATGTATTTATATGATCATCATAAAGAAGGCACCGCACTTAATCACGACTCGCGATCAAGTCGGCTGAATAAAGCATAAAAACCAACATCTGACCCACATTCCAGAAGTCGTCTGCTCACGAAATGTTGCCAACAAAAACAAAAAACCTGAACAAAAAAGGTGTAACCTTCCCATAAGAAAGGCAACCATTCCACAAGCTCATTAGAAATGTACCCACGAAGCCTACTTAATGAGCCAGGGAGCATTAGAAAATATGAATTATGGAGCAACATGCTGCAGATGTTGCTGCTGCGTTGCAACATATCCTCTCACAGACCAAAGGACACAGCGGTCGTTAATTTCAGTCTGTGCCTGTGCGACTGTAACTCCAAATTTATTATGTGTGACTGCCATTCGATGGGACAGGCGCAATAAATTGTTCGCAGTTTAATTCGCACTCTCAGCCTACTTAGGCTGCCGTCGGCACATGCAGTTGAATAACCCACCCACACGCCTTGAGGTTTCTGCATAAATCTCAGGCTTATGCGGGTTTGGTTCTGCATACTCATAAAGCCGACCTCAATTCTATAAACATGTCGCCATGGCCAGAGACCTGGAACCCATTTCATTCGCACTCCGCTCCTGAACTATACGAGATGCATGTGCACCTCATTGTTCATTCAAAACTTAACGCCGTAGGCGTGGCTGGTTTGCTAACTCACCGAACAAGAATTTCACTGCAACAATGCCTAACTCCGGTTGCATTGCAATTTGTATCTATGAGGTTCCGCAATAAACCGTTCGTACGGATAAAAATCTCTCAGACTAGCAGAGGCTTGCACGCCTCTGGGAAAGGAGAGAACTCTATCTGTGAGAACAAGGTCAATTGGAATAAAAAGTATCTGCGCTTGCGCGCATACTTAAGACACATTCTACGCATATTTGTTAGGCAAGCAGGGAAGTGGCAGGGGGGGATGGGGTGCGCACTATGAAAACCCGATACCACTGATTACGATCGTAATTACATGCCGTAGTTGCAGTTAATTTCAGTTGCTGTTCGAGAGATCAACACAGCTGCAGATAAACGGTCATTTCATCTGCACTTTTGTAGGTTAATTCTGTGCTTAGACGTGGAAAGATATTTTAAGTGCGTCTGGGATGTTTGAGTGGGTTTTCTCGTTGGAATTAGTTTTAATTACAGCGCAAGTAAGGTAAATGCACTCGTGATTTAAGGGGGTCTTAATGACGAACGTTAGGAGGACACGATGGATGCTTTCTGGGAGGAAATGACTCTTGTTTGGTTGGGTGGGTTCTTATACGCCTCTAAGCAATTATAAATAGTCTCAGTCGTTGCATGGCTCGGGAGAGAGAGAAATTTTGATTTAGCGCAAACGCAATTAGGGACTTTACGACGGGAAATGGAGGGCCTGTAAAAGTAAGCTGTGGAACCCATGCTAATTAGCCATAAATAAGTACAAAATTTATGGCTTGACATGGGTCGCATGCAAATGACAGATGTGAGAAAGTTGTGTAACTCTTTGTCGGTCGGTGGGATAATTTAAATGGAAAAAGCGTCCGTGGATAGTTTAAGTGGACAAAGATCGAAAACAAAGATTCTGCGGTGCGAGTTTCGGCTCTGGTTAGCATTCTTTTCACTTAAATTGTCTTAAACTTTAATTTGCTGGTATTCTCCTCGGTTTTATACTTGATTACGATCGAGAAAACACTTAGAATGGTTAACATTGCCCAGATATGGCGAGATTATCAAGAACTTTTTCGAGGCAAACTACGCGTTTTATTAGCCACTAAAACGTGGAACGGTTTTTAATCTGAATCGAGGACTTGAACAGCTAATAGGCGCCCTTGAATGCTTTCGTGACTCTCACTTTGTATTACTCATAGAAATACAGACGGAGGAGTGTGCTTGCAAAGAGACCGGTAAAATCATGTTGCGCAGGATAAATTCCTGCGGCTTGAAACCCAACCAAGTCCACTAGATCTGTGTACCCTTGCACCGTAAGCCTTTTCTGTTTTCTGGAGTGTTTCTTCGGTGAGAGGAATACGAATATCTGTTGTAGCATATGGTCTACCGGGGACCATCGTCATCCAAAGCAGCCACAGAGACGATTTTGAATCATCAACTCAAAGCCGGTGAAGAATTGCAAGAGGAAACTCCCTTTCGGGTCGATCGGGTACCACTTACAAAGTAAGCTGGGCAGCCACATGGAATGGCGTTTCCTCCCCTTCGTCGTCCATGTAACTGCGGTAAAAGTCTTTGGCCGGTATACCTAGCCGCGCGGGCATTGTCTTTCCATTGCACAATGACCTTCAGAGTGATCTTTTGTGCTAGTTATGTCCTAGCAGAAATCATGCTTGCGAAGGAAGCTAAGGATTGTGTGGGCTGAGTTGGAGATTATATCAGAAGCGGTCGTGAACCTTTTGAGAAAATGCTTTAGCCTGCTACGAGCCATGATGGGAAATTCACACAAACATAAGGTGGTCGACAGTTTCATTGTCCTCAAGACACACTTATTTCTTCGAAAATATGGACGTCATTAATCTGGAAATCATATCGCCGACGCCAACCCTACAAAATTTCAGACCACCTTGTTGAACTTAGTTCCATGTCGCTAACCCGAAAGCGGATCCACCCTGCACTGTGTAAGGCTTAGAAATGACACTCAAATTTCGCTCCCATATCACTACTCAGCGTGGAATAGAAGATGTCACTCTCATTCAGAAAATTCCGCACAAATGACGTCCTCACTCACGCTTCTACCGCGTCTGAAACCCAAGAAATGAGAAATAAACTCCAACCGCACAAAAATACGAACCACCCTGTACTTGAAATGAATTCTCAAAATAAACTACACCCTCTGACTAAAATTTTGGTGTTTGTTTCATGCCGCTAGCTGGTCTAGAACCGGAGATATCGCGGTTTCAAAAATGCACCACGAATTTTCGTGAAACACCAGGCCACCAGAAATTCGCAGAAAAACAGGAGGTATACCGACCCTCGTCAACGACACCTAACTGGTATGGGCGCTCTGTACGCTGCACACAGATTTTTCGTTCAATTTGTTTTGACTGTAACTTCGTCATTTCTCAACCGATTTTGAAGTTTCGGGTGTTAAATTAAAGGGGATTTTCTGGAGAATATGCTAGGATTTATGTCGATAGGATAGCACGATTCACATTGCTCATATTTTACGATTAAAGTTCAATTAAAATTTTACGACGTCGTTTCTACAAATTTCGGTCTTATTTTTTGTATAATTTTATTTAAATGAGCCCAAAGATCGCGTGACAGTCAATAGCCAAAGTTACCAATCCCGACGACGCGACGGCGCTAAGTGCCATACTGGCCCTGAAACGGTTAACTTAGGAGTCTATTCAACGACAACATTATATCGCGAAATGGAACAGTGAATGGACCATCGACAGCGTGCGATTTGACGCCACTCGATTCCACTTCTTGTGGGGCTATACAAAGACTTTGGTAAATGCTGATAAAACGTAAACGTTCTTCGAAGCCAATATTCATCGCGTTATTGGTGACATAGACCCCCAAACGCTCGAAAGAGTGGCCCAGAATTAGACCGACAGAGTGCGCTTTGTGGAAATCAGTTCTATATCTCTTCGAACAACACCCTCTTTACATCTAAAACAACACACTTCGAATGGACTCTTTATCAGTGGATTGCGATTCTATTTACATAAGATTGTTTCACTCAGTTCAGTTGATCGCGTGTTACTCTTCCCAGTTTAATCTCTCATTTTTAACCTCTCTCACAAGTTTAATAAAACTTTCTACCGTCATTTCCTGCGTCTAAGATTTTTAGGTTACCATTTGTGATGTGAGAAATTTTCAACCATTATTATTACAAAAGCAAGAAGTATCTCCACCGCGCAATCTTAATGATTATGCAAAAGAAAAAAAACAGATACACCTCACAAACGGTCTAACTAAGTGTGTCCTTAATTATTCCCAAGTTTCCCTTCGGCAATTAATTGCGAACACAGTAAAACAAAGAAATTAAATAATTTCCACCCTACGGCAGCTTCCTTTCTCCGCTTGTACGGGTGTACACAATCTCTAAGATCTTTTGCTTCTCGGCAAATGAACTCAACAGGAAGACGATAATTAGATACGCGTTCGGTTATGCATTTTCTTAATTCTATGGTGGAAAAGTTTGCACACTTCTGCTCCATTCATTGCAAGTACAAATTACACCATCGCCATCATCATAGAAGTGCCGACACTTTTTGACCGACTTCTTGGTTTTTCTGCTGATCCAATGCGTGTAAAAATTATTTTTTTTTTGCGATTGTTTGCACGGAACGTGGGGTTTTTTATTTAACTACTGCAACATTAAAAAAAAAGTGTTAATTGCAATGAAATTGCTTAAATGTGTTAGGAATGTACTGGTAGATGATTGCCCCGTTTTTTTGATTCGAAAATCGTGTAACAGACACACTGGCATTCAAGTGAGTAAGGCTTTCAACCAAAGGTTCCTTTTGTGATCCAAATTTTGCCGATACTTTGGATAAATAAAATCGATATCGATGCCGGTGGGACGTAGTTCCTGTCGGACAATGGTACTTCGGCTGAAGGGCAGTGAGGTAGTAGCAATACTCCTTATGTAGTTTCTATTGTCCGCACTCCATTATTAATAACCGACGAATGGGGGCATTGACCCCTCCCTAGCAAGAGCATCTTCTCTTTCGTTAACCGGTATCTCGGAATGTCCCGGAACCCAAACTAGTGTCACCGTGCAACTTCGGTGCCTCCTTTACGATCGTGATGGCAATCACGTAAGCAAAACGCGACCGCAGGTTGGTTGTCGGAGCAGATGTACATAGCTCTACCCTTTATCTTCTTTTCTAGAGCTACGTGAGCTGCACTTGCAGCAAATACATCGGCCTGAAAGACCGTAGTATGAGTGTACATATGTACCTAGTTGAATAGCCTTGTCCACACTCACTTCCTCCGAATAGATGTCTGCTCCCGAAAGCCCATCAATCAGAGGCCCGTCTGTATAGAAGACAGTACTAGTTGGTTCAGTCCCGATCCATCTGCCGTTTCTCCGTTCCGAATGCTCCGGAAAAGAGCATTGGAATCTACGGTTCGCTCAAGCAGCTATCCAATGCGGAATACTACTTTCCCGGCCACGTACTCTAAGAAGAGATACAAAGGAGGAAGGCTCAGAAGAGCTTCCATTGCCGCAGTCAGAGTTCCTCTCATTGCGCCAGTGATGTAGACACTTTTGCAGAGTTATTCAACCTAACTTGCCACAGTGATACGGATGTTGCCCTTTCTTGTGGTTTTACCCTCCTGGTAACGTTAGTCTCTTGTCGCTTCAAGGTTCATCTAAGGTAAAGAATGTCGATAGGGACCATTCTCGCTATAATACAGCTTGCAGCAGAGATCGTCACAGAGACCCCCCCTAGTATTGATGTTATAATGCGACTATCAAGGATTGTCCTAACCAACCCATCTGGTTGTTAGATAATCGATTCCTCTACGACTCATGGTGCTTATGGTAGAATCATAACCGGTTTTATCGAAAGCACCCTCGATGTCAAGGAAGGCGAATAGGGCTATCTCTTTGGAAATATTTCAGAGCGCCTTAGGTCGTTCTTAGTTACTGGAAGCTCTTTACGGTCCACATCTATCAAGGTAATCACTTTTTCCATTAACACAAGCTTTAAGTAAAATTTATTCTATTTCCAGCAAAGTGGAGTAGCCTACAATAACCCCCACCCTTACTTACATTGGTTGCGGTACTGTTTGGTTGATGCCAACCGACAAGTCTCGCCAGTTTACCAGATAAAGCGCACTCTTTGTTGGTTGACAGCGCACCACAAAAATGAGCAAGGGCTAGGTTTTAAGGAACCATTATTTGGGTGTCGCGTAGAGCAGTCCATGGCCTCCAAAACGAATCTTTGAATCCACCCCGGAGACGACGACCGTGACTCAGGCGGCACACGCAAGTGGAAGTAAATAAGCTCGTAATCCAGCGGTTTGAGGTCTGGACTGTCTGCTGGCCAACCATCCGGTGACATTAAGCACAGAACATTAGCACTTAGAGTCCTTACAGTGTGCAAACGACCGGGCTCGAACTCTATCAACGTAACAGAATGATTCCAAGCGACCACACGATCCGAAAGGTCTTGTTTTCTTCCCTTTTTTTCTGAGGCCAACAAATTTTACGCCGCAATATTGCATGACTGTCACTTATCACAATAACAATGAAAATAAACTGTACCACAGCTTCTTTGCGAAATGTCGATCTTTGTTTTATTTCGTCAGCCGTCCAGAGCTCCCTGAATCGCATATCGCCGACGCCAACCCTACGAAGTTTCGGATCACCTTGTTGACCTGGTTCCATGTCGCTAACCCGAACCGAATGCATCCAATATTGCAACCATTTATAGAAAATTCCGGATCACCCTGCGCTGAAGAAGGTTTAGAAATGGCACTCAAATCTCGATCCCACACCACTAGCAGCCAAGCCACTGTGGAATGGAAGATCTCAGTCCCATTCAGAGAAATCCGCGTAAAACGGTCCCACACTCAGGCTTCTATCGCGTCTGAAACCCAAGAAATGAGAAATAAACTCCAACCACACAAAAATACGGACCACCCTGTACTCGAAATATTGCTCACAATAAACTACACCCTCTGACTTAAATTTTGGTCCCTGTTTTATGTCGCTAGCGGGTCTAGAACCGGAGATATCGCGGTTTAAAAAACGCACCACGAATTTTCGTGAAACACCAGGCCACCAGAAATTCGCAGAAAACAGGAGGTATACCGACCCTCGTCAACGACACCAAACTGGTATGGGCGCTCTGTACTCTGCACACTGATTTTGCGTTGAATTTGTTTTGGCTGTAATTTCGTCATTTCTTAACCGATTTTGACGATTCGGGTGTCAAATTAAAGGGGATTTTCTGAAGAATATGATAGGATTTGTATCGATGCGATAGCTTGGTTCACATTATTCATATTTTGTGATTAAAACTAGATTTAACTTCCACGACGTCGTTTCTTTAAATTTGAGCCAACATTTTGAAAGTATTATTATTAAGAAAATGTCGCAAAGTTTGTCTACTAGTAGATTAAGAACAGTTGTTTGTATTACGCAAATTGTTGGTGTAAACAGAGCAAAACATTTTTTTTGTTGCTCTTTCGCCACCGGTCATCTTGTACTTTCTATCTTTGATATTTGAATAATAATTCTCCAGAAAATTGCCTTTCTCGCATGGGAAGGCCTTCGGCCTAAGTACAATGGTCCCCCAGCTGTTCAATTAAATGTGAGGTACAAATACAATACAAGTCGTACCTTTGAAATGACATCACATCGATACTGTTTTGGTGTCAAAACGTTTGTTTCAGGATTTTATGTTTAATGAAATATTTGACTGCAAAATTTGTGTTCGAGTTTTTTGTCTTACCCTGCTAACGTCTAAGTTTTTTTTAAATTTTTAAATTCCGCTGCAAGTAGCCCATTTTTATAATATTCCCACGACAAAACTAATTCTTGGCACTGTCGCCAGCTTGATAACAACACACCTACATAAGTGTCGCTACCACTTGTCAACATTTTCTACTTGTTATCTCCTCCGTCCAATATTCTTTTTCTTTCTTTCTTTTTCTAATTCTTGTCTGTATCGCCAACCTGATTTTTTTTAATTCGTCATTCATAAATTTTGTTGTTTAAATTGCTAGTATCTATGAGATACTGACAACAAAATCTTTGGCAAAAAAATGAAGAAAATTACGAAATTACTTAGACGGGGGAAATCGGACGGGGGAAGCGAACCAACCGTCCGTCTTGTCGGATTTATTGACGCAATACTTTGAACAGATACTTTTTGACAGATGATCTGTAATCGTATCTAATTGATCGTTCGATGTAAATTCCTCGATTTTTATTTTTTATGATGATGACGAAAATATATCATTTTCGTAAATCCGCATTTAACACCCTATGACAATGCTGAAAAAAAAAAATTAAAAATTGCCACCGATAAGGCAACCTGTTATCATTTCCATGTTTAAACTTTTCATGCGAAAGTCCCACCTCACTCACACCGACGGACGATTGGGGTTTGTTGGTTGAGCGGGGGTCTACAACTGTCATTGATAACATGTAGACCCACTCGTTACGCCCTCGAAAAAATTCATACTTTTTCAGTATCTCACTTATAATGCGAGTGCGCGATCGTGCCTATATTGTTTCCCCTTGTTTGTGAACTGTCCACCAGAAAGTAAAACATTTTTCACATTTTCGCGATGAAAAAGTGAACTTATGTCCTAAAAACAGGAGAAAAATCCCCCGGAAAACATTCATTTTGTTGACGTTTCACAGGTGCGTTGTTGTTTTTCCACTCAAAAGGTGTTTTCTTTTCGTTTTCTTGCTCACAGATTGCGCGCGCAGCATCGTGTATCTGTAGCCTCGATCTTATGGCAGAGAAAAGTTTGTTTTTATTTTGAATGCTAAAATTAACGTCTTGTACAACAAGTGAACCAAGGCAAATTCGTTGGCTGGCAATCACTTTTGTGTTTCTATACTCTGTCGAGTGGAGAAGGGAGGAAGGCTTTGATCATATGGCTGATTGTAGCGGAAATCGGTTCATGAAGCTAAGTAGATACCTACTCAGAAAAAAAGAACGAAAACTGTATTTTGACAAAACGGTGTGCGATGACGCACCTTTTTTTAAAATGGTCATCGTGGGCCTTATGATGCTTTTGAGGGGAATTTTCTTCGGTGCTGCTTAGCCACGTAAAGTACGATATTCTCGACTGAAAAGATACATATTCGGTTCAGTTTAATTAGATTTCAGTAACGAAGAGCCATCGCGGAGGCGAGACTATGTATATGGCATGCAGGCCGGTCAAACGCACCAGGAAAACAACGCGAATTCTTTTTTTATTCTTTTGTTTGATTTATGAAAATTAATTTGTCTTTGTCGTTGTACTTGTGAATTTCACCAGTGTGTCGGGTGATAGTGAGTGACATGTGAGTCAGAATCCATAATTAATTTTTATGTGGATGGAAAGCCCCAAGAAGGATAAATTAGTCCTATACTTGCTACTCGATATTAACGATTATGATACTTTGTTTATGAATACTTTGACTGACTGTGCCGGGCATTTAACAACTACGGGTACACAAAAAGAATTTAATTTCTCCTTTTCTTCGTCCATGCAACTGTGGCAAAAGTCATTGGCCGGAATACCTAGCCTTGCGGCATGTCTTTCCATTGCACAATGACCCACGAGGACCCCCATTAAGATACCAACTCCATCTCTCACTATCCTGTTCCAGTGCTAGTGTGAATGTTTTGCATGTTGCCGTTGACCTTTCTCCAGTTACAACCCCCTCTTTGGGTTTGACTGCTTGGAACACACTGCAGTGAAGATACCAGCTCCTATACTATGAACTGCATTAGACCCGTCTGTGGGAACTTCCAGCGCATTGTCACCATTTGGTGTGGCATTCCCATTTCTGTCTACTGGGAATGCTAGTCTTGAATTCAATTTTATTCTTAACTTAATCTCAAGTAAATTCGTTAAAAAGCAAAAGTGGAAAAGAAATTGTTAGCAAAATACAATCAAGCAGCTCGTTCCCTACCCCCTTCTTGTCTATGACCTCAAAAATAAGTATTTTTCAACGTTTTCTAATTTTTTTTTTCTTTTCTTTTTCAGGTGAGTTGGAGTAAATCTTTGAAGTTTCTAATGTAGACTGTAAGTACAAAACATAAAAATTACAAATATTCGAAAATATGTTAGTTATTCAGGAGATGGAGTACCACAAGGCTGGTAACTATGGCATTCACCTTTCGGAACCATTGGTTGAATTTTCATTGCATACAATTGAGATCATACGATGTCAAAAGAATATATGATGACTTATCTCAGGGCTTGCCGACGTACTATCTTACGGCTTACATACTTCCTTGCTCGGAACCCTAATCGAGCAGTTTTTCCATCTTGTCAGTAGCTGCTTCTTTTTGAACTTGTTCGCTGCAGGCCTTCTATGTACATAGTCCCCTTTTTTGGTGAATATATGTGGCTCTATTTTAGGTTAGGTAGATGTGTGCCCTGTGACTAGCTGATACCTCATCTAGATGTCCTCCAAGGGGAAATGTGCAGCATGGTTTGCAGCACTTTGGTGAAAGTGCTCCACATAGCTCCCATTACCCAGACTCATGCCGCCCTTTGAATTTAATTAAGCAGGTTGACATAGCTGACATAGCATTTTTCACCCAACTTGTCAATATAAACTTCGAGTAATTTCCTTTAAACTTCTTAGTTAGTGGCTACGGCTCTCTCTAATCGTCCTTTCTATTTATTTATCTCTTGACAGTCACCGATTTCTATCCGTAGATGCTGTGTGCCATGCCCATTTGTAGACTTTTCGTTTTGATGAAGTTAGCATATGTAGATAGAACAACTTCCAATTGTTTCATCGCTAGTCGATCCGTTCCTTATCTATGTATCTTAACGTAGAAAATGTAGAGAAATGCGATATTTAAGGCAGTCATGCAGTCTCTTGTCATATCGCGAGATACTTAAAGGACTTTTGAAGTTCTGTCTACCTGCCTTCAGTAAACTGCTATACTTCGTTATAATTTCTTTGAATGTTCTTTGCAGAATATGTAGTTTATTCACAAAGTGTAGTTCCAGGAACGATTACTATGTCACCGGGACATACAATAGTCAGTCCTCTGCTAAATGTAAGGCCAGAAATCGTAAAAACTTTATAGCTGAGTAGCAGGCTAAAAATATCCATTGAAAGTGTGTCACTATTTTTCACTGTAAAAGTCATAATTCCTGATTTATTTCTTAAGTGCTTTAAATAGTTTGATTGCCATCACCCCATTTGACGCGTCTCTGTTTGCTGCAGAGTTCCTCCTAGAAATTGCGCATTCCTTATCAAACAAGTACCATTCAATGAATGTGTTCTCCTCTCAAAAAAGCCTTTAAAAGTATTTTCATCATTCTCAGACACCTGAAGTCCAATGCGTGTCCCCATTCTTTGATCTACAAGCTGATTATTGTGCCTGCATAGCTTTAATCGGGTTTGTGGTCATATTGTATGGGCCATCTCGTACACGGCAGCCTTCCATCCTTTTCAATCCAGAGCAAGCTGCTTCCAGTTTTTCAGACCAAGTACTCTGGCATCCGCAAAAGATTGATCCTTTAAACCGAGGTTCGATCTTTCTTCTTGTCTCGAACCTTGGGTCTGCAACTGCCGAAACCCGATACTATTTCCCAACAGCACATTGTATCGCTCGTTTTCCAGCATAAGGCGACACGGCTTGATCATTTTGGACGGGATCCCGAATTATGCCATCGCCATGTAGAGCTCACGACGATGAATGCTATCATATGCGGCTTTGAAGTCGATGAAAAGGTGGTGAGTCTCGACTTGAAATTCGTTGGTCTATTGTCGGTCTGCCAGGCCGAAAGCCACACTGAAACGTGCCGATGAGTGAGTTGCAGAAAGGCTTGAGACTACGTTTTACGTTGAAAAGAATCTTATACGCGCGGATATACATACCTATGTAGTTCTTGGAGGACATAGGATCGCCTGGAACTGATTATCCAGTCATCGGGCATACTTCTATCCTCCCATACTTTGCTGATGAGTTGATGCACTGCTGTTGCTTGGACTCCATCAGAATCGGCGGCGTTGTTGTTCTTCAGCTTTTCGATGTCTGTACCGACCTCTTCTATACTTGGACGGAGAACTGTTTTTATGTTGACTGGATGTCGGTGATCGTCTTCCCCTACCACTCTCTCTACATGATGTCCATTTAGCTTCGGTGTGTCTCTGTGCTTCGGTGACTAGGTTTCCTTAACTATTTCGAAAGCCTGCGTTCCGGGTTTGAAGTCAGCTGCCAGATGCTTGGTTTTTCTACAGAACATCCATATGTTGTTTCTATCGTGGGACTCTTCGATACCTTCGTCCAGGAGACTGCGTATACCCTCTTCTTTCTGCGCTGGATTTACTTCTCCTTCCTTCTGTCTTGATAGTCTTCCATCGCTGCTCTTATTTTGCGCTGCGTCGTTTGTTTGTCTGTATTTTCTGTCTATCTTCTTCATAGCAGGGGTTCTTTTTGGGCGTTGGCTGGTATTCAAATGTGGTCTCGGCTACCTCTTCGATGGTTCCACAGATTGTTGGCGTTTGTGGATGGTGAATGCACAGTAGATAGTCTCTCGCTGAGACGCTCTTTGTTGTCTCTGGCTTTTCCATGCCTGTTGAGGGGTTCAACGTTAAATTTGTCTTTCTTAGCGGTTCGCAGCTTTTTCTCGTTAGACAGCCGAGCTCTGAATACCTATCCACTCTTGGGACTCCGAATCATTAAGAGAATTGGACCGGAGGAGGTGCTGTAAGTCGAGTATCTCATCGACTAGAGATGCAAGTCGGGGGAGCGCAGTAGGTCATAGTGCGAAAAAGCGACCCTGTGTAAGAGCGACCAAAGTTATCCATTCTTGAAGACGCTTTCATGTAAATTGTTGTTGGCAGATACATTTTTCATTTCGCTTAAAGCTTCGGATATAAATGATTGTGTCAATGACGACACCTGTAACTGGTTTGTGAACAACATGTTTTCCAATTTGAGGTGCCATATGCATAGGCAGGCGTGTTTATTTCTGTCCACATTTATTTACCCAAATAATCGACTGCTCATAAGAATATTTAGTTGAATCATTTACGTACTCAATGCCTTCGTCAATACATTCTGTATTGAAACAGTCTTAGCAGCTGCTAAGAGCGCACAATTAAAACGTTTGCTTCAACGGGTTTCTCTTTGTTAGTTCAATGACAAGATACATTCTTGTAGATTGAGATACAGGTGCTGCGAACTGCATTTTGGGCTATTCATTAACCTTTGCTGTCATACTTCTTGTCCCAGAGGTCATCGTCTTTTGTTCAGTGGAATCTATCGACGAAATAATCGTCAAATGCCTAGTACCTGTGTATCTGTCTTATCTGATAAATACTCGTACGTTTGTATAAATCTATTTGCGTATCTAATTTCAAATTTGACAAAGCCGTAGCTTCGATTGACCACACACCTGATCAGCACATAGTTTCTTTGTTCGTCAAACGCTATGCACTTGTGTGTGTGTGGTTTTTTTGTACTTTTTTTGATTCAAAAGAGATTACACATGATTACTACAAGAAAAAATTTCATAATTTTGATGTCAAGCCCTTTTGACAACAAGTTGAGTTGTATTTATCATCTTATTTGGTGTCAATTGGATTGTTTTGTTATTTAACTGCGATCTTCATTTTGTTTGTATCTACAAGGTTGTTGAAACTCCAAACAGAGAAATCAGCCTAAAATTTATTGCATAATTCGAATAATAGTCGAGTCTTTAGCTTTATTTAGGTTTTTTTTTTTGTCGAAAACGTTGCTTCTGTTACAAAAGATTCTCTGAGACACTGTAGCTGCTGTTTATCATTTTTGATCTCGAGCATGTTGTTTCTGCTTCGCTAGGGATGTTCGGTAACTTGGTCTTGAAAACACGGATTCGGTTTTCTTTTCATCTGGAATAAATAGACTGAAAATCATCCTAGACATGTCGTCCAATTTGTTGGTTTTTCTGACCCCTAAACCATGGTTTTTTCCGACAAACGCATGAGGCACTGCGACATATAAAATGATGCCGGCAGCCTCTTAGACTAGGAGATTCTCGACTAGGATGGCTCAATTTGACGATGGAGAGTCGAATTGAGTTCACTGTTTCGAGAAACGTCCTTTGCTTCTGATGAACTCCAGGATTTTTCTAGAACTGTAACGTCTAAGATAACTCAACCCCGGGTAGGACTTATCTTCCTTGGTGTTTGTGACTTAGCGCCTCTGTTATGGTTCATTCGCGGAGGAAGTGTTC